>UYYG01001156.1:1621933-2336159 GCA_900625125.1 Dracunculus medinensis | reverse complement strand
ATATTTCATCTACCACCTCGATTTTCGAGGTATTTCGTAAGATATTTTGAAATTATTGCTGAAGCAATTTCGAAATTCAAATACCCCCATGCATAACGAACTCAAAGCTTCTATGCTCGTTCTATTTGGGGTATATAATAAATTTCGCAACGTGAAATATAGCTATATTATCTGCTTGTGATAGAAGTGCAGGTAAATCGCCAGCATCACCCGGATCTTTAAACAGATTTTCTTCTGCAGGAAGTAGAACATTAGCATCGGCGCTCCGAAATGAGCAACAACCCACGGAGCCATTTAAACCCCACTACATAAAAACATCTATTAGCGAAAACAAATCGTAATAAAAATTTACCACATGTTTAACGATTAAATCAAGAAGATGTTCAATAAACTGCCGCGTTGAAAGAAGAGATTGTTTATTAAGTTGTTCATACCGTAATTCATAATTTGAATGCATCGGATGCATTAAAGAACAAAGCATTTCTACCGTTGCATGATCAATCATCTCATTTGCTAATTTCAACATAATTATAACAAGATTTCCTAGCTTTTCACGAATACTGAAATGCAAATAATTATCTAACAGAAGATCTTCGAAAAAATAATCGAAAAACATCACTGCAGCAAAACCTTATGGTGGAGCTAAACTGCATACCCAGCAACAGCAGTAAATGCTTGAAAACCACTCTTGGAAGCAAATAATCGTCGTAAACAATACAACTGCGCTTCACACTTTGATACTGAACTAATTTCGTCAACTGGATACAACTCTCCTAGAACAGCTTCCAAACAGCCAATAATCAATTTACCCTTATTTTCACTAAAAAATCCCTGAAACAAACAAGTTATATTTCCAGCAATATAGGTGATGAAAAATCTATAGAAGTAAAAGAATAGTAAACTTACTTCTTGCGACACTGAATATGTTAGACCACTGTAAGGGATATTAAAATTAAAGCGACGAATAAGATCACAACGTTTAAGACCCGCTGAAAATACAAATAAATTATCATTGTTGCTCAATTAACTTAACAGCATTGGCGAGAACTGTGCAGACAATTACTACTTAAAGTATGATAGAATCAGAGACTCTATCAATATTAACAAAACGTTATCGTTAAAATGGGAATTTCCAGTTTTTAAGCAAATTAACTTACGTGGTGGTGATATAATATGTCTCATACAAAGAGATTCACTATCCTCATCCAACAAAAAGCCATGAGGCAATAAACGAAATGAATACTGATAGGAGGAACCCAACACATGTACATTAAGATTACCCGATGCTCTGGAACCATCCATAAGAGAAGCTAATATCAAATCACTGAAATTAATTATGATTAATACAGTTCTAATAGATTTCCACTAAGACTTCTTGAAATACTAACAATATAAAAAGAAATGGCTTAATAAAAATATTAAAAAAAGAAATAAAAGGAATTACCGTTCAGCAGAAGAATAAACTTTTGATTCATTATCTTCATAGACAATGGTGAATTTTTGTGGGTCATTTTCATCCCTTGTCATACAAATTATCTGCCAAATTTAAATTTATTTTATAAAGATATTTTTATTAATAAATCAATAAAAACCAAAATATAAAATATATATATGCAAATATATATAAATATATATTTGTTTTAAAAAATATTAATTTTTTTGGTTCCAGAAAATCCATAAAATAAAATAAATATGAATATGAACATAAAAGTTTTCCAACATAAAAGTAAACCGATTTTAGGAGATGAGCGCATATAGGGCAATAAGTTGCCGGATCTCTTTCGATAATGCAACTCTCACTAAGACAAAGGAGCCTTCGTACTGGCTTTTCATGTCTTGAAGAAAATTTTTGAACTTTGAATTCAACATACGATGTTAACTGCTCATCTCGACTGAAATTTTATCCCAATTATTTCTTCTATGTAATGAGAGAACTTTAGAAAATTATATTTCGATATTACATAAATGATCATAAGAAAAAGAAATCGAAAAATACCTGCAAATTCCTAATCGAGTTTGCATAAAATCGTTAGTTGAAAGACTTTCATTTGTCACTGATAATGCTATCCCAATATATTCACCCGCAATTTTCCTCATATATTCAATTAACTCGTCATATTTTTCCGACGCGAATAAATGCTAAAATAAATAAAATAAAATAAGATAAATAAAATGCATAATTTTCTCTTAGTACTATTATCAATGAATTAACTATAATATTCGCAATAAAATTCGTAATCCACTAAAAATAATAAATAAAAATAATGAAAGATTTAAAAAATTAACTAATTATTTAACAAAAAAATGAGATTTATAAGAAATTTAATATACAAACCCTGCGTCTTTGTTCGCCATATTCAATAATAAATCCCCCAGGATATGAAGACGATATCTGAAAATAAATTCTAGTTAATTGTATTATTATTTCGTTAGCCAAATTGTTAATAAAAGTAAATAAAATTCATCTATTAATTAAGTATATAAATTGAAAAAAACACAAAACTAATTACAACAAAGCTAATAAAGCTAAGAAATGCTAGCAGATATAATTCCAGTGATAAAAATTGAAAAGTTTGAGAAATTACGATAACCTCTTTTTAGTTAATACCGCATCTTTTTCCAAATTATTGGTAAGATACCTTAATTATTTGCAGTATTGATTTATACTTGTAAGAAGCAAGCACATGCTGCTGATTATCAACCTGTTCGAGAGCATAAGAATTGGCTTGTAATATTATAGGAATACGCCGATCAGACCAGTCGTGTTTGTATCCAGGATATTTCTGAATAAAAGAACTTTTAATCTGGAATGGATTAGAAATTACAATGGAACAGTATCACCAACAGATTACATATACTGAGTATGAAATTCCACCTATATGAGACGGTTTCAGACACTTCTTTAATTTATTCCATTTTTAGATTTTCCAAATGCTTCTAACTTTGCATACAATCTACGAAAAATTTAAGAAAAACTGTGTACCACAGGCTGCGTGCCAAATCGAAAAATAGATTGTCGTTCAAGAACAGTAGTTATGATATCAGCAACATTTTCGGACGAGAATCTCATGTTATCAACCCTTTTCTTCATCCGAACTTGTATTGTAAACTCATCTTGACTTTGTGCAGAGCGAGGAATTGGTTTGATTGATATGAAATCTTCGTATAACCACTAAAATATATATCTATTTATAAGAATATAAATATAAGAAATCTATAATTTTATATATTGAAAGTTCAAAAAATATTAATAAAACTCACTCGATACAAGAAAATATTTGTTAATATCAAAACAAACTTGATTAGTTATTTCCAACGTTGATGGATTGTACGTCGAAATGGCAGTTGTGCCAATCGAAAATATCCTTTTAAATCTGGAAAATGAATAAATCATGGAATTTTTCGATGTCAAATGCTGAATTTAAACATAAGAAAAAAATTATGCATCAACTTTCAATATTATAATACATATTTTCCTTCAAAATATCAAAATAATGGCAAATCTTAATTTTAATTCTAATATGCTGGATGAAAGAAAAACATCCGAACTTCAGATTATCAAATTCTAATAATCAAATCCTAATTCACCGTAGTGAGAAGGGTTTCTGGCTGAGTGATAAAGAGTGAATAATTTAATGGTTCTTATTTTAAAAAAGTATCGCTGTAAGTAATTCTGAACGAAAAAAATAACTTACTTTCCTTTCCAAGAATGTTTCGTAACGAGAAAACAAAATAAATCGCGATTCTCAGCTAATGTCATCATATATTACAAAAATAAAAACAGCTATATATAAAAATACAAAATTCTTGTTTTCATATAAATTCCGGAAAGTTACAAGAATAACTGAAAAATAATATGTACAACTCTTTCAAAATAAATGCAATAAAGCAAAAAAAAGGATTTAATATGGAGATTGAATGGATCAATGAGTTGTTGTTTTCATTTCGAAGCGCCAACTCTGTGCTTATATTCCCGACAGAAGTAGACCTGTCCTTCAGAAATCTGGATGGCACTCTTCTTCTTCACCTTCTAACAATTTTTATCAATAAATCTTTAATTTTACAGGACTCAAAAATTTATTTATTGACTCCATTATTCTCTAATAGTGCTCATAGTTTCCGGTTAGGCTCGCTTTGCTGCCCTGTTAGACCAGACAAGTATTGCTGAGGGGGCAGAATGGCGACAGAACTGCCAGAATTTTGAAAAAAACCCACGCCGAGAGTGGAACTCCAGCAAATCTATTTTATTTAAATTCTATTAATTGTTTTATCAATAAATTGTGTTAAACTATGTTAAAAATTCTTAAGAAATTCATTAGTTCATGAAAAGCGATTGTAAAAATGAAATAATTCAAGAATTTCTTCATTAACAAAAGCTTCAAATAAAATTTTACAGAAATGAAACGATAGCAACCAAGACATGTACGGCTTATTTCAATAATTCCTCTTCTCCTTCAACCCCCCCCCCCCCTTCCCTAACCCTCCCCACGTTCCCCAATCAACTCTCACACTCCGTCTTAATCCGCTTCAGCCACAATCTCTCTCACGACCTATAAACAGCAAAAATTCTACTGCGTAAAAATAAGTGCGGCCGCGGCACTTGGTGCGATTTGGACGATAGCATATGACGGCGCCGTTTGGAAGCGTTTTACCATTGTAGCCGTTGGAGCAGCCCAACCAGCAATGGTGAGAGCCGTTAAGAGAGGAGCAATTCTTCGGAACTAATTAATCGTTAATCAGTTAATTAATTGCGAAAACAATTGGCGGGTTTTTTCGAGTGTCCAGCGATGATTTCCCGAAAATGCATCGAACTAAATTTAGCGAAATCTGTCTTTGTGCGTACATTTGCGCTTATGAACCTATAAAATAGCTAAAAATTTTTTAAAAAGTTGATGTTATAGGGTGAAATCTGCGCAAATCTGCGTAATGCGTTTCGAGCAACCGCTTTATATAATTTCCTCGAAATTTTTATTATTTAGAATTATATTTTTTAATTATATTAACAACTACATAACATGGCTTAACGTGAAGTTTGTCTTGCAGTTTGTGTCTTTTCTATAAAGAGATACGAAGTCGCCAATGGAATCGTTCGTTACTGGACTTATACCTCATTTACTGGGAATCATCCGTATGACGAAATCTTAAGCTGTGAATATTTTCAATTGTCTTGACACGAATTTCTGATCTCAGTATATTAGCTGTTGTGAAAACTATGTTTTTACGTCGGTGAGCGGTGGTTCTCTTTGCATATCGCTGCATATTTCTCGCTGTGAAAGCGTTTATTTGGTGCTGTGACCAAGGTTTCGCTGAGTTTTCTCTAAGGACCTCAGCTGAGCAAATTTTATATCAACTGCGAAGTGATCTATTTACTTACTTCATGTAAAATTTTTTGAGTAGCAGTGGGAATATTTCAGTTTCGATTGTAAATTTCTTAATAAATGGAAAAGCGGTTGAAATATCGCCAACATCTAAGTCGAATAATTTTATTACTAATAAATTCCAACTGAATTTGATTAAAATTTTTACTTTCTTTGAATAAAAATTTAAATAATAAGCTGTTTTATCTGTTTGAAATTCTTCTTCTTCTTCTTCTAACAGCTCTCACCATTGCTGATTAGGCTGGCTCCGCTGGCTACAAGAGTAAACTCTTGTAACTCTCCAAGCTGCCCGGTCCGACGCCATCGCTAGTAATAATAGAAGTTATTCCTTATTCCATCGTCTAAGCCCATATATTGCTGGTCCACTTATACGTTCAAAATCTTTCCTGACCGTATCAGTCCAGGTCCTGATTGGTCCATCTCGCTTTTGACACGGCTTAGCAAATCACACGATTTAGCAAATAACGTCGACTCCTGTGGTGGACGACGGAGAATGTGCCCTAACCAGCGAAGGCGGCGCTCTGTGATAACATTATTTATGCAAGTGGAAATTATTTTTTTAATCCTTTCAGTCTTATAAATTTCTTCTCGGAAAATATTTCGGTTTCGATTTTTCTTGCTGCCGATTTCGAAATTTCAAAATTCTGAAGTGGAAAATTTTAATAAACATTGATATTTAATATTGAAATATTGTGGGAATGCACTGGTTTTTATCATCTAGTAGGGCCGTCAGGAATAAAGTTTGGCAGAGACTGATTTGAACTTATAAATAATTAGAAAATGCATTTTTATAATATAATAATTTTGAATAGAGTTTTCTCCAATATTATTCCACCCTAAAGGATTACTAATAATATTCCTTTCACATTAAAATTATATTAAAATCTTCAGATACGTCCAATCATACCATTCTGCAAATTTGCATCTCCGCTAATACTCCTTAAAGTTGTCCTGAGTTCTTCTAACGTACAACTATAAAATTGCCCGGGCCATAATCTATTAGTTAGCTTCTTTATGTGACATTAAACTATTTTAGTCTAATATAATATTTTGGTTATTATGATCTAGAGAACATTTCGTACCGCACCACATTTCCAATATTTCTTTTATTCTCTTCAAAAACTTCACCAAACCTCCATAAAACTTGATACATATCCTCAAATTTCTTAATTCTATGTTTAATCCCAGTAGCATCCTGGTTTGTTACCAAAATCTCATTTATCCTGTTTCTTAAATACTCTAAATGCCTTTTGGTGCAAATCTTTGTTGCGTATATTATCCATCTCTCTTAGTATCCAGTACTCTCTTAAAACCCCCAAAATTCCACCATGTTATTTTGCTATTACTATAATCTATTAATGGCATTTATTAATAGTTTCACCTATTGTTTTCACCTTTTTAAAGTTTAATACCACCTATTTTGCATTTTATTCAATTTTCCATCAAACTTCGCTGTGCACTTTCCCAAATCCGCATTTGCTAGTTATTTATATTTATATATAAAATCATAAAATCATTGAAAGGACTAAATAATAATTAATGGGCTAACGAAGTAGTGAAGGAGAAAGTATTAGATTTTAGGGATTTGACAGGTGTAGAAACACTGCATTCAGATTAAAAAAGAAGCTTAAAAAAGAAGCTTCTTCTAAGATTTATTATTAAAATAAATCTTTAAATTTATACCACCTATTTAATAAATTAATTCGACCTTTCCCCATTTTGCTTTTCAATTTTCCACCCGATGCATTTTCGCGAAAGCCACATTTGCAAGTTGTAAATTCATAAAATCATACTGAAAGGACCAAATGAAGACCAAAGGACTAGGTAGTGAAGGAAAAGGTATTAGGGAAGGATTTCAGGCATTTAGCAAGAATAGTGAATGCATCCAGACTTGAAAGAGTGTTAAGGGAATGCAACATATTCTTAGTGAATGTCAAGAAATCTGCGAAAGTGCGTAGAAGAATACTCGTCCATTATACCGGATTTCATCGCAAATAATTTCTACATCTACTTTTTCTGCTTTTAAAAGCATTTACTATTCTTGCCTCGGTTTCTCTGCTAACTGTTGGAACCGGAATCTTTCTCTATAGAATCAGTCGACGAGAACTACAGTTCAGACTTCAACATTGCATCAAAAAATGCTGGAAAATCTCTAAAATAGAATAAAAATTTGCCTTTGGTAAAACATGATTTTGTTGAAATAATATGGTCTGGAAACATAATGAGAATCTGATAAAAAATCTGAATTATTCATAAAAATCACCAGGATTTATATAATAACCAGGTTAGTAACTAAATTTTCAGGAATAATAAAGGGTATAATGGTTTAATGAGTGTAATCAGTACCGCTTCGCGTCCTAAGAGGAAATAAATTATTTCTGTTAATCAAAAACTTATTTGTCAATGCATTCTCCGCTTTTCTTTCGCATTTCGCTGATTTTCGCTATTTTTCGCTGTTTTTCGCGCTTTTTCGCTTTTCTATTAATGAGTTATAGTATTACTTTATTTGATGCAGTGATTTGTTAAGGAATAGAGCTCAAAAAGAAATCGCAGTAAAAAAAAGTTTCAACCTCTAACCTCTAAGTTTATATAGTCTCCTAATGGTGAAACTGAGGATATAGAAGTAGATTCCTGGATAACATGTGAAGAACTAGCGACAACATATTTGCAAAATAAGTTAGTTTTAATTTAGATCTGTTTTTCCATCTGTGAACTCTTCGTATACATGGTTTACCAATCTCATTTTTCTTTTTAGAGGACTAGGTGAATCGGATGGCTGGACAATAACAGTTACTAATTCAGTATGGGTAATACACGGATACATTAAGTTACATTATACATTAAGTTTATATAAGTTTATATATAGATCTACTTATACAAAATCTTTTTAATCTCTTACAAAATCCTAGTTCAAAATCTTTTCTGACCATACCATTCCAGATCTTGATTGGCTCCCCTCGCTTTTGACGCCGGATTTAGCAAATAACGAAATATATCAACTCTTACAGTAGGCGAAAAATATGCCCTAACCAACGGAAGTGTCGCTATGATGGTACTTGAGCGAAGTGGATGCAATCATGTGAGGTTTTATCCGCTCGTCTAAAATTTATTTTAGACATCTGTGGTCAAAGGCAGATGGCTTCGTAATATTGTTCACTCTTATCAGCTTGCAGCCATATAGCAAGATCTAGCGGATTGGAGTATGGGCGTGTACCTTCGCCCTAAAGGGTTCATCAACCAGAAGAACCCATTTCTAGCTGCCATCCAGGTTTTAATTTCGTCTTTTACCTGGTCATTTGGGTGAATTTAAGTTCCGAAATATCTTTATACTTAGGAGAATTCAAACAAATCTTAATAAATAGCCTTCTTGCTGGTTGTTGCTCGACATTTTTTCTTTGAATTACCTTGTCTTGAGGATACCTAGTAAATTTCCTTGGAGTTCCAAATCTTTCCACTTAGTCATTTCTTAAAATTTTGCTTACGTGTTTAGCGTTTCTATTCGCTTTTTTTCAGATTTTGGAAAGATTTGGAACTCTTTTGGAAAGAGTTTTTAATTTTTCCTAGGCATTTGCTATTGTTTTAAAAATAAAATAATTGCATACCTTTGCATAAGAAATACGTTGGTTTTGACTTTTTTATTGTTAGGATTTCGTTACAATTTTATGTATTTTCGATTGGTTATAATTTAGACTTAATTTTTTTAACTTTCGATTAATTTTTAATTTTTTAAATGCCTTGTTTATATACTTTGTTTGGCATTTTCGCCCAATCGACATTGTCAATCAGTCATTCGTTACTATGCAAATATTAAAAAATAATTAATTCTCGGATTTCGTTGCCCTTTGTATCTTCGACTAAGAAATGGGAAATCCGAAATCGGCATACTCGAATAGCAATACATTTAATTGGTTGCTAAAGAAGATTTCGCCATTTTTGGTGAGTTTTCTTCTCATTGGAGCCAATTATATTTTTTATATTCATAATTTTTAAAAGTAGAGCGAAAAATTCCCCTTAATGGAATCTTTATTTTCATTAAATTTATTATTTATCTATTAAATTTTTAACCTATTAATCTATTCTTTCATATATTTTGAATGATTTTTCTCCCATTTTCTCGTAATATTATGACTTTGCTGTACTGTTCAGTATCCCTCTCGCTATATTTCAAAACTCGCTATATTTCCTTAACTTTGCTTCGAACTTTTTTCACCTACCAGGTTTTCTCAGATAATTCTTCCTCAGTTCCCTTTTTCATTCTTTCAGTATTTTCAATCACCGCCAAGCTACCTTTTGCAATTTATAATTTGTAGTTGCAGACGCCACATAAGTTGATTGTGCGTGACCACCTAGGAAAAGAATATTAGCCTACGTTAATGGATAACAGTGGAAGCTCTTCCACGAAATATCTGATTTTAGAGGTTATTTAAAAATTTCAAACCATAAGAAATTTAGTAATTTGAGGGCATTTTTTTCCAGAAGTGTATTTCCATAGAGTTAATTTTCATGTTAAGATCTGTGCTATATTTACTGATTATATGAACGCTTGAGGAACTAAAAAAATTTTTTTTATCCGAACCACCTATTTAAGGATGTCGGTGACAGACTTTTTTGTTTTGTTGTTCATTCTTAATCCACTTTCGTAATTCCTTTGCAAGTGAGAATTATGAACAATGAAGGAGGTCAAAAAATAACGTTTGTTAAATAATCACTAAACAAGATAAATACTGTCGTATCCATCGATCCATAGATTTGTGAAGAAGCAAATTTTAGTGAATAGCTTTGTCCGTGGTTGTTGCTCTCCAAACTTTTGCTTTCGTTGAAGCACTAATAATAATATTATAATAAAGTGCACATTGGATTGGTAAAATTTGAGTGTTTTTCTCATGTTGCAGTTTTCTTTCTTTTTAGAGTACTCACCACTGCTGGTTAAATTTGCTTTGCTGGCTTGTCGGACCAGACAGATATCTTGGCGATAGAAGTGCAGGGGGGTCGCCAGCATCACCCGGCGATTTATGTTACATGGCATAACGATAGTTTCCTTGCTCAATTTTGCATCTCTATAATATTTTCGAGATTTATACGTTTGAAGATTCACCTGCTTAAAATTATCGGGTCTGGTCGTTTTGTCGTTTTCGATGGAATTGCAGTCATTCTTCGATTGCTTGTGGTTGTACTGTAAAAAAATAGTTAGTTACCATTATTTATTACTTTAATGATTTTATCATAAGATAACACAATTGAGGCGATTTAGATGTTTTTAGTAATATTGACTTTTTCGCAGACTGCCTGTAAGGTTCTTCGCCAAGCAAGCGAACTAATTTACAAAAAATAGGACTATTTTCCCGGTTGCATATATCACTCGGCTTTGTTGCGTTCTAAAATTGATAAAATTGTTAAAATTATCGTTTTGTTTAAAAATTAAAATTTACGATTTATACTTTATCGAAATTAATTATATATTAATTATATAACGAAATAAATTATAATTATTTCATAAGTAAAACTAGTTATTTACTTTATCAACAAATAATTTTGTACGGAATAAACGTACATCAATGCAAGCGCATAAAATATCGTCGCAGTGTTCGCGTCCAAGTTGCTTATCATAGCAGTTATCATGATCGATGCAACAATTATTTATAGAAACTGAAAAATAAAGTTAATAAAATAATGCGACGAAAAAAAGGCAGACAAACATACTCGTATAATATATTTAAAGATTGAAAGTATAGAAAAATATAGTATAGAAAAATAAAATTTTCATTTATCTATAAAAATAAATCCATTACAAAATCGAAAATTGCCATGTGGTTCCCCAGTTTACTATTTCATTATTATTATATTAATAAAAATAATCAATGAAACCAATTTTAATTTACCCGAAAGTTGTGGACAGTCGCGCTCAACGATAGCTTGGCTTATCGTTTTTGAAAGTGTTTCTGAACCGCATTGCCAATTTAAATTTCCAGCAAAACCTAAAATTCTTCGATATATCACAGAAAAAACAACCGAAAAGGAATATTTTTTTAGCGCAAAAATGGCATCATATTAATGAACACTGAGTAATGCTACGGTTGGAGGATTAGAATGGTTAAGGATTAGAATGCCTTCAATCCGGAGCACGATATTGAGGTTCTACTCCTATCGAGATTAGATCTGTCTAAAAACCGGGATGTGGTGCTGGCCATTCACCTGTATTGCCATGGAAGTTTAACACGAGTCTAACCAGTAATGGTGAGGGCTCTTTAAAAAACGAAACGGTTGATATAATGAAATTCCGAGTATAGAGTAAGAGAACAGAGTGGCTGAATGGTGGTTGATTGCGTAGATTATCACTTCGAGTATTGTAGTTCCACCTTCTCCCTTCAGCAGGAGTTAGCCTAAAAAAAGTTCCAGAAATGTGGTTAGGTGATGGGAGCAGTTGTACACCTATCTCTAAATGGCTTTCAACACCTTACGTTGTTCTATCTTACTAATAACCAGTTGAGCAAGTCCAATCAAAAATAAGTGCTAAATACTGACTTTTTTCAAGTGTAGCGAAAGCCGTTGCCGACACATTATGTATAGCAAGAATCTGATACCACAAGACGATAGAAATGAGGAACATCTGTAACACAACCAAGAAGATGATAAACAGTGCATTTATTTAAAACAGCATTACTCGGTCTATCAGCTTAATCAGAGATAATTACAACCTTTTTTTACGACATGCACTTTCTCGACGGTTTTGTAAGATCAAACCTTCTTGAAGCCTATGGACGTCTCTGGAATGTTTTTGAATTCAAAACAAAATAAGAAAAGTAAAAGCGGAAAGCAGCGGAACGAGAATGAACGAGATTGGAAATATCTATAGTTTATACTGATAATACAATCTACTCAGAACCTTCAAAAGTGCTACATTTAGTCGTCGGAAATTAGTGGAAAAAAGTCGTGAAATTTTTCCCAAACAAGTAATCCAGTGCTCCAATGCATTCATGGAACGATGGTTAAGAATGAGTGGTTAAACGCTACACATTCACCCAATCTAGCAATTCAAATTGCCTATGAGACTGTAATTTTTTCACTGGCAACTAGTTTCAAATTCGAAGTGGCAAGTTTAATGCACAAATTACTAAAAAACTCTCGCAGATAAAAATAATGCATTTTTATATTAAAGAGTCCACTAATACTTCTAAACTAGTTGGCAGCCAAAAATACGATATTTTTTCTCTTCAAGAGCTCACCTATTCTTTACCTTCCATCATAGCATTTAATTTTTTCACCTTTCACCTTTCGTCGCTCATAGAAAATGCAATAAATGAATTTGCCCCGCTGAAAATAAATATTTTCATGCCAACAAAATGATTATTCAGAAACGATTGCATGAGAAAAACGGCATTTCAACGAAGAAAAACTGGATATGATGACTAGATATTTTATTTTCATCAGCATTAATATAACATTAATTTCCAATTCAATCATTTAGGCTAAACAAAAAAAAAAAGAAATTAGTTAATTACAACACAGAGTAGATGCAACAGCGCCGATGTTGACGTTCCACACCAGGCAGGAGTGAACCTGTTTCTGAAAAAAATACGGACGATGCTGACGACTCGTTTATACTTCTATCATCAAGTGACTCTATAGTAAGAATACTCTGGTCCAACTAAGTTAGCGGAGAAAAATTGCTAGAAGTAACAGAGAAACAGCTAGAAAATTTTTAATGAAGATAGAATTATGAGAAACACCAGAAATCTAGCCAGAAAATTTATTTGCTTAATAGGTTTAAGAGTGCAAATGATATATTTTCGGGTAAGTACAGCAAGATGGTAGTGACTGCAAATGAATTCTGAGTTAATGCCCCCCCCTCCCCCCCCATTTAAATTGTTATGCTTTTCCCATTTTCCGTTATATGCCATTTTAATAAAATTAAAATGGAAAAATACTATAAGAAAAGAAAAATAGAGTATTACAACAATAAAATTTGAAAAGTTCCCAGCTAAGTATTAGCAGAAATGAATTCCTACAATGCCTTCTTCTTCCCTTTTCTGTTTTGACCTTTCAATTTCATATCTGCTGTACACCTCAAATCAAAAAATGTTTTTTAAGGTATCACAGTGATTTTTTTTATTAGTATAAGTGGTCGTTAAAATTTTGCCTTATTTATGTATTTTTGCATTCGGATTAGAGTTTCTAGATGGAAAATAAATTCTTGGAAGAAAAAAATGGCAAAATGAAGAAATCCATTAGCGAATATTGCTGGCCAGAAGAGATTTTGAACTTAGGGATTTAGCGGTGTAAGGGTATAGACGATAGAAAAAGGAATATTCCTCCTTTTACCTCCAGATTTGGTATCACTTAGTATATTTTACCGTTATAGCTAACGAATGAAGCCTAACCAGTAGCCGTGCAAACCTTTGGTAGATGATTATAAATAAGTTGCATAATATAACATATCAGTACAATATTTATGTGGTTATCAAAGATGACGCTAGTGATAAGGGATGGTTTATATTCTCGAGCGAAAGCTGCTAGTTATTGCTCCATCAGAAACAATTTTTTTCTTCCTGCTTTCCTTTCCTTCTTGCACAATCAATGCAGAAAAATAGACTATAAACAAGGTTGATATCAGCGAAGGAAATTTTTTTATTCCTTCTTTTATTCTTTTTCTTCTTCTTCTAATATCTCACCATTCTGGTTGGCTTGATTCGCTGGCTATAAGAATATTATGTTTTCGAAGCTTTTTTTACAGGGCTGTTATTTATTGTTATCTTTGCTGCGTTGTTACTGTATTCTTTTACGCTTATTTGTGAATATATAATGTAAAAAATAAATAATGCTTGAAGCATAGGATTTCGCTCGCCTGTCTGGCCTGTTACTTGTTTTAGAATAAATCCTTTATCCAGTTTAAGAATAACCAGAATAAACAATGATCACCGCATGAATTAATAAAAATTTTATTCGCCACCTCAAAATTGGGTAATTAAACACTGTAATACACTGATAAGAAAAATAATATTCGGTATAAATTTTACCCACAGGTTAAAAAAATAATAACAAAAAAGAACAAATAAGAAATGAAATAAAAGGCATTAAATGACAAAGTATTGAATATTGAAATATTGGGACCTAATCGCTCGGATCCCTTGATGGCACCAAAATAAGAAAATAATTTTCTTGAGAAGAATATACACTATACACTATACACCATACACTATATACCATAAACCTTTATCTTTTATTGACATATGTGAAAGTAAAGAATTAATGATGAAAGGCTTTATTTGGCTGATCAGGGTCACCAGTTTGAATCTTTCGAGATATATATATATATATATATATATACATAGGTATTTGAATGGCTGTTGGTTATTCCCACCACTTCATCTTACTCTAATGACAAGTCAATCGCTACATATTAACCAATAGCCAACGACTCATAAACATGCCCACTCTCTTAAAAGCCTTTTACTACTCAGTATATTTTAACCATTAGTCAATTTCTCGTTGACTTTTATATTTTTGTATATTTTTCATTCGCTGCATTCATTATATTTATGCAAGCATTTGCTCTGAAACCTGCAGAAATATTTTTTGCCTTATATTTTTTTATCCTTCGGCGTCAAGTTTTTTCAACAAAATTCCGAAGAGAAATATATGAGAAAAATCTTTGTTAATACTATAAACAAATTTTCGACATGTAATATGCGATATGCAACAAAAGAAGTAAATTTCTTTGCTAATTTAATCCAACTTTTCACGGATTTAATGAATATGAAATTCATTAAATTCAATAAGCTGAAAAAGAATAATACTGCACAAAATGGGGATTATATTTAATTCGCACCCAAGGACGACAGATGGTCTTTTTATGCGACAGCCATAGAGGGGCTATGTTTTGACGCGAACTTACTAGGATGCCTCGAGCATTGAATGGTATTGCATTATGCTTGCTCATCTGTGGTGCTATGAAATTCCCTTGGAATTCTCTTGAAGCATGTTGCACGCAATTTTAACAAAAAATAATAAGAATAAATCTATCATAAGGTAATGTTTCTGGCAACATTAGAAAGTCTATGAAAAAACAAAGCCATGAAAAATGTGAAATTAGGTGATGTTGGATATAAATTGCGGATGAGAACTGTAAAGAAGAAGAAGCGCTTTATATTCTCACTGTCAACATTTCTCCAACCTGCACGCCACTTATAATTCCATGTTTTTTTTGATATTTGCTCCTTGATATTTTGATATTTTTCGATGTTTGTGGATAAGCATCTACTGGTAAATTCTTCCTATAAAATTTTTTTTTGTGATAATTAAATTCTAGTGGTATCTACAGAAAGTTTGTGCTGCAAATCCTAGGTTAGAGGGTCAAAATAGCCAAGCATTCTTTAGTTTAACTGTAAACTCAAGAATTGTAGGATCAGTTTCTCTTTCTCTTGGAATTAATAAACCAAACTATTGCAAAAAGTGAAGACTTGTTGACCTCGACGATTGACTCGTATTTTTGCTATCAACTTTAAGGACCTTGCCAGTAATTCAAGCTAACCATTCACAAATATGGAGAAGAAGATTCCATTGCATAAATTTATTTTCTAATTTAATAATTTCAAGGATTCAAAGTTTCCTTCATCTTTTTATAAATTTTTAAGAAATTTTTACAATAAAAGAATTAAATAAAGAAAATTTTAAATGGTTTTACTCGTTATTTTTTACATTTCGTTGCAATAAAAACTTATTTAAATCTTACGGAAAAGATTGAAATATTAGCAAATAATTTTAATAATTTTATTAAAAAGCCGCGTTTTTTTTTTGTAGGCCAAACGATTCGTGGACGATATATTCATTATAGTTGCTCCATAGATAATTGAATCATTAGTGCATCGATGCGGAGCGACTTCTATACCACATTTTTTAGAAAAAAAAAGCCCATCCTATGGACATGGAGAATCATTTTTAAACCTTGGCATACTCCTTGACCTTTCCTTGAAATTAATTATATTACTCGCAGATATCTATAATTCTCTCTTAAACCCATATTTCGGATGCCACCACCATTTTTCAATTATATATGCTGAGATTCGATTCCCCGCAGGAGTAAAACCTGTACAAAAATCCGGGTGATGCTGGCGACTCACCTGTATTTCGCCAAGGGACTCGCTGGCCAGTGCGACAACCAGCGGAGCGAGTTTAACCAGTAATGGTGAGGATTCTTAAAAAAAAAAGTGGCTTACGGAGGGATAATTGTATCTAAGAAACTTTAAGCAGGGAATTAAAGTGATAAAATAATCTAAAGTATTTCGGCAAAGCGAGATAAAAAAAAGAATGTATAACAGGATGCGGGATACATGTTTCAAAAGCATGTCGAGTACCAGAGGAGATTGGATATTCTCAACGTGATGGCTGAGGCGAATTTTTTGTCAATCATTCAAAAGAATTTAAGGAGAATATTGTGGTGCCAAGAAAAATACAAAAAAATGTTTGGCAATATATGTGGTACCACAGCGGGGAATTAACACAGTATAAAGAGAAAAAGAGAATTCATTTTAAGACATTGTAACGATCGATTGTTTAATAATTTAACATTTTTAAGCATGTAGCGATCTCGTGGATGTAGAGAATATAGTTCTTGAGGAAATTTTGCCGTCCACTCCAGTTCCCTTCTACTATTAATTCTCCGTTCGTATAATATTATCTTTTGTAATTCTGATGGGTAACTACTGCTGTGGTAAAAGAATATTATGAAGTGATGGCATATTAAAGGAATAAAATGGTGGAGAGTGGTTTTGGGATGATTAAAACGGTACAAAGGTATTTAAAATAATAAATTATGGCAAATGAATAGCGACTTTCTGGGAATGTTAGACGAGTTTAGGAAAAATGTAAAAATGTTTTTATGACAGGTTTTAATGCGAAGTAAATATCTGAAACATGGCGCCAACGCAGTATTTTTTTTTAAAGAGTCCTTACCATTACTGATTAAACTCGCTCCGCTGGCTAGTCACATTGGACAAATATGCCAGGGAGTCCCTTGGCGATGGAAATACGGATGATCGCCAGCATTACCCGGATTTTTTTACATCACTCCTGCAGGGAATCGAACCTCAGTATCGGCGCTCCCAACCGAGTAACAACCCACTGAGCCATTCTGTTCCTAAAGCAATGTAATGGTATAATAGGTTAACTAAATGTAATAAAATGGCACAATATTGGCAATATTTTTCGTTAGCTGAAATCTGAGGAATATAGTTTAAATTGACGCTCTAGTTTTAGTAAAAGAAAACGATATACAATTTGAAAAACTGGATGTTTAAAATAAGGATTTGGGGATTTTTGGTAAGTGAGAGGTTATAACAGGTTCTGAGATATGAACATGAAATATAAAAGTAATTAAGAACTTAAGACAATATGAGGGATTTTCAGATGGGCAAAAGAGGGCACGAAAATGATTTTAAACGGGAGTAATTAAATTTAGGGATAAGGCTAGTAGTAAAATATAGGGAATTGGCAAAATTTCGACAAGATTAGGCAGGCTGGAAATAGATATATTTCTGGAAATAAAAATAGTTATTTTTTTCCAGGTGCATAGTAACTTCAAATTATTATAAAGATATGCCATAACTGACTGTGATAGTACGGACGGGAGTGTATTGGTAGTTTTTTTTATTCCAAATATCTTGCTTTTAGCCTTTCACTTGACAACCATGAAGAAATCCGAATGGTGGGATCCCACTGGAGTCACCTGTATCCCCGTCCCCTTTGTCACTTTCTATGCAAATGTCTCACACCAACAGCAAGTGGAAGCATGTCAGAAATAAGATATTTGTTGTTCATTCTTTTCATTCAATATTCTTATGGCTTTATTAAGAATTTCCGAAATATGTAACTTGAATAATCGGTTTCATTCATTTAATTGCTATACTTTGTCATATTTTTCCTCTTTTCATTGGATAATCATAGACATTCTATTGTTATTTATTTGAGGAATTGATCAAGATTTTTCTATATCGGTCAGATGAATATTTGTAATTTAATGTCGCCTGTCGCAATCAGTTTTACTTACTAGCTTTCGATATTTTTGGATTAAATACTTATAAATGAATAAAGTACAATTTAAAAAATAAGAGTTCAGCATTTTTGAATAGGCGAACCGCTGGAGCTCCTCGTATTAGTATGGTTCGAAAATCTTTCCAAACCTTTACAGTTAATGAGTTAAATTCACGTCTCCAAAAACCTTCATACATTCACAGAATTCTTATCATTCTTATTTTTAATTTAGATGCAAAAAGTGATGTGGGAGCCTTACTGTGATCTTCTGGCTTTCTTAGAAGATTTATTTCTGCCAATAAACAAGAATGGAATCTCATGTTGCCTCAGGCGATGCAAAATACAAAATACATTAAAGCTTACTCAATCGAATAACTGCAAAAAAACTATATCAAAAATTAATCAAAAGCAAATAAAATAAAGAAGATTGACTAAAGGAAAAAAATTTTTTCAGGAGATTCATCATTACTGATTACCTCGTTCCGCTAACTTGTTGGACCAGACAGATTTTGCCAAGGAATTATTTGGCAATAGTATTTTTGAAAGACAGGTTTACTCATGCAAAACGTTAAGGCCCGGTACCTTAAGCCGAATAGCTGAATCATTCTACCTCATTTTCCTTCTCTATTTAACGAGATTACAGCTCGAAGCTTGACGTTGATTCGAAATCGAGTTATTCTCTCAAGCGGCAATTATCTTGTCATTTAGACAAAAAGATGCATATAAAGCAAAGAAGTGGCAATTACTCATTGAGAATCCTGAACTTTTCAACTTTTTTTTATGGAAAGTTTCGTAATGGCTAATTATCGCGGATTCCAATTCGGAGAGAAAACGAGGGCGGGTTGACAGCACTCTTTTATTCTGAAGTTCAGTTCGACTAAAGAAATGTCTAAGTGGCGCACATACGGTCATTATTTTCAATATTCATTACATATTGACCGTTCTTTTAGCGAGTATTTTCTTATAACTACTCGTTCCTTCCCGCCACAAAAATTTTTTTGGAATCACTTTTTTTCCTCTATTCTAAAAGCGCTTATCATTACTGATTAGGACCACTCCGCTGGTTTGGTGGACTTGACAAAAATAAATTTTGTTAGGGAGTGAATCATTTTGCGATTAAAATACGAGTGAGCGGCTAAAATCAACCGGGATTTTTGAATGGCAAGTCCTTCTGCCTGGAGCAGAGTCCCAGCATTCTCGTTCCAAGATTTCAAGCAGCAAGCCATTGAGTGATTCTACCTATTGCAATTGCACTCATTTCTTTCTATATTTAGCACCAGTATTTACTGCTTCGTTTTCTTTCGCTTATTTTTATTTTTCAGTTCAACAATAATCATTAAGAAATCCAGTTAAAAAATTGCCAATTCCTTTCTTTAGTTAATTTTCATTATAATTTTTATTTTCACCTAGAAAAATCAGATTGCGTTTTTCAGAATTTGTAGTGCACCCACAAGTTAGGCTTTTTTTCATCATTAATTGTGCTATTTCCTGAGAAATTTCCGTTGGATTTACCAATTTTTTCTTTTTTTATTCCATTCAATGAAAATTTCTTTATAAGTTTTATATTTTGCGTTAATGAAAATTTAAGATTTGGCTTCCCAATTATCTTAAATATTATTTTATTCTACTTTTTTATAATAAAAATTTCCTATATATATTGCCTCGGCAATAAAAGTTGAGGCATAAAGAAGCTTCTCGTCAGCAGTAAGCGTGTAATTAGTTTATCTTTATATATATGCATGTATGAAATCCCTTTCTCAGTGCTGCTTGTGGTAAGGATCGTCCTCAACCTCGGCTCCTCTGCCAGAGGTCTGGTAAACTGAGGGTTCTGCGCAGTACCCTAGTTGTTGCTAATAGTGCGCTCTTCTGGATAGAGAAATTTTACTATGTGCTCATCATATATGTGATGAATTATTCTATATTTCAGTTTAAAATAATAAGAAGCTTACAAAGAAGGTTAACTCGTTGGTTTCCCAACAGTCATGCATAATTTATATATGGTAAGTTGAAAATTTTCAAAAAAATTTTCTTTTGAAATAAATTGATTATCTGACCTTTTGCATTATTTTCCACTCTGACATTTTTGATTATTTACCTAAAAAAAAAACAAAGTTTATTACAATTCGATTGCTATAATTCACACAGCGTAAGGATAACTTTCATTTCCTTAGTTAAATTCGCTCTACTGGCAGAGCGAAACTTTTATCAGCGAGCCATTTCGTGGTGAAAATGCAGATTGATCCCCGCAATACCACTCAGACAGATTATCTTACATGGAGCGCAGCAACGCTCGCAGTGAAGCAACAGTTACTTCGTTATTCTATTTTCACCCAATATGCATCCATCAACTTGTTAGGTGACTTTACTAGGATGAGGTGATTCCAAGACTCTCGATCCAATGCCGTTCTTATTTGGTATTTATTGCTTTCTTCATCCATCCATCTTAGCATGCTTGCGTCAATTCCGGTGATAGATGGCGAATATAGTTTAATCAACGCACTTTATTGCAGTCGAGTGAAGCAGTCGGAAGAGATTCTATCTGCTCGATAGGCATGCAGAATATACCTTAATTATGAATGATCAGTGGTTCTTACTTGATATCATTTAATCTCATTGGTCATGTTTCACACCCGCTTAACTTACCCGCATATATGTCTTCTATTCATCAATTTTTCAGAAGTAGTTTGATTAAAATCCAATCAGTGGAGAGTTGGTTATGATGTCCTACTTGTTATTCAGATATTTCATTTTGGTATGGAACTTTATTCTCAAAAAGAAAATTTGCTGTCTGAATTTATAGCCACAGAAGATAAGCAATTTTTATAGAAACAAATTGTTTCATTGAATCAAACCAATGCTTTTTCATATATGGCTAATCTCATCATTTGTTCACAGTCGTATAATAATAATTAATAATAATAGTAATATTAATTATTATTTTACAGTAAACTCATAGTAAAGTATTGAATTTAAAAGTAAAATTACCTTTCTAGTTATTGATAATTTTCAAAGTCACGTCGGCTGTAACAATCGACAACGAAATCATTGGAGATCCTGACATTGAATGTTTGGATGAAC
Organism: Dracunculus medinensis; assembly: GCA_900625125.1. Taxonomy (NCBI): domain Eukaryota; kingdom Metazoa; phylum Nematoda; class Chromadorea; order Rhabditida; family Dracunculidae; genus Dracunculus; species Dracunculus medinensis. The sequence goes on along the minus strand of UYYG01001156.1, from coordinate 2,314,677 downwards.
AAATCCGAATTTTTATCACAACTAAGAAAATTTTTGCTGGTTTATAATTTTTTGTTCTAAGTTGGAAAGTCTTTCAAGGTTGATTCGATATGCCATACTTGAATCCTAAAATCACTCGAAATTTTTCCCATTTTTCAAAATTTATGGGCTTCTTTTAGGCCGAATATATGCCAAAGGCAAAGCGGATAATCCAGACTGCTCAAGAGATGATTATGCTCCACAAAGAACGAGAAAACCGCACATGGTTCTGAGATTTGGTACCTGCGGCATGAAAAGCCTTCGATCGGTGAGTTCTGGAATAGTTTTTTTCTTCATGGTGTAAATCTAATCAACTATATTTTGAAACCATTAAACATTGGTAAAATAGTCAAAACTTTAATAATGGAATCGTAGAAAAACTATTATTTACTAATTTCAAGCATTTCCATCCAACAAGTCCTATTGTCCTTTTTAAAGCCTACCAAATTTACTTAGGTTGATCCACGTGGAATGTATTATGGTATCACACTTGTGGTTTCTTTCCATACCGTAAGTTTTCTTTCAATTATTTTTTAAATAATTATTTATTTATTTTTTGCTAATTATTTATTAACTAATAATACAATATTATATAACTACTGATAATAACGATTTAAGATATTTTGATTTTTGTTACTAACTTAAAGATGTTTATCACGAAAGTTGATCAAGCTTTTCATGTGAAATGTTTCTTTGAAGAGGCAAGCAGAGGTTTGACTGTCGAATTGGGTGTCAGGTAAGTTATTTTTAAAACTATTTCTGTGGCCTAGTAAAATTTATATTTAATGCCTCTCACATGCCTTTTTTTCAAGTTTAATATTGAAAAATTGTAGTTATATTAGCTTAATATAAGATAGCTTAAATAGCTTAAACGATAACTGAATAGATAATTTTTCACTATGAACATGTGGTGAGGCAAAAGCTCGATTTTTTCTTTATAATAAATTTGTATCAAAAAACTAATAATACATGTACTTTGTACTTTTATGGGCAAGTAGGCAATCTTCTTGGCGAAAATTTCTAACCTATCACACTTGTGGTCTCTACAGTGAAATGATGAGCGCTACCCACTTACCATTCAAATATTAAAATATGTTTAATTTTTTATTTCAAGTCTCATTCGCATAATGCTCGTATCAGCCAAACATAAATAAATCTTTTCAAACATTTTTGCGAATCTTAGAAGAAATTTTAATGAGTAATAAATTGAATAATAAATTTTAATGAGTCATTTCGAAATCAAACGGTAGCTAGTTAAAATTTTCATAGCTGAAAGCATGGAAAATCTCCATTCTTTTTTTAAGCCCTCACCATTACTTGTTAGGCTTCTTCCGCTGGTTTATCGCACTAGACAAATATGCCATGGAATCCCTTGGCGATAGAAATACAGATGGGTCGCCAGCATCACCTGGATTTCCAGACAGGTTTAATCTAGTGGGGAATAAAGCCTCAGCATCGGCGCCTCGAACTGAGTTCATTCACAAATCATTAAACCATTCTATGCTCGATTGTTCCCATTATGAATATTTCTTAGTTATGCCATGTGAGACGCCAAGACACGTTTGACCATGGGAAATTAATGGTACAATCAAAAATTGATGATTGCCGATAATCATGCCGCAGAACATTCTTTGATGTTCTATAATATTTAATTTGTCGGTGTTTTTTATACTTGGCAAATGAATTAGAGAAATTCATGCCAAAAATAAAGTGCAGTTTAATAGTTCCTTCGAAAATAGGTCAACGGTTTTTTAGGTCATATTTCCGTCTCCATTTTGATTCATAATTTCACAATAAATGTTAAATTATTAAATTTGCATGACAAACAGAGGCATAGATTAAACTCAAAAAGATTTTTAAGGAAGAAACTTATCGATATTCCTAAAATTTAATCCCTAAATTTTGTAAAAACTTTTCCAATTTACATATTATTTTACTGTATTTTGGATTGCTCCATTGCGGGGGAGGGGGGGAGCGCTGAATCAATTGAGAGAAGCCTCCGTTAAACTATTATACTCTTTATAATTTGATATAGGACGGAATCAGGCCCCTAATATTCACTTGCAGGATGGTTACGCGATAACATTATAAATCTTCTTCATCTAACAGCTCTCACCATTACTGGTTAGTCTGACCCCGCTCGCTACAAGGATAAGAGCTACAAGGATACACCATAAACAATTTAGACAACTAAGGAAAGATTATTTAAAAATATTGTTTAATAAAGAAGTTTTTTTTTAGCGCATAAACAAAAATTAATGCCTGCATCGTCCTGAAAACATCTTATTTCCCTTTGTTTTAGTTTCTTAAAATTTGATTGATCTAAATTGTCGATTTGAGGATGAATATGATTTAGTATGATCGCAACAACCGAGGTGGAGGCTCGGCATTCAATACCAGGTTGTATTTACAGCATTCATTCAAGTTCTGTTGGAGAAATCGATTCAGGAAGGCCAGCCGGTAAACCGATTCGTTTTGCGAGAATAGGCGACCGAATTCTTCACCAATGGCACTGCGACGATCGTAAATCATTACTTGAAACTGCACTACAAATAAATCGCTTTCAAAAAGCAAAACATTCACTATTTTTTATTCACTAAATTAGATTAAAAGTAAAAGTAAATGAATCGATTTCTTATGAATTTTAACTAATTCCAATAGGTAACAGTAATATTTAAATTGCAAAACTTTTTTTTTTCATCTTAAAGAAGAGTTCGAATTTTTTCGTTAGCAGATTTCCCATTTATAAGATAACATTGATAGCTAATTTTTACCTTTCATCTACGGAAAATAAATTTTTTTCGATTTTTTTAACGGAATCGCATCTTAGAAATGTTCGGAGTATTAATCAACAATTGCTATGTAACGGATGGGTTTGGCAAAAGGGCAGACGTCGTCGATTCGAAGGGGTTAATCCTTCCAATTTTTTCTTCTAATGCTTCTTTGTCCCATTTATATATTTTTTTGCCAATTGCAGTACCTCTGCAATGCAATTTTATAAATCGCCCGTCCAAATGACGAAAGCAAAAGCTATTTTTGAAGTCAGCTGGCCTTCCAGTCTTGCTGGGTACCATTTAGTTCAGCAATATCTTTGCTTCGCATTGCATTTTAGCTTTATTTATCAAATATTTTAGATGCAGTATTGACCCGATTTTAATGACTAGAATACGTTATTCACCGGATTTGCAACGAGCTTACGCAGAGTCACAAGTATTTAAATTTGCTGATAAACCAGGTGTTTGGTTCTTTTGCCAAATACAAATGTGTATGAAGAAAGCTGGAATGTGCGAAGGTGTAACGGTAAATGGAAATTCTCAGATTCGAATAAAAAATAACTTCAACGATCCAAGCTTGCCTAAATAAAATATTAAAAATTTAAGCCTCCAGTATGTGAAGCTGAAAAAGTCTCAGAACTAGTCGACGAAATCGATGTGCACAAGGCTAATGAACGAATTTTAGCGCAATCAACTACAAAAATATCGCCTGACCAATTTGGAGAATATTTTCGTGGCGATACCCTGGAAGCCTATCAAACTACAAAGTTTATAAGGTTAATCTATTTAGTGAGTTACTGAGAAATTTCAAAGATTATCTCGTTTTAGGACTTTTGGCACATCACCCAAATCAATCACAAGAATCAGGCCGAAATTTCCTGTTCCAGAACCACTCATAGATGCATTTCCTACCCCTGGACCGATCATAGATATCTTTCCAACTCCTGAACAAATACTGGGAAAAGAACAATCTCATGCAAGCAAGAAATATGGGAAAAACAAAAGACCTGTTGTGATTCGGCCAGGCGCTTCAGTTGTTAGTTGCAAATGCTTTCAAAAAAGGATAGAATAAACACTTTTAATTCTGATTGATGCATTGTTTTAGACCGATGTTACAAGAATTTTTGAAGTCGATGAGCACTATGAGCCACAGAGGAGATCGAAAATGCCGCGTATACTATCAACTGATGCATTCGAGAATGGTTTAAATTTTCAATTCCACCCAAATTTCCCTTTTAATTTGAAAATTTCTGACTCCGCTTTTTCTTTATTTTCACCTAAGTGAATTGTTTTCGCTTATTCCAATTGGAATTTTCACATATTTTATGGCTTCTCCTATAAAAATTTTAGTTTTCGCTAATATTTCTAATCACCATGATGATCACCATCACCACTGATTTTAACCATAAATTTCGCTATAAAAAAATCAAAGAGAAAAAATTTTGGCAATGGAATGAAAATTTCTGAAAATGATTAATTCTCATTTAAATTTGCAACTTATTATTATATGTCGTCGTTTGGCTCATCTGCTGTCAATTCACTTACCCTTTATGAACTTATGATGTTAGTCTATGCGCACTATGTCATCCTTATTAAGGCCACGAAATTCTTCGTAATTTACAGATTATTACGATGGATATGAGGATTTGACTTTGCCACCAAATCTGAGTGATCTCTTAGCGAATCTTCCTGATGATATCAATGCAGATTCTTTACAAAAAATGTTCAGAGATTCTGTTGAAAGTCGACGAACATTATTACAAAATTTCGATTTCCTAATGAACGGCGTAATCTTTCATTTAATTCCTTAAGATTGCGTTTACATCGAACATCGCTTTTTACCACTTAGGAGGGTCTGTGAACTTGGATGGGAAAAATTCACATATTTATTTCTATCCCCAACTTTTTTTCCACGTATTTTTAGAAAATATCATTCGGAGCCCACAAGAATCGATTTCAAACGGTTGCCAAATGAAAACGAATCCATAGTGTACGAATTAATTTATTTAGAGTTAGGCCATAAACAGATCCTTTATGATCTTTTCACTTCATACTGATTATTACTGAACATCTACTCTGACTGGTTTTTCTTACATTCTGACCTAGTACTGATGAGGTGCCACCTATAAAAATATCAAAAAAAGTCTTTATTTGAGGGACTTTCAATATTTATCAATATAAATTGCTTATAAATTTCATTTTTTGGAGGTAAAAACGAAGCATTTTAATAGTGATATATATAAGTCAAGATTTCTCGAAAGAAAATTTGCAAAAGAACCTCCACAGACAACTGATTCAGTTCAAGTAATTCTTAGTTATCATATCATACAGTATGCAGTATGTTAAATCTGAAATTTTAGCCATGAATTTTTGAATATATTCAAATGAATATATATAACTGAAAATATTTATTTCAAAATCTATTTTTTGACATGTTCTACTGAATAATAATCTAGATATCGTGGAATTCAAATCGCATGGCTGATATACCTCTCGATGAAAGCGTTAAAGCAAACCCACAAAATTATCGTCAAAAATTAGAAGTACCAGTAGAACAAAATGTATCTCCAATGATAGGCGGTCAACTTATAATTTATGACATAGATGAAGAGCCTCCAAAAAGCTCTTTGAAACGCTCTGATAATGGTTTGTTTTTTTTTGGTAAAAAATGATTTATGATTAAATTTGCCGTCTGATAAGAATTGTCAGATTTTCAAAAATTACCAAATTTTGCTCGAAGAACTTTTTATTTTCAGATTCATATATTCCTCGGAAGAACGATTGTATTATTGGTCGTCAGGCTTTTTATATATTCGCATCAAGCCTTGGAGGAATTTTTTCATTATTTTTCTTAACTACTTTAGTGATGTATGCACGATTATCAAAAGATATTTTAGCTAGAGGTAAAGAAAAAATTATTTTTGAGCCATGAATTCGTTTCTGCCATATATTTTATCACATTACATCTCATATACCCTTACATACACTTTTGTTAATAAGCAATATTTTTTGGCTATAAAAGCCACTATAAATTTTGAATTAAAATTGTGGGCAAATCATGAGCTAGGGACTAACTATGGATTAGTGGGCTTTATATAATATAATATTTTATATAATACAAAGCATTTAATTTTCAGATACTCATTATATAAAAACAATGCCGCTAGGGCCATCAACATTATGCATCACCGACGATACTAAATCGAGGTCTAAATCAAAGGATAGCACCAAGACGCTTGATACAATGTGCACTTGATTAATTAATTATAGATAACAGCTGGATTTATTGTTCGTTATGATAACTGATGAGATTGTATTGTATATTTTGTGACATTCAAAGCATTTGATAACTTTTAAGATCATTGATGATCCTATCAGTTTGAAAAATCATTTTTAGAATATTAAATACAACATAAATATTAATTACAATAATTCATGGCAACGTTCAAAGTAAAGTTCATGTTGAATAAATGGATTCAAAATTTGTTTAACATTTGTTAAAAAAAGTTAAAACGCGAAAAGAAATTGCAAAAAATTTATTGCAAATAAAAAACACAAATATGAGCGAAAAAATTGGAGCGAAATCAGGAAGAATTCGAATCTGCTGGAGAAAGTTCAATGAAACTTAAATTTATGCGAGAATTTTTGCAAAGAATTTAAAAAATTATAAATTTTAAATTTTTGATAAATATGAATTTAAATATATATACAAATTTCAAATAGCTTCTGTAGATTAGGGAAGAAAATGTTCTGTGATTTTCCTCTTCCACGTAGAAATTGGATTAAAATCATCGATAAAAGCATGGATTCGCGAGTAGAAGTCGGATTCTCCTTTCGCAGGAATGGAACCGCCTGCACTATTTATTTTATAAATTATAAATTGCATTTTTTAATATAAGGTAGTTTTATGTAAAGAAAATTTAATAGAGATTTGGAAAGCTTATTTGTAAATAGAAGGCAGGAAAACGAAGAGGATATTGGCTCCGATTATCCTGTTGAAAAACATGGGCTTACCTTTTACTTATGAGTAAGAGTAAGCCTTAGGAAATTCGAGTGCTCTATGCGACCTGCACTTCTACTGCCAAGTAATTCTCTATTGTTAAAAATTTGACAGCTTGCTGAAAACCAGTAGGGCCAATTTAACCAGAAAAGGCAAACTAACCATTTTCTCATTTGGTTAGCTGTTTTGTTCATAAAATAAAAATTTAGTGGCACAATAAGCCATAATGATCCATCCTTACACATTATAAAAAGCCAATAATTATTATTGAATAATTATAATAATAAAAGCCAATAATAATTGAAAAGCCAACCAGTAATAAACAATTTATAAACAATTCATCAAAATGGTTAATTAAGATTATTTCCAACAATTTTAACAAAAATTTAAACTAACAGTTATTGATCAATTTTTATCATACAATATTAATCTTTTGATAGGTAAACGCATTAGAACAACAATAATGTTTTAAAATGTCCCACAGATCGACGCTGACCAGTTCATAGGTGTGATGTACTGTCGTCTCTTAACTAATTTCTTAAGAATTTATTACATTTTGGAAATTATAAAGATAAGTTTTAATGATAATGCCTATTGAGATGATACGAACTTCCTAGGGAATTTTGATAAAAGCTGTGATGGTGTGAGGATCTTCGGATATCACCATATTTTCATCGGTTCCCTCTTTAGCCTTTCTGCTTTTTACGAATCACTAAATCAAATTTTTTCTCAGAATTAAAGGAAAAAGAAGGCTAAATGAGATATTGTAAAATATATCCAAAATATTTTATTCGATTACATCTATAATTTTTTTTATATGCAATATTATAGTACAAAATACAAATATTTATATACTGATTCATTGCAAAATTTTTCAAATAGTCGGTTAATTATAATTTTTTTTGCTTGAATTTTAAGCATAAGAGTTTGAATTTTTTTCTGCAATTTTTAGCAAAGTTTGTAAATCTTCGTTTATCTTTTTGCGTATTTCGTGCAAATTGTTATTTATTTTTTCAATAATATTTATTAATAAAAAATAAATTTATAATTTGGATTCTCGAATCTATTAAAAAAGCAATGCATTTATGGTATTAATAAAGAAGTACTTAACCAGTTCCTAATTAGGTTAACTTCGCTATCAGCTAGTGCAGTAAGAAACTTTTATCATCCAGTAATTTGGCTGGGAGTACAGAAATATAGGTACCACTCAGGTTTTAAAGGAAAAGTTTGCTTCTACAGGAAGTAGAACTCGCTATGAAACAAGTCACAGAACCATAGAATCTGTTCTATCCAAATAATTCGAGACAATAAAACAATTTCCAAGTTCGCCTGTTCATTTGCAAATAAACAACGAATATTTCTAACAAAAATTTTGTTGTGCGAACATTGAACTTTATAAATTAGTTCAATTTATGTATATTTTCATTGATCTAAATTGATCTAATTTTATACGACCAATAATGATCGATAAGCGATTCGAATAGTTTTCATGAGAAAACCTTGAAATTTTTCAACAAATCACCCGAAAAATGGTTGATGCGTCCGTCTTTAACATTTCAACAACATTAATTCATATCTAAAACATTATCGATGAATATATTGCCTCATTATTCAAAGATAAATTTCTTGTTCATCAAGTTTCGAAGCAAATAGAGAAGAAAGAAATGGATTGAAGGAAACCCTCCCCCTCCCCCTCCTATATTTTCTTTCATTTTATAAACCTTTCTATTTCAATTCGTTTCGTTTTGATTTGATTTTATTTGATATGAATGATTTAGTTCTTTTCCTTTGTTTATTTTTAAACTCCCGTAACATCCTTTTCTTTAATTTTTTTGCATTTTTTTCTTCATTTTCCTGCATCGATTTTTAACGATAAAATTTTTTCCGCAAAGAAAGAATTAAAATTAGAGAGGAGCCTCGACGGACTTATATGGGCCTACATTGGCCTTGCGAGCCTATACCTGCCTATTTATCTATTCACACAACATTCGTATTTCCTATTGAAAGATGGGTATATTTATTTAATGAAATAATTGGTGCCCCTTGAATTGAAATGACCACAAGTGACCAACCACTTGCCACTTTATTTCATCACAATGAAATGATTATAAAAAGTAAACATTAACCTATTTTTGACGAAGTATATTTTTCGATAACTATAGCAATAATATAATGAAATTTGTGTAAAAGAAAGTGTAAAAATGGTATACAATTTTATTTTTATTTACCATAATTTTTTATTTTATTTCAATTTTTTAATTAGCTAATGAGGACTATCATATCCGAGCGCTGTACTGTTTAGATTATCATTTTATTGAAAAATTCAGCTGATGCAGATGATTCTCTTTGTCCCCAAATCGCTTTTAACATAATGGCCAATGAAACGAGCCCAATTAGAAACTTTAATTTATTAACTATTATTCTGCTACTATAGTCCCGCTCAGAACTATTCATTTTTTCCCATAGTTATAGTACAGAATAAGTATATGTAAAAGCCATTAATTTACCCAACTATTGGTTCTCTCTTGGATTTTCTCTAAAGCATTGCTGGTTGAATATCGTTTGTATATCGCTTTATTTTCAACAGCAAACAAATGGTTCAATTGTGGTCCCGGTCTCCTAATGGGGAATCCAATTGGCTGCTTACTAGCCACCTGCACCGCCAAATCCAGATGGTTCTTTCACAAAAAGGCCTCATAATAATCAGCTAAACCAGTAAGGATGCGCGTTAAAAAAAGCATTACGCCCATAACATTCTACATTTTCTTAAGAATTTACAGATTTAATTTTGACTAAGATATCTTGCGATAAAGATACTAAACACTAGAACGAGAAAAAAAAAGCAAAGAAGCACGCCTGACTCGTTTCGTCTTTGCTTTACGCGAATCCAAATTGCGCGTTTTTCTTTTCCTTTATCGAAAAATATTGAATTTGGAAATTTTCCGAATGCTACAGTTAATTTTCCTTCAGCAATTCGCTTAATTTTCTTTAGCATTTTATTTTTTAAATCACAAAAAAATTAAAATTTCTATTTTTATTTAATTTTTTGCGCAAATTAATATTAAAAAATTTCCATAAATATTGTTAAAAGTTGTAATGATTTGCGATTTTTATTTTTATTTCCTCGTTGTAAACGAGCGAATTTAAGAAGTATTTCAGTTGGCAACGAACAATTAAAACTATTTACTTTAAACCGAAAAGTAAATTTTTCGCTACTTTAAATTTTTAAATATTAATTTCGCTATTGCTTGCATAATAATTTAAAATAAATAACAATAAGCGTTTGTTCCTCTCTTTAATTCCTCAAACCCAGTGCGTTCTCCTTACTAGTGATCGGTCAATTGTTATTATGCTTGTGCATTGTCCTCTCAAGAAGCTCGGTATTTCCTCCAAGCATTCATCAAATGCAAGTTTTTAACACCTCAAACCTCTTTCTACCTGCGGAAACTACTGCATTTGGTTTGTTGAAATAAGCTTTTGGTGCATAAATTCTCAGTTAGAGTATTTCTAGCATTTCCTTTTCAGCAAATAAATTTAAGCTTTTTATGTAATGCCATATGGCATTGTCGATGTTGGAAAATGAATGCTTTCAGCTAGAGGAAGGTAAATCGAATTGTTGTAGCACTCTTTTGCTTCTCTCCCTTTTATTGCATATAATTACCCTATGTTTCTCTGTTACATTAATTATATAATAGTGTATGAGTAGTTGTACTTAACAAAGAAACTGAAATATTTGCAAGGGAACTTATCCTGAATTTTTCGTTCACTTTTCTCGGAGTTTTGCTCATGACAGTTGTAAGAGACAAGAAGGCGTGAGGAGATAATATAAGAAGGAGATAATAAACTACTGAAAAAATTTCCTTTAATGATCCAGTCTTCATTTACCTTTTCCTTACTCTATTACCTTTATTATTTGCTATTAATAATGCGACTAATCACTATTGTTATTTTTCTATTTAATTCCCCAATCAGATAGGAATTATTTGTGAAATTTTGCTAATTTTCATTTTTCATAATTTCTTTTTTAGGTGAAATCGAAGTTAAGAATTACAGTGGGAGAAATTCAATATTATTATTTCTGCGCATAAATGCTCTTGCTAAATGCTAAATGAACGGCAACGATACAACGAAAACCTTCGATAATCGGCGAATATCAGTTACATTGCAGTTTGGCACTTTTAGAGAAGTTCTTATTCTCGAGCGGACTGATGACCACCGGGTATTTATCGTTAACATTTTCCGTCGTACCGTGGCTGCCTTAATTTTTGCAACAAATATTCTTAATAAACTGCTCGTTTTCACTTATAATGTGTATAAAGAACTCCATTTTTTTCTCATAAAACTATTGAAATCGAAGAAATAGTATTAAATATCACAACGCTTATTCACCCAGTCTTGCGTTCGTTATTTCTGATTCGGTTCATTCTACTTTCTCGTACAAAGTCGACCAGGGAAATCACTTGGTGATAGGTGTCACCAGAAATTGCCGAATTTGTGAAAAGCAGATTTATCTTGCCAGTAGTTAGTGGGCCTCCAATACTAGTTCATCAAAAAGTGTGAATAAATGTTACAATGATGTCTAACATTATTCTTCAGCCTGAAAAAATCTTCAGAAAACAGTAGTAAATTATGCAAATTATTAACATTCCTATTGAGCTGAAACCGAAAATTCGGATTCTCATCGCTAACTTTTTATAGCATCTACGTCTACAAATCGTTTCACATTTTATTATTTACATTCCACTTTTTTTGGATATGCTTTACAGAGATTTTCAGGCTAGCATTTTCGTGACGAACATAATGGAATGGTTACTGCAATTTTTAAATCTGCCCTTTCAATTTCAATAGGCTTCTTGAGGCATATTCCACATCCCTATAAGTCATATAAGTAATCCTATCAGTAATCAGTATATTAGTAATCCTATCATATAAGATAAGAGACAGCGGTAATCTGGATATATATCCCTATTTTTAACCACCTGTGCGATTCTATCACTGATATATAAACGATCGCCAAGCAAAAAAATTCTATTTTTAGTTTAATAAATAAATAATTTATTTAAATTATTTAAATGAATTTAAGATTTTTAATTCGTTTCGCCAACGAGCAAGACAAATCGCCGAGAAACAATTCGAAGGCAAATTGGATTCATATGTTGAACTTCACCTCTTTCGGCATGATTACAATTCACCGAATATTTTACAACATCTTGGTTCACTTTCGCAATTGGTTCGCTTCTTTTACGCAATAAGCAACCAAAATTTTTTTCGTTTTAATATTTAAAAAATAACAAAAATTCTAAAATTCCAAAAAAAGTAAAAAAAACTGAATTTACTATCTTCGTTTTGTTCATAACAAACATTAATTTGCAATTTGTAATTTTTTAAAAATTGAAAAGTCTTATAAGTAATTTAATTTATTTATTCATTTATTTACCAATAATTTCATTAAATTTTCAATCAAAGTTTTCGATTAAATAATTGGCGATTTTGATTGCAACAATTCGGCAAAAGCACTTTTTTTGCCATTTTTGATGAATGAATATGTAAATTTATAAGTTCTATGAGTGCGTAAGTAAATTTATGTACTAATAAATAGGCCAAAACTACTAATGGAAGTCCCAAAAATACTTCGACGATGGCAAATAGGAATAATAAGTTTGACATTGTCAAATTGCTAATTTTAATTCCAAATTGTTTGAAAGATTCCACTTTCATTATTTTTGTCAAAATTTTGATGTTTTTTGAAAGAGAGAAAAGAGTAATTTGAATGTAAAATTCTGGAATATTATTGCATTTTTGGGATATTATTATTACTTTGCTATATAAAAATTATTATTACTTTGTCGTAAGTTGTTACAAAAAAAAAATCATTTAAACTTCTTAGTATTTGATAAATTTAAGCAAAATTCATGAAAAAATGACAAAGAATGAATGATAAAGATTTATTGAAAATATAAAATTTGTGCAGTTTTTCTTCATTTTTCGCATTTAATTAAACGTTCAAATGAACAGAAAAACGAAAAAATCAAATGAAAAAATTCAGATCCGACTAATCATATATATATTCCAAGTATTTAGGACAATGGTGGCGTGGTGGAAATTATACTCATCGATCGACATGAACGCCCTACACGACCTCATATACTTACAGTCACTTCATATAAAACACCAACTTTTTGTGATTATTGTGGCGAAATACTTGTTGGCTTAATTAAACAAGGATTGCAATGTTCAAGTTGCAGGTAAGTCTGCGTCACAACAATGAAATAACTATGAATGCCCTAAGGCATCCAATTTTACCCTTATTTTTAACACTTTGTTTTTAATAATTTTATTTTTAAATAACTTTTAAAATAGTGTAAAAATAATTTTAAAATCACTGGCAAAAGGTAAAATAGAGACTGAGGAATTTCAAATTGTGCTATATACCGAAATGAGTGATGCTTTTAGAGCCTCAAGGAAAATATCAGCTCAAACACCTATAGCCTCAAGGAAAATATTAGCTTGCGCATCTTAGTCTCATTGGCTGAGAATAATATAATATTAGAAACTGCGTTAATAATCACAACGAAATAAATTTTTTCCGATAGTCAATAATTTTTTTTTGTAGGGATATGAAGTAACATAACAGTGTTTGCCAATCAACTTAGGCTAATATGATTAGAAGTTTTGCCTTCGTTGATTTGCTGTCAGCACGATTAGATTAAAGGTTTTGAACAGTATTATCTTCCGGTTCCGCAAAATATAACAATACGATGTTTCACTCCGTTATTCAATTTGCACGTCAGTTGAAATACAACCGTGGAGGGCTTAACGATAAAGTTCGCGTCCTCCGCTTGTTTTAGACACTCTTTGATTATTTATGAACCAAATCAGTTAAAATTGAAAATTTCTCTTGCTATTGGATCTACAGTGGTACTTATTTAAATTGTAATTGCTTTATCCAGTATATTTTGAACTATGATGCGAATTGTAAATTATTTTCATTTTCATTTTTGGCTTCCCTAAAGGTTTGGTTCATTCAATTCTGTGAGATTCTCGACCACTACATTCGTTTTCATATTTTGAGGCATTTGGCAAAGAATCACATAATTTGAAATTTTCAGTCTATATTTTCAACGGTTTTCTATATTTTCATTTATTAAACATAAACATAAAAATATTCGCAATTTCATTCGCAATATCTATGATATAACGCGGATTCAATTAAATAGTTTCTCTCCTTATTTTTTTATTTATGTTATTTTAGATGTAATTTTCATAAGAAATGTGCTTTCGCACCGAGAAATAATTGCGCCAAATGTTCTATGCAGATTATGCCGTCAGGTAATTTTTATCAATAAATAATCATTTGATAAAGTACGATAGTTAATAACACACCGGTTAAAGGAAAGTAGCACGGGTTAGATTTCTGCCTCTAGGCAACAATAAACCCTAAAGTTGATATACGAATGTCTTTGTCCCTGAATGATTCCTGTCTCTAGAGAAAGAAAGTCCTATCTCTTATCTTTTAAGGCATATAAATATTCAGAGTAAAGCCAGCCAAGCTAGGAATGATAAGTGATATCAGCAAAAAAAGCCGCAAATGCGCAAAAATTTTCATGTTCATTATGAAGATACTTGTAGTGACCAACATTACTGATTTTTTAACTTCATATTTTGTTTTATATATATATTTTTATATATCCCTGTGGATAACACTTTTTGAGAAGTTTTATCAACAACTGTGAAGAAAAATCAAATTTTAAAGTTTTAGTGTAAAAGTTTTAAATTCTTAAAAGCTGAGCTAAGTCGTTAAGGAATCCTATTTTTTTTAGATGAATCGTGTTCTAATTCCGCAGCATTTGCACTACCTCATACATTAGCCATACATAATTATAAGACTTTAACATTATGTAAAGTGTGCGATAAAATGTTGATTGGCTTGGTGAAACAAGGTTTACGCTGCCGCGATTGTAAGGTAAAATTTAAAATGCTACCAATAAAATTAAAAAGCTCCTAAAATAAAGTGCAAATTAAATAAATTTCCTTGCATTATTCTTCCGTTAGTGGAAAATTTTTAGAATTTTTAACATTTGTCAACATTGGCAAAGTTATCTTAAAAAAAGGTCAAGAGCTCGTCTCGCTGAATTATCATTTATTGCTATAAAATTGAGTCCAAAATTTTTCAAAATGCAAACTAATTTGAGCTTTTCATTGACCTCAAAAAACAGGTTAATGTGCATAAACGATGTGCGGCACTATTGCCGATGAATTGTCGAGTCGCTGACGGTGGAATTACCCCTACCTTTGACCAAATGACGGTTAATGATTTTGACTCAGTCTCAGAATCCCATAGAATGAATGAGGAAATTATTAATGAAGATTCGATGATACCTCTTGCAAGATTGCCAGGTCAGTGGTTTATAATGGTTCGTCTTATTCCTCAATCATTTATCAGTTATAAATTTTCCTCGCAAAATTATATCTGTTTTTCCATTTTTTCCATTTAATTGCAAAAATTTATTTAATTTGTAATAAATGATAAGCATTTCGTAGAAGTGCAACTAAAATTCAGCGAACTGTACAATTTAGGCAATGCATCAACGCGTGCTGGTAATAGGCAACCATTAGCTGAAGGATGGATGATACACTTCATGCTTGATCAGCCAGATCGTCGTTTAAGGCATTACTGGGTTCTCAGTGGAGATTCGATTAATATGTATAATGAATATAACGATGGTTGGTTGATTTGCGAATTAATTACGTGGCTCATATAAGATACATTTTTTAAAAGAACCTTATTTCCTATTTATAATTCTATTTTAATTATAATAGCTAAGTGTACAAAAAAATGTATAAAAATTTAAAAAATTATAAAAATTATTTAAATTATATAATTATTATTATAAATTATAAAAATTAAAATTAAGATTAAATCACAATCCATATTGATTGCGTTGAAAACAATTCTTTTATTATTTAATAAAGTAAAATTAATCAAATCTGATTAAATAATTTGTAAAAATTTTAACAGTCGACGAAAATCTAAAAAAAAACAAGAAAAACATAGCTATCGAAACCTTTTCTTTCGTTTTCCTTTCTTTTTTTCCGCATAAATCGTCGTTAAACTTACTTCGTAAAAGACATAATCGTGAAAAATATTGAGTAACCGTTTCAAAATCCTTAAGGAGTTAATCCACACCGCGTATATCGCTCGATTCGACTTGGTGAAATTCTTACTTTAGCACCATATAATGGTCCTCCCATTCACCCAAGGTTTTTTTCAAATATATTTTTTTTTATATATGTCACCGTATAAGATCAAATCAATCATCAAATAAATATTGTCACTTTTTAAAAAGCTTTTGTTGCAAAAAGCAATATTTTGTCACCAAAAAAAAGTCGATGAGAAACATTGGCGATAGATCTTACAAAATTAAATTTCTGCAAATTAAGTTTTGATAAATGGAAAAAATATGAGGTGATGAAAGCAAACCAGTTTTCGAGGTTTATTTACTAGCGGTCAAAATTTGCCATTGTTCTTTTTCACTTATTCTTGTGGTTCAGTAATGTCACGTAAATGACATTTGCAACCTTGCGTGCGTCACCTTGCATCACGAATTAATAGTTAATAATGCAGCAAAGTAATGATTAAAGCAGTGTATCCAAATGTGAAGAAGTGATTATCGAAATCTGGGAATGTTTTCAGCTTCAAAAATCCGGTAGATTTTCAAAAAACCGATAAAGATTTTGTGAGTTTCACAGTCGAAGCTGGCCCAAAACAAACAATGGATGGAAAAGCTAAGAAAATATAGATTAAGTTAGTTATAACGGGCAATCAGGTCATGCGTGGGTCAAAGGTCGGTTTCCTATCAATTCCAAAGAGTCTTCAACGATCTGCGCTATGTGCTTCGCTTCTTTTTAAATAGGAAGAAGAACAATTTTTGGCTGTTTGTTGGTAGGGGGAATAAAGGTAACAAATCATTAATAGCTATTTAAGCCTGATCACCGAAAACGCGCGTCAAAAAAGATATTTGGCTGGGAATCTCATTTCATATTTTTTTGATATTAATCCTTCTAATTTCCATCAGTTCAGATTTCTGGAGCAATATTTGATGGAATTCCTTCAATGACTTAAAAAATAACATGGAAAAATGTCCCAAATCCAAGGAAATAACTTCTAAAAAATGGAATCCGAGAGTTTTTAGATTTAGAAAATGATTTACTAGTTTTATTTTTTTGATAATATTTATTTGATGAAATTTGATTGTTGATATTAAACGTAGACTCCTGCGAACATTTTTTAAAATTTATTTTGAAATAATTCCTGAGAGAATTTCTAAGAGAACTTCTTTTCAGTTATCCTCCACATCATTTCGAAATAAGAACAAAATCACATATGATTTATTGCGTTGGTGAAAATCTTGAAGCTTATGGTGCACCTCCATCAAAAGTTCCAAGATTCGCGGAATGTAGGCCAGTATCGAGTGCAACAATGTGGTTTCGAGTAAATTATTGCATTTTAATATCTAGCACAATTTCGCACATTTTTTCGGATTAAGAATCGCAGTGGAAAAAATTTTTGCAGGTCCTGCAACATTCCCTACAGCCGCCACCCTCACGTCATGATAGCCTGAATATGGAACCTGCACTTGAATTCTCTGAGATGTATCAGGTAAATTTATAAACCTTATTTGCCTAAAATGGTGACTGGTCACTTTATAAAATTTTTGTAGATGAAAATGGAATAATAATAAGGAATAGTAATAAAATTACTACCGAATTACTAGGTATTACTGAAATATGGAGAAGTGATTTTTCAGATAAACCGGGATCAAACCTTAGGATCCGGTCAATTCGGTGTGGTTTTTGGCGGTGTACATAGACAAAGTGGACGAGAAGTTGCAATTAAGGTTACTTCTTGCAATGTTTCTCAAACATATAACTCCTTATTTTATATATTAATCTATTTATGCCTTAAAAGTTAATATTCTGATAATTATGAAAAAACATCTCCAGAAATTAAAATTTCTTTATCATTTTTGTTATCGTTTTATCATTTTAAATGTTTTAGATGGAAATTGCATATTCTAGGTGATCGAAAAAGATAGATTTTCAAAAAGATCAGCGGCAGGTATTGAAACTTTACGAAGCGAAGTCTCTATATTACAAGCTATTAGCCACAAAGGAATCATTCGACTCGAATCTATGTTTGAAACTAAAGAAAAAATTTTCGTAGTTATGGAAAAAATGAATGGCGATATGCTTGAAATGATACTCAGCCAGGTAAATTTGGTTATAAGGAATCGTCTTGGTGTGATTAATTTTTTTTTTTTTTCCATTTGTGGTTTAGTTGGCTAGGCCACCTGGCTGAAACCATGCGGCAATGAGGCAATGAGTTGCTGGCAAATGGAGATTTCGGTTGAGACTTTTAATGGTCCTGGCAATGGCCTCAACCGAAGAATATAAGAACTATTCGACCATCGCTAACAACTTAAATAGAACCAATAAAACAACTCAGTGAAGCAAAATAGCTGAGAGCAATATTATTTTCACCTAAAATCTAGAATAGGTTAGATCCATATTTGTAAAATATAATCGATGACAGCATTGGAGCGAAATGTCAGCTGCATGAAGAAAATTCCGTACAAATTCCATGCAAATTTTATTTAGGCTACTGGTCGACTTGACGAACGTACAACGAAATTCTTAATCATGCAGATTTTATGTGCCCTGAGATATTTGCACGGTCAAGGCATAGCTCACTGCGATCTCAAACCAGAAAATGTGCTTTTATCCGATTTTAGCGCTTTTCCTCAAACCAAATTATGTGATTTTGGTTATGCTCGATTTATTGGTGATGCACAGTTCAGGTTGTGGTCTTTCTTTACGTATTTTATTGGTTAATATTTAGCTAGGACAATATTTCAACCTAAAATTTACCAGTATTCTATCTAGTATCTATCAGTACCAATTGTCGCATTAACAATCTTTTCACTTTGTGGATGCAAGGATTGATCGCATTGGTTCTATTTATGCATAATTTGTGGCAAAATTTTACTTGAAATCCAAGATTCATCAGATATTAACGTATGATATTTTAGGAAAACTATCGTTGGTACACCAGCTTATTTGGCACCTGAAGTGTTACAAAAGAGAGGTATCTAAAATTCCGTAATTTATACATTTCACTAAAATGTATAATATTTGGTGCTAATAAAACATTGATGAAGACAACACTTCTAGGGTATAATCGATCACTGGATATGTGGTCAGTTGGTGTGATTATTTATGTCACCTTAAGTGGAACATTTCCCTTCAATGAAGGTGAAGAAATCATAGATCAGATTCAGAATGCAGCATTTATGTTCCCAGCGGATCCTTGGAGCACAATTTCCAAAGAAGCTATTGGTCTAATTCAAAGCCTTTTAAGAGTTGAGGTAAGTTGGATGCTTTCAAAATCTAAAACGAAATTGCCGAAATTGACTAAAAATGGGTCCCTATGCTAGTTTCCTAGATTTTGCTTTTTCACATAATTCACCAATGAACTGAGTCCATTCATCCATCCCAAATTGTTTTCAAATCTAATATGGTCCATTTCTTATCAATTTTGTTTCGATAATTCCATTGTTCTGAAATCTTTAGTAAAGTTCGTACTGTAGATCGATAAACGCTTAACCATCGACGAATGCTTCGATCATTCTTGGTTACAAGATGCGCAAGTTTATAGTGATTTAAGAAGGCTGGAATTAAGAATTGATGGAGGGCGATATTTAACCAGTGAAAAGGACGACAAGAAATTCGGAGTGACAAATCCATGAAAATAATCGCTTAATATGCAATTGAAATGACTGAACTTGTAATTTGATTGCGTTTGCTCTGCTATTTATATTTATTTATTTATATTTATTTTACAATGTTTTACAATTATATTTACTCGAATTTGTGCAAAAAAAATTAATTTTTACTTTATTATAAAAGACTCAATATGGGCAGATAAACAGTTGCAACTTTTGACAATATACTACATTCAAAATCCGGTGAGCTTCTTCCATGCAAAAAAATTCATGCAAAAGCCGAAACACTTATTTCAATACATCTATGTTTTCAGTGCGTGTTATCAGTGATAACAGTGTTTAATGCTTGCAAATCTGTCATAATTGGAATTAAATCCATTCAAAAGATATAAGCTTAAAAGTGATACAAAGCTTTTTGTTATCGGTGTTTGGTGGGAAAAGTTCTTATATCTTCCTATTCAATTTATATTGTTTACTGTGTTTTAAAATGTTCTAAACAACTTTTCCAGGATCCAGAAGAATTCTCAAATGGCTTTTCTGGACCTCATTTCATTAATTCATTGTATTTTTTAGGATTTCATTTTATTAACAATGATAATAAAACAATAATTTGTTGCGGGTTACATTTGTTTTATTTCTTTCTCCTTTTGCATTTTTTTTTCAATTTTATTCGTATTTCGTTCATAATTTATTTGTGAAACCCAAGGATAATAAATAAAGACAACTATAAAATCATTCATTCCCTCCACTGAATCTGATATAAATTTCTAAATTTATTTGTGATAAATGATTTTAAAAATGAGAAGGAAAAGTTAAGAAAATGTTAAATATAAACCATTGATAATTGATTATTATAAATTTAATTCGTTGATAACCAAATTGAAATACTTTCGTTTCGATATCATATCATGAAATAATAAAGAAAAATAACTTTAATACCGGTGTATGTATCCATTGGCTGCTGGACATTAGGCAAATTAGGCAGCCAAACACTTCTATTTTGTTCATTTTTGCACAATCTACTGATCATTAATAAAAATAAATAATATAAATAAAGAATTTGCTTATCGTAAAAATTATGCATAAAGATTCTTCATAACTTTTATTTGATTAAAACATGGAATAAGAATAAGAATTAGAAAAAAATATGTAAAAAATATCTTGAAACTTGGGGAGCAGAATGATTCAGTGGGCTATTGCTCGTTCGTAGCGCCGATGCTGAGGTTCTACTGTCCAAAGAGTAAACCTGCCCAAAAATCCAGGAGATACAACGACTTATCCGTGCTCCTATGCCAGTGAATTTTCTGTCAGTTTTGTTTTTTTTTTGCATGTCCAGTGCGACAAGCTAGCGAAGCGAATCTAACCAGCAACGGCGATGGCCCAAAAAAAAAAATCCAAAATTTAACTACATCTTAAAATAAATCATAAAATTACTTAAAGAAACTGAGGCCAAAAGCCAAATATTATGAGGGATTTCTTCGGATATATCGAATCACTTTAAATTGCAAAGATGGGCTATTCTTCATTCAAAAGCTGGGATCAAACCGCGAGACGATCTGATAGGATCAGAAGCGACTTTTAACGATTCAGCGATATATGGTAGAGCAGAAGGTAGTTCCTGAGCCTCGGCTGAACCACCTCATCGGACATCACATGTGGCTTCAGATCGATAAGCTTGGAAACACCTTACTTAATACAGTTCAGTATGATTCAGATAATAACAACAAAATATCACAAACTTTAATCAATGAATGGATAAAAAAAAATATTACAAATAAAAGAATTAAGAATGCAGAATTTACCAAACCATTTAAGAATTGATGATGAGCCAAATATTTTCTTGCGAAGGTATGCATGCAATTTGTTTCTGTTCTGCATCATAATATTTCTCAACAAAAGCAGTTAGCCGACCAAAAATCTACAAGCAAAAATTTTAGCCTCAATAGAATTTATTTTTATTTTGATTTTGCGAAATTTTGCCTTTTACTTTAAAGTTTTACTTTAAAAAACCACAAAAGACATAATATAAAATAATATAATATAATATAATAATAGAAGATTCACATCAGCTATGCGCTTCTTTATTGGCTGTAGCAAAATATCTTCTGTATCTTTTACACCAATATACAAATCGAAAGACGAACGGATCTAAAAAAAATTAATAGCATTAAAATTTTCCAAAAATAATTATCGTTTAACGTCTGATTTTGAAAATTATATGAGCCATGTTATTAGAAATTTTCCTAACAGGTCTACATAAATAAATAGTCCAATGATAAAGAATGCGAAAGAAATCCATGAAAACTTTACGAAATATACTTGAAAATCTACCTCTGGCCAACAGTGTTTTAATTTTCGACTGGCTTGACCAGCAATATCTTGCAGATTATTCGGCTTGAGAAAATCTAATTTTGAAATATCGAAATCAGGTTCAGCTGCCTATAATATCAAATGAGCAGAGTACTAACCATTTATATTTGCAAAATAATACAAAGAAATAATATGAATTAAACCATAAAAAATATACCATAGCCTCAAACTTGTTGACATAATCTACAACTTCAGAAATAAAGATATCTGCGGTGTGTTGTATGAGAGCATGACAATGTTTCTTAAGTTGAAGATCGATTATACGACGACTATCACCTGATGATTCAGAAACTGCTATTGGAACCTTAAGAATAATTAGAGATTAAAATATTAATAATATTAAAATATCAAACAATATTACAAACAATATTATGCCTCTCTTTTAAGATAAATAAAAAAGAATATTTAAAAATAAAAATAAAAAAATAATAAAAAACTGTATAAAACTTATATAAAACTGTAAATAATAAAAATTATAAATAAATATTATAAAAAATATAAACGAGCCTGGAATAAAAGTTCCAAGAAGGCGTTGTTAGAAGTCAGTTCGAACCATCTCTGCCTTTCAAATAGCAAATGTGAAGCAGATTTCTTGTACTTTCCCAAATCCCATGAATAAGCACGTTCTGGAATCATATCAGTAGAGAATAGCCCTAAAAAAATTTAAACAGTTAACATTTCTGAAAATAAAGTGAACTTCAGACGCAATAATATGGCAAAAGCACCAAAAGCATAGCAACATTTTCTTAAACTATCACTTCATTATTGTAATCAATGATTCTTAAATTGATTCCTAAATTGATTATACTTGTTAGAAGAAGAAGAAACCTGAGGCAGTTGCCCTGTAAGGGCTCGTTTGTTCTCGAAGAATAAGCAGATGTTTAACTATAAAAAGATCAGCATCAAGTTGACGTTGACTTCGAGAAGTTTGTTTAGTATTGGTCGTTTTGATTGATTCAGAAGCATATTCTAATGATTCACAACATGCCTTTAAAAGATCACGCGCGATGCTTTGGAAAACTACTGACTGAAAATATTGAATCCTTACAAATGCAAGGAGAATTACAATATGAAAATTGAATTCATCGATAATTTGGTAATGAACATCAAATTATTAATTGTGCAAGTAATACCAAAAATTTTTACTAGAATTCCCAAAAAATATGGAAAAATATTAATCATGAAATCAAAATCAATTTTCGTACAAAATGAATAAAAATCACTTCGAGACATTTGAACAGTTTTGACAAACATACGACTGATCTGCTCACTGTAGGATACCACAAACAATGAAGATCGACTACTGAAATTGTAGTCAATGTGCTGGTTACCGCACCAGTCTAAAATTAATGCAATAATGCGCAAACAATATGAGTTATAATCGCAATGGATGTCTTAAAGTGTTCATGGTGTAATTCCCCTTGTATTTGAAAATAGAAAGAATTGATCAAAACATTTTTAATCACACGATATGAAAAAACCGTTTCATTGAAATATTACACAACATCACTTGCTTATATAATAATGAAAAGTTCATTTTGAAAAAAATAATTTAAAAGAATTAAAATTAACCTCGGTAGCATGCTCTCTTTCTATTTTTTTCATCATTAAAAGTTTATCTGGATAAGCCAAATCACCGCTAGATGGATTAAATCCAATTATATCGCTCTGGATATACAGCGAAGTCCTAGAAAAAACTTAAAATTTGAAACAATATGGGAATTTTGCTACAAAATTCATATTTACGAAATAAGTCAAATTTGACACCTGTAAACTATTCTTTCAGCAATATCGCCAACGAGCTCATTCATCACACGCATAAAACCACTGCGAGGATTTACTGAAAATTTATTAACTCTTGCTTCATTCGTTATAGCAGCATCATCTTCCACTCTTGTTTTTGCCATTGATATCATCAAACCACATCGTTTTTCGATCATTTCAACCTGCAGAAAAATCTAATTGGTTGGATAAGTTGAATAGACTATATCTTTCCAAAAATTAAAATTATTGAGAAAATGAAATCAATGAATAACAAGATACTTTTAATATTGTACAAAGTTCTGCCAGAGTTTCCAAATGCGGATTATGTATAATTATTGGGCGAAGAACATCGTAAAATATACGACATAATGACTCGATAAACTCGTCAAAAGAATTAACGGAAGAAATAAAAGGATTGAAGACTGCTTTTGTTACAGGACTTGACAGAGATGAATGTGAAGAAGTATCTGTAAAATATTTAATTTTAGGAGAATTTCAAAAAAATTTTAAACCCAGAAATTTGAAATTCGCCATATTTTTTTAAAGATATTTTCTTTGAAGTTAGAAACAGCAGTGATAAAATCGCTTAAAAACTACGAAATTAAAAAACCTCAAACTAGAAATAACCTTCTAAGTTGAAAAACTGTTTGTATAGCCTAAATTCATCATCACATAAACGCAAAAGAAATGCACATCCATTCCGAGTTAATGCACATGAACTGTCAGAGTTTCGACTGAAAGAACAAAAAATACTACTTGAATCATTTGAATTTAATAAGAAAAGTTATCATCGGATTTCTTTTTTGAAGAAAATGGCATATCGCCAATATTTTACTAGAAAGAACCAGGCGAAAAAAAAGAAAAATACTAAAGGAAAATATATACATTTATAATATATTTACAGTATGCTTATATTTATTACAATAAAAATAGGCAAAGAAACCTCAATAGTTGTTCAATTGTCTTCTGCAAAACAGGTTCAACCAACTGACGACGAATATTGAAATAAGCCTGCTGACAGTCAAATGCCATAGACTGGAATTCGGCTAACTGAGCAAAGCGTTGTTCGGCAATAATGATTGAAGACTGCACAGAAGCAGCACGAACAGCAAAAACACCATAGAGTAAAGCAAATTCATCTTCATCATTATTCTGACCTAAATGAACCTAAATAACTTCAAAAATTCTAGAATTTATAAAAAAAGAAAATATTTATTTGTTTCTTAAACTGATATTATTTATCTTAAACTGATATAATGTAATTATAATTATTTTATGAAAGAAACTTACTATCAGCATCAAGCAACGACTGGCGATCTCGAACAGCGTTATAACAAGCTTCAAGATCCAATATCACTCCAGTTCGTATAGCAGTGATCGCTCTGAAAAATGCTTAAATCTATTATAATTTGATGTAACTATAATTCACGCGTTAATTTCCATTTTTTTTACAACAATAAAAGGCTATAAACGCTTACTTGGAAAGGCATTGTTCATATTTAGTGATATATACAGAAGAATCTTTGTAGTGTGGATGATTATGTAAGAAAGTCAGACATTCATCAATTGTGGCTAAAAGTTGCATAAATGACTGGTTGGTAACTGCTAACTTTCCCGAAATGAGTTTCTGAAAATGCCAAATTAAAGGACAATAATTCAAATTTGTAATGATTATTTGAGAATAATTTTTTAACATGGCAACCATTTTTTTCAAAATATTTTGGGCAAACATTTACTTTCATAATAATATCACATTGCGTATAATAATAAAGATTGGCACGAATTTGCTCCGCGCCAGCAGCAATTTGTGTCTGATGCGCCATCATTCGATCACATACATTATGTAGTGACGATGTTTGTTCAGTTACTGCATCGTAATTCGAAATCAAATCGTTCATAGTCTGAGAAAAATTTTTTTAAAAAAAAAAATCCACTCTTCAAATTGTTTTCAAATTGTTTATTAAGGCAATAATAGCGAAAATTATATGCAAATAAATAATAAATTTAATAAATGCATAATTGAAACACAGTAAAAATTTTTAAAAAATTATTACAAATTACAAATATTCATAAAATATAACTAACAAACATTTTTACCCAACCTAACAAAACTAAACTGAATAAAAATATTCGAATTAGTGGTATCTGACTTACTTGAAATAAAAATTTTAAACCTGTTTACAAGCCTCGTATCGTTCTTTCAACAAATTCATTCGCTTCAAGCATTGCCTCAGCGAAGTAATGTTGTTATTTTCATCTGATGCTTCAGCTGATGCATTTTCTTTTTCATTTCCATAAAGATCAGTCAAATAACTAAAAATAAATATGGAATAAATATGATCTCATCAAAGTGTAAAATATCATTAATCAATTAATTAAATCGAGAGATTTGTCATAAATTTGTCGAACTGACGAAAAAAAATTATATTTTAACGTCTAAAACCATAGTCATAACGTATAAATATGAATCATTTATCGATATAGAAATTTTATATTATTGATACGACACCATTTGAGCAGACCGAACCACCATCTCCATATTTATAATCCATCTCCACAGTATTCGAGTGCCAATACAGGAAGAGAATTGGGGAAAACAGGTTAAACAAGCGAGAATTTGTTGCAACAAATCCATCGATAAAAAACCAAATTAAAAATTAAGCGTCCCGCGAAATTATTCACCAAATTCATTTCTGGCGCTTAAAAGATGTGCCACTTTCTCATCAATCATAAACTGATAAAAATATGTGATAAATGTGATAAGTGATGAAAAATGCGGAAAATAAGAATATAATAAAAAGCAAAAAAACCAACTCAAACAACTGACGAATATTCAGTATATTATCGCTTTTTTCGCTTTCATCGCCACTATGGTTATCAGCAGTATCTGCTTTCCTATTACCTGGTAATAATAATAATTAAGTAAAAGGAAGTGAATGAAAATAAAAGAAGCTAAGATTGCTTGCAAAACTCAGAAGATGAAGAGAGAGCCGAATTTTCAAAATCCCCCCACTCGCAGCCTTCGACGGAATTAAAGCAAACATCGAAAATGAGATGCATATGGCCGCTGTGAACCCACTCGCACACTCGCCCCGAAACGAATCCCCGCAAAATTTTTCGCGCAAAATAAAGAAGAAAAATGGGAAAAAAGAAATACTTTCAGGAAGTGCATAATTCGCTGCTTTCGCTGCTAATAGTGAAACTGTTCGTTTATGAAGTTCCCTCAAATCATCCATTATTTAATACTTGCCATTCAATAATCAAATAATTTTAATATTCAAAATCTACAGATTCCACAATATCTTTTTAAGACCAAAATCATCGTAAGATACAGCGTTATATTTATTTTAGGAAGAGTTTATGAAATGTGAAAATATGAAAGAACAAGTGAGAATTTTTATGAGATTCATCTGTTTCTTCTAGGAATGAATAGCATTGCCGCTTAGGTCAGTTATGTTGCCTTCAAACTTGTTTCCAAGCCTATGGATATATGAAAATCGATATCGAAAACAATAGATACTATTCATTTTTGCGCAATGCCCGAGGCTGAGGCCAGTTCCAAATATTGAATTGAACAAATAACCTTCTTCTTCTAATAGCTCACACCATTGCCTGCAATGGCTACAAAGGTAAGGCGCTTCCAAGCTGCGCGGTCTGATGCCATTGTCGATAGTAATAGAAGCCATTCGTTGCTATTATGATTCATCGTTCGTAAGAATTTACTCAGCATTAGAAATACAAATGGGTACCTCTGGGACCTTTTAATGATTTTTCATTCTTATCAGGGTACTGGATGTGAGTGGAAGTAACCAAGAACACCATTCTATTCAATACGGTTACCAATTAATCCCACTTATTGCGAACCGAAAACAAAAATATTAATAAGGATCCAAGTGGAACAACAAAGGCCTTAAATAGTCTTTCCTGTCCTTCAAGAAGTACCAAAATTTAGGTTAGAAACTCAGTTGAATTTTTCATTTTTGTTAGAGAAAAGTTATACAGTAAAGAAGTGAAGTGTTTTACAGCAATTATTATTGTTGTAACATTGCTTATGAGATAACAAATTAAATTAAAGCATATTTTATAAAAAAAATCAACTTTAAAACGATGAAAAAATATTGGCAAAATTTAAATTTATTTATTGTTTCATGGAAATAGAAAGAGAAAAAGAAGAAATATTCAGTCGCCGCAAAAATGCAATTTTCCCTAATAAATCCATGGGCATGAAAAAATTTCAGTGAAAATAATGTTCGTACCACGCGACAAGGAACATTAAAATAAATCCGGAAAGAAATCCAATCGACTGTAAAATTAAAGTTAAATACCATGGATCATCGCAAATCGTTCGTTTCAGGTGAATAAGCTGAAAAGTTTTTTTTAATTTCTAAAAATATTTTTTGTGAGAAAAAATATTTTGATTAGATTTCATCTAAAAAAGATATTTATTCAAATTAAATAGTTTTTATCGAATTTAAAAGTAATTAAGAGCGGTTGAAATTTTATTTGAATTAATTTTAAACATCTCAATATTAAATTTCAATATTAAATCAAAAAAGTTTAATTTAAATGAACGGCAAACCATTTCAATCCAAGCAATATAGAGAAATATTGCCGCTGTGACAGCTAATAAAATTTCGACAGCATTATCGATAGCAATCGCAGCCAAACCAATAAAGAGACCAGCAAAGGCTGTCAATGCGGAAAGAAAGTTTAGAGTTATAGCTTTCGGTATGGACAAACCACTTTCGATAAGTACAATGAAATCTCCTGAAAAATGAATGAATCCTGAGTGAAAGCCAGGAAAACACCAGAAGCTCATTAAAATATGTACTAATATCCAAAAAAATACCAGTTTCACCTACCAACTTCATGCGGTAATTCGTGAAAAATAACTGCCAGGCTAGTGGATACCCCAAGAGTAAATGACATAGCGAAGCTTGCACCAACTGCAATTCCATCAATAAAATTGTGAAGGGCATCACCGAGAAGTATTGTAATTGCAACTGTCTTCAGGCCACAAAATATAACTGGTTTATCTTCTAAGCTCAAAGTAGCATTCCTTTTAGAACTGAAAAAAAAGTATTTTATATCTCTAAAATTTCTATATATTTTTATATATTTTATATTAGCATTCTATTTTAGATTCCTAAAATTTCTTTTACTTTAATGAATTATTTTTCGACGAAAGTAAATACTTTGCATTTCGTGTTATTGTAACTTCGTGCGCAAAGCATCCGTCAATTCTCTGAACTGCTATCAAGTTATCATCGATTTTCTGAAAAAACTAGTATCATTGGCTATTAGTATATATGACGTTTTTGCTATGAAGTCACTTGCTGATAGAAGTACCGCCGAGGTTTCTTAAAGGCTCCTGCAGGGAGCGAATTATTATGGTCTTAATCGGCAGTTTGAGCCACAGTTCACTCGACTATCCCGTCCCGTAAATAAATAAATAAGCTATTAGTAGGCAATTAATTGAAATAATTGAAATGATATATGCTATTTTAATTATATAATATAATATAATATTAAACAAATAAAAGAAAGTTTCAATTACAAATTGTAAGTGCAATAAATAGCCAGTAAAATAGCCATTAAATTTCTATGAAAGGCAATATACGTTTGATCCTGGAATCGATTTCCTATAAATTTACTTAACCAAAACGTAAATTTCTTTAGGCTTACATTTTGTTCGTTTACAAATGCATTGTTTGCTGCAAATTCTAATGCGTACATGAGAAAATATGTTATCAAAATGATCGACAAACGCAATGTGACATCGCGATTTCTCTTTATATCATCCTAAAATTAAAACTTTTTTTGATAAATTCATTAAATTACGGTGAATTTCATATTTCGGTTCCAAAAATTTTAGTCCAACACTTGTTGTTTAGGGAAATATTGAAAAAAATTTTTTACACAACCTTAAAACTCAAACGAAAACGAAATATGATAAAACTTCTTGCAAATGATTTCCTGAATGGTTACACTATGGTATGTAAAGTGACTGTGGCCATGCCTTGAACTGCTGCGTCTATGGCTTTCAGAATATATGTGTGCATGGTTGCCTAAACAGCTGCGATCAGATTTATTGAAATGGTTGTGACTCTGATGCACTGAATTACTGCGATCCTGGTATTCTGAGTTTCTATGACCGTGGTGATCAGAATGGCTTTTCTCATGATGTTCTGAATGGTTGTGTGCATGTTCATTCGCTGTTCCACTTTCCGCTGCTAATGTTGCAAGTTTGTTACTTTTGCTAGAATGAAGTTGAAGATGATTGCAAGAATTACTATGAATTTCACCACCATAAAAATAACCATGGCTATGCCTATGCACACGCATCATCTAAAACAAAGAATTACTGTAAATTTTTTATTTAAAATTTTTTATTAAAGCTATTTTTCTTAAAAATATCGTTCTTTATAAAAAATTTTCAAAAACTTATTACCAAGAGACCATTTGTCATTTAATCAAAATTTTTGGTTAATTTAATTTTCATGGAAAATTACTCGAATTTATCGTAAATTATGAAACCTACCAAAGGAATTATATGAAGAATGGTGTCAGCACTTAATGTGGATATTGCCAATGCTATAAATATATTCATATACCGATTTCGACCTCTTTTTTTAAGTAGGGGAATCGTAAAAACTCCACTTAATGATGACAACGATATGAGTGATATGGAAATAATTCCATAAATGATAGCTGCAATAAAAAATAATTCACAATTTCAAGACTAATTTGTGGTGGCCGGCAGTACCAATCTTATCAGTGATCAGGTGCATATTTTTAAAAGAATTATCTCGATAAAGTGCAGAAATGAAGGTCTACAAGAAAACACATTCAAAGTGTGCAAGATTTCTGTGCCTTCGCGAAATTTTACAAAATTTTGAAAAAATGAAAAATTCTGAAATAATTTTTTGAACTTAACACCTTGACGATTTTCGAAGACCATTTTGAACTGAGAATTATTCCAGTTTCTTTTTTTCTTCCAGAAGTTTTGAATCGTCCTTAGGCGTTGTTTTTCCAGAAATTCAGAATTTTATCAAAAAATTGAATGCTAAAAATGCTAAAAATTGCTCCTATAACAGTGATAATACAAACATAAAAATTAAACAATTTAAACGATTAAAACCAAAAATAATGAAGGTTTTCGAATTCACTCGAAAAGTTAATGGAAAATCTCAAAATTCTCGAAATTTATTCCCTATAAACATACGAATTTTAAGAATTTTAAAATATAAACTTAGTGAACTAATTTAATAGATCTACAAATTTTACTAATAATTGTCGATTAATTATGAATAGAAGTTATTTAAAAAGAGATTTTCTATATGGACCGGTATTATCTTAACAGGCATACACCTAATACACACCCAAGTCTAACTTTGAAGGCTCATTCCATTCACGCAAAACCATACCCGTATGGTTCAGTGACCTCTTGCACAGTTACTAGAAAACAAGCACTGGGAGAATTGTGTTGGCGGTAACAAATGGGAGAGGAATGGAGGCAAAGATCTGTGACCATTTTAAAAATTGTTAATCATTCTTAAAAGCGAGGAGAAAAGGTGCGATAAGATTCCCGCAAAAATGTGGTATGTCGATGTGCCCAACTTAGTGCTGAGGTGAATTTATTCGAATATTTTATTTGCTTTGTAGTTTGGTGCATATCGAATAAAATTAATTTTTATTCGATATCTGCTATTGATTCTACTAAACCAATTCCTAGGGATGTAAATAACTTATGGCTGTGAAATTTTAATTATAGTTGTGGAAGCGCATGGATTCATCCTTTTTCTTCCTTAACATATAAACCAGTCAAATCAGTAACACTGATAAGAGTTCCACTAGATAAGAATTATCATAATCTACAATCATTTGGTGCTTTTAAAGACCATATCATATCATATGAAATTCTCGAAGCCGACCAAACATATATAATCAAAAGGTATAAATACAATAAATTTATGTGAAATTTCTTAGCAAAGAAACTTTTCCTTTTAAAATGAACTTATTTAAAGTCATCAAATGCAATGAATTCTTTCATTTGACCGAAAAAATTTCAGTTCGCTTATCGAATTGTAAATTGCAATAGAGAACTGATAATTTCAGATAAACTAAAAAAATTAGGTAGGAAACTTGTCAATAAACAGAAAAGAAGCGAAAAAATTGGCCATTACCTTTGGCACCAAAAAATTTTTAAAGTTTGCCAAATTGGCCAAAAAATTTAGATTACTGTATTGCAGAGAAGCAGTTGCATAATTGCTTATCAAAAGAAACTATATTTTAAATTTTAAATAATATATTTTTATTCACAAAATTTTCGCGCATTATGCAGAGATTTATAATTTGTGGTGGAAAAGGAAGACTCTTTGAAGTCGTTTTTGCAAGAGCCTCAAACGATTTATTTATGTGACAAAACACTCCGTAAATTTTCTTCAATTTTTGCAGAATTTCTATATAAGGAGAACATATGGAATGGTTGAACTTTTTTAAATACAGTATTTTAATGGTACAGTGGTACCGCCTTTTGGATTAACAATCTCTAATTACAGTAACCTCCTGCTTTCCTAATTTTTAACCTTATTTCTCTTTTATATAAATTGTGGAATTAGGAAAACAAACGATTATCACCAAACCGCTAGGCCATTAAATAATCTTCGTACAAATATTGATTTGGAAATCATCCAGGAGATTTCATTACTGAATACAAATAGCTTATTGTAAAACCTCATTTTATCTTTCCCTGGTTATTCCTATTAATAAATATTCTATCGACTTTTCATCCATTCTAGTTTGAAAGTTTACGGAGTGTTTTAGTCGGACAAATGGGTATTTCGACATTAATTAAAAGTTTAATAGATACAATTTGTTTATTAGAATTAAGAACATTAGAATTTTAGAATTAGAATTTTCTTCATCGTTTTCTTATTCTTTTCAATTTGATTTTACAGGTACTGTGGTACCGCCTTTCGGCCAAATTTTATAAAATTCAGAAAATTGCTTCAAAGAAGTCGAAAGAAAAATTTATTCCCCGTTTTTCTTTAAAATTTCAACATTTCATTGATCTGCCAGTGATAATTGTATTATTTGATTGGGATTTATTTGACCAATCAAGATAGTTCCATCGTCTGATACAGCCAAACTGTGAGCATTCTCTATTCCCTTAAATGATTAATCCTTTACAATAAAGGAGTTTTTTGATATTCTGCGGCACAAAAAATTTAAAAATTTATCTGTTCGACTTTATTTTATATTAAAATATATTAAATAAAGGTAGCGAGGAGGAGGGGAGGGGGGATGAGGAAATAGGAAATAGTAGTAAGTATAAGTACCTTCGCGAAAGTATTCACGTGGCCATTATCCATGTCGACTACAAAAACTTGTGGTTCAATATCTTCGCCATTTGATCCAGTTACACCAACCAAATAATGATCTATAATAAGAAAATTGCACGAGTTTCAATTATTTCTACCACAGTCATCAAATATAATTTTATTGAAACTGATAAGGCTGATTAATCTTGGTTATTTCTTAAGTTCTTAACACTTCATAAGTATAGTATTTATTATTTATGAATTATGTCGCTATCATTTCTAATAAAATAAATATGTAAATTTTTCAATTCAAATTAGTTGTTTATTTTAGTAACAGAAAATCAGTTCAGAATAGTTATTTAAGGATAATCTGAGCCAAAGCCTTTACTTTTTTCCCGAATTGCATAGACTGGACCAATATTCTCGGCTTTTGTAATTGGCTTACCAATCCTGCCTGCAGGAGTTATAGGTCCACCTATTAGCCCTGCAGCAAAACATTCGATACGGTTATTTTCACGATCTGCCACACAAAGCATATTCAAATCTTCTATGAGAGCGATCGAATGTGGAACTCGAAAATTGCTTTCTGAAGTATGTTTCAAGTGTTCTATATTTTTTAATGATTAAAAAAAGAGGATTTCAAGAAAATGAAAAGAGGCATAAGAAATTTCAGGCTATACTGTTGATTAAAAGTTTGCTCTTAGCGTGGTGGCCAAGCAATGCAGATTCGATTCTTGTCTTCGAGAGGAGGAAACATTCTACAATCTCAATTTTTAAAAAAACCTATCTAATTTATAAAGTCATACAAAGTTTTTTACTAGTTTTGAACTTACCAAATGAAGCAACAAACTTTCCGCTTTTGTTGAATTTCATTATACGAGCATTGCAATAGCCATCAGCAACAAAAAAATCTCCGTTCGATGCAATAGCAACATCAGTTGGCATACAAAAATGGTCGTTGTCTGAGCCAGGTACCAACTTTTCACCAAGTTCCAACAAGAGATTATAATCCTTATCGAATTTCATAACCTCAAATTAAAGCTTCGTATATTGAACTTTCGTAAATTTTTAGAATAAATAAATATAATTGATAAAATTATCACTTCATATGCATTAAAAAAATCATTACTTGGTGACGACCAACATCAGTGACCCAACTATTGCCTTCCTGGTCAACACTTAGCCCATGAGGCATATAAAATATATTTTTACCATATTCTCCTATTACTCCACCAGTTTTATTGATGACATAGATCGTGTTAGCATTAATTGGACCCAAGTTACTGTTGAATTTGTTTGATCTCCCAAATGAGCTATAATTTATGTATAATATATTTAAGTCTTAACAGTAGCTATTTTTAGATAATTTTTAAATACACTCAGTATACCTCATAGCATTTTAGCATACCTTAGATCCCATATCCGATCCGCGCGGTGAAATGCGACCAAGTCTCCCTTCGAATTCACTCCCAAGCCAGAAACTTGACCAATTGGCTTCGAAACTGGCAATAAGTAAAGCTAAAATATTTTAATGCTTTTTAGCTTAAAATCCATCCGCCCTACAGTAGTATTGTTTCTTAAGTAGAAATTAGAAAATCAATTTTCTACTCTATATTTTATAATTAAATGTTATTAAACTGGATAGTTATATGCTGCTGGCCATGGCAAACCCATAAATTCAATTCCTAATTCCTAATAATTCTTTGTAAAAGTCACTCATCAAATAGTGGAATTCACGCAGTGCCAGTGATGGACCTTCCCAGATGACTGGCTAAAAGGTTCCATCCTACCAGCCAATGGAAATAGCTAAACTAAGAATCTTGAGTGCTGTTAGAAAAAAACAAAGCGAGGAATACTGTGAAATTAAGAAATTTCAGTGAAATTCAGTATTGGTTCCTCTTTTACAGCAACCGCGTTGGTGCAGCAGCGTTATGCAATTATTAAAGAATTTGCTAAGAGCAGTGACAAATGACAATTGATGGATGAGAAATGTGATGGATTAGCAATTTATTTTGCTGGAATAAACATTCGGAGAAATATTCGTTTATAAAAGCACATTTATCATTAAATATATATACATATACATAATTTTATTTATTTACTTAGTAATATCCAATAAAAAATAACTTTTGATGGATCTTCGATATCAAAATTTTCGGCAGCGAAATCGAAATTTTCTTCCGGGAAAGAATAATCAAAGATGACTGCATTCGACTTAGAAAAAAAAAGAGCAAATAATAACGGATAAAAAGCCACTGCGTTAGAAATCCTCATCACTATGGCCAACAAAGATTATAGCGTTGAAGAATGCGTTTGTTTTCAGCGTTCCATAAAAGCTTTCAGTTCTTTAAATGGCCAAAATCAATACGCAGTGGCACAACATCATCCATACCTCCATCCATCCATTCGGCTGACTAGCTAATTGATTACTTTTCTTTGAGATAAAAAAATAGCGTTATCTTTAAATATTGGCTTCGTTCAAAGAAGTTAAGCAAATATAGAAAATGGTCTAGATTTCAGGAATTTCGGGAATATCGTCGGGTCGTAATGTTAAGGAACGCTTTACATTAAAATCTAATAAAACGAAAAGACACTCCTAAATTTATGAATTAGCTAATTAAACAAATGCCATGAAAACTATCGCTCAAACCGACGCATTCCAGCCCCTCTTCCCCATTCTTACTTTAGTCCATCCTAAACGCAGTTATTAGTTACTAATAGTAAAAGAACCACATTCAGTGCAACATAGCACAACAATTTTAACAATTATGAATTTTACTTTTCCTTCTTTTTATAATTTAATTTGGCTAAGTTCTTAAGATTAATAGGAATGGTGAAGAGAAATTAATAGGACCTCGCTAAGTAAAAGCAAATAACAAGTAAAAGAGAAATTATCAATTTAAAAAGAAAATTAGAAGTAAAAGCTAGAAATGTCAATGACAAAAGAGCACTTAAAGAACTGCTTATAGCTGAAAATACGAAAATTTTTTTTAAAATGATGTTTGAATATTAAATGTTAAATTTTTCAAGATTATGACAACAAGTGAAGCAAAAAATGAAGAATTTTATCCTAAATGAATTCAAGAAAAAACTATGCATAGCATTGCTAATTAGATATCCAAATCGACTTTTTTCGTTGCTTCTGCGGTAAGATATTTAGTTATTGCTGGGCGAAGTTCATCATTCAAAAATCGAACTGTTTGCGAAACACATCGACCGGTAAAGCTAAGTGGTTGATTTATCGCATCAATTACGCGATTT
The DNA here is from genome assembly GCA_900625125.1 of Dracunculus medinensis. Classification (NCBI taxonomy): domain Eukaryota; kingdom Metazoa; phylum Nematoda; class Chromadorea; order Rhabditida; family Dracunculidae; genus Dracunculus; species Dracunculus medinensis. Next base: position 2,278,385 of record UYYG01001156.1, on the reverse strand, counting down.
CTTACCTGAAATAAAGCTTTTTTAAAAATTTTAGAAGCATCATATAGAAATAAATTTCGCCAAATATTGCATAAAAACAATTAATAATTTAAAATAACTTTTTTAGTAACCAAAAAACCAAAATCTGAATTGTTATCTCGAACAAAATAGAATTTAAAGCAAAAAAAAGAACTGACAGGATCGAAAAAAACATCAGACAATATGCTGTTGATACTAATGGGTGCCAATTTAGAAGCTTCTTTAGCTGCCAAGGCTACTTCGCGAATTTTCTCATGCGCATGTTGACGATCAATGCCTATTTCAGTTAGCCACATGAGCGCTTTTTCCAGCATTAAAAATGGTAGTTCATTCATAACATTACGATTGATATTTTCTTTACGGAGCGAAAGTCCTTCAGTAACATTCTAAAACAATTGAAATCAATGAATTCCGTGAAAAATTATCAAATAATATATACATACATACATATATATATATATGCTAAACACGAAATGAGTATCTATCTGTACCTCTCCTACAAACAACTATCTGGTGAAAAAACCCCATCCTAATAGCCAATGGCGCCAGTTAGAAATAACGTCATTAAAATATCATTGAATAACCTGGAAAATCGTTAATATAGCATCAGCTACAAGAAACGATTCAGGAATAAGAATTCGACGAATCGCAGAATCATCAAGAGTTCTCTCTAAAACTTGATCACCAAAAGTATTTAACGAATCCTGCAATTATATAAATTATTACGCAATAATGAGTGCGTAAGTAAAGATTGAATTATTTCTAATATGAATGTGAACAATAAATCAAAAATCAAAACTAATTATCGCACCTGAGGAGCGCTAATGAGTCGACGGGCAAGACTACATATTCTTTCACTTTTCATTGGATTTTTTTTATAAGGCATCGCCGAACTACCAATCTGTTCACTCTCAAAAGGCTCCACTAATTCATCGACCGCCTAGAACTAACATTTTTAAAAATTTAAAATTTAAAATTATTTTTAAAAATTTAAAATTTAAAAATTTTTCGAGCTAAGAAGTGGAAAAACCTGAAGAAAACGTAAATCCATGCAGATTTTTTTTAAAGAAGCGCCTAGTAACGCCAATATGTTGATCAAATCGCAATCCTAAAGAATAAAAGAATACTCTTCATATAGCAGAAATCCATTTAAAAAATTATTTTTAAATTATAAAATTATAAAAATTATTTGAGACGAATTATTTTAGATTTCATAAAATGCAATTTTTTCGGAATTTTAATATAATGGCGATAAATTTATATTAAAATAACTTGTTGACGAGAATAAGTTTGGCCACATATAGAGAAACGATGAGTAAATCCAGCTTTCTTAGTCACCAAATCATCAAGTTTTTCTACCTGAAACAAATTTTGGAAGTTGTCGAAAAAAAAATTCTACTAAAACAAAATACAAAATACAAAAATCAGTGGCAATAGTAACTGAAGATAAATTACTGTTCTAAATAGAATTAAAATTATTATTATTACTATTCTATAATATTATTCATCTATTCATCTTTATTAGAATAAACTTTCGAAAAAAAGAAAAAATCTTTGAAAAATCCTTGACAATAGTGAAGGTACATTTGTAATTCTATTCTAACCAGAAATGTTAGTGCCAACTTGTTAATTTTTTATTTGCTAAAACAAAATGTCTATATCAACAAGAATTTACCTTATCCTCTTCACCGTGAAATAATGTTAGAAAAGAATCTTGAGTTCCAGTTGCACCTTTAATACCTCTGAACCGCATTTCTTCATAAAATCTTTCTAGCTAAAAAAAATTTATTATGAACCAAGAATTTCAAGAAAAATATAAATAAACCTTTACATATATCTAAAAATGAATATATAGTCTTAGATTAGATTAGAATTTAAAATATACCTTTAAAAGAACCATCAGAAGTTCCTGTGCCCAAATAATTGCACGCTTTCCAACTGTAACAAGAGAAGCAGACTGCAAATGCGTGCGACCAACAGTGACGACTTCTTTCGTTCGATCAGCGAAATCACCCAATCGGTCAAGACATATAGCTAATCTACAAAATAATAATTTTCAGTTGATGCATTTTAATTCTTCTGAAACCTTTACACAAATGAGTTATTTGCTGTGGGTTAAAAAAAATAGAATGAATGAAGAAAGAAGAGTTTAAATTTAAAATTTTAAGACAAATAAATTTTATTAAATTAAGAAAAAGGTTTATCTAAAAAAAAATAAAAGCAATAAAGATAATATATAAGAAAAAAGACTGAATTACGAAAAATGTGAGAAATAAAAAGCAAAAATTAAATAAATATGATAAATATGATAAATAATTTAACATAAAATAATCAAAAATAAATTACTTATTTAAAATCACATCGATACACTGCCGTTGAATAATCAAATCAGAATTATCTTGCACAAAACACGACGTTGCTCCAAGATGTATGATTCCTCTTGCTTTTGGACAAATCTAAAATTTACAATTATTATATTATATTATAGTTAACATTAACGAAACTTTAACTTATTTTTGTATTTTTATAAATTCAATTCCAAACTTCTCCAAATGTATAATTATGTGCCATAACATCGTGTTTTAAACGCTTTTCTTCAGCACGAATCATAGGCCAATCTATAATTTCTCTCGATCGTTTCATTTCATCAATCGCCTCAATTGTTACCTACAATTTTGATTACAAAATGTTTGGAATACCTACAATTTTCTGCTCAAATTATGTTTTTAATATACTCTTCTATAAAAAATTAACAAATAATTTAAATGACATGTAATATCTATGAATGCGCTTTGGTTACTAACGCGCGCATATAATCTCTGCATTGCGATGTCACAAGATTTCTCATGAAAAAATCTGGTGCCACATTGGATCTCAGTGGAAAACACTTTGCTATTACGACGCACCACCGACCCACCAAAATTGGTTAGGCGAAATGTTAGCTTGGTTAAGAAATTAGCGAATCAACGAAATCGTTTCAAGAAGCGTTATATAAGCGTTATAACAAAAATATAAATGTTCGCAACAAATCTGGCAATTGGAATTTATAGGAATGTAGCAAAACCTGTTTCAAGCCGAGTTCGTGCTCTGCTTCAGCTAACCAAATCCACATTTGTCGCCATGTGATAACCTTAAAATAAAAAGCAATAAGGAAAAATATGCAGCATATTTTGGAGTAATGCAATTTAATACTCTTTAAACCGTTGTCTAAATGAATACATTTGTGTGTGATAAAAACTGAAGCAGTTAATCAGACAGTGACTGAGAAATTTTTTCCTCATCTTCTTGAACTCCGACTGTAGTTGAAAAGTACCCTCCATTCACTTCAATCTATTGTTCTCACAGATTAGTAAGTAATTAAGCGCAAACCATTTCTGGTCAGGTTAGCTCCAATGGCAGTGGTACATTTCCAGCAGAGGGCCAGCACAGGTGGGTCATCAGCACCACCCGATTTTCCACAGCAGACTGTCGCTTCTCACTAATCCGAGTCATCCTCCCCTACTTCAGCCTATGAAGGATTATTATTATTTGTTAATATTAATATTATTAATATTAATAGATAAATAAAAATAAATGAAAAACAACCTTATTTCTTTCACTAAGTAAATCGATTAAACGACTTTTACAGCAATAACGCGATTTTAACACAGATTCGTATGAATTTTCAGCGCATTCCATTCCGAAAAACAATAATTTTAAATATTCACAATATTTTAATATTTAAATTTTATTAAAAAGTGAAATTAATGATATTTAAATCCAAAATTGATTTCCAAAATTCAAAAAAAAAAGCGGTGAATGAACTTATTTTTAGAAATAACAGAGCTTAGAATTTTGCAAATTCAAATTGTAAATTTTGTGTATAAGGAATTACATTTGTATTGTAGAGTAAAGCTTGGCCCTGAAATTCAGCATGGAACCAGGCTCAGAGCAAGGATTAGGCTCGGATGAGGTGCTTAGGCAATGAAATAACTGACTGAAATAAAATCGGAGAAGAGAAAATTGTAGCGACAAAACAGTATCTAAGGAGCTGACAGTTTCAATTCCTTTGCCAAGCCCTTACCAACCTCAGTGAGCCTTAACTTGCAGCGGTGGTCACCTACCTTTAAACCAAAAAATTTGATGAGTGATAAGGCATGATGAAAGCCGCAATTTAGTATGCTGAGCAATGTACAAAGTCGATTGTCCGCTGAGCAATGTCCATTTTGGGTTAATTGTTGTAGGCATCAATTAATTCCTGGGAAGGTGGGAAGAGAGGAGGGGGAGTGGTTGATTTGAAGAAAGACTGAAGGAGTGAGGGTGGACCAGCCTGGTGGAGGTAGATTGATCCGGCAAAAGCGATGGGCCGTGTAGAAAGGATCTTAGCTTTATCGGGTATCTATTAATTCTGATATAAGGAGTGTTGACGAGACGAGTAGAAACATGGAAAAAAGGCAAAAGGTATTGGTCAAGTCCTAGCTTTGTAGAGAAGAGGCTAAGAGAAGAGGTTTTAGTTTTGGTAGAAAAGAGGCTGAGAGAAGAAGTCCTAGCTTTGTTAGAGAGGAGGCTAAGAGGAAAGGTCCTAGCTTTCCACCAGTAAAGACTGCATGAACATGAGTGGTTTGAACTATGGGATTACAGAGAAAAAATTGTCTTAGCAGAACTTTGATAAGAAGGCATTATTCTCGAAGGAAGATAGTGTAGCTGAAATCTGAACAGAATACTAACATTGCAAAAAAGATAACTTGTAAGGAGTGATATTGACCTGGAGGCTAGGACCAAGGGTGGGAAATAAGTACCAGTCTAGTGCCATTAAATTTTTGCGATTTAATCTTCGATTTAAAATGAATGGTTTATGTCCTTAATATAAAAATTAAATATATTAAATAATGGGACGATAGAAGGATAAAACCGTATACTGGTGCATCGATTAAAGGCGGGCCATCACAACTTCGATTTCCGTCTCTTGGATGGTGTAAACTTGTAAAGCGTAAATCCGTGGGTGATGCTGAGTACCCATTTGGATTTCGACCGCTAAGTGTTCCTCCTAATGAAGGCGTTTTGCACTAATAGGCAGTGAAACGGTGAATCCTTTTAGGAAAAAAATTGGTGTGAAATATTAAAATATCCTTAAAATATTATAAATATTAAACATTATTCTGCATAATTTTCTCTCCATTCCTAAATTCTATTATATAATCTTAGAAAAAAACCATAGTTGCGGCGTAGAATTTTTGTGGCGAGGATGCAATCCATGATGTAACCACAATGCGTCACAGTTTTGCAATCTTCGTAAATCGTTACGCTTTAAAATATTTTACTTAATTTCACCATCTATCTAATTTCTTTTTGCTTGAGAAAATATAAAAATGAATAGAATTAATTTTATTCTATCGAAAATGAATTATTAATTATAAATATCAAATTAAAGAATTTTATGGAATACATATGAAAGCGATTATCTGAGAGTTCCATCAAAATCTTTTCGGCTTATTCAGATATATTGTTACAATTTGATAAATTGAGCTGAGGTCAGGTCGGTCTCAGAATACATGGTTCCAACAATATACATCGCGTCCCTACCCTTTAACATGAAAAAATTCATTGTCATTAAAAGTGAAATTCAGTTGTTAATGGCTGAGGAGATATATTATCAAATCATTAAGGCAAATTAATTTCATCAAAGGATAAAGTATTAGAATTATAAAAATGGTTCGTATATATCTATTATCAATTAAAATTTGCACTTTGAGAAATTCACATGATTGTCAGAGTTATCGGTGGAACTAGGAAGACTTGATGGAACTTAATGATTGGGACAGTTTGAAGGCGATGCCAAGATTTATAAAAAATAGTAAATCTGGGAATAAATGAACAAATAATTGATAAATAATTGATAAAAGAGAAGGTAAAAGCGATTCACGTGAATTCTTTCTTCTGTAAACTGATTTTGAGCCATTTATGAATCAACATAAATTAGAAAGAAGCTAAAATAAAATAAAAATTAGAAACAGTGAATCCTTTAAATTAATGAAAAATTATTTATAAATGGCTCAATGTAAATGAACTGAATGTGAGAAATGTATCGAATTTTGCACGAGGTAAACTGCCATAATCCTGGATAAAAGCGCCGCAACCCTGGTGAAGGCACAATAATCCTTGATAGAAGCATCACAATTTTTTATTCATAATTTCCTGAAAATAATGAAACAGGGTATAAAGCGAAGTGCAGTATATAAGCAAAGGTTTTAGTAGAAAAATTTCGGTGCCAGGTTATGCCCTTATTCTATGGTTCTATGTTTTTTTCTTCTTCTAATAGATCTAACCATTACTGATCAGACTGACTCTGCTGACTAAAAGGATAAGACGGTTCTAAGCTGTTCGTCTCACTATCGTAAAATTTTCTCTCTCGCAATGCGGTCTCAGTCTCGCCGTATTGAGAAATAAGCCCCCGGGGAAGGAATTCAGCTATAATGAAAGAATAATTATAAAATACCAAATTTTTAATGTAGAAATGTAATAACCACTGATCCTGTAAATAGAGCAGTTGTTCCATAAGTGCGATGGATGCCTCGTTCGACTCGATAATTTCTCTCAAAAGTCTAATTTGTTGCTGCAAAAGATGAATGCATTGCCTGTACATAACCATCATTCGGATGTGACTCGCTTTTTCCTCCCGAATTCGTCGAATAAACCGAAAATTGCGTCGCAAACCTCGAAAATTACGACGTTTCGATTGTAATTTTCGGGAACAAATCTTTAAAAAAATAATTTTAATATATTTTAAATGACTATAATTTTAATTGGAAGAAAAAATATTAGAAATCGAATCAATTTAGGCGGAATAAGCAATTAATTAATTAACAACAAATATTATTAAAAAGCCAATTTAAACTTTCATACTTTGATGGAGGGAGATTTCGATGAAGTGGATTGGATCTCGTCGGACTTGGCAGAACTGAAATAAATAATTGAAATATTAATTTTTGAATGTTCTTCTAAAAGCACTCATCACTTCCGGTTTGCTCCTCAGACTTATCGGACCAGACAGACATTGCCAGGGAGTCGCTTAGTGGTGGGGGATTTGTGGCCAAGATTTTTGAAAAACAGGCTCATTACTGCGGGGAGGAGAAATTCAGCAATGCGCTGCGAAACGAGAGCCGAACCCGCTGAGCCACTCCATTCTTTGGTATATAGAAAAATATATGAAAATTTACCCGTTGCACATTCGATTTTCTCCATTAGCTTCGAGATTTGTTGATGAATCCAACATTTTTTAATGGAAAACCAATACAAATGCTAAAAAGCAATTGTAAAGACAGATAGTTAGCCTTCGAGGTTCATTAGTAAAAGCGAACACAAGCGAATACAATTAACATGGACATTATTAAAAAACGATGAAAATGACGACTGCGATGACTGGTAAGTTGAATAAATAATTTCCATCCAGAAAATCATTACAAGGGAAACTGCGCTACAATTTTACTAATTTTCCGTACTTAAATCTTTTTTGCCATAATAAAAGATTCTTAAATTTATTGGGACTGAAGTTATGACAGGAATATTTTCCTTTCCATTTTTATTTAATATGTTTATTTATTATTATTATATTATTATTATCTATTTATTATATTTATTATTTTTACTAATTTTATCTATTATTTTATTTATTTATTATTTTATTATTTTTACCGCAAAAGATTTAAAATTTATCAGAAATCAAATTTTAAAAAAAGCCAGAAAAACGTATACATGTTGGCTGATAAATTCTTATCTATAAATCTTCATCATATGGCTCTTTAATGAAAAGGCCACATTTAATAATTAGTGGAGATAACTATTTAAAACAGAAATGACGAGTAATGTTGCAGAAGAAAAAATGTTTGAGAAAATTATCATATCAGTTCTTATCAGCGAATCGTAAATTAAAGCTTTTCTACGAATTTCTAATATTTTTAACAATAAATATTCAAAATAAAATTTTTATGATAATTTGCAGGAATAAAATTTCATTACAATAAGCCAAATTAATATTTTATCGCCTCAAGCATTAAGGTTTATATCCTACCTCGAGGAGCAGCAAAGCCATCATTAAAAACATACAGGTGGTGCTGTCATATTTCTAATCCCAAGTGACTCTCTGAGAACTGCTTCATTATGCCAATAACCAGTGCAGCAAACCTAACCAGAAATGGTGAGTGCTTAACCGCTTCGCAATAATTCTTTACACGCCTATCAGCGATTTCCACAGCTTTCCACCATTTTCACCAGAATCTCTTTCAATTTTACCACTCCTATTTTTTGTCTTATCTTATATTCTCTATTCTCGTTAAATCTACTGCAGAACTCTTTCATTGCCTCAGCGTTAATGAATCCAAGTTACTGTATATAAGGTTCATTGTTCTCGCATTTAACTTTGGAAATAAAATCAGAAATTAGAATTCATGAATAAATCACGGATTGGAATTTCGACTTAAAATCACTCCACAGAGATAAAAATTTCCACTTCATAATGTTAAATTTCCGCATTATCCAAAAAATTTCTCGAAGTTTAGCTACGTATTCGAATGTTAAATATCTTATATCGTATATTTGAATGTATAGAAAATATCGCGTACTTAGACGAGAAATGAAAATTCCAAAGTCGAAGGCAAAAGACGGGTTTCAGTCTAAAGAGAGTGCAGGAAATATCCAGTTTGTTCAGAAATGTAGAAATTGTAGAAAATATTAAAACTGATGGTTAAAACTCAAGGATATTTACTAAATAGTTCAGGCTTTAATTAATTTTATTATTCTTATTGTTCTCTCTCCATTATTCACCTTGGAATTTCACAACTCTCCTTATTACCGCATTCATGTTAATTTGCTCAATAAAATTAGGCAATAGTCACAAATTTTTTTCTCGTTTGATAAGAGCATTTACCATTTCTGGTTTGGATTAATCCACTAATTATTAAAATGAGCACCATTTGCCATTGTCAACTTTTCATAAAAACCAAAAAACCAGTGGATCTCGCAGCATTCATTCGCCTCTACAGATTTGTCTTTAAATAAAGAGTAAATAAGAGTGAGTAAAAAAATATTTTGGAAATTGCTAATACAAAACAATAAAATATTTTCTAATGGATGTTAGTTTGTATGTATACGATCGACAATGAATAAATGGAATTTGAATGTGTAACTCGGATGTACAGTACAGGAATCGTAAAGAATTTTAGGTCTAATTATTGCACTAGTAAACGCAATATTTATGACGAACAATGAGCAGATCAGTTTTACATTACGCTGGCCAATATTAAAGGTTAAAAGTCCACTGATTGCGTATGAGCTTTGAGCAAAATCTTGCGTAGCCGGGCATTGCGCAAAACCATCTTTGTATTGGTAATTGCGTCGAAAGAATTACAAAAATTGTGCAAAAAAGAATATAAATTTTCAATAAAAAACTTGGTGAATTTCCGAATATAAAGTTTGGAGCTATGATAATCGAGTGGTTACACTCGTTCTACAAGCTTTTAATAGGATGCGATAATTTTGCAGGAAAAGGGCACAAGTGCAGGTGAGCACCGTTTGCATTTTGATCAGAGCTCACTCCCTATAAGAGGTAATAAGGTAATTTCTGAACCACAGAAGCATAAACTAATAGGCAATATATAAGTTTATATTAGCCATAGTCGAGTACATTTCTTCCACTGAGGCATTATGGGTTCAGTTCCTTAAAAGGAATAAACCGACTAGTATTTACGAATCTACATCCTCTATATCATCTCTTATCCTCAGGTGACTTGTGACTCAGTCAAGTTCAAATCCTATTAACCAAAAGTGGAATTAATCGAAAGATGGGCACTTTCAGCGAAAAAATAAAAGGAAAAAAGAAAATAATTGAATTAAATAATTGGAAAACGACTGAAGGAACTATTTGCATGATAATATTTATTGCATGAAAAGTTTGTAGGATACGAGGGGCCTCGATTCATCGACACGATGCGTATGGTAACCAAATTTCTAATCCTTTAAAACCAGCTTCTTGACCATGCAGCAATTTAACTGCAATGGTTATTCGATGATTTCTAATGAAAGAAATTTTTAAAATAAGCAGATAGTATATGAAAAAGATGTTCATGAAAAGAAAACTTCACGATAAATCAATGCGGTATTTCAAAGAAATATGAGGTCAGAGGACAAATATGGACAAAAGTAGAAATCAAAAATTTTCTTATTTAAATCACTTCCTTTATCAAAGTATAGGCGTTTGTTCAGTTGTCAAATACATTTAACGAAAGTCGATAAAAAAACTGGGATTTTTGTTAAATTCAACAGAAACAAGCACAGAAAGCAGTACAGAATTCTGAAGCTATTTGAAATCCTATAAAAATTCGCAAATTCTAACTCTATTTGTTGCAAATGATATTTTATTTAATTATATATTTACAGTAACGGATGAATAGCCGTGTGCTTGATGTTTAAGCTATCGAATGGAGGGAGCATTCTGCTTTGGTTACTTTTGGCAAGAGTAAACCTGTCATTACAAAATCCGAGTGGTGGCCCATCTCTGCTTTCTCCACTGACAAAATGGCAAAGTTCTTGTCGTACTAGCAGCCAATGCAGCAAACTTATATATATATATATATATATATGCTAATTTAACGTTGTATATATTCCTTAATTGCTCATCCGAGCCAGTTTTATGATTCGAAAATATTCCAAAATGATGTAATTATCTGCGCCACAATTTTGCAACCTTCTTGAGTCATTATTGCACTCGAGGATGGTTTGCCCTTTTTCGATGTAATGCGAACACGATGTGAGCGTTATAAATGATAATAATAGAAATAATATTTTTAGTACCTTTTCAGATCCCACTGTATCATTTTATCACGGTACTCTACTAGTTAATTGATTAAGCGATCTAGAAATAGGGTACCGGTGAAAAAAGTTGGAAGAAACCAACTCGCTCAGATTCTCTTCTATTATTCTAAAATATTTAATTTAATCTGTTGTGCTTTTTAGTTAAAAATGTTGAAAATTCGAGCACAATCAGCTAATAGCTAATGGTAATCCTTCTTCCAAAAATAGTACCATTTTAGTTTCAGGTTATGAGTAAATTACCTACATATTTCATTTCCTCAGCCTCTAGCCAGGGGCCTCGTGGCGCAACGGATAACGCGTCGGTCTACGGAACCGAAGATTGCAGGTTCGAATCCTGCCGAGGTCGGGGAACATTTTTTCCTTCCAGCAAATATATTTTGCTATCACCATGTGAGGAAAGTAAACCATTTTACTCAGCACAGCAACTTTTACGCTGACAAGCAGTCGCTGAGAAATAATTTAAATAATCGAGCATTAGTTGGTCTGAATATTAGCAATCGCGAACAATCCTCGGCTTCTCGTTGTTCGCTTTTGAATTCTGCTGAAATTTTGCTTGTTGTGGTACCAAAATGGTTAACGGAGGGTCGCCTTTGGTAAGAAATTTATTTCGCTTGCAAATTTTTCGTTTGATCTTTTCAATGCTTTTCTCTAATTTGTTTTCATTTATCAAGATTGAATTTTAAAAACGAGTCGTTTCGAATTTTCTTCGCCTAAATAAGTCAAATATGATTATTTAGTTTAATAATATTAATATTAATGATAATAACAATAACGATATTTGTGATTAATAACAACACTTATGATAATAGAATTCCCTAATGCTTTCTTGTGTAAAGGCCTTACTGTAGCGCTGCTTTGGCTTAACGCCTCTCAAAGCACAACACTGTCCAGTGTTCTTTTGCTTCACTTATCTCGCATATGTGTAAAGCCTCAGCGAGCGGAAAGTTCTTAAAATGGATTAGCAACTATTTTGATAACTGAGAATCTTATCAGATTATTTGTTATCACGGTGACGGTGTAGAAATATTTTGATATATTAAAACGATCAGCATTTGAAGAAAATTCTACTCATTCATAGGACGAGTGTTTTTACGAGTACTCAAGGAAGATAGACGTTAATTTACAGGAGGAAGACGAAATTGAAATAATCGATGACGATGAAGATGAGAATGTTGAAACGAGCAATTCCATAAATAATTCTGATCAAATCAAGAAACAAATCGATCAGTTAAATATTTTGGCCCATGAAAAAAGTTGTTTAATTTCACTTTATTTGTTTTTTTAATTAAATTAAAAAATTCCTCGGTCATTTATTGCAATGATATGATAACGAAGATTTTCAAGGGAATCAGTTAAGTATCAGTTGATAAGTCAAGCGGCAGGGCTGTTTCTGGTTTGAACTTCACTAGTTATTTGAAGCCTTTAAAAATCCAACTTCATGTTTGAAAAATTTCTGTCCTCTTTTTCTTGGCTGATATTGACATTTGACCATATCGCTTCTGGTCGAGATCGATACAGGATTATTGAATAGTTTATTGTCTCTTATGAAAACAGATAGCGCGGTTCGATGTGAGTGTGGGCGCTAATAGATCTGTTTTTAAAGCTAATCTGATTGCTACTTAGGATATATCTGTTCTCCATACTTTGATGAATGTGACTCGCGTAAGAATTTCGCCCTAATAGTAGTAGAGCCAACCGTCCTTCATCCTGTTGGACATAAATGAAATAGATAGATAGATTTTACCCCGTTCTTTTATTTCCATATAATTCAGTTACATTTTATATGGCTTTTAGGCCATACAGTATTTCGACTTCCAACAAATCTTGAAATTCGCGAAGGTCAAGAATATCAATGTCCTGTCGTTTCGTTAGAAGACTGGAAGGAAGCGACAGTTAGTGATAGTTTAAAAAACTATGAATTAGTTGATCCTGACGTTTGTGTTTGGAAACCAACGGATTCACTAAGCGATCAAGAATTAAATGATTATTTATCTATAGCTTTAAGCAAATTCGATACTCAGCTAGAACAGGTATTTGTTATCATAAATTGTTTGGTAAATATTTCACTTTTTTTTATTCCTTATCGAAGTTTTTTTTAAATTTTCTATTTTTTAAGGCTATGTACATACTTTTTAATGTTAATTATTGCGTAAAGGCTGCAATAGAACATCTCGCAAAATACCGAGTTTTAAAGGAAGAATGGTCTGATAATGAAATCTCCATATTTAAACAATCGTTGCAAAATTATGGAAAAAATTTTCGAAGAATTAAAAAATTGGTAAATTTCTCATCTTCTCATAAAATTTATTGGCTGACTATACTGTTTTCTTTCAAACATTTAAAGATATCAGACTTAGTTGAATAACTTGAACGACCATTTCAAAAGCTTATTATTTGATAAAAGCTTATTATTATATAGCTTCTATTTTTAGAAAAAAGATGCTATAAAACCTGATTTCTTTAGCTTCGCCATCGTACAATGCGTGATATCGTTCATTTTTATTATTTCAACAAAAAGAAAATGAATTTTCGTAGTCTTATCGATATTTATGTGGAAGAATTTCACGGCGACGATAATAGGTTTTAATTTAAATTTTACTTTTTCACAGTTGCTGAATTTAAATTAGTCGCACTGAATGATTTCCATCTTTTAAGATTTTTCACTGAAATTTCACTGAAATTTATCAATTTGAAATTTTTTACAATTCATTTTTTTTCAAATTTTTCTTCGATTTATCATTTTTATTCCTTTAAATATTGATTAGATTTTTTTCTTCTTCAAACTTTTTCTCTTCTTTGGCATTAAATTTTGATTTTTTTAAGATAAATCTTTTATTTTAAAAAATTTCGAATTTTTTTTTAAATGGTTGCATAACTAATTTCCATAGGCCGTCTACTGCGATTTCAGAACATTGGAATCGCTAGGCTTTGCAAAATGATACTATTGTTCCATATAATATTTTATTTACTTTTCTTTACTGTGAAATCTAATTTAATTTCGTTAGGCTTCTTGATTCTTGTCAATTAATTAATTTAATTTTAGTGGTGAAAATGAAGGAGAAAGATGTATTTTTTGCGAAATTTGTGGCATTCATGAGTTAGACCTACAAAATTGTGACGACAAGAAACTTTGTGTCAATTGCGGCCATTATTTCAGGCAAAATTCAAAATATTTAAATTATTATTCCATTAATTACTTTTTAATTTTTCCATAGTTTTTCAAAACCATTCATCAAAGTCCTTTATTCCACACTATCATTGCTTTGATCAGTTTTGATCAACAAATAATTTTTTTATTATTTTCCAATTTTTTAATTCCAATAAACTAAATGTAATTTTAATAATAAGTATTTGAAGCATAAATTAAGTAGTTGGTACTCATTATTTCTGGTTACCTTCGTTTAATGCTCACTTGGAATAAAAATATAGCTGGATTTTTTGATATAAGGTTAATTCTATCGGAAGAAGAGCCAAGTTTTTGCTTCTCAATATACTCAAAAAGTCTGCTTGTCCACTCGTTTTTCTGCTATTAGATTTTATCCATTATGTTATGTTAAGTGAATATAATACGCAAAAATTTTTGCCTCTAAATCTTTTTAAATCTTATTATGCCATTTTACATCGTTTTTTTGTAGAGGTTATCGTCTTCATAGGTTATGCTTTGAATCTGCTGATCCGCCAATTCATACTGCGAAATCTTTAAATCTTCCTTTGACATGCCCAAAAAGTATGATTTTTTATAGATCTCTTTATTTATTATTTATTGTTTGCTGGCATGGAGCTTTTATAATAAAAAAAGGTTTTATAAAATTTTATTATTACTTATTATTATTTTATTATTACATTTTAATTTTCACAATATTTTTAGAATTTATTGAAATTTTATCTTCTTTCGCTGATGACGCAAAAATTGTTGAAGTACATAATCCATCAATATCAATATCAGACAAAGGCATTGAGAATAAAGCTGAAACAATTGTAAAACCACGTTTAGTATTAGACAAAAAGTTGGAGTAAGTGCAATTTCTTTTTCTCATTTTTTAATGGCGTTGCGATTTAGGCATTCACTTCAAAATTTTTTTTTATTTTGAGTGGATTTTTTTTTCTATTCCTTTCCACTGTTTGAATTTCTTCAAGATATATTATAAAATGAAGTTTTCTTTAACTATTTAGTCTGATCAAATTTTCTTATCAAATAATAAATTTTGTTAGTAAATATAAAACAATATTTAAGGAAATTGGAACAAGATTTAATGATCATGAGAGGTCGATGTGTACGAACTGAATATGATGCACGTAGACAACTTGATGCATTACTTGCTGATGGTAGGTTTTTGTTTTGGTTCTTAATTATTGTGTAGAGACTGCTTCCAAGATATTTTGCAAGAACTATTGGCCTTATATAGTATCAGAAATATATACATATAAATGAACGAGTAGAATCAATTTGCGAAAAATGAACGAGTAGAATTAATTATATATCTCAAAATTCTTATATTCCTTCAACATTTCTTCTAAGTCTTATGCAGTGTTTTGATATCGGCAAATTCCTTCTTTAAAATTTTGAAACCATATCCTCAGTCACTTTGATTTTAAATTTTGTAAATTTACAATGTGTAAGTGCGATTTATAACTCCAACACTTTGGTATCAAAGCAACAAGAATATTAAGATCGCTTTGAGAGGGCTGAAGCTTTAAATGGTCGAAAATAATGATTAACGTTAACCAATAAAAACGCTTTTTTTGGGATAACCTAACCTAAAGAGATTTTTTACGGATTTTGGAAATTTTTTTATGAAGAACCATATCACATGGTTTCAACAAAAATGGCTGAAATTATGAAAGCAATACGACGTGTTTCTAAGCACTGGAACGACTTACTACTATATTACCATAGTGAAAATAACATAATTGCACGATGAAATTATTATATCATAAAGAAATTTGACGGAGTATTATCTTATTATTCTTGAAAAAGAATGCTATTTAGGTGTTTGATAGAATGTTAAAGAGAGTTTAAGGATGAGGAGGATTATAATAGTAATTTGAGCAATTTAAGAGGGTGTAGTGATGTCAATGAGATTAAAATCATAGTAATGTTACAGGTAAATGAGTTCTGGTATAGAGAAGTTATATGAGCTTTGAGGGGTATTGGTGGAATGCAACAGATTCAGAGAAAAATTAGGGAAACATTAGTGGAATGCATTAGGGAGATAAAGCATAGTATGAAAGATTTGGAGCTTTTACGGAAATTAGGGATATAGGATTAGATTATTTAGAACTGTCTCCAAAACTATTGCTCCTTTTAATATATCCGCAAAATTTGTTATAATCCTTTTGCTTCCTTCTGGTTGTTACATTTACATTTCTTACATTTCTTTCATACTCTTTTGAGGCCATGGTTAGAAGAAAATGAAGAGAAAACAGAATTTTAGGATTGTTAAGGGAATTTTTGAAGTCTTTGAGGATTTTGGAGGATAGCAAATGGTTTCGTTTCGGTGAAATTCGGTAATCATTATTTGGCATTTTTGCCCGCTATTTTTCGTGAACACTTGCCAGCAAATTATTAGATTATTTCAGATTTAAAAGAATATCGTAAAACACCAGTTCCTTCATCCACAAGTCGTCCACAACATTCTATCATATGGACAGATAAAGAAAAGTGGCAGGCGCTTTTCGGTAATTATATCAATTTATTACATTTCTTTTATTACTAAAATATTTATATTATAAATTAAATTTTTTCATGCTAGAAAATTTTCTAAAAACTTCTGTATTAATATCCTCTTCGCTGGCTGTAAGGCTATGGTCCGCCACTCGGTTCGATGCCACATATGACAGTGATCGAAGCAATTCTTTTTTCATCGGTTAAGTCCATATATCACTGGACCACTTAGTTCTTACTTTTGACGCCATCTATCACACGTAGTAAATAACGAGGAATCAATTCTTATGATATGCGACTAAGAAAATGTCCTAATCAACCTAGGCGGCTCTCTATGATGATGATGTTGTAAATGCAGGTGGTGTTTAAGTGGTGGTGCATGTGAGATTCTAGTCAATCGTTATAAAATGTGTCTTAGGCAAGAGTGGTCAAAAGCATATAGTCTCTTATCCTCCACTCTTATTGGCCATATTTCGCTGCCATTTAATAACAAGATTATTTCCGAAGAAGGGGAAATTTTTATTAATGCCTGCTCGAGCAAAGTTTCTAAATTTAGGGCTATCAGTCCAGCATTGATTTTTTTTTTTCACCGCTGTTGTTTATATGCGTCCAGCAGTCAGAATTTCCTAATATTCATGCTGTGGCTTTCTCGGTTGCTTTCGACGCCCAACTTTTGAGTGGTATATCCTGACATACATTTGGTCAACTTTCTTTATTGGGAGAATATTCATCGATCGTTCCAGAGCTATCGTTTTGCATTATTGAGGTGAGATTTCGATGGTTTGTTGCGAAATTTGTCTTTTGGCTTGAGATAACTGAAAAATCTCAGAGAGTCAAGTCTTAGGAAAAGTCTTGTTAGTCAATTTTACGAATATGGTTGAAACCAATCCACTAAAATTCCTGGTTTTAGCGTCATGATAGGAACAACTATCTAATCCGAAATTGTTCCAACGATTGCTAATCAAAATGTAATCAATTTGGTTGAAATCTTAGTTATCCTGAGAGTTCCATGTCTTCGATGTATTCGTTATTAGAAGCTTGTATTGATAGTAAAAAGCTCTTCGGCAAAGCGATCCATATAGGCAAATTGTAAAATTCATTATAGCCTACATGCACTCTCTTCCTCGCTTCGAATCACTTGGGGAAGTACAGGCGGATCTGCAGCAGATTTCGAATTCTTTTAAATTCCTTAAATTTAAATTTAAATTTAAATTTAATTTAATTAATTCTAATTTAAATTCTTTATTTAAATGACAGTTATAAAGATAAAGATTAAGAGAGAAAAAAAGCTTAACAAAAGTTTGAGATAAAAATATTTTTTTTAAAAAATTTTCCGCTCATTTTTTCAATTTTTTTTATTTTAAAAATTAATTTGGAAACAAACTGAAAGGAAAAAATGAACATAAAAAGAACGTATGTTACTGCCGAGTTGTAGTTGTGAAAAAATTTCGCGAATTTGTTAGAGAAATTTACTTTTTTGTATTTCAGTTCTTTTTTTCTTATAGTGTTTCAACGTTATGGTATTGACTTTGCCGGTGCTGCAGAATTGTTAGGTAAAACTCCTGGCTCTGTCCGATCCTTTTATCGTGAAAACAAGGATCAAATCGATGAGGTATTTTAAATTCATTTTCTAGGCTTATTTCAATTTATAATTTAATTTGTATTGTTTATAATTGAATTTCAGATAATTATAGTTATAGTTCCATGTAATAGTTGTTTTATGAATTTTTAAGGTATTTTTTATGCTTTCAAGGATTTAAGCACAAGCGCTCGAATTTAAATGATTTTATATTTAGATGATTTTGAAAGCGAATGATTTATATGAAAAAGGAGCCGCGGAATATGATTATACTGAAGAACTGAGATTACCAGTGAAAGACGAGGAAATTATAGATCTCGATTAAGTTTTTACATATCTTGATTATACCGCTGCATTTTTGATGCGTTCCATCTCAAAACTTGGTAAGTCCTATGATTCGTGGCGAAAAATTTGGCCTAACCGGTGCATTTGCTCTTTGACAGCATGCAAATGAAGAATGAGACAGTTATATGAAATTCCGTTCGCTCAGTGGATATGCAGAATATGCTTTAGATAAGAATGAAAAATAGTGGGTTCGCTCAGTGTTTTGATGTTGATTTCACGACGATTTTATGAAAAGCATCACTAGCCTCCTTAAAATAGTGGGTATTTTGATTTATATATATGGGGGGCTGATAGACTCCTTCAAAATAAAAACTGGTGTCCGTAAGGGTCCTGTCCTTTCCTCTACAATATTCAATTATGCGAGAGATTGGATAATGGACACGGCTTGTCTGCATTCAAGAAATGTCCAAATTAGTCCAGAGCATCGTAAGATCTTGAATACGCTGATTATGTAGTCCTTTTTGCTGATAATTGTGATGAAATGCAAATAATGCTAAATAACGTGTCAGCAACTGCAGCGAGAATGTGATTTAGGATCAATGTAAATAAAACGAAAGCCTTTTCGTCCTCTTATGTGCAAGAAGCTGATAAAATGCCTCTTTTTATAAATTCATTGCCGATTGAGGAAGTACCCGGTTTTAAATTCCTTGGGTCTACTCTAATACCAAATGGCTAGGCAAAAGACGATATTGCAATCCGGATCTTGGCAGTTAGAAATGTGTTGTTACGGTTGATGAAATCTTTATGAAGCTGTAGTGAAATTGCCATAAAAGCGAAAGTATAGCGGTGATTCGTTCGATGTTATATGGCTCTGAGACCAATGAGAATGGAGGGTATTAAGAAGTTATCTGCTTTTGACCACTCTTTCTATTTTACGGGTCGAGCGGATAAAATATCACATGATCGCATCCATCTTGGTTCAAATACCACTTGCATAAATAATATTATCACAGAGCGTCGCCTTTGCTGGTTATAGTATGTTCTTCATCGTCCACTACAAAAGTTGACGCATATTTCGTTACTTGCTAAACCGTGTGATAGTTGGCGTCAAAAACGAAGTGGGCCAATCAAGACCTGGACTGATACGGTGAGAAAAGATTTTGAATGTATAGGTGACCAGCAATATATGGACTTAGACGATGGAAAAAGGAATGGCTTCCATTATTGTCGACGATGGCATCAGACCGCGCCGCTTGGAAGCGTCTTACCCTTGTAGCCGTTGGAGCCAGCCTAACCAATAATGGTGAGAGCTATTAGAAGAAGAATAAGAAGAATATTTATGGAGAGCGGTTAACAGCAAATAAATAAATAAGTAAATTAGTTTTGTAACCAATTTCAAGTGCCAATTTCATATATTCTTGGCAAATTTGAGAGAAATAAATAATCTTACTTCATTTACTTAATTCATTTAGTTCATTTATTCAGAAAGAAAAACATCTGAATCCATTTGTTTGTAATTATAACAAAAGACAAAAAAGTAAAACGACAATAGAAAGTTAGTGGCGGCGACACATCAAATTTCTTCAAAATAATATATTTCCATTTAGCTTTAATTTCTTCTCGAATTGGATTTAGGGATGTATGAAATATCAAAGCATCGTTCGTTAATCTCTGCCAACGATAATTTTTTTTTTCAGAGAGATTTATAAAATTTTGCATAATTTGCATAAATAGATTTGAGTAATTTTAGTCCATTGTCACTTTAATATTTAAGCCGAAATTGTAATAATTGTAATAATATTTTCACTGCAATGAAAGTTAATTATTACTAAATAGTAATTGGTTGAAAGGAAAAAAGAGCCTTTTTCGATAGAATTTCCACTTGATGATTCCTCTGTAAAAGGCAATTGTGCTTCCTTGGATTTGTCTGCACCTCACGTTATCAAAATTCAGTGCAGTCGTTTCTATATTTTAATATTTTCACTAATTTCCGATTGAGAAAAAGCAGTTTAATGAGAAAATAAGTTAATATATAAAGAGAAAATAGTGAATCGAAACTGAAATTTACCAGCAAGTAATAAACGTGGAATCTGAGTGGCGATTGGCATCCAGCTGAACCTTTGTCATCAAATGACGCTTTGCGCATTGGCCATAATAGTAAGTGAAGCCAATTTAACTTCCGAGTAATATCGAATCGAATCCGTGTAAAAAATTTTCACTCGTATTTTTATCAAATCAGAAACAGAAACAGAGCGAATAATTTTTTCCATCCATAAAAAATGATTTTATTACAAAAAATCAAGGAAACTTTCTAAAAAACAAAAATCTTTTATATTTATTTGCGGAAAAATTTCTCAGTATGAGCCATAAACTATGATATAACACAGTTCAGTGAATTACAAAAATATTCCACAACTAATAAAGAAGTATTAAACCGAAAAATGAAAATCCAGAAGGAATTTGTTGCGGCATTCCACAACAAAATATATTATAAACCTGAAAGAATTATCGCTCGTAAATGAAATCAACTGAACTGGTTCATTCGATTTAAATATTACTTTATAGGAATATGGTAAGGATGGTCGAATTTCATGTCAGCAGGAACCACGCTAGAGTTGGAAACATTCAAGACTACAATTATGTTTATTCCTCTTTTGAATCTTTATGACTAAAATTTATCTTAATAATTGAAATATTTCCCTTTCAAATCTAGATCGCCCACCTGGCTATGGAACAAATTCACTAGGGATTTTTACAACCTGTTATTCAGATTAAAATTATTTGGTGCTAATTTTGATCTTATAATTGTTGGTGATTTTAATATGCCAAACATAGATTAGGAAAATAGTTACTCGAAAAATAGCAGCAAATTGGAAGAGGAATTTAACTTTCTAAATTTTTGTACCTGTATAGATATAGAGCAACTTAAGATTGCCACTAGGTATAACATTATATTGGATGTATTATTAGCCACTTGTTGATGACATTAAAGTCTTGGAACCTTTCTGTAATAGTGATCACAATATCATTCATGCTTCATTAAAATTAGACCATTATGTGCCTTGTTCAATAAATAAATAAAGAGCCACAACTAGATTCTACAGATTTTACAGATTCTGATTATTTATTCAACATAACCAGACATTTCGGGATTTCTGCAAGTGCTATGTTTCACTCCAGGAAGGAGTAAACCTATCTACCAAAATCCCAGCGATGCTGGCAGTTCATCTGTGTTTCTATTGCTGTGGTGCATCGCTGGCAAAATTTATCTGAGATCCAACATATTTGTGCAGCAAAAGTACTGACGCTTTTAAGAAAAGAAAATTTCCAACATATTATAGATAATTAGGATACAATACAATCTTTTCTCGCCGAATGCAGTGTTTTCAAAAATGTAAAAGCAAAACAATATACAAAACACGATACAAAACGCAATAAAAATTTCTTAAAACAGCGGACGTAACAAAAAAAAGAAAAAATTTGGTTTTCGCTGTCGTTAAGAAATATCATCGTTCGTCTCTTGCATTTGAGCTCATACTTGGCTAATTAAATTAGGCAAATGAAGGAGGAAAAACAGGCAACTGTGTAATCATCCTTCATTCATTCAGTCTGAACTAAATAACAGCATTAATAGCAACGGCAAAACGAAGAGAGCAGAGGGATTTCGTAGAAGGAAAGCAGCGATTGTCTAGCTAGACAAACACGTCAGGGGGTCCTTAGAAGTCAGGTGAGCCGCCAGCATCATCCGGGTTTTTGGACAAATTTGTTCCTGTCAGGAGTGATACTGCATTCAGAGCAACAACCCACTGGGCCACTCTACACTCCTTTACCTTCTCCGCCAGGTGATGCTGCCTCCCGACAAAGCATAACGCATCAGTGTAGGCTAACTCACATAAATAGATAACTCAGTTCTATCTTGGTTTGATAAAAAAGTGAAAGGGATTCGTTGGACACTGCTATTCATACAGCCTACAGTTATGTGCGCCGAACTGCCGCACGAGGCAAAGTTTTTTAGCATTATTTAAAATCAGTGGAAAAAAATCAACCCGCGTGCTTTGAAGATCCAACTAGTTATGTAATTCGATTTTCTCTTTCCATTTCTCTTCATAGGAAAGCACTGAACCTTTAGGGAAAACGACTTGCATTTGACCTGGTTTGTATGATTGTATTTGTGCACTTCAAATGAGCAAAGTTCAGCTATAAAATAATAGTGCATGTGACTTTCCATGGCTTTTGAAAAACAGATAAATTGAGTGCTTCTTAACTGAATTATCAGTTATGTTATCAATTATAGAAGCTGCAGTTATTATTTTGAAGGAAAATTTTTGGATTCTGAAACTGAGTTTTTTGAAACGTTCGCAAACTCATTTGATATTTCATATGAATGAGGTAAACCAGCGCTGGAACTTGAGATGGTTATTCTGCAGTATGAATTAAAGAATTAAAGAGAAGAATTAAAGAATAAATCCAAGGAAAGAAATTCATCAACTTCTAAAAGTGCCTCCAGAAAGAATCTTTCCTAAAATTGAGGGAACTCCCCGACTCATGTTTATATTTAAGGATATTTACGTGCTTTCCCACTGATCAATAAACTTATGCGCAGAAATTTCCTGCCAAATGAGAACTTTGGTCGCGAACATAAATATATATTCCATGCTCGCTATGTTCAGCCACAAAATTGCATCAAAATACTTGCATTTTTTATATTTTAAGACCTTATTACGCAGAATTTCAGTCACAAAATATAGCCAACAAGAAAGAAAGGTATTTTCAAACCACTTTTTTCAAATGCTCCCCCAATATTTGGCATATTTTTTGATCAGAGAAAAACCAGAGAAAACCTATTTCGATAAAACTTATCATTCTAAATGGCAGTGGAGTAATCAACGACAATTAAATAGCTGATGAACGAAATTTCAAAGAATAGAATTTTTTCAGAGAATGATAAATTTTACCGGGCGATAATTAAATGAGCAATTTTAAACTGATAAGGCCTAAAGTAAGATCCAAAAGTATACATTGAACAAGTGACCAAGACAAGCACATTAGATGGGCTTTCAGCGTTTGGACCTGTTGGTGTCTATATTCTCATTTTATGCCCATTTTCTCCTCTTTTAGCACCGCTCCTGGATTTAACGATAAGAATTTCATAATTTTTCTCTATTAATAAATTTTTTTTTTAAATTGGCCTTAAAAATATTGTTACTTATAGAGTTCTTTTATAGTTTAAAAGAACTTATGAATATTAACTAAAGGTTATTTTGATTAGAAATTCCGCTAAAAATGCCTTGTCTACAAATTAAAGAGTTGATAGATAAACAATTTAACTTTAATTGCTTTAAGAAAATTACAATAAAAATGATTTATTTCAAGTTTTTCAAGAAAAAACTAAATTGCTTTTTTTAAGTACTAAAACTACTCAAATATAACTAATTCATTCCATTAAAATTCAAACATTTTTAAATTCAACTAAACAATTAAATAATAATTTCAAAAAAAAGGCAAATAAAGTTAGGGGTCGAAAATTGGATAAGAAATTCCTCCAACAATTGAATAAATAACGAAAAAAAAAGTTGCGAGAATTCATTCACAGCATATATTTTTCGATACCTTTTTGATTCACCAAACAAATATGATTTAAATCACGAAATTTTTGATTGTAATCAAGGCCATATCCGACTACAAATTTGTTTGGAATATCGAAAGCCACGAAATCTTCCATTACCTATAATAAAAAATCAAACAACCTGAACTTGATCTTAAAATAAATTTGTTTTAGATTTCGAACAAACAAGGCTGAAAATAAAAAAATGCAAAAACTTTTTCCAAGCGAGTGACTCTTTTTGATAGAAGTACAGCTGTCCAAATTTTTTTAACGCCAATGTCATTCAAAGTGCTGACAAGTTTACTGATAGTTCTTCCACTGTCTATAATATCTTCAACAATCTAAAAAATTGAATAGTATGACCAAACAGTACTACCAATATGGAAAACAAATGATGTTATTAAGACATTAAGTCTATTTATCTAACCATAGGTATGCATGTGCACAGTGGTGTGTTAAAATCGAAATTTTCATGAATATAGGTAATATGCTTCGTAAAATAGCCAAATAGTAACCTTAATACGTAATATAACTCATAAAATACAAGAAAAACAAATTTTTATTCAATTCCACGGAAAAAACCACATGAAAAAGAGAATGAAAATAAAAAAATAAAATAAAAACATACGAGTATATTTTTGCCTTTAAGCTCATCGAGGCTGGAAAGTCCTAAAATCTCAATACCAGCTGACTGTTCAGTATTCACATAACTCTAAAATGGAAAAAAAACTGGATTTTTAAAACAAAGCAAATTAAAAAAAAGAAAAAATGACTCGAATTCGGATGAAATCAACTGTAAGAGACTCGGAACACGATGCACGAGCAATTGTCAGTTCGCCTACTAATGTCGTGAAGAAACGAAAGGAGCCTTTTAATATGCAAAGCATCACAAGAGGCTGAAATGGTAATGAATTCCTCAAGAGTTCTAAAAAAAGTTTCATAATGATTTAATATTAACATTAAAAAATGATTGATGCGAAGTAGCCAACAACCTAACCTGATCTCCAGTTTCGGCAAATATTTCCTGAGAAAGCCGTTTCACCCGATCTTTAATAAAGCCTTCTGGGATGATAACCGATGATAAATCATCGTAGTAACAATTGGGTATTTGAAAAGAATCGAGTTCGAACTAAAAAAAACAGCTAATGTATTCGCAAATTCATAAGAACCAAAAGGAAAATACTGAGGAAAATAAAGGCTTAATAGCGAACCTCTAGATCAGAATGTATAACTACCGGCGAAGATCTTTTAGGCATTTGTCAAACTTTCCTAAAAAAAGTTCGCAACACTGAAAGAAATTAATTAAGCAGTTGCGGATGGAAAATGTCCTCTTCATAAAAGACCATCACACGCCGAACAAATTATTTCTCTCTAAGCTCACAACATAGAACCTCGGCATCGCTCCAAATAATCTAATTAAACCCCTCTTTTGCTTTCGCAGCGATACTATCACCCGAGCTATTCTTGGTAGCCGTTACCTAGTGTCACAGTAATGCATCAATGTACAAAAATTGAGAAAGAAAAAAAAAACTGGAAATTAGAAATAAGAAACCCAAAAATATAAAAATTAACTACACCGGCCTAAATTACCTAAATTACTAATTTTAGAGCAATACCATTTAAACTACTTTTCTGTTATAACAAAAATTTTCACCAAATATTTAGAAATAATTTCCAATTACTTAAAATGTATATATCAATGGAACAACAGGAATAATATAAAATATATGATAATCTCCTTATTAATATTTTTATTTCAAATCCCATTTTAATTACAATGAATGATAAATATTTTAACGAATAACGAATTAATCCTCGAACATTCTGTTCACTTTCTGAAATTTTTTTTACGAAATAAAGCAGAAGAAAAAAATATAGGTTAAAAGCTCCATCCAGCATGTTCTTTTATTAAATCGGCATTATTTTTTCGCATCTGCCGTACCGCTCCTGCTTTTCCTTTGGCATTCAATTTTTTTCTTTCTTTCTTCTCTCTTAGGCGAATCTCGCTAATCACACGCTTTCTGATAACCTAAAAAAAACTTTTTTTCAAAAAATTACATTAAGTTTTTGAAATCTGATTATCTAAAGATTAAGTAAACAATGCCATCTACCTCAGCAGGACAATTAGTCCTGTATGTAAGTACTGATTTCGCTTTTGAATCAACATCTTCGTCACTCGAAACAACGCAGCTTCCATCAGTACTATTATCCTCCTCGTACTTTTCAACATTAGCCAGGTTAGTATGGGATGGTTCTGAATAAATTATTCATCATTAATACAAATTTTAATAACAATATATTCGGGTTGCTACCGCCTGATAGCGATAAAATGATAAATATGGATATTGATGGCAACCAGCAAATGACTCACTGAGAGCCAAGTCACAAATGGCACTGTAATAGTTTAATCTGCAGCGAAACGATTTTTGGCTGAAACAAATTGACAATAATAAATATACAATAAAAAAATTTACCATCTTCAGTATCACTCAAAGGACATTCATTTGATAACCCTGCTTCACCAAAGTGTTCGTTTGTACATTTTATCCAATCAGCAGTTCTAAATTACACAAAATGACTTTGATCTTTCACATTTTCCAGAAATAAACCAATGAAAAATTACCGATCATAGTCTGAACTGTCGTTTATTAAACTTTCTTTTTCAGCACGAGATTTATGTCCTATTTCAGCATCATTTTCATTTTCATTCTCTTCTAGTTTCTCGCGCTGAAAGATATATAGAATTTTTGAATATTTATAATGAAAGCCATGAAGATTTTTTAAAAATCTTTCATTGGAAAAAAATGATTATGAAAAATTCTTTGGCGAAGAAATGCAAGTAGTACTTTTTGTTTAACGACACCACTTGCTCTCATCATCACATCAAGATAACCCGTTCTGTTAATATCACTGAGTTTCGGGTATAACTCACTTTCATAATGAAATCTGGAAACAAGAAAGCGGAAAATTTAGATCTTATTGAATGAATCAACTACTGTAATTGACACTATAAATTGGTTAACACTATGAAAGCCATACGACTTTAATGAATTTAATGAAAAGATAACATCCTATAATTTTTTTTGAATACCAAATAGTAAAAAAGACACCAGAAAAATGAATGAATGGCATACAAAAAAAACAAAAAAGTCTGTGAATTTATTATACAGTGGTGATCAAATCAGCCTCTATCCCAGCAGTCCACCACCACTCTCTGGATAATCTAATTCGAATAATATATCGTTATTTTATCTGACTGGTAACATCATTTTAATGATTATTTTATGTTAAAAATACTGTATTGGAGGCCAGCACTCGAGTCCGTTGAAAAAAGTTTCATGACCACTGCTTAAGATTATTATTTTTCATTTTTTCATAGGAAGTCACCTCATTATTTAAGTTGTTGCTCGAAGTTCGGAGCGGCGAAGCTGATATTCTACCCTCAACAAATCTGATCTGAACGGATTTTTCAAAAATCTGTTGAATAATGCTGATTATCGTGAAAGTAAAAGGATCGATCCGTTTTCACTCTTCTTTGGCTCAGAAGCTTCTATCAGTTGAGCTCTTCTTTTTGCATTGCTCTTGTTCAACTTAATTTTTTGTTTTCCTTTTTACGAGTTCTGTTGTCTTATCATATAATGTACTTGATGTACTCTTTGCTGATTTACTATTTCGCATATGCCAGTAAGCTTTGATGCATCTCTCTGAGGTGATGCAAACTATCTATCCTTCTTTGTCAATCTTCATTGATCTCACTTCATTGATCCTTTTTGATAATAATTGTTAGGGATAAAACTGCTGGTTCGAGTCCATTTCGTAATTTTACGATTTAAATGATTCCCTGGCAACATTTGTCCGGTCCAATAAGCTAGAGAAACGATGTTAACCAGAATGGTAAAAACTCTTAGAAAAAACTCGATATAAAGAAAACCCAGGTGGAACCATATTTACATAAACATGAATATTTCACGAAATAGAAGTGCCTCATGATCCTTAGCTTTTCGACTTGTTTTTTACAAATTTATCGAATTACATAGATTTTATTGTTTTATTAAATTTATTAAATTTTAGTAAGTTTTGAAAAAAGAAACAACGCTAAGAATTTTCAGTTAAAAGAAAATTAATACCGCCTAATGAAGAATTTTCTAATACAGCCCACATCTCTATCAAAGTAGAAGTCGGCGTTCTCATGATCTATGCTCAACATCTGCGGAAAATCAATTAAAACTGGTTCCTCTTCCTAAAAAAATATTTATAATTCTGAAAATTTCTAAAAAAAATATAGCTTATAAAATACTAGCTTTTTGAAAAATTGTTTCAGAATTGTTTCTCCCAAAAATTGTTATCTATCATCCTTGTTTTCTTCCTTCACTTCACTTCACATTTCACTTCACGAATAAAGATTTCTTGAGGAGAATTCTATTATTTTGGGAGAAAAATCCTTTTAATTGCGACCTAAGATTCAAAACTATGATAAGAATACACAAATACCTCAGTTAAAATAATATTAAATTCGTTGAAATCACCGTGTATCAATCCACATTCGCCAAGACGAACAATTAAAGACATTAATTTATCATAGAGAATTTCTGGCTGCAAAGATTGAAAAAATAATAATATAAAGTTTCCACAAAAATCAAAATGAAAATCGACACACTTAAATAGAATTTAACATTTGTTGAACAACCCACCTTATCAACAGTTCGAACATTGCACAAAGTTACGCCGCTAATAAAATCCATAACTACTGTATGACGACATATATCAATGGGACGCGGAACAGGAAAATCGTTTTCATAAAGAACTTAAATGGAAGAAAAATACACCGAAGACATAAACTGTATTTCACAGAAATAAGTCACAAAAGAAACCTTTCAAAAATTTATATTCATTCTCTGCTGCCAACCTTGCTAAGTACAACCACGAACAAAACTTCCTCCGATTATGATAATCTCGTTTTTCCTTTAACTTTCGAAAAGTTCTTCCCAATTTATGCAATTTTAATACCAAATTCTATAAATTTTAAATATAATTTTACAAAAGAACAATTTTAAATTTTACAATTTTATAGAAAATAGAAAATAAAATATTGGAGGCGAAAAAAAACTTGCAAATGAAAATTAAACTCACGTCGCGTTTTGCATCTGCTGCAAGAAATATTTGTGATTCTTTACCAACACCAATTTTTTCAAAGACAAAACCCACAATCTCGCGAGAATGAAGAGCATTTAACGCCAAAAAGTCATAACCTTGCTGAGTTAATCGGTATCCATCAACTAAAATCGTATTCGCCACAACGAAAGGATGAAAAATGAAAAAAAGAAAAAATAAACGAATAAAAAATGAAACGGGATAATTTTTTAATAAAAATATTTAAAAAGCATAAATAATAAAAGCATAAATAATATATTAATAGAGGAACAAAGTAGGAGCAGAAAAGTAGTAAAACATATATATATATATACAATATTCATATTTTTTGTGGCACTCAATTTCTTAATCTCAGCGACTATCTTGGTGGACCCCTTCCTTTCTCATACAAATAAAAAACCAGTTAAGAAGTTAAGAATAGAAGTAGCTGAACTTCAATTTTAATGACAAAGTTCCTATCGATTAATTTATCAATAAGTGCGTTAGCACCTTAGTGACAAGGAATGCTAAAGGCTGCAAATTAACCAGAGCTTCAAAAATAATTACAGGCCGACGATAGCAACAATTAGATAAATGATGCATCGCCGAAGGACCGATGAAGAAGAAAGAATTTAAGAAGCTACAATAATAAAAGAGCTCTCTTTTGCAGGATGTGATGAAAGTCGTGCGAGCAGGACTGATCCTAAAAAAATTTTGTTCTCGCCATTCCGTAATGCG
This sequence comes from Dracunculus medinensis, assembly GCA_900625125.1. Lineage (NCBI taxonomy): Eukaryota > Metazoa > Nematoda > Chromadorea > Rhabditida > Dracunculidae > Dracunculus > Dracunculus medinensis. Next base: position 2,248,520 of record UYYG01001156.1, on the reverse strand, counting down.
CCATGATTCGTCTATTCTGTGTTCTAACATTTCAGATTGAGTAAAAAGAAAGAGAACCAAGTGAAATTTCGAAAATGAATTAAAGTTTTAAAATTTAAAATTTTTTGAAGAAAATAACTGAATTTTGCACAAAATTTATAAAGCCAATTAATTAAAAATTAAAAACTATAAATAATTCTTCAATGAAAAAATCTCAGAAAAAATACGAGTACACTTCGTTCAAAAAGAGAAAAGACTGGCTAACATCTTTTGCCTTTTTCATAAATTACTGCAGAATATTCTCGTAATTGCGACAACGCACAGTTTACTGCACCACGATGAGTACCCGCAATATAAGCAACAATATGCAGTGGTACCAATTCATGATTTTTCATTCCCATCTCAACCTGAAAATTTTCGAAATTAATTCCCAACAATTAAAAAAATAAAATTGAAAATTTGTAAGATATGTTTTTTAAAACAAGAAAAGAGGAACCGCTGTTAGAACTCGATAATGCAGTGGCTGAAGATATCGCATTAGCTGAAAATCGACACGACCCATCTGAAAGAAAAGCGAATTGTCGTTTTAGCTCAACCAGATAATAGGCTTTGACTCTTAGCTAAGCTACCACCTTTTAATACGATTAGAAATTTCATTTGTGCCGGGAAGGCATTTACGGTGAACAGAAATACAGAAAGGTGGCCAGCATCACCTGGAACTTCTACCACGGGCGAGAGTCTGCTTTTGCCTCTCAATACAAGGTAAATCATTCACTCGGCTATCGTACCCCTCCTCCCGTTGCTATTAATAGAACGCTATTCCTTTCTTTGATCGTAAAAAAACTGAACAAATTTGCCATGAAATTCTTCAATAAAATTCCCAACTAAGGCATTGTTTAGATGTTAATTTTTCCCCTCCTCTCTCACCACTCCCATAAAAAAAAAGCTTATTCAATAATTTCACAGTTTATGTTACAAATAAACGTTGGCAAAACAAAGCCAATTGAGAAATATTGGAATTATTAATCGATCATTATGATACCTTTTATTACAACGATATGATAAAATGATAACGAAGTATTAGTATGACGTAGAACTAATCACTGTTTGGTAAGGCCATGATTTAAATCCACTACCTCTCTTCGCCTTTTCCGGTCCACTAAAAACCAATGGCTTTTTTTTTACAATCCCTAATAAAATAGCTTACACCAACATTCCCCCTACTCCACACGTTTAAATTTGATTTGCAGCTATTCAGAAATTTATTATCTTCCAAATAGTGCACCTAACTGTCGGACCCCTCAAATAAACTGCCAAATTTCTAACTGCTCTCACCATTATTGGCAAGATTTGCTCGGCTGGCTATAAGGATGTTTCCAGGCAGGAACATGGTGCTGTCGTCGATATCAGGAGCCATCCCTTCTTCAATCGTCTAAGTCCATATATTGTTGGTCCACCTACACGCTCAAAGGTCTGCCGAACTATTAGTAGGTTCCCCGTATTTCCGAAGAACGGTTCGGTTTTACTGGAATCGTAAAATGCATTTTTTCTTTATTATAATCACTTAATAATTGTAAATCATATGAGAAAATATTGAAAAAAACAATAAGTGAATAAAGATAAAAAAATATGAAAGGCTACTCGGTATAATTTCAGCACATAGTATTATCTTATAAAAAGTTAAAAAATTAACTGGGAAAAGGCTAGGAAAAAGTATTATTATCTTATAGAAAGTTAAAAAATTAACTGAGAAAAGACCAGAAAAATCGGAAAATGAATCGTTGACAAAAATTTGAAAAATTTTCCACCAAGGAGAAATATAAATTAGGTCAATTATTCATTAAATCATCTTTTTTTTAAAGAAATTATATTTGAAAAATTAAAAGCAATTTTTCAAGTTTACAATCGTTTATTTACAGAAAAAAAAGAAATTAATCAATCAATCTTTTTAACGAAATTTTTAATGTCATTATTGCATTATTACTTTGCAATAATTTTTATTTTACTGATAAATGATTTGATTTCGAATGAAATGAATGCAACTAAGATGACTGATTCAAATCGGAAAATCGTAAACGTGATATGATACCATTTCGCTCAAAAAACATTACGTAATCACATTTACGCTTTAATGGTGGTGAATCGCAATCGTCCAATAATACTTCTTCCATTACCTCGGTTACCAATGCTGGATTTGTCTCCTTTAAATTTTGCCAAGCCGCTGTTTTCAAAATATAGCTCTTATTCGTACGTAACTGAAACAAATTTAAAACATAGTGAATTGAGGAAATCATAAAAGCCAATATATTGAGAGCCAAAAATGAGATGCATTTTAATGTAGTACCACTTCAACAGCAATCGATTTTAGCCACTTGCAGTTATAAAGGTCTGCAAAGAGCAACATGTCTACAACGTTATTTCTATCCACATTAGTACTAATTTTTTCTTCACACATTAATTTTAATTGATCCAGTTGATAACGTTCCGCAAGTTTTAAAACTTCTTCAGCATTAGTACCCAAATCCACATAACCGCAGTACATATACTTTAACATCATCCTAAAAAATTGGCATAATTTTGGCATAATTCCTAAATAAGGTCAGTATTTCTATTCATGTGCTTCCAAAAAAGCATGATTAGTTTGTTTGGAAAAAGACAAGATTAATACTTGGAATAGAAAATAAAATAACCATTATAAAATAAAATATAAAATAAAGGGTAATTAAGAGAAAATGGATTTAATGAATAAAAAAAATTTTCTTAAAATAAAAAAATGCTGACTTGACCGATTCAACATCAGTATCCTCGATCACGACTCTTTTCTCTTTATTTTCCAACATATTTTCATAAGAAAACATTGCATTAAACACCTAAAAACTGTGCTATCTAATGAAGTGTAAAAAATATAAAATCATCAATAAGTTTATTTTTTTATATTTTTTCCTATATTTTTAATTTATTTTTTATTTTTGTTATTTTTTTTAATAAAAAATTTACTTTTGAATGAACACATAAACAAAATCGATTAACTGGAATTAACTGGCCATTGCATTCTAACATGCAGTCAGCTTGCACACCTGTTTCAAGTGCCATTTCCTGTTGTTTCACATATTCATGGCAAATCTGAACAAAGGTGAAAAGATGATAATGATAAAGATGAATGGTCATATTCGAAGAAAAAAATAATAACTGAACCAAACGACTAGAAATACAAAAAAAAACGAATAGAAAAAAAAATACCGGTAATTTTCGGGTAAAATATAATGTATTTTTTGAAAGACATTTCGCTTTTGCTATATCAGGGATTAGCTCTATTTGGCAATAAATAACGAGTGAGTCATCAGATCGCAAACAATTTAACACCTATAACAGTGGAATCCAGGAATTAACCGTAAAATTCTTAGAATATATAAGGCTCATAAAAAAAACATAACAAATAAATTTTCATGAAGCCAATTTGAAATGAGCGAAAAGATGAAACATGACAAAAAGAACTTAATTTTTGACGAGGAATATTTCTTAATCCCCACGAATGACCTCCTTTAGGAGGCTTTGCATGGAATTCACCAACATTGACATTGCTAAATACAGGGAAATCTCTCTCATTCAAAAAATAAAATCGATATTCAACTTTGATTTGAAACTGAAATATTAAATTAAGTTAAATTAAATTAAGATTAAATAATCTTGTGTCGAGGTTAAATTGAAAATTTTAATGAAAGAATAAGAAAAATTCTTTGTAAGACCTTGACCAAAGACTGGGGAAATCCAGACCTTTTAATATTCCCGTACATCCCGTTAAGTGTCACCTTGATGTTCTCAAACCCAAATACTGAACCATAAACCTCTAGTAACGACATCTTAAGTTGCTCTTAGTTAATAGATACTTTTTTACCAGCAAATAAATAGAACAGAAATATTAAAAATTAAGCGGAAAGTTTAGCTTTAAAAAGTTTAGTTTAATGTTTTAAAGCTTTACATTAAATTCTGAATAAAAAAATTAGGGAAAAAATCATGGTAAACCTCCTTCGTGGGCGATGTAGAAGACATTTTAAGAAAAAGTGATACATGATTTGCATTTTCTACACGCTTTCCAGCAGGATATAAGCACAGCTGCCAATATGCCTCAGACTGATTACTTTCTCGAAATACGTTACTTCTCATACAATTGCCAGGCACTGACAGTTTAATAATTGATCCAGCATTTTCAATCTGAAAATTCCTAATTTTTAATTGCATAAAAAATTAGAAACCTTTAAAAAAGGTAACGACATTCGATAAAATAAATAGAAAGTTATTATTCTACTTTAAATAAATTTTAAATAAAAATAAAGATATAAAAAGTCCGGCAAAATATCCATATAAATTTCTTATTCAGATCATCATAGCCTGTTGTTCAAAGATGAAGAAAACTAAAGGAAATGCAAAGAAGATATAATAAAAGTAATAAAATGACCAACTTTCCAATATTGACTAATCTGAACAGGATCAATCCTTGTAAAACATTTACTAATACGATTACTAGGAGCTGATGGAGTTGTCTCATTACTCACAGAATGTGATACTGATAAGTTGTTGTAGATTTCTTGGCTATTTTTATTCATCTGCAAGGCAATTTATCACAATTTGGGTCATGCATAATACAAGCAGATAGATATCAAATAATTTTCAATACTTTTTCGTTGTAAAACGATAAAATAAAACGATAAGCAAAGGGCTATTATAAGACTTACTAGATTTACTATATTAAACTTACTAGATTAAATAAAATCTATCAGAAACTGAAAATTCCAACAAATCGAATCTTCACACTTCCTGAAGGAGAAAAATTGAAATATTTTCGAAAAGAATTTTATTTGAAATTTTAAAATGAAAATTTTTTAAAATGAGTAAAATAAGAAAATATTAGACTAATAATTTTAATAAAATTAATAAAATTTAATAAAATTAATATATATGTAATAAATTTAGCGATAATTAATTATGTATCATAATAATATGGAGAAAAAATATTCAATAGGCCATAACAAGATATAAATCGGTTTTAAAAAAATTAGAAATATCACTTGAATCATACAGCATCAAACACGAGCCAAGCCGATCAAATAATGCAAAAAACAATACAGTGGTCACTAGAAAAAAGATATAATGGTGAGGAAAGCGAAACCCACGGCAAGACAGGCAGAAGAAATCGCGAAAAAAATAGCACCATTATAGAATATAATAACTCTTACGCAAAACTAACTAACTATTTAGATTTACTATATTAACTTACTAGATTAAATAATTTGCCAGAAATTGAAAATCCCAACAAATCGAATCTTCACATTTTCTGAAGAAAAAAACTGAAATATTTTACAACTGGAAGAATGTCCACATAGCTGTAAATCCGAAAGGAATTGATGACTTATAATGATAAATTATAACAAGAATCAGCGAGAATCAAGAATGGCTCACGTCCAATCCAGATGCACCATGCTTCGTTGAATGGCAATTATAACCAAATGGCAAAACAAAAAGGGGAAAAATGGTTGTTGCTCAACTTGGAACAGTGATGCTGAGGTCTTAATAAAAAAAAGCCAAGGAAAAGCAAATCTATCCTTAAAAAATCCAGGTGGTGTTGGCAATTCACCAATATTTCGATTCAAGGCCAAGTGAATCACCAGCTAAAATTGTACAAGCCAGCGAAGCAAACTTTATCAACAATGGCAAAAACTCTTAGAAAAAGAAAAGTATTATGTTACTGATTTTATTTAGAATGATAAGCAAACGATGAATGCATTTATTGCAACAAATATTGTGTTTATCATTTAGTGATAAGTGATAAAGAATCATCAGATCTATCATCAGATCAAAAACCCTAAAAACATTTCGCTGGAGTAATCGGCGAAGCAAAATCATATACGATGCGCCCGATGGAAACAAAAATAATACTCGTGATGCATTCATGCGGAAGGTGTTATCCTTCTCTACTGTTAAAGCCATTTCCATTTTACGAAGGAAAAAGGTGTGAAAGTATTTGGCGGTCGCATAAGGAAACCACTGCTTCCTCAAAAAACCACCGCCGTTTTGCCCTAAATAATAATTTACGCACTACAATTGCATTCAGTGATAATGAGCGGCAGAGAGAACAAAAAGTGAAAAATTGTTTCTGTTCCGACTCGACTCGACGTTTTAGCACTAAAACGCTTGGCCCGAGAGTTTCGCTGCAGCAGAGGCACAGATGGCTTGCCGGTCAGACAGCAGCGCGGGGCTGGTAGTACCACTTGCAACTGAAGGTATTCCCATTAATAATCCGAACAATTTTTATTCAAATTAATATTTATTCTTTATTAAAATTAATTCCATTAATATTAACATTTGAAAAATCAATATTATTTGCATATATTAAATATTCGCCAAAATCAAATTGCAATTCCAAAAAATGAAAGAATAAAAACTAACCGTTTAGATCAAATCATTGAACAAAACTTTCAGGAATCAATTTAATGGAGATTTCTTCTTTTAGAATCCGCAGCCGCGTTTTATTCATCAGTGTTTTCCTATCGTGTAGTTTTCTATTCATCAGCGTCGGCTCCATTTAGTTCATTTTCAAACGAAGTATTGATGTGAAAAAAGGCTTCGAGAGATTTTTATGAAGGAGAGAGGGAAGGTAGCAGGATTGTCGCGGTTCCCGCGACTCGTCTTTTCCTGGTGCACTACCGACTATACGAATAAATTACTGCAAAAAATAGTCGAAAAAGATTGGTGGTTTTTTTAGTTTGAATAATTAGGGGATATTTTATTTTCGAAATAATCATTCAGCGAATAATAATGTAAGGAAAATATTCTGGAAAAATGAAAATCTGATGCAAAAAAATGAGTCGCTTGAACAGCGGAAACTTACTTAAGTAGTAAAGTAAGAAGTAGTTCAAGCAAAACAGTTTAGGTAAAGCAGACCGTTAAAAGAAAGTGAATAAAGTGAGAAATTAAAGTTTGACTGAAAACTTTTAGGGATTTTAATTTGGTGGTAGTTTTTCATATTTTTATTACTTTTGCAATATTTCTTAATGTTTTATGTATTTGTAGAATTCATGGAGGAATACAGTTTGCAATAGAATAACAGTTCTCGATGAAATGATAATCGACGGTTATTCGCTTCTTTTCCTTCTAACACTTAGCGTTCTTGTTAGTGAAATATTTTTTTCATTTTTATAGTTTTATTTTCTATATTTTTATTTCATATTGTACTTTAATTATTAAAAGATATTTTATGTCTTTGAATTTATTATTTTCGGTTCACTTATTTTAATTTATACTCGTCTTTCGTCATCATCGAACAGTGAGCATAAGGCGATTCGTTTCCGAATCGTGGCCGAAGGGCGAATCATCCTTCCGCTCCTTCTGCACCAGAGTTCTTAAGTGTTGTGATGGTACGCTCGTCTTCGTTCTGTCCATCTTGTCATTGGTCTTTCTCGTTTGTTATTGTTTGTGGCATTTAATCGTGGCATTAATGTTTCTGCAAACGCATTATTTATCTCTGATTTAATTGGTATGGCCAGTTACTATTAGGTAAATAAGAAATTAAAGTTCGATTCGATTTTTGATGGTTAGATTAAAGAAAATTTTATTTAATAAATTAAGCAACAGTCGGCAGTTTTTTCTCAACGAGAAAGAAATTTGTAAATGCCATTCTGTCGTAATTCTCAATCGTTGGAAGCAGATGATTTTTTGACCATTTGGATGGTACCAGATGGAGCCCACAAAACCAGAAAATCTCTGGTTGACAATATTTAATATCTAAAATTTTAGCTAAAAAACGTGATTTACATGAGAGAGCTACGAACTTTAACTTTAATGAAATATAAAATATAGTCTGTACTACTTCCGAAAAACAAAATGTATTGTTTATATTGACGCTGAATCCACCTACACCATATATCTTCGTTCCGAGTAATGGGATAAAATAAAGAGCCCTCACTATTCTTGGTTAATCCTTCACCATTGGCTTGTCGAAGTAGGCCAGTTTCAAATTTTTTCAGTGAAGTGGCGATAGAAATATAGATGGGTTATCAGCTCCACCAGAATTTTTAAGAGACAAAGTTGTTCTTGATAGAACTCCAGTAGCAATGTTATTCGATAAAGGATGATAAGCTCTTTCGAAAGAAATAAGAAATGGTATCCGTCAAGGATGCGTCCTTTCCCTACATTATTCAACTTTGCGATAGACTGGATAATGGACATCGCTTGTCGACACTCAAGAGGTATCCAAATCAATCCAGAGCATCGTATCACAGATCTTGAATACGCTGATATAGTCCTTTTTGCTGACAGCTATGGCAAAATGCAAATATTGCTAAAATTAATAAGAAACTAATAAAATGCCTTTTTTAATAAACTTATTGAAAAAATGTTCGGTTTTAAATACTTTGGATCCACTCTAATACCGAATGACCAGGTTAAGAATGAAATTACCCGGACAACAGTAATTAGAAATGCTTTCTTCTGAAATCTGTATGGAACCATCGCAAAATCACCAAGAATATTTAAAAATCTGCCTTTGGCTACTTATGTCTATGGTGCGAGTTCGAAGAGTGGATAAAATCTAACATTCATTATCGCATTCATCTCTGTTTAAATACCATTTGCATTAACAGTACCATCACAGAACATCGCCTTCGCTGGTTAGGACATATTCTTCGTCGCCCATTATAAGAGTTGATATTTCGTTTTTCATATTTCGTTATTTGTTAAACCCTGTGATAGGTGGCAAGGTGGGACAATCAATGTCTGGACTGACATGGAAAGATTTTAAATGCATAGGTGAATGTATACCAGCAATATATGGATTTAGACGATGAAAAAATAAGTGGCTTCTATTACTGTCGACGATGGCATTAGATGGCATTAGATCACGCAGCTTGGAAACTTCTTACCGTTGTGGTCAGTGGAGCCAGCTTAACCAATAATGGTTGTTAGAAAAAGAAGAGATGATAAACATTGATACAAACTTGATGTTAGCAACGTGCCATCTGTTTTTCATCAAATTTCAGCAGTATTTCATGGTGTAAAGTAGCGGATAATAGGCTATTAACCATTGGAATTTGATATTGCCAGTGAGTGCCAAAGTGATCTAGATGCAAAGAAATGGCTGCTTGCGTCGTTTTGCAAGTTCCTGCCGTTTATCATCATCTCCAATTATCACTCTTGTAGACTGCGAAAATCCATCTTTAAACTTATTTTAATCCCATCTTTAAACCTAATAAGTGAGTTAGGACAACTGTCTACAGATGTTTACATAGACATGAACATCTTACCTGAACGCTTTGTATTTCTGAGTCATCTAATGCAATATTTCAATATTGTCATCTGTTTCATTAATTATAAGATCAATTTCATTAAAGTGATAATTTGAAAGACTGAAAAAATATTTTTTGGCAGCTATTATAAGGCACTTCCTAACGTGCTTATGCATATTGCTTTTCGTCAATTAGTACAATACAAATAGTTAATTTATTAATAAATTTATTTTTATTAATATTTACTTTCTAAATTTATTTTCTTAATTTATTTGTAATAAACGAATTTTTATATTTTATTCTTTTACAAAATAGCAGCAAGTTTTAAATTAGCGGCAAGACTGTGTACTCTCCTTGAAAATTATTTAAAAGATTTCGTTTAACAAAGCGAATAGAACATTTCGCAAAATTTAAAGATTTTCATGATTTTGTTTCATAAAATTCACAAAATTATAGGTTCTTATAATTTTGGCTATATTTTTCCAAAGACAAATATTCCGAGTAAGAAATAACCATAGTCTACGAAGGGAAGCGATTAACGATATCGGTTATGGATTATCCAAGGTTACTTCGCTTTGTCACTCTTTTTTTCGTAACTTTCAGTTTTAATAATTTAAAGACAATAAATTCAAAAATTGTTCTCTTGAATTTTTTTATTGCCTCAGTTTCGCTCTTTTCTGGCTACAACAGAATAGGCTTAAATGAATCTATCGACAAAATTAAGTGATTTCTTTTATTTTTTGAGAAATTTATGTATTTTCTGTCATATCCATATCCATACTTTTTTAAATTATAAATTATGGAAATATTTATGGCTATGTGTAATTTAGGCAGAGAAAGCAGAACTTTATCATGGGATTGAAGTAGTTCGACAATTTCAACTTCTTAGAGCTCCTAAGTTCACTGAAATAGGGAGCATGGCCGAACGTAATTTATTTTTATGCGTTTTTTTTACTTTCGAGTTTTTTTGCTCTATAACCGTAAGTTTTAAATAAAAATTTTAACCTACTTTTTAGCCTAACGATATCGCTATGTCGTTGTATTTTCGTGAATAGACCTGAAAATGTGATTAATTCTGATTTCCGTATAAATTGAATAGATTTCCGAAATATATACGTCAGAGAGGAGATTTATTTTCAGATGCGAATGCCCCTTATATTAATCGAATGATTGCTTTAGACGAATTGCGTGAAATAGGTCAAATTTTTGAAGAGTTTTATTTTATTTTTTCTGCAATGAGCAAATATTTTATTTTAGTTTTTATATTTTATATCATCGATTTTTTATCAGTTTGCGAAAGTCTCTTTTTCTTAGATCGGCAATTAGAATTTATAAATCCTGATTTGGCAAGAATTGCGGGTGAATCTACTTATTGTTATCTTTCACGAATTCGGCGGTTGGCTCTGCCAGGCCTTTCAGAAAAATTAGTTGAACGAATTGGGTTCTTGGCCGAACATTGCCGTTATAGAGCTGAGGTTCTCTTTAATTTTATTTGAGTTTTTTTAAGGTTTAATTCGATTTCGTATGTTGTTATTTTATGTTGTTTTATGTCATTTGTTTCGATGATTTTATTTTTATAATTTTATTTTTATTTATTATATTTATTTATTTTTGCTATAATTTTATTTTTATTTTTAATCCTACCATATTAAATTTTAATTTTACTAATCATATCCACTTTTATAGTTATTTTCAAAAGCTTATAATTTGTAGCCTTTTGGCATAACTGAACTTGGTGAACTGCGTGCATTAATAAAGGATATCGTTAGAATGTGGGTATTTCGGATTTTCACTTCATTTATTTTATTTCTTTTTCATTTTTCTTTTGACTTCGGTTTTCTGCTTAATTTAAATCATGATTTAATTTTAATTTTTTTATTTTTTCTCTCGCCGTCCATTATTCCTATTTTTTCCAGGCTGAATGGTGAACAAGAAAGATTGTCTGCACTTAGAATAAAATTAAGCGATACAGGAATGAGATTTGCTCCTTTCTTATCAGCATCTGTACATAACATTTATGTTTTCCAAATATATTTGTTTCTTTTTTCGATATTTTTTTTATTTTCTCGAAGAATATTTTCAGTTTAGGAAATGTTTTTCGATTTCTTGATCATTTTAATCATAACCATTCATAATAGAATTTTTAGGTTTTCGAGTGATGCTAAGCATTTACGTAAACGCAATGAGTATGAAACGCAAAAAAATTGTAAAAATTGTAATTTGAAACCAAAAAGGATATCATTCAAGGTGAATTATATAATTACATATTATGTAATTTTTTTCCGTTCTTTTAATTTAAATAAATAATAATTTCTATACTTTTTCTGACAAAAAATCTTTTAAGATATTCAAGATTTGAAGTTTACTTTTGCTTTTCATTCATTACATGGAATTAATTCTTTACAGGGTATTCGTGTTTTAGAGTTCGAGGTTTATGAAACGACAACACAACTGTAATGATAACGAATGTGATTTACCACTGCTTAATCCTGATAAAAGGAATGAAGAATAATTTCCCACTTTTTTAATTTGTGAAGGAATTACAGAAAGAGTCGTGGACAATTCTAATGGAAGGTTATTAAATGATTTTTGGTTATTAAATGATTTTTAATGTATTTTTTCGATATTTTGCAATGTTGTTTACTCAAATATTAGTTTCGTCCAATCTTTTCTAAAAATAAAAGCGAAAAAATTTACCTGTATCCAATCTTTTCAGGTCGAAGTCGATGATTACTACTATGCTGTAAATGGGTTATATTTATATATTTATTTATATTTATATTGATGTTTTGTTTATTTATTTATTTTTTTATTTGTCCACTGAACCCAACCAGGTGAAAAGCCATATGATGGTGCTATAAACAGCAAACGAATGATGCCCATGAAAGCTAATTTAAGAGAAAAGAGAAAAAAGAGTTCTTTATATAATCTCACTATCTACAATTTCATATTAAAATGATTCGCCATATCATTTGTTATCTGTTGTTTTCCAAATTTTTGAGATGTTTTCTTCGCAAGATTTAAAGTAAAAAATATTTCTTTCGTTTTGGCAGCATTTTAAGAACTAGTAATAAAAAAATATGGATGACTGTAGATGTCGTTTCGCATTCTCAGCTCCATCTGCAAATGGCTCTCTTGCAAAAGAATCTCATTCCTAGTGGTCAGCCAAACCAAGAATGATAAAACTATTTCTAAAACTATCCAATTTCTAAAATTATTTAAATTTTACACAAAATTTTTTTTGAAAAGATTCAAATGAAGTGTTTTTTACTCGTTCTATTTCATTTAACAAAAAGATGAGTTTTGCGACCTTTTTTTCGCGATTGTTCGCTTTTTATAATTATTTGCAATTAACTTGCTAATTACCTATATTTTGCCAAATCTTTGGCGAATTTGTTATTTAAGCAATTTTGGATTAATTCTGAATTGGTTGCATGGTACTCAGGAGATATAAAAACTTCAGCAAATTTTTCTCTGAATATTTGTCGCCAGAAAATCAAAGACAATTATAAATATTATAATTATAAATATTGGTAATTAATCCGTCGCAAAAAATATTCTTTTGAGCCGCCAATTAACGATAATCGGGCTTTTACCGCGTTTCTCTTTGGTAGCCATTCTTGTTGCATTTACAATTTTTTTCTGCAAGCACTCACCATTTCAGCCTTAGGCTGACTGCGCTGGCTCGAATCACTTAGCGATAGGGGTACGGGTGGATTGCCAGTGTCATCCCGGGGTTTCGGAGGGTGGGCTTGCTCCTCCCGAACTATTTAATTCGAGGATAGAATTATTTTCAAACATTTTAATTTTTTATTTTCTAAAAAGCCGTATTTATTTATTTATTTAAATTTAATTAATTCGAAATTGATTTGAAATTGAGGCAATTAAGTAAAAATAAAAGTAAAAATCGAATAGTTAATATTTGCAAAAAATTTAAATAATAAATAACAGCGTACGGTTTACAATACTAAAGTTTACACTCGTAATTTGCCAGTATTTTTTCGTTTTTCTGAATCTTAAAATCATTTCAAAATATTGGTACTAAATCAGTAAAACAATAAAACAAGCATGAAAACTGTCAAATCCATTTATTGAATTACAAGTTTAAACCTTCTAAGATAATAATTTTTGCGACAATTTTCATAAATTTTTATGGAGTTTGATTTTTTATTTATTTGTATTTATTTTACTTTTACTTCATTTATTTTTATTTATTTATCTTTTGATAATTTGCAAATTCTATAGAACGGGGATTTAGTTGGAAATAAAGCAAATTAAGCAAATTTGTTTTCATTTTCATTGAATTTGTTTTTTTAAATTGCAATATTATTTTTATTTAAAAGTGTTTTAGGTAAATTTACAATATTAATTTTAAATAATGAATGAAATCGAGGCGAATAATAGTCGTGTAAATTCAAATACTTCGTTAAGTGCGTCGAATCGTTCGAATAAAATTTTTTTATTATCAAATGCTGAGGTTTTACAAATTTTTTTAAAAAACAATTCGCAAAATTTTCGTGAAATTTATTTTTATTTTTTATTTGCAGTTTTGTAATAAAATGTTAAATATTTTTCGATGATTTTCTAATTTCTTATTCTGAAATTTCAAAATTGTAATTGTAATTTTTCAATTTAGAATATTAAAAATTTTTATTAAACATCGAAAAATGAAAATAGAAATTAAAAATTGAAGCTTATAAACTGTTTAGATGAAATCGAATGCTTCTATTTATCAACGTCAAATTCATCATTCGAACTTTAAATCAATTGAGTCTGAAGAAGAAAGCGATGAATTAGTTGACAAAAACGTACGTGACGATGATCCGATTGATGATGGAATTGACGGTATAATTCTTTTAATAAGTTGGATTTCAAATTTAATCCACCGAATTATCCCAATTTTTTAAAAGATAAAATCGCTAGTTTTTAGTTTTTCTTTTTTGTGCAATTTAAAAAAAAAATTTAAAAAAAAATTTAAAAAAATTTAAAAAATTTAAGAAATAAAAAAATTTAAAAAAATTTTAAAAATAAAAAAAATTAAATAATAAAAAAATAAAAATTTTAAAAAAAAAATTTAAAAAAATTTAAGAATTTAAAAAAATCCAAAAAAAATTAAAATTTAAAAAAATTTAAGAAATAAGATTTAAAAAAATTTAAGAAATAAGATTTTTTTATTTTCACCAAAATTATCCAATTTATATATTTGCTTGCTGCTGAATAAAACTTTCGAGAAAGATTTATTCTTAAAGAAAAATTTTTTAGTTGGAATATTCATACTACTAATTAAGTAAATATGTGTTGCGAGGGGGAACAAGTATAATATAATAGCTGAAATCTTGAGAGACAAAGGTTTGACCTCTATTTGAGAGAGATGAACCTATAATTAAAAATTTGAAAATACATGCGCTGGTAACATGTGCATGTGCTTCTATCACCAAGTGAATTCCTGGTAAAATTTTTTATTCGTCCTAGTAACGGTGAAATGAAGTGAACTTGACCAGAAATGGTGAATGCTAAGAATTTACTTTAAAAAAATGGTTAACACTCACCATTTCTGGTAGGATTTTCATGGCTGGTTATTATATTCGAGAAAACAACTGCTAAATGGAGAAAAACAAGAACAAGTGACTAGTGCCACATGTTTTTTTTTTTTTTTAAATGGCCTGTTAATAGAAGAGGTGAACTACGTTGTTAGAAGTAATAATTTTAACAATCAATATTGTGCCATTCCACCAGCTGTGAATTTATTTTGATAATTGCTTTTCTATCATTATTATTACTATCAAATATGTTTGCATTCTTTCAGCATTGACCAATGTTCTTTCGAATTCACTGAAAAAGATTAAAAATTTACTCGGTTTTTCTCCACCTTGTTTGAATGGTGGAACGAAAACGTTAGAAGGTTTAATTATAATTTAAAATTCCTAAAAACTTGTCTCAATACTTCCATGTTTCATATTTTTGAATCTTATTTTAAAAAAATTAAAAACGAAATTTTTATGGTTTTTTGCTTTATTAAGTAGTAAATTTTTATTAATTATTGATTATTTTTACTGATTTTTTACTGATTATTATAGGTTATTGATTTTTTATCTTTTTTTTCCCAGTTTTATTCAATATATTCAATTTTATTGTTAGGATTTTGAATTTTTGATAGTTTTTGCTTTTAATTTTGATTTTTATTTACCCTATTCTAACTCTGTTTATGTTAAAGGCCGATGTATTTGCCGAAAATATTTCGAAGGAGAACTTTGCGAAAAAATCATTTGTGTCAATAATGGTACTGTTGTCTCCACGGGAATTCCGAATGAATATAACTGCAAGTGAGCCTCTTTTGGTATTTCAGATTAATTGCACAATGGTAGCTTTATTTTTTTTTATTCAAAGGATTATATTTAAACTTGCAATGCTAAACTTATTTTTTGCATTGCACTTTGAATTTACATATTTTTGTTAATCTTTTGATGTAAAATATTATCAAAATTAAATTAGAATTCACTATTTCCTTTATGTCATGGTTGAAAAATTTTGCTCTCGTCCTGTTGATTCGAGTAATTTATTTTCTATTCGGTGAACGGTCTTAGCTAGCTAAATGGTTTCAAGAAAGAAATTTTTTGATTTTTAGTTATAATTATAATTTTGTTTTTATTAAGGTCGATCAACCTTTCAGTTTCAGTTGTATACAAAAAGAACCACTATAGAATACGAATTTTACGTTTCGATTATTTGTTTAAAAATACAATGGAAAACACTTTTATTAAAATTGTTCGTTATCCCACACTTTTTGAACCCATCTGAATCTAATGAGTCATTTATAAAGTCTATCTTAGAAATTTAGCATATTCATTCCATTAATTATTGGACTGAAGAACTTGGTTTGGTCTATGCGCCATCTCTATTTTTGAAGAAAATTAATATTTTTAATAAAATTTTAACCTATTGCACTATTCAGGCTGCGAGATAGATCGAAATGAATGTTTTAAAGAAAAGATTTATGTACAGAGAGAATAATTTATGATGCATGAAATTATTTAGTTATTTTTCACCGTTATTCAGGCTGTGACACCGTTCTAGCTGTCATATTATTTTTATCCTTTTTTCCATTATAGTATTATAAATTTATCGTTAAATGTTTTGTTTAATCTTTGCTTGAATAATTAAAATGTTTGAATTATAATCTGTAATCATGCTGATTTATTAAATTCAGATGTCCTCATCCAGATTATATTTATGGCCTGCATTGTGAATCGATAAAATGTATGAATGGTGGAAAACCACTAGATAATGGTCATTGTAAATGTTTGCACTACTGGTATTCGGGACAGTTCTGCCAGGTTCAATTACTTTCTAGTTTAGCTATTTTGTCTTCTTTTTTCGCCTTATTTAATTTTTAAATTTTTATAATAGTTATACAATTATGTTGTATAGTTAACTTTATTGCAAACCAACACTTTTTTTAATAATTGATAGTTGATAGTTTCTCAAATTTCAAATTTATTTTTTACATCTCTTTAAAAAATTTTTTTATATTTCTTCTTTGCGAAACATCATTTTTTTGCAGAATTACACGGCCTCTTGGAGTATGGCTCTGGGTATTCCATTAATTTGTGTATTAGCTATTGTGATTTGTTGCATTGTTTGTCGATTAGATCTTTGTCCTTCGAAACCGAGGCGTCAGAGAAGTTCATTTTCATGCATTTCTGTAAAATAATTTCTTCGAAATTTCTAAGTTTTTTTCTGATTCAATTTCGCTTTTAAATTGTATTGATAAGACAATGCATTAATGCAGGACGACATCGATTATCTCACCAGACTCAAGTTCAGAGGCGGCAGCATCAATTAGGAGACCACCGTAGAGCAAGTCCCAGGAGAATGGGGCAACAGATAACGGTTTATTTACAATTTTAAGAAATAAATATATGAATAAATATAAAAATATAAAATAAATTTTTCAATATAAGATTTTGTAACGTACGTTTTAACCGTTCTTTTTTGGCAGCTGTGGTTATCCGATTATATCATATAACCAACTTCAGCATTTTATTAAAATGCAAAAATATTCAATATTCAAAATATTGTTTTCCAAAAAACCAAAAAGTTTCAGATACTATCTGATATCTATTTCAGTATTTATCGGAGTTGTGGAAGTTATGCAATTTTATAATCTTAATTCACAGTAGTCTCAGATGAGATTTTTAAAGCATGCTGAACTGATAATACATTCGATCAGCTTTGTATTATAGAAGTTTATATAATTTCTGTTTTCAAATTCACATTTACATTAGTTATCGATATATCGATAAAGATGAAGTCATTAGGCTGAAAAGAAATGTTTTGCAAATTTGATTTTACAAAAATTTTCATTCGAAATATCGAAAAGAACGAAAAAAGTGCTTTATTTATGCTTTATTTTAAAATTTTCGTTTTCGAGGAACTTTTATATTTTACAGGAAAATTTAATAAATGGTGATAATCGGGATTTTACCATTCAGGATAATTTAAATCATGGACCATCTTATGTAATTCGTTTGGACACAATACCTGTATTCAATCCTCATATGATTAATGGAGTTGATTACGATATGAAGCCAATAAATCCACCACCTTCATATGAGCAAGTATGTTCTTTTATGGTAAATGAGATTATTTTGTGGTATAGTTTTTAATCTGGTTTATTAGTTCCCATTTCTAATTAGGATTGGTCTATTGGCTATAGGGTGAAATATTTTGGCCAGTTACTTTAGAGAAATATAAAAATATATAAAGGATCAAGTGACCCTTAGTACCATTCGAACTTTTTAATGACACGTTTACTCCTATCAAAAGCAGGAACCGAACCATGGTGCATATTTATTATGTTTCAGATCTAACCACTGTGTTTTAATTAAATTTATTTGATTGTAGGCGATTATGTCGTGCCAACAGGATGGTATTCAAATGGATATTCATCATCAAAATTTCACTGATATATCACCACCTGCTTATACTCCTTGTGTTTCTCAATCTCTTCAACTTCAGTTTAGGTCATCGAATATTCCCGATTAAGGGCATTTATAGAATTTTTCTTTTAATGAGAGTTGTGCACATTTCCCGTTTATTTTTTGTTTGTGCTTTTTTTGTCACAAAAAGAAAAAAGAAAGAAAGCTGGAGTCGAGAAAAATTCAGATATTTTTATCTCAGCAACTGCTATTTTTCAGTGCTTTTTTAAAATCTTTCCTTATTTTCGGTCCTCGATTTTATGCTCATATTCATAAAATGCTTTCTCGTTTTTAAATACGCAACGTCTTTTAGATGGACGCTGCATTGTAGCATTATATGTCACGTTCTTTTCTCTCTGGTTTTTCCTATTACCTCATCTCCTAATCTCAAGCCCAAGTTGAAATCAAAAATTTATTAGCAGGATGCTATTGTATACATTATACATAGTCCGAATGAACCTTTCACATCGTTTGAAAACAAATAATCATTTTCACTTGAAGGATTATGGGCATCGAGGGGTTAAGGGCTAACTCGGATTTATGGTTTGTCAGTGAAAGGAATTATAAATCCTTTTCCTATATGCTTATATAATGCTTATTGAACTATTGATTGTGATTTAGATGTCAGGTAACAGTAAAGTGCCAGTTTATTTTTTTTCTCTGATCAATTTCACCCAGTTTATTCCGTTGGCTTTCAAATGATTTTCATAATTGTAGATGAGTGGAATTAAAATTTTTTCAAAATGTTAATTTTTCAATTGCTGGAGAAGAAAAGTTATGTATATCTTCTTTTCATATCCTTTTTTCGTAAAAATTTCACCAAAAATTCCGAAGTATCTGAAAATATATTGGTGCCATTGAAGTGGAAATTGCTGAATACATTTGTTTGTTCCTTCTCGATATTTTCTTTTTTTCTTGTTTTTATCAGGAAGAGAATAATCTTTTCTCGCTTTTTTTTATGTGATTTGCGTATTAAAGTTTTGAACTATTAGCAGTGTAAAAATATTGTTTTATTGCTGTGCGAATATCTGAAGCAGTTGCAGTTTTTACAAGGCTGGAGAATAAAATAAAAGTTTAAGCAAATTCTTGAGGATGAATTCGGTGATTTTCAGGTTCATTTGGTTATGCCATACTACGAAGTGACATATATTACTCGTTCCCTTTCTAAGGTAAATGACTTAGTTTAGTAATAATGGCCCTTAATAATTTGAGAAATTTTGAATATTTAGAGGAGATGGTAAATAAACATGGCTTGCCAGATTTGGTCTACTGGGCTGTGGAAATAATTGATGTTAACTTGGCAGTTGGCTCCCACTAATCTTGCTCGATAAATGAGTGTAGTAGTATAAACAAAGTAACGCTGATGGGGGCACGTGTACAAGTTACTTTGAGGAGAGAGGGCACTTGTATGGTTATGGTTCCTGCTTCTAATGGTTATACGTGTGTGTATATGCACTTATGGTGTGTCTGTGCTGGTTAAGGAGTGTAATTCCAGTAGTTGGTAGAACCAACCAAGCCAGAAGCGAAATGACGTCAGCGCGTTTAATCTAATAACGATTATTGATTATATAAGGAAATTAAATCCTCAGCAGTAGCTGAATTTCAGTTTTAATGGTAGGATTATGCCTTGAGATCCATTTTTCAACTCTTAGGCATCATATTTCGAATGTTTTTTCACAGCCACTGATTATTGCTTTCAGAATGATTTATTCACAGTGCTTAAGCGAGCAGCAACCACTCTACTTAGTAATGGAGCTATTATCATGGGAATGGAAAGTTTGGGCCATCGAGATTTACCTTATAAACGAATTTCAAGAGTTGATAAGCAACCTGTTTACACAACGAAGTTAGTTAGATATGTTCTTTTCAATTCAATTCGTTGTAACAAAATCACTACAAATATTTAGAAAAATTTTTTGTGCAGCATAAATCACGTAAAATGGTCGTTATTATAGTATGTTCCTCATGAAAACTTATATGCCACTGGAGACTAAAAGAAAAGTACTAGAGTTGGGCCGAAATGATACTGATTTAATTCATATTGCTATTGTATCAAGCGCAGAATTGGATTGTCCGCCGTTCGAATGCAATCTCGAAGAAATTTTAAAGCCTCCTGCACAAAGGTATTTTTTCTTTTTGTATTTCATCTTGAAACTGCGATGGATGGATAGATTTGCATGCATTGGTACTAATTTTTATTTTATACGATTATTTCATAAAGAATACAAATTTAGGAAATCTGTGGAAGATTTGCGAAATGATCAAAAATTAGGCCGTTTTACTCGTCAAATGATCTTCAAACGTACAGAAATGGAATGGAAATCTATTCCTAAATCATATCCAATACCACCTCCTAGAAGTTAAATCATTTGTAATATAAAATTGATAAAATTGAATAAAATTGATTACAAACGATCTTTCGTATATTCAGTAAAATTATCCATATGTTATGGCGGAATTAATATTTTTGTTGTTAAGATAGATAACGAAAATCTATGAGAAATTGCATAACAAAGCTTAACATTCATCTTTATCAGATTTCGCACACCATATATCCGCTTTAATTTGTTGGTTTGCAGATTGTTGACCATTTGATTCTAAAATATTTGCCTCCTAAAATGCAAAAGGATTCATTTAAGGGGAAAATAATTAAATAAAATTTTTCCAGCAAAATAATTCGGAAAATTTTCATAAATTTTGAATCATAAAAATTAATAGAACTGACAAAAAACAAAAGTTTTCTTCAGATTATGACAAATAAAAAAATAACAACAAACTTTTGTTTCATTATCGCAACTGGCATTTTCGATTGCTTCTTTCATTTTTATCAACGATTCCCTTTGGATTTCTTCCAGTTTATTCATAGTCACCGATTTTAACGGAATTAGTTTCGGTTTACAAAACACTGGGCTTAACGCTTCCTCTTTGAATAAAATACCATTGTATGAACCAAGTATTTCTTTTAATTCCGTTGACATTTTTTTCATATACACTAAGGATTAAATAAATAACGCTAATTAGCCGATAAAGCGAATTATAACCCTTTCTGCTGATAAAAGAAGCTAATATGTAAAATGCCTTTTCATAAACTCATTGCCAGTTGAGGAAGTGCTCGATTTTAAATACCTTGGATTCAATTTAATACCAAATGGCCAGGCAAAAAATGACCCGGATAATGGAATGCTGGAAATGCGTTACCTCGGTTGACAAAACTTCCATGGAGCCGTCGCGAGATCACCACAAAAACTAAAATCCGCGACTATGTAAGCGCTATTCGTTCGAACTTGCTATATGGGTGCGAGACATGACCAGTGAGAGTGGAAGATATTAAGAAGTTATTTGCCTTAGTTATTTGCCTTAGCCACTCCTGTTCGCAGACTGGACAAAATCACATGATCGCATCACCTTCGTTCAATACCACTTGCATTGATACTATTCATCACAGATCCATCATTCGCTGGTCGAGATCGGGACATGTTCTTCTTCGCCTACTGATATATTAAACCGTGTGATGGGTGGCGTCAAAAGCCAATCAACACCTGTACTGACACGGTTAGAAAGATTTTGAATATATAAGTGTACCAGCAATACATGGAAAAATGAATGGCTTCTAGTACTGTCGACGATAGCATTAGATGGTATTAGATCCCGCAGCTTTAAAATGTCTTATCATTGTAACCAATGGAGCCAGTTTAACTAATGGTGAGAGGTGTTAGAAGTTTTTCAGCAACTGTGAAGTTTTTTGGTAATCTAATCGTTCATTAATAAAATTCTTTTCAAACGAATAATTATCAACTAAATTCTTGGAAAGTATGCACCAACTTCCAATAATTATATAAGTTCATAAAATTTTTAATTAATGGATAGAACGCCAATTTACCTCTTTCACCTCTATTTAAAGGAACCAAAGTTCTTCTATGGCAAAAACAAAAAAGAAGTATATGATGGAGCGAAAGTTCTATTCCGGATTATACGGCATCTGCTTTCTCCTCCCATCCCACCCTTCCCTCCCTCCCTCCATATCCACTCGTGGCAAAAATCCTCATGTTTACGAATGCACAATAAATGAATATAAAAAATTCAATACATTCAAAGAGGACCGTTGCCATGGATAAACAATCCGGTCGTGATGCGTTGAGCAACACGATTCACTACATAAATTTTCACCTAAACGATTCGAAACCTGAAATAATACCGCGCTAAAAATAATAACGGGAACACTAAAGTGCTTCGGACGCGAGATGCCACATCCGATGATCAAAAACTTTCCGATATATCTTTAAATAAATCAATCAGCTATGCTTATCTCCTACTACTTTGATTTGCCTGCAAAAGCAACCACAAATCGAAGTTTTTACCGAAAAAAAGTGAGACCATAAAATAAAAATCAAAAATGAATATTGGGTACTTAACAATATAAATAAGGACACAATTTGGACAGAAAGCATTTACAATTTTTAAACATTATGATCTAGAGCAATTTTACCACAAAACCCACCAAGTAAAAATTGCATTATGCTTTTTGTCTTAATTAAATCTTTCATTTCATAACAAATTCATTTCATAATCAAAAAAGAATTAATCAAAAAAACATCCATTAACAAATAAACTTTAGGCGTTGTTTCATGAGATAATACAGATATGAAACATTCAATATATCGAGAAAAACACAACGATGATAAAAGTTCGTCATCACCACCATGCCGCCGAAATTTACTTTTATTTCTATTTCAAACTTAAAAAAAATTCACAATTCATATAGAAAGTGAACAAAATTATGAGACCTGAATGCGGTAATAATTGAACAAATAAAACGAAGAAAAATTTGCGGTTAAAGTGGACCCACCAAATCGATCTCTCTAGCAATATTCAAGGTACTTTCTATAAGACCGTCTCGTAGCCTCCATAAAGCCTTGGCTATTTCCTCGTCTTTCGCTCCATTATCCTTTGCTTCCTAAATTTAATATATAGAATAAATTTAATATAAAATTTAATATAGAAAATACAAAAAAAAGGTATTAAATAAGATAGCCTATTATACTCGGTTTTTTTAATTCTTTTCAATTTTTCAATTCAATTTTCCTTTTCTTCTATTTGTAAATTCTTAAAAAAGAAAGAAAAATTCAGACCACAAAATATTTCCCCTAATCAAGCCGATGAGTGCATGTACTGTTATCACTTTGCTCATGGAAAATAACAGCACTAGATATCATTTTTTAAACTCAGACAATTTATGTTGATCTAATCTTTGATTAAAAATAGAAAACAAATAAGAAATAATGAAAAAGAAAAATAAAAAGAAAAATAATTTTGCCATGAAAATATACGTATTCAGACTCACTCATATCCTCCATACCTGCTATTTAATTTATAAAGCTTGATCTCGGTTAAATAGCCCTCATATAGCCCTCACTCATATCCTCCATACCTGCTATTTAATTTATAAAGCTTGATCTCGGTTAAATAGCCCTCATATAGCCCTTAAATAAGTTTTTCTCTGCAATTCTCGCCATTTCAGATTCTTTTGGAATGGCAACCTTTCAGATCCCTCTGTGTTTTAACAATTTCTTCGAAGTCTTTTGTTATATTTGTTTGACACCCCTCGAAAGTCTCTAATACACTGTACTCTTCTGCTCATAATCCACTGGTAATACTGCCTTAATTCGCTTCCATTACCATACGCTCTGGATATTACCACATCTCTTCAAAACTTCAGAATCCTTATAATCCTTCATGTTCTCAAAATTTCTCTAAACATTGCTTGTTAAACACACCATCGAATTCGGCTATATTTTCCAAAAAAAGATTGTGATACCTTTTCAAACTCTCTAATATTGTGTAATTGCTAAATACTATGCTACAGTGCTCTAACATACTAATTTTATCCTCTTTTACCCTTTATATCTTTTCCTTCTATCCTTTTTTCTTTTGTTACAATCCACTAATACCCACTAAAAAGCGGTTAAATGTCTTCTTTCGCTATAACCTATTCGTGATATCATATCGAACCTTTCTGCCATTATTCTCCTTAGATTCAGTTGTAATGTTTTAACATCTACTTTCAATTCTTTCCCCTAATCCCTCTCAAACTAATTAAATTATTACAAATTATATAGAACTGCATGACGATCAGCAAGCATCGAAGCGGAAACTGTAGTATGTTAAGAAAGAATTACAGAGATTTGACGGGATCGTTGATAGTGCAAAAAGAATTCGAAGTGATTCTAAAAAAACGTAACAGACGAGATATCAAAGGGTATAGCAAAATTTGAAGCCAATTCTGCTCGTTAGCAAAATGATTGTTTTACAAATAATAACAGTCATAACAATAAATAATGATAAAAATAATAGCAACAATGATAAACAAAAAAAATAAATTGATAAAACACATGATTCGAGTCCTCTATTGAAACTCTATTGAAACTCTTAGCAACTCTGCCTAATAATATCAGCTATTAAGAAAAAAATTGCAACAAAAAAACAAAAACAGAACACAAACAAAAAACCTTTAACCAATGAAGGGGTAGAGCTTTATTCGATGGCGGTGTGTTTTTCGGATTGGCCCTTAAGCTCCTATTCCATTTACTAACCGTACGTTGTTGACTATTTGATAAAGATTCAATGTATCTAAAAAAACTCCATATATTAATATTGGAAAATAAAAATAATTGGTACTGGCGGCTATGCAGTAATGTCGCTTAACTGAGAAAAATAAAAAAAAGAATGACTCAGTGGGTTGTTGCTCAATTCGGAGCTGAGGTTCTATTCCTGGCAGGAGTAAATCTGATAAAAATCTGAGTGATGCTGGTGACCGGCAGAAGTAAATCTGAGTCTGTCTGATTGCCGCTGGCGTCTTACCTGTCCCTCTATCGCCAAGCGATTTCCTAGCATATTTTATCTAGTGCAATAAGTCTAACCAGCAATGGTGGGTATTCTTTAAAAAAAAAACTTATCCCCATTAAATTATCCCTTTGTTCTTAAATTCAGCCAAATAAAATGAAAATGGAAAAGGCGTAAAGCAAAAATTGAAGAACGAACCTAAGATACACTTCAGAATGCATGACCCTTTTAACTTGAACGGTGCTAGTGGGCGCAACAAATACAGGTTCAATTTGCTTTGGAGCTTGTACTATCGTTCGCCCAGGGTCGGAAATTACAGGTGTACTTTGCTGCGATGTAGATGGAACACTATAATTAATTGATTGGACGGGCATAGCTGTATAATTTTGGGCAGCAACGGCAGCAGCTGCAACCTATAAATTATAAAACCTAAATATATTTTTAAAAATTCTGCTTGAATTCTGCTTGAAAATTAATCTCTAAATTTAACCGTTTAAACAAGATTAAGAAATCAAAATCTAAAAATATAAATAAAAATATAAATATAAAAATATAAAAAAATTTTTTTTGACCAAATGAAATTACATCAGAATCTATGATTTTTTAAAATTTACCTGTCGCACTTGTTGATAAGGATGATATCCATGTGATGTGGCTCCATGAACAACTGCAGGAGTAGTTGTAGTAACATATGCCGTTGGCGCTACAGCGATTGCTGTTCCGCTACCATTAACAAACCCGTTGGCAACTATTTGTTGAGTTGAGGCAACTACAGCCTGCAACAATCGAAGCTAAATAAAATGGTCTATCACCGATAAAATAAAATATTATAATAATAAGAGATTAAAATATTGCCAGAAATATAGAAACTTTAACGAAGAAAATAATTTAAATGGAATAACTGCAGATACCTGAGCAACATAACCCGTAATAGGAGTTTGAGTAAGGCTGTATGATTGTATCTGTTGACCACCTGTAGTTGGTTGCTGAACTGCAACATAAGTTACTCCAACCGGCGCGCTACTCGTTGTTATCGCTGACTGCTGCTGTTGTTGCTGCTGCTGCTGCTGCTGCTGCTGCTGCTGAGATTGTTGTTGATATGTACAGTAATTTTTATAACTGAAATGTCTAACAAATTTCAACAAATTTTCTGCGCGTTAATTCATGTTGAATTCTATAAATAAATATAGCTAAATTATCTTTAGCCGAAATTATTAATTATTTTAAAACTTTTTGACACAAAAGATAGTGACAACTTATCGATGATCAATATATAATCAGAAGAAAAAAATAAATTTTCAAATTCAATTGATGATATTGGAAATATGAAAAAATGTATAAACTACTTAGCAGTCCTTTGCGCTGGATAAATTGATTTCGCAGAAGCAGGTAAATGTTTATCTTTGATATGACGATGAAGACGAGGAAGCGATGGAAAAGGCCTGCCATTTAAAATACAGTTATAAAATGATTACTATTACGAAACAGTTCTTTAAAGTAATTTATTTCTTGATTATTTAAAATTTATATCTGATTTTATTTATTTTGAGCAAAAATGGTAAAAACAACGAATACACAGTGAAATCACTTTTTTAAGTAAGGTATATGAAAAATACCCTCAAAAAATTGAAGAAAAAAAAGTAAAAAAGAAAGGGGAAATGACAATACCTTCCTTCTTTCTTGTATTTTAAACAAGGAGCCCACATGCACACATACTGATTTTCTCCTTCGACTGTAATGAAATGAGTTTTCAAACGGGAAAATGGTTTTTTATCGTAATATCCAAAAAATATGAATTAAATTATGCTAACCTATTTGGGAAGTATGTGCAGTTTTAACGTGTTCATAAAGTGCTTCAGATGAATCATACTGAAAATCACAAGTTTGCCATCTACATATATAAACACGAATTTGTCCAGGCTGAAAACAAGCAAAATAAAATCTGTGAAATGCAACACTTCGCGTGAAGAAATATGATGGCAAAAGATATTTCAATTATCACAAAAAATTAATTAGAAAGATGGGAATAACCAAGAATTAAAACACAGTGAAACACAGTGAATGAAAATATGAAATGTACCGAATTCTTTGATGCTATATAGTTTAATATAATATCTAAAATTTACTGAATAAAGTGAAAATGTTAAAAGTGGGACATTATATAACCAAAGAAGCAATCATTATTTTTGCTAAGTGGTAAGAACATTAATATTACCATATTGATAAGAAAAAAAATTCACTTGCAAAGATATCTGCTGAGGCTTCTGGGCTTCTTGTTTCGCTCGCTCACTCGCAATAATTTCTGCACGAGTCTCATACTGCTTTTTCTGGTCTTCCGCTAATTTCTTCCACTGCAATAAAAGATAATAAAACTATTCTTCTTTTCATTGCAAATGATAAAAATCAATAAATAAAATAGAATAGAAAAAAAGAAACAATTTAAATGCCATATAAATAAATAGATTTTATATTTTATTTTATATAAAATGAAAATAAAAAACCTCAATTCCAACGATTTTACTGACTTCACCAAAACCAGCTTCTGGGTTTTCTTGCATTATACGCTTGCGAATTTCGGCTGAGAATAAAATATAACCACTTTTTGAACGAGAATTAAGTTTGGGTTGTGCTGCTAACCACGCAACTAATTCCTGCAAACGTTTTTTTTTTTTTAAGAGCCTTCACCATTACTGGTTAGACTCGCTCAGCTGGTTTGTCGCGCTAGTCAAATATGTTACGAGTCCCATGGCGATAGAAATGCAGGTGAGTCGCCAGTATACCAGGATTTTTGGAAAGGCCTATTCTTGCGGGAAATGGAACCTTAGCATTAGCGCTTCGAATTGCGCAACAACCCACTGAGCCATTCTACTCTCCAAATGCGTTATTAGTAAAAATGTTTATTTATAATACTTAAAATATTCTTTTATAACACTTCTTAAACCACTAAATACAAGTCTCAAATTAAATAAAAAGAAGGGATATTATAATTAGATCAAAAAGTATTCGCTTTTCTGGTGAAATAGATTATATTCAAAAGTCTATAAATCAATAAAGCTAGTTCAGCAACGATTTTTAACACTGATAAGAAAATAAAAACTGACCCTTCCGGGTGTTGTATCGACACTATCTAATGATTCAGATGCAGTCTCATCTATATCATCCAGTGGTTCCAATGGTACTGACGAATTGTCCGTCTGCATTAGCAGAGGAGACATTTCCTGGAAAAAAACCAATAACTATTTAAATAAATAATTAAAAAAAAACACTCAAATGTACATCCTTGAATTCGATTCTAACAAACTATTCAACTGAAATTCCATTTTATTTTCATCAAAAACTTATTTCAAATTGAAAACCACCACTTAAATAAATTTTTCATAGAATTTCAAATCATAGAATTCAAAAAAAGTTAAGAAGATAACATAATTTTAAAATAATGATATAATAAAGTGTTAAAAAATGATAAACAGATAATACAGTTGACATTTCTTAAAAGAAATGAAAAAAGAATTATTATGAAAAAATGAGTGATAAGGTGATGGGCAATCTTTAATAAACTGTTCACTTGATCTCCGATAGTCAGTGATATCAAAAATTTCTTTAAAGAATCACTTCAAATAACAGACACTAAATTTTAAAAAAAACTGATAAAATTTATCAAAAACTAAAAGAATCTAATTTCGAAATAAAAAAATGCGGTATCTTATGTAAAGAAAAATAATTTTTTTTCACATATTTTTATAAAATTATGAAAATATTTTGTTTCGCTAAAAAAAATGAAAAATAAGCGAGAAAACGAGAGTAATATAGTCGCGTTTGGGAGTTGAGGAAGAAATGAAAAAGCAAGACCAAACGAAATAAAAAACTAAAGTAAGCTATATATAACAATTTGACCAAACTGAAAAAGAAGAATAACAATTTAAGCACAAGATTTGAGGACAAAATGAGGAAAGCCGTATGACAAACGAAATGAAGATTTAATAAAAATTATTTAAATTAATAACATCCTCGATTAATTATAAATAATCAATAGAATATTATTTGTCGTGAAAAAGAATAATCGAAAAGTGAATTAATTAAAGCCTCTAGAATTCATACAGAAATTATATAGAAATATTTATAATAATTATGAAATAATTATATTTTAAAATAAAATTATTTCCAACCTTTTCCATTGTAATTGGTGTTTTGAAGAGAAAAATTTCAGGCTCAAGAACGTCACCAGATAAATTATATATCTGAAAATTATTTTTACTATTATTCCCATTATTATTATTATCGTTATCATTTACTGTTATAGAATGGAGATTTAATATTATTGTAATCTTATTATATTCATATTGCACTTCATACTGCATTTAAAGATATTAAAAGCAATAGCGCTAAGTTATTTGTATATTTAAAATTGTTACTTTAAACAGTGTTATTATCGTAAAAATAAAAAAACAAAACGAACAAAAGATTCGGCGAAAATGAACAGGTTTTTATTGAGAATAATTATTTCTTAAAGACGAATTTGAATATTTCAAAAATATTTCGAAAAAATGCATGATTTGCACGCTCTGTTGCATATCTATTACGCTTGCACAAGATGTGCGCTTTGCACAAAATGTGCAAATATGCAAGAAAATAAAAACAGGGAAGAGACATTACGCAAAAACGAGAGAAATAAAGAATTGAAGAGAATTTTAAAGTATGAAACGTTGAACGTTATATTTGAGAATCATTGGTATTATTCGATATTTGCACGACAAATTCTCTAAATAAGACTCAAAAAAAATCCTTAGCTCACTCTCTCACTCTCTAACCACCTCCAATATATGCTATTTCGTTTCCTTCTACCCAACTGGCCTATACAGCCTCTCAATTTATATTGTCCCTTTCTTTCTCTAATCGTCTAGCATGAGACGAACCCAAATACTCTCTATCTTTTTCATTTCCTCTCCCTGCATATACGTCACAAACCCCAATTATCGATTATTTCCGTTTATTTTTGCTTTAATGTTTTCAATGGTTCTCCACAACTTTCATCCTCAAAACTGTTCATCATTATATTTTCTTGTTCTCTGCTGCCTATATTTCAAATGATCTCTATGCACTTCTCAAATCTAAGGTTCTCTCCAAATTCTGGACTATTTCGCATAGCGCTATAGAATATTGATGCAAAATTTGAATAAATTTAAGTTATTAAAAAATAATCAATGAAAGAAAAGATTCACTGAGTAACTCAGTCCACAAGTGCAACGATTTACCTAAATTGTAACTGAATTACATGATTTGATTTAAACTTTAACATTAAATTCTTATTATTACATAATAATAAATGTTAACATAAGTAATTAATGTTAATAAAATTACCTTTAAATTTTTTAATTTACGCGCCGACGATTCACTCATAGGTTCATAAGATGATACATTATTTGCTAATGAATGAGATGCCGTATTAACGCTTCGATTTCTATCCACTTGAATATTATCTTGTGAATCATCACCCGAAATATGAGAATTATCAGTCAGGTTAAGCATTGCATTCATATCATTCTTTGTTAAATATTCCGTTTTCATGATACTACAACGATTAGCTGGTGGTTCTCGTCCAGCAACTTTATACTGCACCACATAAACATCTGATTCATCAATTTCAGTTGGTCGTACTGAAATACTTCTAATTATAGCGAATATTCAAAAAATATTTTGTATTCAAGTATAGTTAATGACATAAGCTTGGTGAAATAAAAATAAGAAATGGCTTCATTTTCTTCAGTGAAATCCAATATGCCTGGGCCTAATCGTTAGAACAATGGAAATCATATTCCATTCTATTCGATTTCTATTCATAATAATCCTCAATATTACTGGTTAAATTAAATCCTCATTTCACTGGCTCATCGCACATGCCAGGGATTCCCCAGGCGATAGAAGGTGAGTCGCCAGCATCACCCGCATTTTTGTATAGGTTTAGAATATTCTGCGGGGAATAGAAGCATCGGCATTGCGAATCCAGCAACATCTGCCATTCTATCCAGAATCCAAAACGCCTGCGCCTAGTCGTCAGAATAATAGAAATCATAATACATTCTACTCGATTTCTATTTACAAAAGAAAATAATTTAGTTTACTAAAAAAAAAGCAGAACGTAAAACGTAAAAATAAAACGGACTTACATCTTATATAATCTTTGATAGGTAGAACAATACATGATGCTTCAATATTTACCATAGGAACACTGATATCAGGTTGTTCCACTGCAAACACTTCTCGTTTATAGAACATTCGACTTGGTTCATGATCGATTTCTCCAGGGCGAGCAAAATATGGACCAGAAAACATTGAATCTCCACTGAAATATGCAAAATAAGAGAAAACTTCCCAAATAGCGAAATCAGTATTTTCAAAAAGTAATTCACTCTTTAGTCCTCCACATTTTATCGATACGAAGAATAGCTGTACGATTTTTTAATGGATTATAAACGTAAACGAAATCACCCAGTCGATACCAACGACCACCATATTCCATTTGTTGGTAAAAATGTGCAATATTCCGCTGATCTTCTGCTGAAATATGTTTTAAATAGATTTAAAAGAAAATTACCTGATGAGCAGTAATCATCTTTAAAGATAAATTAGTGATCAAGCTCATGATAAAAATATAAAAATAAAAAAAAGAAAAAACGAACGATTGTGATTCTGATCATTGGTTACTACTTCAACTCGCTCTTTTTCTAGTACTGGTGGCAGATTTTTTAATCGCTCATCGATAGGCAAATTATCATTGGATTCCTAAGAACAAATACCTCAATTCAAAAGGTAACGCATCTGAATCAATATTTCAAAAAAATTCAAAAACCACAAACAAATGTATCAATTTTAAAAAAATCTGGAAGAAAATTATGGAATAACAAACATCATTATCATCATTTATTTGCATCTGTTCGCTAGTGCGATTCAAATTTTGATACTTGCTTTGCGCAAAAACAGAAGCTACTCGACTAAGTGTTACCAGCGGTTCATCTCTCCTTTCATATTCAACATTTTCGATTTCCTCTTTGTAGGGCCATTGCTATAAAAAATTAGATTTCAATTAAAATTCAAAAATTTCCAACGACAAATATTTTTCCATGAATATTTTATCGACTTACTTTTAATTTTTTGAAGTGTAGCTGTCTGCCAAGATAACGCGATTCGCAGACATAAACATCATCCTCATCAAAACCCTACAAGAGTGAAAAAAAATCTTAACAGACAAATAACTGGAAAAATGACAAATTAAGGAAATATAACTTCAATATTGCATTTTTTTATACAAATCATTAAAAATTCTGATTGGCAGATTGGCAGATTTTATAGAATTTTTTTAAAAAATCATTCCATTTATAGCCATTAAAAATAAAATAAACCTTAGGTTTCATTTTCAAAAAATTGCGAATGAACATAACATGACACTTGCCAATTAAACGATCAACTGTGACAGTGTCAACGCTGTTAGTCAAAAATAATTCCTGAAAAAAAAGAAAAAATATCCATGAAATCTTTTTCTTTAGACCAAGTGAAAACCAGAATAAGACTAACATTTTTTAAAAACTTTCTAGTAGCTAAATGAAAAGTTTCTTCAGGGCGATAACACCATATACCACGTGCAAGTGTTAAACCATCATTGTTAGTGAAAAGACGTTCTATTCGCATAATATGCCGTCGAGAAGTAACTTCATCACTGGCAGCTGCGACATATGCATAATCATGAACACGATAAACAAAATCTCCTTGACTGATTGACTCAAGATCCACATCACCTTCCTTAAAAATTCTCAGACATAAGTGAATCACAAAATCAAAAAAATGGATTAAATATATTTCACCGCTGGTTGGTTCATTCGATCTTGGTTAGTAGTTGCTTCATCGACTTTCATCTCGTCTGGTAATTTACTGTTTCGCAACTGGTCAATTGTATTCATTAAAGTACGCTCAGTGAAAAATCGAGCGGGCGAAATAAAATTTTTCGTCAATTCATCTCTTGTTTTTATATAGAACAATTGTAATTCAACAGTATCTTCAAATAGCTAAAAAAAAAAGTTAATAGTAAAGCAATAAAGCAATGAAAACGAGAAATAAAACAAGAAACAATCAACAATCATAATAAACTATAACGAAATAAATTTTGAAAATTTTAATTATCTTCGGCTAATCGAAATAAATTATAAAATGTATTATATAATGTATTATATAATGCTATGAATTTCTCTGGTAATCTAATGATGTCTACAATTCTCTTTTCAGAAAGTTTTTAAATGCATAAAATAATAAAACATGCAAATAGAGATTTCAGAGACAAATCGAGTAGAAAAAGTCGCGAATAACTGATAAAAAAAACCTGAGAATCAGTTCGACTGTTAATTCGCGCACTATCAAAAAGTTCGAACATATCATCTTGAAACCTGTCTAACCGACGATATCGGCCCTTAAAAGTAACAAATTTTCAATATACATAATATTAAAATATTTTCAATATATATATATATATATAATTCAATATTTCAATATATATATTTATAAATAAATTTTTATAAATAAATTTATAAAAATTTATTTATAAAAATATATATAATATTTAATATATACTTAATATTTTTTCAAAATATATTTTATGAAATAAAATATGTTTAAGAGCTTTATGAAAACGAAGAAAATTTTTAATAAATTCATAAACTTGAAAACCTTGTCAATATTATTTTTTATCTCATCCAAAGTGAATGGCATATTTTCAGCAGCAACCCCTTGTCGACGAAGTAATGATGGAATTTCCGCTAATGAATCCGAATAGCATCGACCATCGGAATCCTAGAAAAAAAATAAGAATTAGCAACAAAAAACACTTCTTAGTTCTTGGTCAAAGCTTCAATAATAAAAATGCCACTCCATTTCAACAAATTCAAATATATGAAAATAAAACCTGATGATTATTAACTGCGATCAAAAGTGATGCGAGAATAGATCGAAGTTCAGACTGAGGATCAGGTACAGATAAATTAT
Organism: Dracunculus medinensis; assembly: GCA_900625125.1. Taxonomy (NCBI): domain Eukaryota; kingdom Metazoa; phylum Nematoda; class Chromadorea; order Rhabditida; family Dracunculidae; genus Dracunculus; species Dracunculus medinensis. Next base: position 2,214,418 of record UYYG01001156.1, on the reverse strand, counting down.
CCTTACACAATTCACTTTTCTTTTGTAATACAACTTTTTGCAAAGACAAGGCATCCTAAAAAATAAATGTGAAATTACTTATAAAAAAAATTGAGAAACATTAGAAATGCTGATAATAGAAAGAAAAGCTTACTTTATAAATAGAACTATCGGGTTCATTATATCGACATGCATTGTCAAACATCGTTATAAAATCCGAGATTAATGCATCTACATTATCATAATAATTTGTGGAAATCCTGTGCCCAACCTTTGCAAAGTCAATTGGCTTACGTATCACTTCATAATAATCGGGATAATCCTTTAAGAAAATCCCATTCACCTTTTTATAAAGAATATGTAATGAGCATCTTCAAATATATCTAATGAAATATAACCAATTTGGATGGCAACTGTAGAAATGCAGTTGAAAGCCGACGGCCACGAAAATCACGATAGTTTTTGACCAAAGAATATAATTCCAACATTACTCGTTTTGTATGACTATGGTTATTCGCAACACTAAATGAGATGCGTGGAGATGCTGTTCGAGAATATAAAGTTCTACTCAGTGTTACTGGTTCACTGCAAATACTTTCCGGCATATTTTTAAAATTTCTTAAACTTATATCTTATATTTCTTATATTTTCTAGGGATAATTTTATAACTCTTATAATTATATCGACATACATTGGAATTTATATCGACTCTATAAAGAATGGCTCAAATTCTCATTTTCCTTTCATTTCAGATCGCCAATGCTTAGTTCTACTACAACCAGAACCTGTCTTTCAAAAATCCAACTGGTTTTGGTGACCCTGCCCGACCTGCCTCCAGCGCCAATCAAAACTTGTCTAATCCAATACAGCGAAACTAACCAGTGAGCGTTGCAAAAAAAAAAAATGAAAAAATGAAAAATCACTTTGAATTCTCAGTTTCTTCATCAGCAGATCCACATGCAATCGGACCGGATTTTGGTAACTGTGATGAATCTTTTCGTGATGGCAGTTTTGTCCAACGCCATCTAAAAACATTTCAATTAGTAAGTCAATTCAAAATTTCATAACAAACTTAATTTCACAAATACATATACTTATTGTACGAAATTAAAAATGGATATATATATGATGTTCTTATTAGTTTTTCGATTTCTTACAAAAATTTGACTTATTTTAAAATTCATGAAAAACAAACCCATATTTCTCTTTCAGATGAAGAGGATTCAGAAGTGGGAGTGTTGGAATAGCATTTAAAGAAGCATTTGCAATTGAATTAAGTATGATGGCATCTTTACTAACTTGTGATCCTGGTTCATTAAATGTTTGCGCGTTTTTGAATAATAGATTTATATCTGTCATAAATTCGTCTGATGTCGCGTACTTAAAAAAATGTAGAAAATTAATAAAATATTTTTATTTTCTATCATTAAATTTTTATAGAAAGGATTCATACTATTAATTAATTTAAAATAAGAAACCAGATATTCGATAGTAATTTTAATAAATAATCGTATAATACTAATTATAGTTTTTAATTATAATTATAATGACGGTTACAAGAACAAATTAAATCATTAATAGTAATAGAGCAATTAATATGAGAATAATCACCTTATCATCCTTAATTTTTTCTTTTATCGTAGTTAGATCGATGGGTTCTTTGATAATATCGTAATAAGTAGGGCAATCATTTTTAGATGGTGCGACCATAAAAGCATCACATAATCTTCGTTCACCCTCCTGAAGACAATACAAAAGAATATAAGCAAATTGGAATTGGAATTGGAATTGAATTTTAGATTTTACTTCAAGAGTTTATTGAATTTCTAATATATATTGAATACAATCAAAAAATACCATGAAATTACAAATTGTATTCCATATATTCAACAGTTTCGCACGATAACGATCCAGTAACTCATGCATACTTTTACGCCCGGGTTTACCTACTCTTTCACCACGTGAAGAGTTCAAAGTTTTATCAATACTAGTAGCGGAAGATGAAGCGGAACATGGAAACTTCTTATGCTTCTTGTATTTTCGTTTCGTAGATCTTACTGCCACATCTTCACCACCTGAAACTAATTTTTCATTCAAATCCACATTCTGCTTCTCTGATATCGAGTCTTCAGTTTTCATTGATGAATTCCCTTCGGAAGAAACTGCCAAATTATTTTCAGTTTTAATAGCATTATTTGCAATTGCGGCCGCATTTGTTTTCCGGTTTTCCAGTCTCTGAAACTAATTGGTTGGAATACTCTCAAAGATTTTTAAAAAATCAAAATGTGATAAAGTTAAGCAAAAAAAGCAAATTAATAAAAAAAATTAACCTGCAAAATACGAGCTTTCGTAGTTGCAATTTTTGTTAATCGAACCGCAGCTTCATATATGTTCGACTTTTCGATATTGTAACTACGAGCATTGTCGAAGATAAGGTAAATATCACTCATCAAGGCTTTCAATGATGCATATTCACCTCTTTTCAGTTTCTTATTAATCAAAAATAAAGACATAGGGTTTTTGACTTCTGTATAATAATCTGGATAATAACTGAAAAACCTTATTACACTCATTATATATAACTTATCATTTTTATCAAAATCTTAATCAGCTTCATCCAAAAAAACGAATAAAAATTATAAAAATCAACTCAACCTTTTGTTAGGCAATTCCGTAAAGTAATCAGATAAATAACTATCAGGATCATTAGGATTTGGTTCATTTCTAACTGTCCAATACATAACCCATTTTGGATCATCATTATGTTCCGTATCTTCATCCTCTTCAGAATCTTCCGAATAATATTCACAAATCATATTCGAAGCACTTTGAGATAAAAGTTCATCAATTACGCTCTTATTTTTATTTATCCTAAAGCAATGAATTCTCTGAAGTAATGAAAATTATTATTATGAATTATTAAAATTGGAATATGTAGGAAGATTTTAAAACATTCAAAAGTTGTCGGAAAAATTTTTTTTGTAAACCTAAACCTTTTCAGTGAAAGATGTTTGGCGACTTCATTTCGCGAATCCGCTCTAATTTTATTGAAATGTCGCAATAATATACTTGCATCCTGTAAAATAAGTTAAGTAAAAGAAGTTTAATAATTTTCTGATCAATAATCCAATGAAATAATAAAATTAAACCGATTAAAGGCTAATTTTTTATCTAAATAGACATAAATAATTCACCTTATGTATGATTGACCCAGGTTCATTAAAAAGTTTTGCATTTTTGCACATAAGTCGAAAATCATTATCAAAACTATCCCAGTTACAATAATCACCATTCCTTATTTTTTCACAAATTATTTTCAGATCGATTGGATTTTTTATCCTCTCATAGTAAGTTGGAAATTCCTGCAAAAATTACATTGAAAAGAAGATAATTAAAAAAATTTTTTTCATTACAAAAAAAATAGAACGAACTGAGGAATTAATATCAATTCATTATGGCTTTTATTGAAAAAATTATTTTTTATTATTTTACTATTTTACCAAATAAACCTATTTTCATGGCTTTGAAAGTGCCAGAAACATTCAATCATAAAAGAAAATTTAGGCTTAAAGTATAAAAGGGGTTGACAAATTCTAAACCGCTAATGGCAAGTAGTTCCAGTTTTAGTAACTGTTCCAGTTATCGGATAACAACAAATCATCACCAAAAATCCTCAATTTTTAAGTGTTTGAATGATTCTTAAAAATAATTACCCAACTATCCAATTATTCAATGCAACAGATCAAAAGTAGTTATAATAAGAAAAATAAATCTTAAAGAAGCCTTAAATGAAAAACGATAACCTCACGAGGTGAAAGCACACGAAAAGGAGGACTTAGCAAGCGTCCAGTTTCATCAGTCAGATCAAGAACTGTGACAATAATATCTTCCAATAAAGTATTATCAATTCTATCACCACCGGATGATATATTGTTCCTCATAATACCACAATTATTACTGAAAAATTTAAAAAAATAAATTCACTATGATCTCTTCATTTTAAAGAATGAATATAGCGCATTCCATAAAAATGTTTATCTCTTAGTGAGAAAACTTACTGGAGATTTTCACTAGAAGTGGATGGACTGCTAGTTTTATGGGATGTATTTTCATAATATCTCTGAATATAATCGTCATAAATGAGTGATAATTCACAAGCATCGCTGAATTCTTGACTTCCTTCCTAAAAAATTCAAAAAACAATGCAGAAAATTTTCTTAATAAACAGAAAAAAATTCTTTTTAAAATAATGTACTTTAAAATATTTCTTGCTATTAGCAATAAGCAATTCTATATCGGAGCGAAGTTCATCTAAACTGCCATATTCTTCAGTTTTAATTTTTTGCTGAATGCGAGTTAAATCAATTGGTCGAGAAATCACTTTAAAATATTCCGGATCAGTTCTACAAAACAAAAAATATGGAAAATTATTATTTATTAATTATTAAATTATTATTAAAATTTGAAAATTATTAAAATTATTAATTATTAAAATTATTAATTATTAAGTCATTAAAAATAATCTTTAGGGTATAAAATGGTTTTGAAATTTAACCAAATAATTACCAATCCTAAGCAATCAAAAAAAAAAGGACGCACATTTTGACAGACAATAAACTAAAATTACAATTTAAAAAAAAAAGAAAACATCGTAAACGATAAAAAAATTTAAAAACCATGTAAACTATGTTAACAAAATAAAATTACAATTAATTTTACGGCAGAAGAGAAGAATTAAATTGTAATACAGAAAAATATAGATGTGCAGCCGTAAGTGAAAATGTGAAAAAAGGACTTATGATACTCATAAATTACCTGCGTGATGGAGCTCGAATAAAACTTTCACATAGAAAACGATTATCACTTGTTTTATAATTTCGCAAATACTCGATTATTTCTGCACATTGCCGCAACTAAATAAAAAAAGTAAAAACATGGTTAACATGGTTTTTTGTAAAGAAAAAACTGGCAATAAGTAATAATAAAGATTATATTAATTATGAAAATGATAACGCAAATAACAACAATGTTATCAGTAATAATGATAATTATAGAGTTAATATTAACAATTTTATTAATAATAATAAAATAGTAAGAACAATAATAGTAATAATAATATTTAATATTTTTTTCCAAGAATTTTTCCCATTTCTGGTTATGCTCATTGGTTTGAACTAGATACTGTCAGAGAGTCATACGAAAATATACAGATCAGTAACTCGAATATTTGAAAGACAAATTTACATTTTACTACCATCAGCCGCGATATGTGATAAGAATCACTAGTTGACTACCAATTAAATTTGATCTATCACCTAATTTTTTTTTAAAAAACAACAACACCAAGTTATTCTAATATTAATAATAAAAATAATAGAAATATTAATGATAATAATGATATTAGTGATAATACATAAGAAAAGAATTATGGAAGTAGGGAAGCAGGATTCGCCCTAATCAAGTTGGATTCAGACTGTGCGGTTGTGCTGACCAAATATTCAGGTTAAAAAGGTTTTGAAACATTGCATGAGATATTTGCAACCCAATGTCACGTGTTTCATCGACTTTGTGATCTTTGATTCATTTGATAGGTTCTTTAGAGATTCTTTAGAGATAGGTTCTTGTGATGGCGACGGTGTTCCAGAGAAGATCATTCGACTCATAAAGGCATTATAAGAGTACGTCTGCGCAAATATGTGTATATGGGGAACTGACAGACTCCACTCCTTCGAAATAAAAACAGGTGTCCGACAAGGTTCTGTCCTTTCCCCTAAAATATTCAATTATGCGATAGACTGGATAATGGACATAGCCTGTCGGCACTAAAGTGTGTCAATCCAGAGCATCGTCACAGATCTTGAATACACTGATTATGTAGTCCTTTTTGCTGGCAGTTATGACGAAAGGCAAATAATGTTAAACAACGTGTAAGCAACTGCAGCAAGAATCGGACTTAGAATCAGTGTAAATAAAATGAAAGCCTTTTCGTCATATGTACAAGAAGCTGAAAAAATTCCTCTTTTTATAAATATTGCCGGTTGAGGAAGTACCCGGTTTTAAATTCCTTGGGTCCACTCTAAATACCAAATGGCCAGGCAAAAGACGATATTATAGCCCGGATCATGGCAGTTAGAAATGTATTCTTCCGGTTGACGAAATCTTTATGAAGCTGTCGTAAAATCACCATAAAAATGAAAGTCTGAATCTATATAACGGTGATTCGTTCGATCTTGCTACATGGCTCTGAGATATGGCCAATGAGAGTGGAGCGTATTAAGAAGTCATCTGCCTTTGACCACTCTTGTCTAAGGTTCATATTACGGATACGTCGAGCGGATAAAATATCGCATAGTCGCATCCACCTTCGTTCAAACATCATTTAGAAAGAATAAATAAATAAGCATAAATATTATCATAGAACACCGGTTAAGGCACGCTCTCCGTCGTTCACCACAAGGGTTGTCGCATATTTCGTTACTTGCTAAACCATGTGATGGATAACGTCGAAAGCGAGGTGGGACCTGGACCGATACGGTCAGGAAAGATTTTGAACGTATAGGTGGACCAGCAATATATGGACTTAGACGATGGAAAAAGGAAATGCCGACGATGGCATCAGACCGCGCCGCTGCAGCCAGCCTAACCAGTAATGGTGAGAGCTTTTAGAAGAAGAAGAATGATGATAAATAATAATAACAATAAGCTAACTAACATGATCCAATTCTTGATCTCTCAGGCAATACGAACGCTTCTTCTTGTTGGGTTGCAGCATTTGTTGCTTTTCCAATTCGGCATGGCGTTTTCTTGTTGTGCTCATCTGGAATGAATACCACAGAACATCTAAAGAACCACACAAACTGACGCATTTTGGCACCACTCGGATTTTCAACAACATTCCCTTTCTAGCAATCCCAAGGAATTGAACCTCTCAGCTCAACAGCCATATCGAAGCACCCAAAGGACCAACGTACGGACATTTTGCGAAATCTTCGACTCAAAATTAGTTTTTCTAATTAAAATGCGGAGTAGAATTTCGATATTTTTCGCTTTTTTCCCGCCTAAATTCTTCTTACAAAAATCCGAAACGACTTTAAATAGAAAAATAATAATTTACTATTATCTCTATCAAATTTTTGAACATTTTAAGTTGCAAAATAACTTTTAACAAAGAATTTTCAATTATTAAATAATAATTATTATTATTTTCATAAACATATTTCTACAACTGCGTTAATCTAAACGAACTGAATAAATTCAAATTTAGTCCGATTCTTCGAAATAGAATTCGCAAAACGATGCCAAACAATTAAAATTAATTGATAAAGCAGAGGTCAAGCAGAGGTCAAATGGAGTCATTCATTTACTATAAAATAATAAAGGAATATTCTTTAAAAAGCAATTAAATAATGTTGAAATGCGCAGAAAATAAAGATTTGAAATATTGCGAAAAACCGCTAAAAGATGTAAAACTTAATTAAAGTACCAAAAAAAGAATAAAATTAAAACAAAAATTTGTGATTTGTGGAACTAAAAGCGAAGCAAAAACAAAGACAATACAGCACATCGACTAGAGAAAACCATAAAGACAACTGGAAAGCGAGAGAAGAGAAAGGTGAGAGAAATCTGAGGGTTCACTGGATCGATAAGTGCGAGAAAAGTTAAACGCTGCAGCACTTCGAGCCGGAATCGCCGAACGTTTTGCGTACTTTGTAAAATTTCAGAAAGTAGAAATTTTATAAAATATTTATTAAAGGCAATTATTTAACAACGATTATCTCACTAATTTTAATAAATTTATTTAAAATATCAGAAAAAAAAGAGTATTTCGATTGTCGAATAAACATATTACTGCATTTTTCAAGGTGACGAACTTTCTCGTTGGAATTTTTCGAAAATAATAACACAATGTTGGAGAAGTAGAGAAAGTTATGTGTGGCCGAATAGTACCAATCCATTTGGCTTTTTCTCTAAATCTTTATGAGTGTAGAAATTTGAAAAAAGCGCGGCCCATGGCGGGCGTACCGATTGGTTTCGCAGGGTTAATCCCAAATATCGAAATGCAGAGTTCCAAATCTGTCAGAGAGGGTCGAAGCTGGACTGTCGGGTTGGTACCAAACTGTGACGAGCATGGGATCACGGTATTTTGTAAACGAGGATGATCGCAATAATATATCCATAAACGATCAGTTGAAGCTTTAAATGTTAGATTAAACTCGCTAAAATTGAAAAGAATTGAGGAAAACGGATTTTCTATGACTCATTAATTTGGACTGCAATGGATAAATCGGTGTGGTCCTGGGCTTGTGGCCAGGACGGATGAACCGAAAGCTTATTCTACGAATTCCTTACTCGCATCTTCGATGACTGCTGTTCACCTATGTCTTGGATTTTGGATAGCAAAATTTTATTATTTTTAAAATTTTTCAATATTTAAATTGATTTCGATTGATTTGAATTGTTTTCGGTTTTGTTGAAAATTCCAAATTCCAAAATTATCAGTTTAGTGATTACTGCATGCTTATCAAATGAATCCTTCGTAGTTTACTGTAATGAGCGGAAGCCTATATTTTTGTTTTTCTTCTGACAGCTCGCACCATTACTGCTTGAATTGGCTGCGATGGTTGCAAATGTTTTTTTAAAGAATTTTCATCATTGCTGGTTAAACTCGCTCCACTGGCTTGCCGCATTGGGCAATATGCCAGGGAGTCTCTTTGGCGATAGAAATACAGGTGAGTCGCCAGCATCACCAGGGTTTTTGTACAGGTTTACTCCTGCGGGAAATTTTTTGATTTCCCACAGGGTTATATATATTATATTATCACAGATATTGTGAAACCTAGCAAGGCCGACGATTTTGCTGCATTTATCACTGTGTTCGCCTCTTTCTATTGGATTTTTCCGATTTATATTATTTCTAAAGCTGCTTAGTGGAGTTTGGTTAAATTCCACATTAGCGCATAAAGAACCCTCGAAGATTGATTCAAAAGTTGTATGAACTGTTTAAAAAGTGAATCACTGCTTCATTATCAGTTATCAGTTAGAATCGACGGGAGAAAAATTTCATTTTTTTAGGGTTTGAATTTTTATTTAACATATTTTATTTTTATTTAACATATAAACGTATTGTATTTTTTATTATTTTATTTTCATCGAATTTTTGGGTTTAATTTTCGTATTTTTTATTTTTTTTTAAATTGTTTTTTTGTTTTGTTATTTTTAAAATTAAATTCGATATTTTCATAAATTTAATAATTTATGTGAAAAAATATTTTCAAAAGTTCTTCGATTCCAAGAATAAATTTTCGCGTAAAAACTTCAGCTTTCCTATCGCTTAAGTGCGAAATAATTTAAGATGTAAAAAAATTTGGCTAAACGTTTTATATGAATAATATCGTTACGAGGAAATGTAACAAATATTTGTTCCTTGGCTTTCCAAAACAAGGAACCCCCAAAATGACCTTCGGTAACCTCGCCAGACGCGTCCGAAAGGAGTCCAACTCCTGTCGATTACTTGGAATGCAACCACGCTGACCATTACACCGTGAACGCTCTGGAAAGATAGAGATGAATCAGAATATAGGTTGATGGGATGGATGATTCTGTATTGGAATTTGTTTCATATTGACAATTCCAGTTCCAATTCCATCATTCTTTTGCAGCTTTTGGTTGAATTAATTTGTCTGTGCCGCTGTGAATTTTTTACGATCTGATCCATTCTCCATTATGTTGATAGCAGTTTTTGAAGCAGTCTTCAATAATGCGCATGGTGGTGGGTGGCAAACATGGGTATTTGGGACAATTGAACAACGGTTTTATTCTGATTATCAAGTATTTTAAAAGACTACTTGGAGGAGGTGAGAAAAAGAAAAAAATATGCATGGCACATACTATCAAGGAGTTCCGGTACCACAAGTCGAAATTTCGCTTGCAGCACTGCAGCTTTTAATGCGTAAGGAAGGGATAGGATGGAATATGGCAGAGTGCGATAATTTTCTTAGACCATATGGAATCAATATGGTCTAAGAAAATTTACTACCCCAAAGGTTACCTTTTACTATCCTTAGGTTTTTACAAAAGAATAGTTCCTTGCCTGAAGAGGTTTGAAGGAGATTTACAATAGGTTCCACTAAACCTGCTAAGGGCTTACGTGGTTGAGGACTTATAACGTGGCGTCTTACATGGTTGAAGCAGTAAGCTATAATATTTTAACCATTTAAACTTTATGTTTATGGATTTTCTTGTAAAATTTCTTTTTACCCTATTTTCCTAAATTTCCCTAGACCATTAAAGTTTCATTAAGTTCTCTTATAATCTTTCAACTCTCTCGATAAATTTCATCCATTTATAATTGACTCTATTAAAATTTTGTAATTTTATCGGGAAGGGAACAAGTTAACCATGAAGTTTCATGGAACGGCTGAATGTGGAAACTGGAGAAGGGTTGAAATTAAAATATTTGGTAGCGAAGTTTTGAAAAGTTATTAAAACTTGCGCAAAGGGATATTAGAAGGTTTCAACATGTTTGATACATTTCGGGTATTCAGGTTATCAAGTCTTGGTATATTTTTGATCATATTTCCTTAAATTTTTCTTCTTTGAATTTTTTAAATTCTCCCTTAAACTCCCGTTTCCCGTTGGTGTTGCTGTGGTAGAGAAGATTTTTAGAGGAGCTTTAAGCATAAAAGAAGCTGGTAGCATTGAGTACAGCCTGATCTGAAGACGTTAAAACGGCAGAAAGAGGCCTAAGGACCTATCAATAAAACTGTAAGATAGCAATAAGCATAACAAAATCGTTAACTGGGAATATCGAAGGAATAAGCTGAGTTGCTGAAGTAGAGCTAAAGGGCTTTGGAAGCTGCCAGAGCTATACATCAGAGTTAAAAGAATGTTATAAACAAACAGTGGCTTTTGATGAAATAGCAAAGGATATTTGAAGACATTTTTCCCATCCATACATAGGTCGGGCCTTTTTGCCCTAATTCCGGCTTTTTGCTACAGGTCGTGTCTTTTCATTAATTATGAGTAGATGAGTCGACAACATTTAGTATAACAATTACGAATTATACAATCAAGGAATGAAGAAATGACCTCAGTGGAAATAATTTTTAAAAAAAGAAACTTAATTGAATTAGAATGCAGAATTCATTGAGTGTGCCAAATGATGGGAGGACCGAGAAAGGTATTTATTTTGGTGCGTGAATGAAATGAAATATTTGAACCAAATGGTCTATGAAATTTGATTAAGCTTAGCTTGGGTTCAGCTTAGGCTCAGGATCTCGCTGTTCACGATTCTAAAAGTGTAATTTCCAGTTTCTCTTTAATGTAGTATACTTACCACTTAGAGGCGAGCATAGTTGAGCGATTGTTGCTCGTATAATCGTCTCGAGCGCCAAGACATCCCTTATTCTGCCCTCAAGTGACTTCCTGGCAAAAATTTCTTATTATTAACATATTAACACTGCCGGAGTGAGAAATGGTGGATATCAACCTATTTGTTTCCTTTATGTTCTTAATCTGTCAGCGTATCCACACGTGTTGGCTTTTGGTATTTTTAAGATCAGAAGCATACGAAATAACCACGGGAATGGACGATATGCTTCATATAAATCCTCAGATAATGACCAAGTTAACGAAAATCTTGTTTAACTGATATAAGCGTATTAAAGTGATACGAATCTAAAGTGAATTCCAGAAAAAGAATTCTATGCTCATTTCTTAACAAAACGGCTGCGTTCGAGGGGAATCGAACCCCTGTCGATTGCTTGGAAGGCAACCATGCTGACCATTACACCACGAACGCCCTGTGGGTACATCTCCGTTTAAAACAATTTTCAAAAATCTTTTAAATTTATTTGAGCGATGTAGGAATTTTTTCGAGTTTTTTTTGAATAAGAATTTGACTAGAAAATACCTTTATTAATTTATTGCTTATTATTTGTTAATTTAAACACTTTAAATAAATTGAGCTTATAGGGATAGGGTGGCATAGTGGGTTGTGGCTCAATTGGGAGCTCCGATGCTGAGGTTCGATTCCCCGGAGTGTACAAAAATCCGAGTAAAGCTGGCGACTCATCTGTATTTCTATCGTCAAGGAACTGCCCAATACGACAAGCCAGTGGAGCGAGTAAAACTAATAATAGTGAGGACTCTTAAAAAAAAAAAAATGAGCTTATTGGTCAGTTACTCAATAGGTCCTCTCTTATAATAGTGCTTACCATGCCACTCAAGCTTTCTTTTCTCCAATTCCTCGTTCCTGCTGTCCATCAGTACTTAGGATGGGTTTCAGTCTAATTTTTGAGCTTTCCTCTTTTCCTTCCTAAAAATTCTCGCATCCGACAAACTTTTATTTCTCTTCGATCGTATCCAGCCAATGGCCCACCTATGTGGAGCACCTTTTAAATGCCAGCAGCAATATAACCAAGTGCTTTAAGTTATCACTGGAAGCATCATCACGGCACGGCGAAAGTACGTTTATCACTAAAAAATGCCACTTTTTAAGGAAAAATGTCTCTACAAGAAGCGAATCAAACTAGGAATTTTACTAGCTAATTACTTACTCATTTACTTATTTATATCCATATATTCAATGTTTTATTTCTATCTAATCAGCAAAAACGGTCAGAAATTTCTCGTGATTGTTCGTGATATTAATAAAAGATTATTTTCCAAATTATGATTTTGCTAAGAACGAGCCTTCCAGCGAGCTCTTATAGTATAGCTCTTATAATCATTCGTCGATTACAGATTTTCCTAATTTTAGAAGAATGAAAATAAGAAAAAAGAAGGAAAATGGAACGCTGAGAGAACCTGAAGTACACTGGCGAGGATTTATCTTTTACGCCTTTTTTTTCTAAGAGCTGTTACCATTTCTGTTCATGCTCACTCTGCTTGACCACATAACTACAAGTGGGTTGCCAGCATCTATCGGATTTTTGAGAGGCAGATTTTCCCTCATTAGGAGAGCTTCAGTTTGTTTGCTTCAGAGAGAGTTTCACTTCTTATATATTTGCGTTTGTTGATGCTTTAAGGAATAAATTAAAATTCAAAAGCATAAAAAAAACTGGAAAATTAGAAGATAATTTAAAAATTCTATTCAAAAATATTTTAAAATTTTATTTGTTCATCAAACTGGCAAAAATTGAAACAGTGATGATTTGATGAAATGCATGTGGCTCATGTTCATCCATTACAAATTAAAGCCACAAAAAAAGGCCTTTTAAGGCCCTAAACGCCTGAATTTACTTCTTTATAGATATGGCGACCGGTTGATTTCAAATGTGAATGAATGGAATCTATTTATTTTTTTAAATTCTCACGAGCAAATTTCGTCGAGTGATATCAATGGTCGTGTTTAATTCGATGACCATATTCATAAATTACTTTTGGTTATTCACTCGGTCCCATTGAGATGCAACGGACGAAATGGTTGCTACTTCGTATTTGCTATATAAATTCAAAATGATAAAGGAAACTCAAAAAAGGTAAACTCTTTCAATTCTCCTCATATATGGACATTCATATTAAATTCTGTGCAGTTTTTATCTCTTTATCGTTCTCGAAAGGTTCTTTGTTTTTCGTATTTTTCTCAGCGTAGAATTAAAATTTCTTCAACGATATCCAAAATCCGTCAGTTTCAGTAAATCCATCGATATTATGTTACATGTGTGATACGTTTGAAGCAAACTGTAAAGGTTCGATATGTGTTGGTAATAGCTGTATTAAACGAACTGCTTATATTGACGGTTAAATCGATATTATGATTTAAATTTCAGGGAAATTTTTTACTATTTTCAAGTTTGCATATATTAAAACTTATTAGTTATGGGCAAGGAAAATTTCCAGGTTCCGTAAGAATACAGAAAGCATGCCAGATACGTGGCGTTTCTCATACTGAGTACTGTGAAAATGTTTTATGGAAGAAATATTACGGTCACGAATGTATCTGTACGACTGATTACTGCAATCATGGTAATTTTCTATTTTCATCCTTCTTGTTGGCATTGTTAAATATACTGATACTGTTGTGAACATATTTTATTAAATATTTAAAATTGTTTAACTGATAAAGCATAACAATAAAAATAACAAAATGTTATAATATTAAGAAACATTGTAATATTTTAAGTGATCCTAATTTTTAATTCAGAACTCATTTTTTCTACTTTCTATCTCTTAGATTTTTTTGCACTCTTTACTAAGGTGAGAATTTCGAATTAAAACCAATTTTATTTCATACAGTTAATTGGTGGCCAGCCAAACTAGAAACATTAATTAATGAAATATTAATATTAAAAAAACTAGAACAAGAGAATTTTTTAAGGCATAATATTTATTTTAAATCAACTTTGCATATTCTTTCCCAATTTATAAAGCGATGACCATTATTTACATCGTTCACGATGACCATTATTTATACCATTCATAGGCAAATCCTCTTTAAAATTTTCTAAATCATTTTCTAAATGGTCCTTTTCATTCATTGAAAATGGAAGAGGTGTTATTGATACGTCTCCGAAAATTTCATTATCATTATCCGAATAATAATTTTTGTATGATCTCGACATTGTAAACAAAATTTCTAAAGCACCTTGAAGCTGAAAAATTAAATATTTGAAAATATTTGAAATATTATTTAAAACCTTTCTTAAATACGAAGTCCAAAGAAAATTATTATTCTTTCAGTGAGTCAAATTTTTCAAATAAATTAACCTGAAGAAGATTCTTTTGTACAATGTGCTCCCTATTTACAGCCTCAGTTAGTTTCTGGAACAATTTCAAAGTTTGATGGTCAAGTACTTTATCGCCATAAACGTCTACAAATAATTCTTTTAAAATATCCTTTCAAAATTTTTGCATTTTAGATTTAAAAAAATAAAAGATTTCCGAGAAAAGAACCAAATAAGGTCTCTGCAACGACTGATAACATTGGGAAATAATTCGGCAAGAAAAGATTGCGAAGAAGAAACATAGTGATAGGGCGAATTGTATCGTACTTACGACCTGCTAAGGCGACCGCTAATGCACGACGTTTATGAATCTGTAAATTCATGTAAATTAAATGCAAACCTTTAAAAAGCTAAATCAGACACGAAATGAAAAGAAGAAAAAAAATGAACTTCCGTGAAAGTAGCAACAATAAGATCAGGTTTTGCGGAAACATAATATTTCCCTTTAAATAATACATCAATTGCCTTCCAGTGGCAATACTGCCGAAGTAGATGATCAATTCTTCCGATTCGATTCTGAAAAAAACAAAAAATAGATCAAGACGACAAAAGTTTATAGCGCAGTAATTCGTTTTAAACCATACTTTATCAACTGCTGGTGCAGTTATTTCAATAGTCTTTCTGCTACCACCTCGCTCCTGCGCGCGTGGCTTTGGTGCAGCCACTCTTATTCTGCAATTAATGAAATTTTTTTCATTAAAAAAAAAATTTTTTTGAGTAAAAAAGATGTTAAATAAAGCATATAAAGAAAAGATACTTTCTACGATATTCAAGTCCAGCATTTTGAATTTTTGCCTCGCTTAGTGAAATTTCCATAGGAGTAGACGGTTCTCTACGAAATATACTTAGCAAATTACCCATGCCAATGGCCATATACATATCATTTTTTGAAATAGCCAAAGTAAGGATCTATAAAAAAGCGAAATTGCAGGATAAAATTAAAAGATTTTAAGAGGATTTTTAGTATAAAATTTAAACTTTAAATTTAATTTAAGAAAATTTGGGCTTAATAGAAAATTTTAATGAAGCAATGAGAAATTTCAGAATCATAATTCATCAATGAAAAGGAAAAAAGCAATAAAAATTGAAGCAGAGAAAAAATAATTATTTTCATACACTGAATAAGAAAATAAAACTTACTGCTGCTGGCATAGTTAATGAATATAACAATTTATAATCACCAGTGTTAAGAGAAAATATATTGATTCGCTTATCGAGACCAGCAGAAAGTAAACGAGTTCCATTCGAAGCCAGGCATAACGATGTTACCTGTCGATGCATGCAATATTATCTTTATCTTTACATCATTTTAAAGCCCAAGTTTAGCTGCACTGTGATAAAACGAGATTGTTTAGAAAGCCAAATAAGGATTTATGATTAAATTATATAAATCAAGCTAACCGACTATCACTACAATTCATTATTCAAAATGCAAAAATTATTAATAGTTTCATAGTGCAATTAATATTAATTTATCAGTAAAATCCAACCGTTTTATGATGATTGCACATGACGTGAGAGAGACGTCCTCCGCGAGCAATATTCCATATTTTAATCAAATGGTCTCCAGCAGTGATGAGAAAAGTATCACCGGGAAGAAAAAGAACTTGTTCAATAGGTGAACCATGATTAATCTTCAATAGTTCTTGCTTTTCTTCATTTCTTGCGTCCCAAATCTTTGCCGAATGATCGTAAGAGCCTCAAAATATATTTAATAAAACATTTTAAAAGATCGTAAAAGTGAATAAATGAACAATTCATGAATAACTGAACGAGTCACAAATGTTTACCACTGGCAAATAAGTTCTCATTGATAGCAGATGCATCACCACATCTCATATGGTCATTATGTGCATTTTCAAAAACGATGCACGGATCTCCTTTCGTCTCTGTAATATCAAATACGCAAATTTTATGATCGTCACCCATTGTTATTAGTCTTTTTCCAGATGCGGAAAACAAAACCTAAAAGTGACATAAAAATTATATTTCTGCAATTAAACAAAATAAGAAAAATAATAAAAATGATCAAAATTTCCATAAAATATTCGTAAATTGCTTATAAAAATTACGAACAGTATGGACGGCAGAAGAATGAGCAGGATAATTTCGTAAAGGAGCTTTTGACCCAGTCGCACTCGATCCGTAATTTTTTACATCAAAAATTTTTACTTTACCTTCTTCACCACCGATAGCTAAATTCATAGAAATTGTATTTTGCTGAATCAAAAACGTAGAAAACGAAAATAAACGTTTATTTAATCATAAAATTACCAATAAGTCTTCCATCATTTCGAAAACGAGCACCGTACACAGATTGTTTAGAACGACTATATGAGGTTATCAATTCCGAAGTACATGGATCATATAGTGACAACTATAATTTGCAAAAATAATTTAAATAAATTAAAAACAAAATTATAAATAAGAAATTCAATGGTCAGATTCGAAAATTACTTTAACCGATGATGTAACTGCTACCAGACCTGAGTCTTTCGACGGTGGAAAACTCGTACTGGTAATATTTCCCGGTTCTTGAAAAATTGCCAACTGCTGAAATGAAATTAATCTAAATTTAATTTAAAAAAGCACCACTTTCATGGATGAGTCGATCTAATAAAATCATCTTAGCCATCAATATTTCCGAACAGATTCCTCCTCGACATTGACCTCTCAACTTTTTCTTCCTGAAGTTTTCAAATACCTTCATTCGACGCCAGTATAAAACATCCCTCGTAATCTTTTCAACTTTTTCACTCCGCAAGCTCGGAGTCGGTTTAAAAGATTCAGCCATATCTAAAAACGATAAATAAAGACCATTCTAATTTCCATTCTCATTAGAAAATTTTCTAAAAAATCATTAAAGTGCTAACCGAAAGAAACAATAGGCCTAAAGAAATTATGAAGAGGTTATCGTGAAATAATGTTCAAAGCACTCGATAAAAAGTTTTGAGAATAAGCAAAAGATTTCATTATTTATTTAAATACATTCAAAATAACCAAATGCTGAATGAAAAACATCCACAATATCAACAATCGCAGAAGAAATAACAAGAAATCATATTTTTTATAATTTCTTCAGTATATATTCATACAATAAATTCGGAAGTTCTAACGAGAAATTTTAATCTTGGAAATTACATCGATATATTCAACTGAAAAAAGACATTTATGCTAAGCCTAAAAGTGATAACGCTTTTTGCTCTTTATCCTCGATTTTCCTTCTTTTTCTAGATCGAACATCACCATCGTTCTTCTTGGATTTCATCGGACTAGTTCCAATAGTCTTAAAACAAATGATTAAAGAATTTCATTCCAATTTATTCCATTATAAAAAAAATTAGCTTCATTTACAAATTAAATCCTGAAAATTAACATCATTTTTATACACAACATTCTGAATGTACAAAATAATAAATTAAAATTAAGTTAAATTAAATTAATACAATTAAAATTAATTGTTAACAAAAATTAATTGCTAAAAAAATACTTTCTATATTCAAATAGATACACAAATAAATAATACTTCTAACGAATCTGACGAAGCAGCAATCTCATTCCAAGAAGCATCAAATTTTTTTGGTTTATCTGGATCTGGCAGCCAAGAGATATCAGGCTCACTCAATTCACTTTCAGCCAAATCCGGAGTTTTATCATTACATTTATCTTTTAGCCTCCTCAATTTTTCCTTCCTTTTCTTTTCCTGAAAAACAATCGAATAATTAATCAATCAATTTAAAAAAAAAGCGGTCATAATTCATTCAGCGAAAAATTATTAAAAGTGAAAAAAGTGTAAGTATTTGTAATTTAAATAATAACGCCGTTCAAGAAGATTAAAGATTAAGATTAAGGGAAAATTTCTATGCACACAATAAATGCTAATAACTCCAAGGCTCCGCTGTAATCCTTTAGTCAATTTAAATTCCTTTTTGCCGTTTTAACTCCATAGTCTCCATAGTTTATAGCATTTGTTTATCATTAAGAGATTATTTTAAAACAGACAGTTTCACCAGTCTTTGGTACAGAACTTTTTTACCAGTTTATATTAGGTTAGTAAAGCAGAATAAGAAAATAGAAATAAACTTATTTTAATTGAAAAATAAAATAGAAATTCCGTTTTGTAACCTTTCGCGACTGCTTTTTCTTTTCTTTGTAAATTAATTTGTCTTCGCTATCGATTTTGGACATTTCCCGACGTATTTCATCAATATCAAGGAATCCAGTATTTACATTTGATGACTCCTTCGATGGTTCCTAAAAATGTCAAAGCAATAAGGTTTATCCAACAAAGGACTTTTAAACAAATTTCTAACTTAAAATACCAACAATTATTTCATTTTCATCATCCAAGAATACTTTCTTCCTGCTTAGCTGAATTCCTCTTTTTTGCAATTTCTTCGCAACAGCAACTTTCGTTAAAGGTTTTTTTGATCTTTTCGAATCGGACAGACATAATGGAACTTCTGTGACCTATTAATTTAAGACAATGAAACAACAGTGGACCTTTTACTATCTTGATACGGGTTTTTATGAATGAAAACAAATATGTTGAAAAATACCTCATCAATTTCCTTTTCATCCAAAACTTGGAAAATATCAGTCCTAATTATTTTTAACAAGTCATCGGATTTATCTTGCTGCTCTAGAACATTCATTTTAGTGAACTCTTTCTGTTCCATCTTTGCAGTACAATTAATTGTACTAGTGTTAAGTTGTTCATCCATTTTTTCTTTCTTTACATCGCCCAAATTAACACAGGACTCTGCATGCTGAGAAAACAGATAATATATTTTACTACAAGAAACTGAGAGAACAGTATAATTTGCTATATCAATAAAAACTGAAACGGGCTAACATCTTCTTTATTTATTTTTGCAGAGCTCGTTAACATTCCCAATGATTCTTGTGCAGTTTTTTTCTTTTTCCCTAAATGTGTGTCATTCGTAATGCCCTTTTGTATCCGACTTTGTTTAGCCAGGAATCTGACGCGTGGAACGATCACCAATCCATACGAACTATAAAATAAGAACTTAAAATTTTCCAAAATGCAAATATACAACAGAAATCACGTGCAGACAAAAAAAATATTTAAAAAATAATATACTTAGCGAGGGCTTCGTAATTGATCGTTCTAACATCGAAAACATCTTTATTTTGCATCAAAAATATTGATCTTAAATATGCAACGAAACTCTGAAATGATTAATGAAAATTTACTACCTGTAACTTTACTGTTCTTCCTTAAATTCCCAAAAATAGCGATTAAAATTGAAAATGGTAAAATCCAATTAATTAAAGAATTAAAACAGTATTTTAAAAATATAAAAGTAAAAACCAAGAAAATAATGAAAAGAATGCAAAATTTGTTCAAATCAGCCAAATTTAACCAACCCTTTGTGCATATTCTTTTAAATTCGGAAATTGAGCAATAGTAGAACGTAGTTTCCTATTTATGTCATAAATATATTTTTCATCAACACTGAAAAGAAAAATAATATATAATAATACATTCAATGTATAAAGAAATTAAACAGTGGAATAGCTGAAAATAGAAATACAACCAATAGCCATTTTTTATTTAAAATTTAAAATTTAAAATGTGGAATTTTAAATGAATTTTGAAAAAATAAACTGCAGAAACATGAACTAAAATTAAAATTAAAAAATAAACAGAATATAAACCTGATTTTGTTAACTGGAATATTTTTTTCTGAAAGTAAACGAAACATTGCAGCTTCCTGCGATGAAGTTAGGGCCAAAAAGGCTTCCCCTTTAGAATCCATACGAGCCGTTCTCCCGACCCTATGAATTTATATTTAAAAATAAAACAAGAAAATAACCGATAATAAAAGAAAAGTAAAAAGGAGATTTAGAACATTCAGCTATTTTTTATCTAGTGAATAGTATGAATAATCAAATAGAAAATTTATCGATAAATTGTTTCAGAAAATTATAAAATTAGTTAATATGTAATCAAATTAATAAGATATCAACCTATGAATATAATCATCTACGGTCGCCGGACAATCTAACTGGAATACCATGTCGATTCGTGAGAAATCAAGCCCACGACTTGCAACATCAGTTGCAATCAACGCTGCAGTTGATTTATGGTCAAATCTATTGAAAACTTCTAAGCGTTTTGTTTGGTTCATCGTTCCCCATAAACCCATAAGTGATAAGCCTGGTCGCAAGTGGCAAAATATTTCAGTTAGAAACCGAGCCTAGATGAAATAAGAATTTACGACAATTTTCTAAAATTAATTAAGAAATTTTAATCTTTGAAGGAGATAATTACTTGACACATCAAAAATTTTCATCAAAAAACTAAAATAATAATTACCTGTTTACAACACGAAACAAAAATCAACGATTTCTTCTTGCGATGATTTACTAGAAAAGACCAAAGTATGTTGATTTTTTCCTCATCTTCGCAAATGAAATAACTCTGAAAAAACAAGCACTGCATGAAGATAGAGAAATATAAAACAATTAAGTAAATTACCTGAATCAATTTTTCAGGAGTGGCTTGAGTAGCCTTTTCATGCACAGAAATATAAATAGGATCGCGTAGGGCCAGTCGTGTTAAATCAGCGACCTTTTTTGTCTGAGTAGCCGAAAAAAGTAGTGTTTGGCGATCTTTAGGAAGATTTTCAAGGATAGCATTCATCTAAAAAAATTTTAATGAGGAAATTATGACACTTTTGATACTAATAAATAGGAATTGAGAAAAATATGTATGTAGATTCTATTCCTATTTCCACTATCGTTTACAAATTTTCTGATCAAATTCAGTACCTGAGATTGAAATCCGAGGTCAAGGATACGATCAGCTTCATCAATTATCAACATCTGTAGATTATCGCAACAGAATGAATCATTTTCATCCATATGTTGCAATAAACGACCCGGTGTACATACCAAAATATTAACGCTACCTAATCTTTTCTTTTCAAATTCTACATCTGTACCTGAAAATAACAATTCTTAAGCAAAAATTTATATTAGATGAGCTTTAGTAACTTTGAAACAAAAAATAGAAATTAAATGATTTTACCTAGCATTAAACAAAGAAAATTTCATTATTTGTTAAATTTTATTTTATAATGACCTCCAATTAATAATCCAGCTGATAACTGATGATGAGCACCAACTTTATTTAAAATATGAAATATCTGAAAGGCCAATTCTCGTGTCGGAACGATAATTAATGCACCAAGACCATCCACACTTCTTGACCATGACTTTCTCCATAGGCATTCCAACATCTTAACAAATTTTTCCGTTTATTTCTTTTCTTTTTTATAAACAGGAATTTAGAAAAATATTAGAATATTAAAACTTTTACTTTGAAATTTAATAATTCGAAAATAATTGAGAAATTTGAAAATGAAAACGAACAGGAATTAAAATTGCCAAAGTTTTCCCACTTCCAGTCTTCGCAGCTCCAATAATATCAAATCCAGTTAAAGAATATTGAAGTGAATCGCGCTGAATTTCCGTTGGCTTATAAAAATTGTTCTCATGCAGACCTTTAAGAGTTTGACTCGAAAGGGGAATCTGATCGAATTTTAGCAGTTCCGATGAATCTTGCTGAAAAACACCTGGGAATATGCTTATTTATTTGATTTTATTTGATTTGATTTGATTGATAGGGTCATTAATATTTTCTGAAAAAAAACATAAGATATATATAAAATTCGGAAAATCTGCAAAAATAAAACTTCACGTTTTTACGAATTCATAAACTTTACATTTCAACATATCTGATTTACTTCTACGACACTTTTGTTAAAATGAAAGCAGATTTCTACCTTAGCAAACTCCTCGTACATCGCCACCGTCGACCGAATTATTTGCTGTTCATTTGGCTTCGATTTTTCGAATCGAGTTTTTCGCATTGCTTTTGATTTTTGTGAATCTTTCAAAGACTCCAACCGTTTCAAAAACAGCCTAAGTATATTTTAAAAAAAGTGAATATTAAAAGAAACCCATTACCTTTACGATTTCTCGCCAACATAATGTAACTCGAGTTGTGACCACTTTATTCTCTCAGGTTCAGCATTTTTTAACACCTTTGCTTTCTTCATTTTCTAACACGTGTCATTTGAAGCACTGTTGGGTCCACTCACTGATAAAAAAATCAAGACAAAATTCACTCAAGGTATAGAGAGGCACATGTCGTTTCGCATTAGCTGTCCAATTTATCACATATTCATATTTACCGATGAATTTATACGAATTTACATTAAAATACGTGAGCTTCAGCTGAAACACACACGACTGAACTCGCTACTCTTACTTTATAAATAATTTTAAAAAATAAATGGCAATCGAAAAAACAAATTAGAATTGATGGACAGAATGAAGCAAAATGTTTACTTCTACTCAAAGAATCCATAATCAATAATTATAACAAAGTGTCGCATATTATTGGACAATATTCATACTCATGAATATATTGTTTATACATGTTAACTGAACGAAGACTATAATTACTTACCAGTCACGAAAGCTAATAAATCAAAATTAAAAAGAAAACCGAAAAAGAAAAATTGGTAAGATCTAAGCAGTTTTCAAACGCTCAGAATCGTATAAAATATTTTTACAAACTATAAAGCATTTGAAGGAGAAGCATAGTTTGCGTGTGCTGGGTGCGACGATGTATCTACTTCATCGGGAAATTTATAAGGTTTATTTGGATCCCACACAAAAGATTTCTTAAATGCTTCCTTTTCTTTTTCGTTATTAATATGTTCACGTAAAAGTTCAGTTTCCATCCACTGTCGCTCTTTCCATTCTTTCCAGTTTTCTGTCTCCAATTCTTCTATATTTTCTTTTTTATCACCAATTTCACTACTTGTTGCAATCCCTTCTTTCTTCGTATCAATAATCGCTTGTTTGAGTTTGGAAAATGGACTTTCAATTTCAACCTTATCAAATGAGAAATGAGGAAGCCTCTGCACTTCATCCGCACTTTCAAAATGAAACTTTTTTGCTAAACGATTCAGTTCATCATTTAACGATTTTTGCACCTAAAAATTATGATTAATTACAAGAATTCCTGAAAATATGATTGCAAAAAGGTTTTGGTTTTTCTTCAACCAATGCCTGATGGAAAAATTATGAAGATTTGAAAATTAAAAAATAAAAACTTTAGAACGGACTATAATCATGCATGTATTTACCATTTCAAGTCATTTCCTGTAACAATCAACATATAACAATTACAGTGAATAACATACATATTCTGCTGATGAGATCTTCATAAAATTTCAAGCTTTCGAAAAATTCAACGTGATAAATTCAACGCTGCATGATAAATATCAACTGCTAATGCTATGAAATCTTACTGAAATCAAAAATGGAGGGAAATTCATAATCTTATTTTATTTGCACTAATCTCAAGCTGACATTTAGCATGTTCTTTAATTACCAGTTATGATTCTGTCACCGAAAAGAGATTACAGATATCCTCACATCGCGTTATTATTTACATTAAAAAGGTAAGTGGAGTGCTCACTATTATTGATGACCGCAACATTTTTTGTCAGGCAGTCACTTGGCTAGATGGGCCCAGCACCATAGATTTTTTAAAACCAAGTTTCTCTTGACAATACAGTGAATCCTTTCCTTTCAATAATCGACCAACTATTCAGTGCACTACTCCCTACTATTCTTATGCGCCCACTATTTGCAAAATGAACTCGTAGGTTTCATTT
The DNA here is from genome assembly GCA_900625125.1 of Dracunculus medinensis. NCBI lineage: Eukaryota > Metazoa > Nematoda > Chromadorea > Rhabditida > Dracunculidae > Dracunculus > Dracunculus medinensis. Next base: position 2,189,991 of record UYYG01001156.1, on the reverse strand, counting down.
AGATAATTCAGCGAATTAAGACAATCAATATAACACTTTTTAGTCAAAGAGGAATACAACAGAAGGGATTAAGAATCTCTCAAATCACCGTCATCACCGAACCATTCGGAGATCATTAAAATCACTTGCAGTGGTGATAAATCAATAAAAATATTTTTAACGTCAAATTATCTTTTGCAAAATGAGAAAAATGAAAAAATGCAACCTGCGGAGTGCAATCAACAAGTTCATCGCGTGCGGTCGCTTGCTTTGCGATATATTCCCGAATTTTACGGACGAATAAACCTTGTACAAGTGTATCGTTCTTTGAAACTGCTGCCGGTTTACAAAATGTTCTTTTCATTAAATGAATACGAAACATATTTAGCGAAATATTCTTAAAAATAAGTTACCTAATCGAAATAAATATTTTAGCAAAAAACAAAAATGGCCGATGGGAAAACTGAGAAATATCCGAAAATAAATTTAGAAAATAAATTTTTAAAACCGCAATTATAAAAATAAGCAATAATTATTTACTGACCTTTATGAAAATTCAAGGTCAAAATCAACTTATTTATTTCACACGTAAGCATAATTTTATTATCAAAGATTTCATCTTTTATTTTTCCTTTTAAACTTATGTAATTGACTTTTTATGAACAAATTTTTGGTGATAGAATAAGGTATCCACGAAGAAATTTGTAGGTTTTTGCGCTGCTAAAGAACTTATAAACAAGTTAAAATGATCTCTATTTGTTTATAATAATTCCCTAAATGTTAACGTCTGAACTGGCATGAAAGTGAAAACGGTTCATTAAAAATTTTAGGTTAAATTTAAATCCAACAAGGACTAACGGGCTAAAATTACTAAAGCCTATTTGCAGAACTAAATTAAGGACTGATGAATTCTTTATTCGTAATATTAATTACTGGAAAAAATTACTGAGCGATATAGCTTGTGCGTCATCTTTAGCTATTTTTAAAAAAAGATTAGATAATATCATTTATGATATTGTTTCAAAAGTTCACATCATACAGGAAATGTGAAGTCTCGATTTTTACCATCCGATTATAGTTATTTCGAATTGTACTTGAATTGTACTTATTATTGTATATTATATATTATATATATTATATTCTATATTATTCTGTAATTTCCTCTTTATTTCTCTTGAATTGTTAATTATATTTTATTATTATTTTTTGGTTTTGTCATTAATTCTCATTATTTTAACTGTTGTTATTAATACAAGCACATGGCGTTTGCGCCATGCTTGGCTGGTTTTCAATAAATAAAAAACTATTTCCCATCCTGCTCACTTAGTGTCTTAACCATAAAGTTAGCATCTCCAAAAATTATTTACTCCGGCAAACCTCGGATCCTGCTTTTCTTCCTTTACATCCTTCCAAATCTGGCAGTTCAATATGAAAAAGTAAAGCTAAAAAAATCATGGATTATCACTGTATTAACAGAAAATTTTTAAAATCTCGAATTTCTTCAAATTATTTTGCTACTTATTCGTCTGATTTTTCGAATTATTTAATTTTTTTAAAATTGCTTCTTGTTTGACTTCTACTTTTATCGACTTCCACTCCATATCTTATTCAATTTCTTTACAATCCTGTTATACTTCACCAAAATCCCCTAAAGCTTGTTCTATCCATTCTATCCTATTAAGTATCCTTAAAAAGCTTTGCACGCCCTTAAAGTTCTCTCCCAACTATAAAATTATAAAATTATTTGCCTACGCTATCTCTTAATTGCTATAAATATCCTTACGTCGGTTGATTTTTTCCCAATTTTATTTTATAAATTATAAATATGGATATTAAATTAAATTAAATTAAAAAAGCAAATTTAAAAAGAATCTAACCAAAGTTTATTCAGAAAATATATATTCATATCAACATATTCATATTTTCGCTAACGAATATTTTAGCACCAAAAAAAAGCAAAATTGGTTGATGAAACATAAAATTGCAATAATTGCAATAAAATAAAATCGAAATACGATTAGCCTTTTTTAAATTTTTAAAAAATTATACTATGAGTTTAAATTTTTACAAAATTTTACAAGATATTCAATGTTTAATTTTTAATATAAATTTTCAATATTCCATTTTAGCAAATATTATTAGTAAATTTTAATAAATATTATTTATTTATTTTATAAACATTTATATATTTATATTTATATAAATATATTCATTTTATAAATAAATTTATATTTTTAAATTTGTGCAGAAAAAATTTAATTGTATGCAACTAATAAAAAATGAAATATTGAAAAAATATTAAATTAATAGCAAATTCAACTATATTTTTAACGAAAAAATTTTATTTTCTAATTTAATTTTCTAATATTTCAACATTTTATATTATTTATAAAATAATTTTAGTATTTATAATTTATAATATATAACACATTTGCAGTTTAACACAACATTTACAGTATAAAACACAGACAAATAAAGTACACCAATTATGCCCCGTAATCCTGAAAAATTAAAACTGAAGCAAAGTTACCAGGAAGAATTATTTCAGAGCGGAAGCCATGGATAGCAATCATGAAATCGTTGTAAGACCGGTTTTAATTTAAATATGTTTAATCTAGAACTAGGTAGACCCTCGGAAAAACAAACTCCTTGATGGTTCCTAAAAAAATTTTACAAATCAGAAAATTAATGCTTGAGGTATGAGACTAGTCCGGGCTGGGCATCTATTCGGGAGTAATCCGGGAGAAACAGTCAAGTATTACATGTCATCCTCCCACACAACCTCAATTCCCTTAAAACCCATGAGTATTCCTTAAAACCTCGCCTCGGCATACTGCCTTAATTTCGGTCTGCCAACTTGAAGCTCTTTGATATTCCCAAATGTTCTATGGAAAGTCTTATGCCAAATATCCCCTTAAAATTGCTGAAAGCTCATTATTCTCGCTTAAATTCATCAATTACATCATTTCGAAGTTCATTCTACTGCTTTAAGTTGCAGTCCTTCACCCCCATCTTGTCTCCCTAAAGTCTTCTGCTTGGAACCTCATTTTCTCACATCTTCTTTTAACCATGTAGTATTTACAAATTTTGAAATTTTGAAAAAGGTCGCACCACGATGACTTGGGAAAGAAGTAGGGTTTCTCAATGTGATGTCAAGGGAATGTAACAAAATTTTGAAGAAATATCAAAAGGTATGCCAAAGCTCCGTGTTGGCTCGGCGTTGATGGTGTCGTCGTCCAATGCTCTGCTAACTACATTAATTATCTAAATTAATCCTTTAAATTAAAGTTGATTGCCTCAATTTCCATTATATTTTCTCGTAAATTTTGTGAAATCTCTTAGTACCATTTGCAGTCCAATTGTAAGTTCGATTTTTAGACTTAAATTTTGAAATAAAAATTTTATATGATATTTTCTTTTCTTTCACCTCTTTTCATTATTCGACAGCCTATAATAAGATTCAAATGTTTGCCATGAATCCATTCATTTCTAAGTAACTCTCTAGTGGAAGGGTTTGTCTTCATATGGCGTATGTGACAATATACACGGTACTCCTAAGTTTTCCATCGCCTTTTGTGGAATTGGAATCAGTGTCATAAACTGAAATAACAAAAGTTCGCTTAGTACATTGTTTTGTTATATGGCAAACATTTGAAAGATGGTCCAATGAAAGCCAAAGATATCGAGAAACTACCTATCTCTGATTATCTCTGATTATAAGAAATATTTTGCCGAGCAGATAAAACCTTGCATGATTCCAACTTCGCCTGAAGTGTTTTAACAATACCAGAGTATGGTCAACGCTGGTTATGTCATGCTCTTATCATCCATTTGCATGAATTGACGCATATCTCGGTATTTGCTGTGCACCGTGATGGATGAGGTCAGAAGCGCATACCAACAAGGCCTTGTACAATATGAAGAGAGAGCACCAAGTGATATATGGGCTTGGATAGTACATAGTGCAAAAAGGGTATTAATCCAATCCTTAATCCAATAGTAGCATCATAAACTGCTTTCCATTGTTTAAGTCCAGCTTAATCGCAACCAGCCACTTATATTCCATGAATCAGTAGAGGCTTATCCTAATTAAAAGGTAGAACCACTATAAATCAACATTGCGGAAATCAAATCAGAAATTTGAGAGATATAATAGAGCAAATTTAAAAAAGAAAAAAGTAGCACAATTTATTATATTAGTGAAAATGGACTGGCAATGTTAATGCCATGGTAATTAACTATTAGTTTCTTGTTTCTTTCAATTTATTCTTCTAGTTTTTTCTCCTAATTTTATTTTCTTTATCTTTGTCATTGGCGGGAGTAAACCTGTCATGATTTCAAAAATCCGATTCAGTGGCGAAAAGGTCTGATCTTGATTCGCATGATAGGCTCCGTTCTGTAGTACATGCGATAAATTTGCAATTTGGACATAGTAAAACGATCCAAAGGTTTGAGAATAAGAGCCAGAATAATTACTTGAAGCCTGTTAAGGAAAATAATATACACGGCTGGATATTAACCCTAGAAGCATAGAAGAATATTAGAACGCTTATGGACACTCTAAGCCAATGGATGTCAGAGGTCTATCTTTCTTTCTTCGGTTTCGATCAGTTATTAAACTTAAGGCAGTAGCAACAGCACTGGCTATATATCGTAGTGTTTCGGATAACTCGAGGTAAAATGACGTAGCCACTGTCATGTCTGAAAATGGCCCACTCTAAAAATAAGTGGAAACCGGTGAATGGTTTGATCTATGGTAGCTTCAATATTTCCGTCATGTATTTTGCTCCAATTTTATGGCAAATGACGAAGACAAGGTTTATGCTGAAGGTTAACTACTATCTGTACCAAAAGATATGGTCATAATCGAAGGAATCTGGAATGCGCGCATAGATCACGATACCACCATGATGAACTTGGTAATTAGCAAATATGGAATCAGAGTCCGATGCACCAATGGAAAACGCCTTCTACATTTTGTTTTGCTGAATAGAATGAACTTTTTGTTATTAATAGTTGCTTCCGGCATCGTAGAAAACATCTAATCACATGGAATTCCCCGGATAACCAACACTTCAACCAGATTGATTATATTTTAGTTAATCGCCATTGGAAGAGTTCCCTGCTAGACAGTCGTTCCTATCGCGGCACTGAAATGGTCAATCTTTATGGATCTGATCATGTTATGGTGCAAATTAAGATCCGTATAAAATTGACAACTCGCAAAAAACAGGTTCGTCAAGATTTTTTTAACAATAAGAATATTCAAAACGAATTATTGAAGCATTTCCGTGATATGAATATCAGTGATATGTTATCTCTGGAAGGGGAGATAAATATTGGCCTCAACTGAACACATGTCTGCGAGAGTTAGCTACTTCGACACTAGGATATACTAGAAGGAATTGCGTTAGTTATGTATCGAAAGCAACTATCCGAAAATGCTGCTAAAGCATGAATGTCAGAGATCTTGGCTACTGGCTGCATTCAAAAATTACGACAGCAGCATGGCGTGATAATCGCTATTGGAATGATATGGTCTTACCAATACTCAATTAGATGATAGGAAGAGACCATTCCATTTTGCATACGCGACTATAATTCAAGGGTCGGAAATACGCGATGCGCCTTCCTTTTAAAGCTATTAAGGATCGCATCATGAGGTGAGAAGATTTCTTTGAGACCAATTTTAACCATAATGCAACACTGGTTGTCCAGAAAATAGCTCAACGTCGAGCCATATGTTTGCAAATGCGAGTCATCAGCAGAATAAAAAACTCTCTATCATCCAGAAGCTCAAGGCCAATGAAACTCTTGGAAAAGATATCTTCGGACTAATTAAAATGTTTTGCATCGTCTTTCATATCACTTGTTCAACAAATATCTTCTCTGGTATAGAAAAAGAGAATAATAACAGTTGATTGGAGCAAAGCAATTCTGCTCCTAATTCCGAAGAAGGATAACAAGACTTCATATGTTTCAGAAATCATTCTACTCATAAATTTTATCATTTTAACATCGAGGCAGGTCTGCATATGTGGAGAATTGAAGATTCGTTCGAAATAAAAATTGGCTTCCTTTAAGGCGGCTTCTTTTCTTCTGCAATATTCTGAGATAGATTGGATAATGGAAATAGCTTATCAGCACTCAAGAGGTGTATAAATCAGTCCAGTGTATACCGGCCTTTAATAACTTATTATGTTCCTTATTCCTTTTCATTTTTGTTGATATTTACGGCGAAATGTGTTGTAATGCTAAACAGTGTGTTCAATAACTGCAACGAAAATCTGATTTAAGATCAATAAAACGAAAACTTTCTCGTCTTAAAGAAGCTAATAAAATACCTGTGTTCATCGATCCAGTTGAGGAAGTGTCTGAAGTGTCTAAATCTTGGATCCACTCTAATTCCAAAGGCCTAGCGAAAGAGGAAATTACCGGATAAGGTTAGAAATTGGTTCTTATGGTTGGCGAAAGCTTTGCGGAATCGTCACGAAATCACCATTAAATCGAAAGTTTGCGCCCATATAGCTCCATCTGCTCGATCTTGCTATATGGCTGCGATACATGGCCAATGAGGGAAGAGGATATTAAGAAGTTATCTATCTTTGACCACTTATGTATAAGGTACATTTTATGGTTCGCCGACTTCCCTACCACGTGTATTATAGCATCAGAGAGGGTCTCGTCGTTAGTTAGCGTATTCTTCATTACTCGCCACAGAATTTGATACATATTTCGTTACTTGTTAAACCCTATAATGGATGGTCGGAAGCGATGAGGACCAATAAAAATGAAGGAATGGCTTCTATTACTATTAGCGATGGTGTCGGACCGAACGATTTCTAAACATCTCACCACTGTAGCCAGCGGAACCAGCCTAATGGTGATAGCTGTTAGAAGAAAGAGGTTATTTTTATTCTATCCAATTTTTGACTTGATAACAGGAGTAGATAAATAAAAATAAATAGATTTTTATGAAATCTTCGTCCATTTTAAATCAACTTTTTCACGATTCCGCTAAGATAATCTTTTAAAGAACTTATAACTGAACATTTCCCTTAATCCGCCTTAACTCAGCCATCAAACCTTGCAGTATGCTTTTAATAGCAACTTTAAGTGATAATGATCATTTTAATTTAATCTGCAATCTGTTAGAGCCCAATATTTATATATATATATATATATATATATAATTATAAATGGCATATATATGCGCCACTTGGGGATAAGATGGCTCAGTGGATTATTGCTCAATTAGTCCCCGCAGAAGTAAACTTGTCCAAAAATCTGGATGATGGTAGCGACTCATCTATATTTCTATCGCCAAGGGACTTCCTGGCATATTTGTCCAGTGTGACAAACCAACGGAACGACTTTAACCAGTAATGGTGAGAACTTTTAAAAATATGAATAAGAATAAGTTCAATTCATGCCACTATCCGGATTTGCTTTCATGAGAGTCTTACTTAGTGCTGAACTATCAATTGAACAATGCACCACAGAATATGTAGAAATTTTACTTTTACTCTTCCAACTAGAGTAAATATAATTTAAAATAAGAAAAAATCGAATAATAATGAAAGTTGTTAGCTATGCGACTTATTTGGAATCATTTTGCAAGGATTACTGTTGAGAAATTTCTAGCGAAGGGGATTAAGAAGGATTTCGATGGCAATAGTAGATAGTTGAACGCTTGCTGGCGATTATTTTCAAGTGGTTGATAGATATTCGAAGGCAATTATTTATTTTACAATGGAATTTTTGCAATAATTTTCGAAATAATTAATGGAATAAATTTCTTTGTACAGTTTTGCGATAAAAATTTAAAGGCAAATTGCGATGAATTTTAAAACAAAAAATTTTCTGCTAATTAAAAATATTTTATTTTTTGAATTTGTTTTTTCTTTGTATTATTTTCTTTAGCCTTCAATAATCTGCTATTTCATCGAAATTCCCTTTTCCCTTCAATTAGGCACTCGCCTAGTGGACTAATCGGTCAATTATTTGGATATTCTGGACTAAAATGTCTCCGAGTACTACCCAAATCAAGTACTCTGGAAATTGCAAGTCAAATTAAATATGAACTTGAATATTTCTGGATTAAGTTTTAGCCTTATAAACTTATAAATTATTATCATAAATCTTAGCCTTCTTTTAAATTTATAAGTATTTCCTAAGAAATCTATTTTAATAAATATAGAATTTTTATACGTTAAGAAATATAAACTTTCGGTAAGAAATTTCGACACAGAGAGAAAGAGATTAATACTCAGGCAGCGTTAGGTCGGCAATTTATTTGTTCTTAGGTCAGTAAGTAATCTGAAAAAAACTTCCCGTAAGTAAGTAAGCAGTTGTGTGTAATTACGTAAGAATCGGAAAGTTTTAAAATGGATTTATGGACAATTTATTTATGGACAAATGTTTAGCGCTAATTATTATTTCTAGAAGAAAACCGCTTTACAGTATGATAATTGAATTATTTATTTTACAAATATTTTCTTACAATTATTACAAAAAATTTTTATAAGTACGTAAAGCAATAAATTTGTTTTGCGAGGGAATACATAATTTTTTGCAATTTTTGCGATCTTTTGGCCTTTTCATAATTATTTATTAGCGAATTAAATTCCGCATGCGTTAACAAAGTAGAATTTTTTAAATTGTATTTTTCGATTTTGTTGCTCAAATTTTAGAATTTCAGATTTCATTCTTAATTTTGTACTTTTTCAAATTTGTCTTCGTGCAAAACTCAGTTTGCAAGATTGCTAACAATCATATTTAATTATTGTATCTGAATTAAATTCCTTAGGTTTCATATTTCTCGATTTTAGTGCGAACTCTTTTGAGAATTGTGTGATCTTATTTACATAATGAATTTGCTTGCTCTTTATAGAAATTTATAGAAATGTTTTTTCGAGTCGATGAACATGATAGACAGATTGTAAATTATTACGATGATCCTATTTTTCTCAGCAATAATTCTCATGTATTCATTACTTATGGTTGTAAATTTTATGGTTATTGAGTAGCTCCATCACATTGAGAATCATATCAAATATGAATGCTTTTTACCCTCTTTGTGATTGGTTAGTTCCATTTTATTTTATAAGTTTTTTCATCTTTAAAATTTTTTCATGGAATTTTCAGATTCAAATGAATTCGTTAAAATAGCTAAAAATCTTTAAAATTTTCTCAGATTTTTCAGTGAAAGTTTTGGTTTAGGAAAGCAAAAAATTATAAAAAAATTAGGATTGTTTAACATAATGTTCAATAATCTGAATGATGCTGGCGGCTCACCTGTACTTCTATCGCTCTCAGGAATTCCCTGGCGAACTTATTTTTCTAGCGACAAGCCAGCGGAGCGAGTCTGACCAGTAATGGTGTGGACTCTCAAAAAAATATTAATTTATATTTTAAAATAATTTTGTTAATATTTGAAATTTTTAAGAATTAAAAGAATTTTAATTTTATTTATAATTGAATAATCATTAGAAAGTCTTAAGTCTTTTCCTTTTTCTTATTTTTCAATTTGACTTATTATTAAAAATATTTATATGATATCGAGAATTATGAGAGAAAAGAATTATTTATTGAGTTTTGATCGTATATTTTTACATTAGATTAACAGAAATATTTCTTGATCTCAATGATTATTGTTAATGCAATAAAGCGCCTTTAGATTTCCCGAAATTTTTTCTAATAAATTTTGAAATTTCTTAAAATTTATTCAAAACTTTATTTATAAGTTTCTAAAACATTTTTTATAAATTGCTAAAATGATAAAATTCAATTTTTCCATTATTTTTTTAAAAGTTAATTTTGAAATTTTAAAATTTCCTAATTTTTTCTCAATACTAATTTTAATAGAAATTTTCCATAAATTTGCAAAATTTTCTTTATTTACTTAATTCGTGGCTATTTAACATTTTTTTAATCATTATTTATTTATATTTAATATAAATTTTTGAATTTATTGTTTTCGATTTACTAAATTTTTTGAATATTTCTAAAAAGGATTTTAGCATTTTTATTTCCAAAATCATTCTCATAAATTTAAATATTCAAATTCTTCAAATAATACTGAAATAATTTAGTAGAAATAGAAATAAAATCTAAAAAATAGCTGACCCCATTTATTACTAGAGAATGAACCCTTCGCTAGAGAAGCAGTTAAGAATACGGTACGAGAGAGTCTTCACCTGGATTTCACTTATAATTTATTTGTCCTTATGAAATCAATTGTGACATATCCATGGTACTTGCAACGTATACCTACACTTCGTCAGAGAAAATACTTTATAAAATTATTATGTAATAGGACAAAAACTTAAAGAATTGTGTAATTTGTCATGCTTCAGTTCTTATTTGTTTTAACAGCATATTTCTTACAATGAATAACCTCCGATGTTAAAATCTGCTCGTTAGGCGCGAATCCTTTGATTCCCAAGAAGCAGTTTGCTATAATTTCTTTTTCTTCCCATTTTTTAAATAATATATCAGTTATAAATAATATAATATATGAAAATATAAAGATAATAATATGAACAGAAAATGAACCAAAATGAATTAATAATCTAGTAATATTTTCCAATGAAATTTTCGAATCTCTTTATTATTAATCCAGTTGATACTGGAATATTCCTTTGTTTTTCTAAGATCGCTCGCCATCCTTATTTGAGCTACGTTCGCTTGTCGGATCAGGTAAATTTCGCTAAAGAGTCACTTGGGAATAGAAGCAATTTTTGGAATTACCCGGGTTTTTGAAAGTTAGATATCTGAATAATAGCATGACCGCTCTGAAAATAGAGCAACAAATCCACGTTAAATCATTCCTCTTCTATATTCTTTAATATTAAATTTTACTCTATTCGCTATAAATTATAATTTATTAGATTCATAGCAAATTTTATAATCATTAACAAATTTATCATTTTTAGCAAGGGTGCCTGCCAACGAGAACCGTTCACGTTTCGTATAATTAATTAGAATTTACAAAAAACAATAATAAAAGAAGAAGCAATAAAATAATAATCTTATTGTTCTCCTAGGTGTTGTTCATTTGTTCACCTCATCGAAGCGGTAATTGTAAATTATTGTGAGAGGTAGATCTGTGTGTGGCACGCCCAAACTATCGACTGCGAACTTTTTCAGTATCCCATAATCGAGATGCTATTGATGAAAAGCGACCACTCACATTCACCTCGAGCTTCTCCTTCTTTTTTTCCTTCAAGAAACAATAATTCAAGATGCCAATCGTTAGTTTCTTAAATTTCTTGCTAAAATAATTTTATTTTGCATTTTTACATTTGAAACAAATTTTAAGTATTTGGCTGAAGTTGGATAGAAATTCTCGTAATTTGTAATTCTCGTACACGCAAATATCGGAGAACACCATTTTTGCTTACCCGTCATAAGAGACTTATTTAATGATAGAAGTACCATCCGATTATTTTGCTCATTGGATACAAATAACTATATATTTTTTATAATTTAGACATTTTTATCTTTTATAAGCTCTTTCTTTCTGCTAAAATAAGACACAATGCATGTTTTCAATGAAAACAAAACATGAAATAATAGGCAATTGGTAATGCGATAGACAATAAAAAGTGCAGTTGATTACTTAGTGGTACCATTAATAATAAAAATATAATCTTTAAGGCCATTAATTGCCACTTCGATTTCTTAACTCCAATAGAGCTGAAAAAAGTTGATTTTGATTTATTTTGATGAAAAATTAAATTAAAAATGAAAAAGGTCGGCTTTCTTTAAGTTTTGCGATTCGTTACGGATGGTCATCAAACAATTGTTGTAATAGGTTGAACTCTGAAACAATTGCTAAACGTCGATCACGGTCAAATCGCAAGGTTTGTCAAAATTCTCGATTAAAACACTGCTTAGTCCAGTGAATTCGTTAAAAATACAATTTTTTAATAATTTTTCAAATAAATTTTAAATGAAAATTATTTTTCTATTTCTTTAATTTTGATTTTAATTCAATTTTAACTTAATTTTATTTCCTCGATTTTAATCTTAAATTTAAAAAGATTAAACGACCAGTGATTTCGATTTGTATAAATTAATTTAATTGGTTATATTTAATATTTAAAATTTGAAAATTTTTGGAAATCTCATAAAAATAAAAATTATTTTGTTTTAAATTTATTGCATATCTCGGTTTTTAAATTCGATGGAATTTTTTAAAATTTTCTACAGAATGGTAAAGCAATTCGTAATGATAATTGGCACAACCGAGCTGAAAATATTTTTTTTAGTTCCTCGCAATTTACAAATTTATAAACGCGATAAGGATTTGGCTTATTGGACTTAAAGAATTTAGCAATAATGATACCGTAGTTGCATTACCGTATTTCGCTCTTGTTGTTTATTGGTGTGGTATTAAGCTTTTTGGCTCTGTGAACGATTCACCAAATTATGGCCTCTTTTCTCAATGGAATATTGTTTGAGAATCTTTTTTAACGACTTTTAAGTTATATAAATATCTCAAATTTTGTATGAACAGCATTTTTTAAAATTCGTGGCGCTCATAATTTCTGGGTTGGTTCAACGCGGTGCCTGTATATACGATCGGAAACGTTTGTCAGGCAGTCACTTGACGATTAGTCTCAGTTATGCCCGAAATATAATTTATTTAATTTAAAATTTAATTAATATTTAAGCTTAGAAGTACGAGCAATAGCACCGTACAGCGTTTCATTTATTGTCGTTGTTTTGTAAATTACGTAAAGAGGGAGCCAAATCTCCAAATATGTGCGATAAAGCCAGAAAAGGCAAGCAATTCCTGGTAAACGATGAAAAACGTTCCAACTTTCCGGATGGGTCTCAAGAAATAATTAGGATGAACTGATCAGAAATATTTTTCAATCACAAATGCTGTATTAAATTATGTAACAATGGGAGAATTATTTGCTTCGTCCTTATGTCGGCAAACAGTTGAATTATCCAAAGTCTTCCTCAACATCAAAGAAATGATATTTAGCGTATATATAGGCGAATATAAAAAAAGAAGATTATTCACTTATATTTGACCTTATAATTGTTTCTTAGCGTCTTTTTTTATATTTTCATATTTCATTAATAACAATTTTCTCGTCAAAAACTTTTCCTCATTCTCCAACTTCCAATTTCAAGTCTCTTAACAAATTTTCTAGGATTAACAAATTTCGAATTTTCTGGCATTTATTAATTTCGATTGTGCAATGCGTTTATAAGTTTGTGTCTGATGCTCAAGTATTTAAATTTTAACGTTAGGCTTAATAATTCGCTATGTTTGTCGCTGAAAAATAAAATATTCACAATTTCCAATCAACCAATCAATCAATCTCGAGCTGTTGACTCTTTCAGTACTGCAATTATATCATATATTATACCATATTAAGTATTAATCCTCCATATGTGTCCAAATTGTCAGTTTTTCATCAGTATCAGAGTACTGTTTCATAGAATCAAAGATTTTGAACTGTAAGATGTTTTACCAAAGAATTCACTAAAGTTGTCGCTCATTTCTACTCTAAATGATAATAATTTTCTTGCTAGCAATAATAGCTGCAAAAAAGAATCTGCGCTAAATTTTCAAATCCAGCAAATTTTCATCTTCTGGGTCCAAGTTTAATTTCACATGCACCAAATTTTCACCTCATCTTCCTGCTATACTTTTACTGGTTTTCCGAACTTTTCTCAAATAGCTTCAGGTGCCTAATTTTTTATTTTATGAACATTTTCTGAACATCGCAATTTAGGAAGTATTTTCTAGGAAAGGAAACGGAATGAAGAAATGAATTTGGCTTTCGCGAAACTTCAACAGTGCGTGCCGCATATCCCCAAAGATCAGAAGCTTCCAAAGATTAAAACTTTAAGACTTGCAGTTAGATATATTCAGCATCTTGAGGATATATTACGAGGAGAGACAACCGTATGAATTTATTTTTTTTCTATTACATTTTAATATTTGAAAATCAGCAATAAGATTTATCTTAATTTGACGTATGTGATGGATTTTGTAATGAAAATTGAAAAAAAGCAGGAAATAGTTAAATCAAAATTATTTTGGGAATCCTAGATGCTTGCAGTAAAACTTGCAGTTTTTCTAGTTTCAATCATCCATTTCGGCTACACCACGACCATTGGAATTGGAAGATTTTGCATCAGTCGCCATGCAAGAAGTTCAGACAAGGAATAACTATAAGGGTAAGAATTTTTCTCGAAAAAAGTTCTTCTCCATAGTTTCAGTCCAATTACGCGTGCAAATCAAACCACAGCTGAACTAAACTAAAAAAATAAAGAATTAAAATTGAAAACACAGGAAAAAATTAGATTTTATCGTGAAACTTTGCCTAAATAATTTTCATTTTTCATTATCAATAATGAACGAATAAAATACAAATTTTTCGTTTCGTAAAGATCGAGCGGAACAAGAAATGGGAATTTCACGTGAAACTAATGGACGGCATAAAACTGACCACGGACTAAGCGTTGATAATTGCTGTTCTCGATTTCACGCTCAAATGGTCGATTCTCATTTACAGAGATTACGTGTCGCAGAATTACCTACACTGCTTTGAATGGCGATCTTTTTTGCCCAAAAATTGGGCAATAATGATGTTGATTTCTTGTTGATTCGATTAAAAATAATGGCATTCTTCAACTGTTTTGTTCACATTTTCAATTTAATATTTTTTTAACGAAATTCCCAAAATTTGCAATTTTTAATTCAACAACTGAACTTTGATGCGTTAATTCATTTGTAAATCCACGCATAAATCAGCCATAAATGCATCAAACAACTTTTTGATATGCTATATAATATTTAACAAATTGCTTACATTTGATTCATTCCAACTTCTTTCTATGATAAGAATACCACTGCTGGTTTGACTCGTCCCACTGGTTGCTATACTTTCGTTAAAGAGCCTCTTTGGGATAGAAATATGGTTAGATCTCCAGCAGCAATTTTTAATTCTTATAGCACATTGGCTCATATTAAGGGGATTAAGCCGAATTATAGTATTGTGAGTAATAGGCACAGCTTTTGGTTGAGAATGCCTGATTTTCGGTGGGATTCAGACTACACTGAATAAAATATTTATATTTTTGAAATACTTGGCTTCAATTATAAAATAAAAGTGGAAAAATGAAACTTGTGGACAATAATTTTCGACAAATGCACTTGCTTTTGATAATGTAAATATATATTATTTAATATTAAATAAATAACTGATTATTGACGAGTTAAATGCTTTAATGTCGAAATTTATGGTGGCCACAAGAAATTTCGCTCGAAGGCACTCCCAAATTGTTTTTGTACTTTACCTTATCTAAGCAATTTATCATTCAGCCAGCCATAAATGTCGTATTACAATCACTAAATATAAGTACTCGAAATGCATTAAGCTAGCAGACAATTAGCTAAATGGTGCGCTCTACCAGAAAAAGAAGAATCTCACCAGGATTTCGATCCGGTTTGTAAAGATTCGGTGTTAATTATGAAAAATCAGATCCAAGAAGTTAAAATGGCTCAGAGCAAATTTATAGCTGAAATTATGATTAACGTTCAAAACCAAGAAGAAAAAAGAGTGGAAAGAAATGGAAAAAATACCCATTATTTCCGGTTAGGTTAGTTCCATTGGCTGTTAAAGCGGTTAAAAATTTTTGCCATAATTCCATTCGATGATAGAACTGCTAGTGAGTGGCCATCACTATTCGTTTATGCTGGAGACAGCTTAATTCTTACCTCTCAATAATCTGAATCGACTATCCACTCACCTTTCCTACTACTTCTACCAATAACTACAAATCATTATTGATTTGATTATTTTTTTAATTAATAAATTTGGCTGTTAAAAAATTGTTCCATTACTTTTTAAAGTTAATACAGTTGCGATTTTTTCTAATGAGATTCAAAAGTATTTAAATAATTGTTAAACAAGTCGAAAGCCATTTTTTATCAGTTTAAAACAACTTTTATAAGCTCATAATTTTTTCTTCCATCAGTTTATCAATTTATCAGCGATAGGTGTGATAGTTTCGAAATAAAATATTCCGAAATAACATGGTCGATCTAAATTGCCATAATGACAATCAAATATAAATTATATCATCTGTATTTGATAATAACTCGTAATTTATCGAGAATTCTCTAATTTTCTTTACTATTAAACAAATAATTCGAGGGTCATTAGAGGTTAATCGTTTAACTATGCTTAACAATTCATTATTTATTTGCTTTTGTATTAAGTGGTAAACCACAGTGACATCTAAAAACAATTATGAATAAATTCCTTAATGAATTATTTAATGGTCATAAATGTACATTGCTTATTTCAAGATATTTTTGCGCAATTTGCATCGACGAAGTTTTATAATATTTTTATGGCTTTTGACAATTCAAGAGAAACTTTTTTACAGTCGCAAAACACTAAAACTTATTTTCAAAATTTCTAATCATCGTACTAATTCTAAAACGGATCAGCAACCGTATGTAAATTTAATGGAAGAAAATTCGAAAAAACAAGTATTTTCTACAATTTTTGCTGCTATGTAATTGAAACTACGATATTTATCCAAAGTGTTTCAAAAAAGTAACTTATTGCGATGCTATTTAAATTTTGAACTTTGGATCTTTTGGGTGAATGGATGAATTTCGCAAAACTGACCGAAAGCTTACGCTTAACTTCTGAGACACTTGAGAGTTTTGAGAAAAACCTGAGACGAAATTTTTTCTCGATAATTTTGAAGATTCAAATTTGAAGGCCGAAAAAAGATTGAATAAAAACAACCATTTGAGCAATATTTATCAATATTTGAATGCTAAATTTTAAATCCAATTTTTTTTCAAAAATATTAAATATTAATACTAAGCATTAAAATATTTTTTCAAAATAGAGAATTTTTTCAAAAATTCAAATATACAAAAATTTTAAAAATATTTTAATACTTAGTTCTATTAAAATCTTTATGAGTTTTCTCGCCTCTCGAAAAATTCTCTAAATGAACAATTTTTCAAAGGATAAAGAAGAAATCCATCGTTATATACGATAGAGTATTTTTATTTGACCTCCTTCCTATAATTTATTTTCATTCGATGGTAGCAATAATAAATGTGGCGTCATTCGCTCACCAGAAATATGTATTTATTTCACAATCGATTTCCTATTAAGGATAGGATCGGATCATTTTCAATTTTTAAGTAATAAATAATCGCGAATGATTGAGCAAAATTTAGAATTTCGAAAGAAAGCAAAATTAAATGCCTAAATTATTGCTATTCATTAATATTGTACTACTTTCTCGTTCAATAAAAAATTTTCAACTCTTATGTTCCTTAAAATTTAGTGATCTGTGACATTGGAAATAAGGATGGATTAATCAGATTACTCCAGTTTTTTCGTTGCTAATACAGTAGAGATCCACGATAAATCCACATAAGTAAAATTAGGTACCATATGAGCTCACGGATCATTGCACATTGTTAGCAAAAATGAAAAATCCCCGGATATGGTGAATATGTAATAATTTACATACTTCCTCTTGAAAATGAAGATTTCTATAATTACTCAAAATATCAAGGAATTTCGTATTTTGCAAGAAAAAAAAGATACTGGATTAATATACACTTAAAAAAGCCATTGTCCGACAGATAATGGATGTGAAATGAGACCATGGGTGATGCACATCTTTCATAAAACGAATAATTGTAAGGGATGAATTGATGAACGAACGAACTGATGGAATGACGGATGAATGGATGAATGAACGATAGATAGAGAGAGACCTATCTTGATAAAATATATTCGAAGATTTTGTTGATAAATTGCTTAACTGATATGATCTGCAATTCATTTTTGTTCATTGTTGATTCTTCCTTTTTTTTGCTTTTAAATTATCAACGAATTTTGCATTTTTTTCCGACCGATAAGAAAGATAAATGGCAAAAAAGTGATGGAAGTAAGTTGATTTGATAAATAATAAATTTATCACAAATAACACAAAAATAAATGAAAAAAATAGTAAAAATCTGTAAATCTTGCGTAATAAATTGTAAAAATTCTTTTGAATATGTAAAAATTTTTTTTGTCGCCGATAAACATCGTAAGTTTATTGCCTGTATAAATTCTTATTGGATTAAACACTATGCAAGAAATACGATAAGTGATGATGCCTTTGGTGCTGAATGGTGCCTTCGCTCCTTCATTTTATTCATTCATTTTAAATAAAGTTTTAAGAATGATTTTTGAATTGTCTCACTGGGTGTCAGAAATTTGCCAGGGAATGCCGATAGAAATATCGACTCTGAAAGTTATTATCCAGATATGGTGTCCTATCGTAGTCGCTATCTTCTTCCTTTCACAGCTCTTTAGCTGGTTCCACTGGTTATTAGGATGAGGAGATTTCTCTCAGATCGCTTATAAGTTAAAAATTTAAAACCGGGAAAACATCAAGTGAATGGTGGTTTAGAATAACGTCTTTAGAGTTATATTCGGTTGCTGTTGCAGATAAGAGGGTAAAAATTATTGCAAAACCCGTCTGGTACTGGTATCTATTTGCACTCTTATAATAAACGACCTTTTGACCTTCGGCTTATTTAATAGTCGAGAGGAAATAAATGAATAATTAGGATATATGATCCACTGGAATTAAATATCTTTAGATATTTCAAATAAATATATGATAAAGATTCACTTAATGAATTAAACTCTTCAATGAGATTATGAGATTTAATACATTTTCCTATACAAAAAAAGTGTGTTGGCATGAAGATTTGAAAAGTTTATGTAAGACAGAATGGTTCATTTTCATTTTATGCATTCCTTCGGTTCAAATAATTTTCTATGGAGCTTGGGCTTCAAATAATGCGCTTTTTTTGAAAAGTGCTAGCTTATAGCACCAGGCAAAGTTTGCCAAGGAGCGATGGTATAGCTGGAACGCCAAACTAATATGATGAAATAATGATCATCTTTAGATATTTGTTGAAAACATGTAAAAAGTAGAGCATTTAAGATTTAAGATTTAAACCCGATTTTTTCTGGAATTATGGTCATTGGACAAACATATTTTGAGAATATTTTTGAGGAAAATGTATTAAATCTCATAATCTCATTGAAGAGTTTGTATTTATTGTTTTTTAAAAATTATTTAATATCTAATAAAATTATAAATCCTTCTGTCTGCTGTTTTTCAGGTACAAATATCAGGATGCTGAATGAGTTTCTAATAACTGCATTACCGATTACATTACTTGCGACACCGATTGAAAATTATATTGAAGGTGAACCTAAAATCCGTTGCGATTCCGATGCGATAGACATCAATTTCCAGACACGGTACTTTTATTTTTTTGCTGAGCACAAGTTTTTGATGTGTTAAGGTATTAAAAAGCAAGTTGCTACCATGAACTGTGGAACTGCTTATACTAAATATTGTTTAGAACTGATAATGAATAAGTTCATAAATAATTTCAAAGGTTATACGAATGAAATGTATAACTGGTTCAAATCTGCACGAGTTTTTAAAACTAATCTCTTATCATAAAAATAAAAAATTTCGCAATATTCTGATATTTTTTAGAGTGAGGTATTAAAAGAATTTCCTTTGAAGGCAGCCATTCAATGGACGCATTTATGTCAAAGGTCGAAATACAGAAAGCGGTTGTCACAATGAACAAATTGGTCGCCATCTTACCGGAATTACTTTACATTTTGGAACTTGTGGGATGGTACGACTCCGATCGTTGTGAGTAGTTGATATTAGACAATATAAGCACATAATTAATATTTGTATGGTCATATATTATTATATTTTACAAACTTCATTTCAAGCTAATATATTTTTTATTTATTTTTATTTATATATACTTTTCAAATTTTACAATTATCGAATTAATAAATTACAAAATCTATAAAAAGTTAAAAGTTCTATCTTTATAAGTTACAGTCTTGGAGGCAACAAAAAAATTGAAAATTTAACTCGGTTTTACCAAATGTAACGAACATGAATGCACTAATTTTTTATAAGATATTTCCAAGCTTCTTAGCGTGATATTTAAATCATAAAAGAAATATTAAGAATTAACAATGTTTTTTAGGGAGCCACGCGGTGTTTTCTTATCAATAGCGATCGTTTTATCATTCCATCCGAAGGTTAAATGATTCTAATTTCATTTGATAAATGATAACTTCATTAGATATTAAATTCGTTAAACTGATCTGTTCTTAGCAAATTTATTAAACTTACTATTTAAAAAAGTAGAAGTGATGCTGAAGGCTCATGAGTACTTCTATCCTTGGACTCTTGCGAAAATACTCTCGACCAAAAATTAAGAGCATTAACTACTGACGATAATGAGAATTATATAATGGAAAACTGCAACAAACACTAAATTTCTTGTTCAGTTTATCACAAAAGCTGACAAAGTCTACAATATTCAATGTTTCTATATGGAAAGTGTCAAGGATGTCGACAATAATTTGGAGGTTTGAACTCATTCTTTATTTAGGTTCACCCAGTCTATCCTCTGGGAAGATTTATTCGAGCATTCTTTTTTATTTCTTCCATTCTCCAAAATTAATGAAAAAGTGCCTAAAAATTTGTAAACTTTGCGCCTAAAAGCTTATTGTGATTTAGGCAGTTGAGTTAATTTCTATATTTGTGATGCAAAATGCTATAATGCCAAACTGTCGTTACGAAATCCTTGACAGGGGGCCTAATGGAAAGCCGATACAGTTTGCACTTATCGGTCAACAGGTCTTATCTTCTTATTTCATCGTTCGTTCATCTTTTTTCAATCGTTATTATTGCTATGTTAAAATGTTACTTGTTGAAATTGAAAATTTAGCACCCTCAAGGATTTAAATAAAGGATATTTTACGTTTTGAAAAATATTCGCAGATTTTTTAGGTTTATCATAAGTGGTTTTGCGAGGAAACGATTCGATCAGCGTTCTGTATGATTGTACATTCATGTTTTATGAGTGATGGCCAAGGCAATCGCATAAATGTGATCGATGAAAATGGATGTACGATTGACGAATACATACTCGACGATTTAGAATATCTCGGCGATCTTATTGCAGGAAAGGTTTCTTTTTTTCTCATTTAATCTAATTTAAAAATAAAAATTATTAAAATTATTCTAGAAATAATGCCTAAAAACATTCTTCCATTGCACTGCATAGGTGAATGCCATTCGTTTAAGCTTACTATTTCTGGTTAGGCTCGTTCCTTCTCGTCGGACAAATTTTGCCAGGGAGTTACTTGGTGACAGAACGATAAATGAGTCGCCTGCATTATCCGGATTCTTGGAAGACGGATTTACTCTACCTGAAGAGAGAACTCCAGCATCTGTGCACAGATATGAGAGTAAAACCCACTGAACAATGGCATTCGTTAAAAAAATTCAAGAATTTTATAAAAATTCAAGAATTTCTAAAATTTTTAAAATATGAAAGTGTAAATAAAAAAGGATTCATGGAAATTTTGACGGATTATTTTTCCGACATTCTTTCTCGCATAAATGAGTTCCGAAAAGTACATTTCTGTTCCGAATGTACTAATTAGTTGTTACCATAGGCGCTGTAGATAAACAAATATTCGAGAAACATCTAAAAAAAAGGAATTAAATTAAAATAAATTAAAAAACATCTTAATTGCTTAATTAATTCCAATTATTAGGAAGCAAATATAGTGAAATATCACGATCGAGAAACGCTTGGATTTCAATGTCAAATTTCCTTATCAATTAAAGAAGGTCAATGTGCACGACCTCAGTGTGAAAACATTCGAAAAAGACGGCAAATTTTTAAAATATTTTCATATTTAATTGAAGAGAAAGGTTCTCAGTCCCTTTCATTCTATGGATATGAATAGCATTAACAACAAGAATCTGTAATAACTTTTATATCCATCCAGAAAAAAATGAATATGTATTATTTCTGAATGAAAGGAACCAATCCATTAATTTGATAGTTATGAAAAATTTATGAATTTTACAGATTCGCATCACTTCCATCACTTCTCTCAATATCATCACCACCACTGGTGTCTAATAGAAAAGATTTGGTGTTAAGACAACGAATGCTTCTTAATAAAAAAGTCATCGATGTGGTGACACATTTTATCAATGTCCTGGATGCAGTAAATGGATCGTTGAGATTTCCTGTGGATCCGAGAAATTTCGATCAAAAAATTGTAACATTGTTCCATGATTCAACTTGTTTTATATTCAACTTGTTTAATATTTTGTTCCTAATTTCAATAATATTTTTAATGACAATGTTATTGTTATTTCTAGGAAATTTTATTGATATTTATAGAATTACAAATAAAAGCAAAAGTTAATATTTGATATCACTCATCATTGTAAGATTTGCTCCACTACTTATAGAAAATAGGTCTCTAGTATGACCTGAATTGCTCCTTCCTGGCCAAATAGCCAAACTGATAGCACTGCTAGTCTAAGCAATAATATTCAGCAATATACTGCCACTAATTATGTCGTAAAAATTTCAAATAAAATTTTGACTTTTAAATTTCTTAAATCTTTCATTAATTTATTTCATAATTTGAATTTACTGGACAAAAAATATGAAAAAAATAAAATTTTGAAAAGGTAATTTCCATTGACAAATGCCCTTTTAAAAAATGTTTAAGAAATTAGTTGTCATTTTAAATACAGCGAATTTGGCTTTGATTGTAAGAAATCCTTTTTTTTAACAAACTTTTCATCATATTTTCTGACGAATTGGACAATTTGATCTGAGTGTTTACCTTTCTCCTTCTTCTAATTGTTAATAATGCTTTCACCATTTTTGGTTTGGCTGATTCCACTGAGTTCGCCTTCTAAAGTACTTTGCAAGTCCTCCAAAACGCCTGAAATTGTTCATCTTTGGAAATATTAAGGTATTTGTCACATATTTGTAAATCCTTATTTTTTTAACATTTTTCATGCATAAATAAAATAAATAAATAAAATATAAATATAATTAATGTTTAATGATGCAATTAGTGAGAATAATTATTCAACGATTAAACGTTTGATTTGTTATAAATCAGTTTCACAATTTCCTTTTCATTTCCCAGGTGAAAAGTAATAGAGAGTCTCATGATTGCATAAATTTTTGTTTGGATAATACCATGTGTATTAATAATAATATTCGCCAGAAGGCATTAACTATGCCTTGTTCCTCCCCGTTGTCCATCGCAGGGATTTACTCACATCTCACCATTTGTTAAGCTTCTGTGATGGCTAGTGGCAAAAGCGAGAAAAATTAGTCAAGACCTGGACTCACAGGCAGAAGAGAGAAATGCACAGGCCAGCGATATGGAAAAAAGAGATTTTTGTTATGAGATTTCAAGACTTCCAGGCATGGCAATGGTTTAATAGGCTTGGAAACCTCGGCTCAATCTAGTCGCGAGAATAAAAAATGAGAACAAAAATTCCAAACAATGATTCTAATCAGTGACAAAGTGCAAATATAAAATTGTTAAAAATTTCATTTTTATTGTTTAATATCTTTACATAATAATAATTAATTTTATTCAAATATGGTACTGAAGCATTATGGCAAAATCAATCCCAAAGGGCAACTGTAGGGCAAATCAATTCCTGAATGGCTGAATTTAAAAAATTCGCATAAAAAATAATCTCACAAATAGATATTAGAGCCTAAATTGTTTGCAGCAAATCCCGAATAAGCTTTTTTCTCTTTGGATCCGTATTAGTTGATTTGGTTTATTCAGATCCCACAAAATTTTCCAGAGTTGTTTTGGATGATAATAATAATAAATTGAATGATTAGCCGAATAATAGAATAAATTTTATAATAATAGCAACAATTTTATATATATGTATGTCAAATTAGGCGTTTTTTTCTGGTTATGAAAATATGGATGACCGCAGACTTTATGACATATCATACTTTATGACTTTATCATACTTATCACTTTTCAGTTACGGGAGTTGAACCCATTCTACACATTTTTTGATGAATAACATACCAGTTGACCACATTCACTTAAGATCTCGATTTAATATCGCAAATAGCATATAAATATCAAAAAAGACAACTGATGAAAATATTTATAAATTTAAAATAAGTTGGCAAGAAATGGCAAGAAATCCTGGTGGTGCTGGTGACTAATCTGTATTTCTAACGCCAAATGACTCATCGGTAAAAAATTTCTTAATAACCGCATTAATAACCAGCGAAGCTAGCCAAATGGTGAGAAATGGTGAGAGCTAACCACTTAAGCGTTCCAAATAAAAGAGGCGAATTCGTAAAATATTGCAATTATTCGGCTGAATAAATTTTTAAGCGAAAGAGAATTAAACAAAATATTGACACCATAAAACATACTAAAATTTATGAGTGATTAAACAATATATAGTCAAACTTTACCTTTTATTATAGATTCAAAGAGGAAAAATGGTTCAGCGAGTTCTCATATCGGAACGCCGACACTGAAGTTCTTTCTTCAGAAGGAAGTGAACATGTCTTATTGTAAATTTCTCGGGGCCAGCAAGTCAACAGAAGGAACCAAACAAGAAATGGTGAAATGGTGATCGCTTTTAGAAAAAAAGTAGTATAATGTGGATTTAGTAGCACGCATCATCTCTGGTTTGCCTGTTTCCAATCACTATTGAGTTTAAGAACTTTTCATCATAAGTTTGCTTGGTTCTTGATGGTACAACAGTGTTCCAAGCAGGCATCCAGGTTCCACTTCTATTTCCCCGAGCATTCCACTATCCAAATTCCATTCATAATGACAAACAGGTTTACTCATTTCAGGAAAACGAAATGACTAAAAAAATTAAAAAATATAGCATCTAAAACCAGGAAAAACCTATCGAAATTCATATCGTACTTCCAAAATAAAAAAATTTATGGAATACGCAATTTTTTGGAAAAAACCTGCGTTTTCTTTACTTTTTTCAAAACTTCGTCCTTTTAGCATAAAATTACCAGCACTAATTATTTAAGAGAAGTGTAACTGATCGTCGCCTCGTTAGGCTCCGGAAAACTGCCTCCGGCGTATTTCCTATCTCAAAAAAGCCGAATGATGTTTGTGATCCATATGTGTTTCCATTGTAATTCCCCTGAATCCTCTGTAATAATTTCTCGTCGTACTAACCAGTCTAAACAAAAATGGTGAATTTATTTATGCTCTTTCCAATTTATTTTTTATTCACCGCTTCTTCATTCAATCTCATTCTGCATCTCTCCTCATTTCTTTCCTTCATTATCATTCATCTCTCCTTATCCTCAATTCCTCCATTTCCTTCCTGTCGTTTTTCCTATCCAAACTTTTCCTCTTTTTCGCTCCCCACTATCCATCATTTATCTTCCTTCTTCTTCTTTATTTCCGTAATTGAACTTATACCTATCCTCGCCATTTATATATTGCTTTTTTACCGTCATCAAGGCACCATTATCCTGCTCAATTGTAAGTAATTCTTAACCAGTTTCGTTGGCATTTGCCATTAGTATGCATAAAATGGCCTCTTATCCCAGCCAATTCTATGGCGCTTCCACTAATACTCCAATGAATATATCCAAAGAGTTAATTAACCATTGACGGGTACTTCCACCAGTATCCGCCAATCCGTTAAACAATGTGGCCCATATGATTAACACTTTTGCTAACATTAATCGCTCGTGAATGAATCAATATTCACAAGGGTAATCAGTCATAGGCTTTCCTCTCCTATCAGCGCTAACCGCTCAATTCTTAGCATCCGGATTTGCACCAATCAATCATTCCTTTCCGCCTAACCGTTTCCTCCGACCTGAATTAGATGGTACTCACTACTTCACTTTATGACAGCCCGCTATTACCGACCGTACTCTGCTTATGTTGCCAAGTGAGCTGATTCATTAGAAGAATTAGCCGTTTTGGCGGATCGCCAAGTTGGAAAATCTTCGCGTAAATGGAAGAATATTTTTTTTGCCCGGTAATTCTGGAAAAGGTTTTCATTTTAAAATCCCTAAAAATAAATTTTTAGCATAAAAATTTTTTTCTGATGCCGACGAATTGCTTTGCTATTTACTGATTTCGCCGCATAAACACCAACAATCGCGAACGCCGTTCCTCGTTATTTTTTTCTTTTCTCTGGCCATTCTCCACAGTCTTTTGCTGATTTTATATTTCTCTAACCACCTCTCTTTTTGCGGTATTGTTTCTCATCTCTCATATTCTATTTACAAGCTGTCTGCGAATATTCGTTGTCGTCTCTCTCTAAAAACGTCCTTTAAGTCCATCTGCACTGTTCGTCTGAATGTTGTCCTCTCCATTCCTCATTCATTCCTTCATCAAATCCTTCTTCTGTCATATTTCCTTCCTTTTTATTCCTGCTGTCTCCCCCTCTTCTGTCGCCTTTAATTCCTTCTTTATTCATTTTTTTCTTTTTATTACGAAATGTTAAAGAATTTGCCCATGACTCGCTCGTATACTTATTTGCTTTTTTTGCGTTTTTTTATCGATTATCAATTGAATGTTTCGTAGTTGAATAATGCGGAAATTTGTACATTTTGATAGATATTCCTGAGCAAAAAAAGTCTACAAAGGTCACCGGAGGGTCACGGCAAAACGTGTTAGGGATCAAAAGGAGAATAGCAGATCCACGTGAACTACGTGTTTATGTGGGCTGTATGTAGGAGAAATTCGATTCCTTAAGGTGGAAATGCATACGTGGAGTTGTTGAATTAATTAAAACTGTTTTGTCATTATTATTTATTGCTTCATACGTGAGGTCATATCACGTTCATATAAGGTCAAGTGTCTTAGTTTAAGCTGAATATGAAAGTTCTTGCGATCCACGATCTTATTGCTTATTTACGAATTGTTGCGATTCTTTTTATGCATTTATTAATGCATTGCTTCATTGTATTGTTAATTAATTAATATTTGTGTAATTTAACCCTTTGACCTTTGCCCTGATTCGGAATTTAGTTTTTAGATAATATGACCTTATATAAGGACTAAAAAATGTAAATAATTTGTTTTTTTTTTCATTATGGTTGGCGAAAATTGTTTACTTATATTATCTGAAAGGTCAAATTTAGGTCATATTAGGTTAGATTTAGAATTGCTTTAGATCATTTGCTTGGCTTATAGATCAGCGGTTTTTTTTGAGGACGATTCGTTTTATACATGGTTTTTTCTCTCCGAACTTTGATCAGTTAGAATTAAAAGAGAAAGAAAGAGAAAAGAAAGGAAAAAGTGTGCGGGGAATGGGAAGAGAGAAACGAAGAAAAATATCTGTGGTACATGACGTAGTCCTATATGATCTATGATCATGTTGCAGTGGTACTAGCAAAAGGTATCGAAATCTTTTTGCAACATGAATTAATTGCCTGGATAAGCTAATCGAGTTAAATGAGATAATCGGGTTCGACTGACTGCAAATATTCCCGAGAGCAATTAGATGGATGATTCGAGTCAGACGGAACGAGTTAAACCAGTCGGATGAGATGAAGGAATGAGACGAGCTTGACGGATTGCAATGAGATGGATGAGTCAGATACGAATTCGATAAGGATGAACGGATTGGCTGAAAAGAATTGAGCTAAACCGGTTGCGTTGAATTTTAGGACAAAACTAGCGAATTGTCTCGAGGAATGGCAATTTTCTTATTGCGTTATGTTAAAAATTTTTGTTCGTCAAAATATCCTTTTAAAGGAAAGGAAACTATCGGGAACATTTGCATTTATCTCATTTTACACACAGTTGGCCAGAGGCGTTTGCATATGCTTTATTCTTAGTGGCCAAGAATGCCGTATACGTTTCCTTTCGTTTTACAAGCAAATAAATAATATGTGAATGAATGACGGACTATATAGATTATTGAAAGCAATAGGAGTTCAATTAATTTGAATCGGCTGAGTTTAATTAATTTAAATCTAAATTTGAATTAGTCACAAGCAGCAGCAGCGGCTCCGCACTTCAGCCCTCCTTCGTTCACCTCGTGACCTGTGACCCGAAGCATTTCCTCGGCATTTTCCTTATATGTTATTCATAATATTTTCCCATTTTCCCAAATTCCTTTTAAAAACAATGTTCCCAATGCATTTTTTTTTCATTTATTAATTCAATAGTTCTTTGCGCTCATTTTTCTCTTAACATTTATGCTTTTTTTTTATCTTTTGCTTTATATTGATTAAAATATTTGACTTTTTTAAAGATTTTATGAATGAAAATTAAAATAAATTTAGGTTAATAGGCCTCGAAATATTTTAGCCAAATAGCCAGTGATAATGGCCAAAGCGATTCATTCTAACGGTGAACTAGGCAAAAGGCTGCACTTTAGTAGGCAGTAAATGGTGAATTCACCATTTGTGACTAGGTTCGCTTCGCTGGTTGTAAGTATAATGAGGTATTTTTTTGTATAGGAAGTCAGTAACTTACGGGTGAAGATGGGTCTCCATCATCAAATTTAATTTAATTTTTTAATGGCAGGTGTGCAATGCAGAATCCGAATTGCGATGAGAATAGTGCAAACACAACCACTCGGCTGTCGTGCCTCCCAGTAGCCAATAAAATTAGCCCCATTATAGTGCCCAGTCAAGTTAATCAGCTTAGTAGCCATTCGAGACATTCAAACCAGAAATGATGACTGCGCAAGGCAGAAATCAACTATCTGATAACTACTGAATTATTACTTACAAAGGAAAAATTATTATTTTTTAATGATCAAATTTGATCAAATTTTATGATAAGAAAATAAATGTTCATTAAAAATTTATTAAATTTGTTGAAAAATTTTTTATTGAAAATAAATTTTATTTTTTCCATTATTTTCCATTTTGAAATTAAATTTTTATATTGAATTAAATTTTGAGAATTTAATTTAAAAATATAAAATATACGGAAAATTCAATTTTGCAAAGAAAGAATCAAAAAATTCAGAATCAAAATTTTTATTTAATAATATTTTTAAATTAAATTCTCAAAATAATATATGTTCAAAATTTATTGTTTTGCATATATCGAAAAAAAATTATCTGTCAAAACGAAAATTGCATGAAAATGGATTGGTTTAAAAAAAAATTATTTTTAAATTATTTTCATTAGAAGAATGAATAAATGGTAAATGGGCTATGCAACTGAAAGTTTTTAAAGTAATATGTGGACTATAGAAATGAAAAATATTGAAAAATTGCTTGGAAGTTCGTGGAATTTCATGGAATAGTGCGAATGAACTTTCATCTATTTTACAAATATTTATATTTCTTTAAATTTATCAGTTTGCTTTAATCTTTTATAGTGTGTTTTTTTATTTTTTATTTAGTATGAATTTTCCCTCATTTTTTTCACCGTTTATTTGTGCTACTGCGAAGGAGAAAAAGAAAAACAACGAATTGTCTCACTTTGACTGGACTTGACTCTGAGTAGTTGTAGTAGTTGGCAGTTTCGACATTTAGCCTTTAACCCCTGGCTGTACGCTCTGCCAGGAATACTTGCTGTTGATGTAGGTAAAATAAAATAAAAATGAGACGACCACAAGTCTGAGATAATATCGCAGTAAATTTTTCGTTCGGCACTTTTTATTTTTTGATTTGTTTCGGCATTTTGTTTAAATCTATTTCTCATTTCTTTTTATTGTTTCTATAATCGATCCATAATATTCTTTTTTTTAAGAAAAAATATATTAAATATTTTTTAAACCTTTATAAGGTTTTTTTTAAGTAATGTTACGAATGAATATAGCAAGGACAGAGCATAATAATAATCGATTGAGCGCAACGAGTGCAGTTAGTGCTGCAACAAATGGTGCAATAAGTGGCGTTGCTACCAATGGTGCGGCATTTCACCATACGCCAGCCGCACAAGTAATTATTAATGGGTTAGTGGTTTTTTCGATAATGCAACATTTTCGACGCAATTTTTGTTTCATAATGGGGTTAAAGTTCATCTAACTTTTTTGAATTAATTTAATGAAATTTTTTTCAGTATGGTTTAATTTGATTTTTCTAAAATATATTTTCACTATATCAGAAAAATAATTTTAATTATTTGTGTTTTTATTATTATTATTTATTTTTTTATTTCTACTATTTTTTAAAATAAATTTTTATTATTGGAAATATAACAATACGAAGTAATCAAACAAATTATAGAATTACAGACGAGAGAGGAAATTTACGACAAAGCAGCAGTCAACATTACGCAAATGGTCAGTTGAAAATTTTGTAGTTAAGTTTTTTATTTTATTTTTATTTTCAAAAAAATCGACCATCTTCTTATCACCATTATCATCGCAATCACCACAGTCATCAACGATCACCGCCATCACAATCATTCAACCACTGCTGCCACCATATTCATTAACCATTACCGCCATCACGATCATCAACCATTATTGCCATCACAACCACCAACCATTATCTTACAATCACTAATCGTCAGTAATATCACTACTATAATCAATCATTATCATTATCACGGTCATTCTTTACGGTTCTTTACTGGAGCAGAAATATGTTACAATTCGTAATCACAAGCCAGGAGTTCGTGAAACGTTAGTTGAACTAAGCGGTAATCGATGTGTTTTTGGGAACTGATTACTGAATATTCCATCTGATAAACTAAGTGGGCATTATACTTTCTGCGATATTGCTTAAAGTCTATCTCCACTTCACTCAGCTCATTAATCATCATTATTATCATCGTCATTATTATTATTATTATTATTATTATTATTATTATTATTATTATTATTATTATTATTATTACTATTATTGTTATTATTATTATTATTACTATTATTATTATTACTATTATTATTATTATCAGTAGTATTAAAAGACTTTCTATGGATTTATTAAAGTGTATTAGCATTTCATTATGCTTGAGTGCAATTTTCTTTGAAATGATTAATTAATTTAGATGAACTAAAAAAGGATTTTGTTGCACACAAATTATTTGATAAGTTTGTTAAAACTGTTTGAATGATGAAAAGGATTTTTATTTTAAAAAATTTTTAATCATTTCTTCTTTTATTATAGGTTCAGCTATCGATGTAAAGGATATTATTGGTAATCATGCGCTCAAACAAGGTAAATCTTTCGTCGTCTTATTCTAAGTGATAAAATATTTATCACCATTTCTGATTTGATTAACACCACTAAATATACGAAGGCATTAGGAGTTGAGGGATTTCTGGATGGTATGGGGCACCTCAACCTCTGCTGCTAGGAGTTTCAAGGTTACTCCAGTGGTTCTTTCTACGCCAAATTCTGTTGGTCTCCCAAGTCTCCCAACATCTATTCCACTTGTCCATTTATCCTCAAATAGCCTTGGTTCCCTCTAATGTCCATTCCAACAGAACCTTAATTCGAGCTTCAACGACTCTAGTTTCGATACTTTTATATTTCTTATATTTGAGGTCAGATATAAGTCCTTTCAACGGCCCTTGGCCGAAAGCCCCTTTTTAAGCGGATCTTGGCTAAGAGTCCGCTTTTAATTCTAACTAGAGATTGAATCTGTCTTTCAACTTGAATGACACCATACTTTCTAGGATAATCGCTTCATGTGATAATATTATATATATAATATAGTTATCTCCATCTTCAAGTTTCTTCATAGTTTTTCTTATCAAAAATATTTGAAAAAAATGATTTTATCAGAAAAAAATTTTTTTGTCGTTTCTGCATTTAAAAAGGTGAACAATTTTTTTGAAAAACATTGATTTTTTTCAATTTTTTATGGATATTGGTTTTATTTGTTTGCGGATAAATTCTATTTTTTAGTTACTGACTCACCATTTGATATGAGTGGTTTATTAAATATCGGTCAAATCAGTGGACATTTGCCAAATGCAAGACTCACTTCGACAACTAATCACCTCTTATCATCAACTTCTTCCATAATTAAGTTTTTTTTTCGTTCTTTCATTCCTTCAATTATTGTATTTTTATAAGAATGCTTGGTTAATCCATAAGATGAATAAAATATAGTGATATGCTACCATACTTGAGAGACAACTTTTTGGCTCACAATAAGATTTCAGAAAGGTTTCGCACCAACTTCGAGGAGAAGAAATTATTTATATCTTTATTTTGACTAATTTCTGAAATTTGATTCGTTTATGAATTGAACATAGTATTAGTTCATGACTTTGCAACCAGCAGAAATCATATTTTCATACCACATTATCTTGTCCATTTAATCCTTACCGATTTATTTCGGTTGTAAAAGAAAAATCTATAGGCTTCGAAATTGCCAAAGGAGTCCATTGAACAGGAGATAATATAATCCTTTGGTTTAAGAGGCTTTTAGCTATTTTTTTGACCTAGTTTTTTTAAGATATCATTTTTAGGTTCTTTTATGGGTCTATCATATCATCAGCAACAACAACAGCAACAACAACAACATCCGCAGCAGCAGCAACAACAGAGCGTTAGTAGTTCAGCAGCTGCAAATCAAACTCATTTACAAACCGAGTCAAGTGATTCAACAACAAATACATCAGCTACGGGTCGTAATCGTCATCGGTCTAGTCAAAATGATGGTTTCATTAAATGTCATTACTGTCCAAAGAAATGGGCTGACCAAGCTGTGGTTAGTTCTTTTTTTCTATTTTTTCCAGCATTTTTCGAATAGAATGGTTATTAAATAATTTTTTTTTAGTAGTATCACATTTGCACTAATAGTTTTATCGAAATAGAATGAGTTCTGTTATTCGTTTAATTTTCCTTGTCATCTTCTCTTATATCTTTAAAATTTATTAAATGATAGGTTATATCTCTTTTGGAAGTAACAACACTAAACCATACCCACTATCTCCTTATTACTAATTTTATCCATTTAAGCCAATATTTTTTGATACTACTTAAAGAAAATTTTAAAAACAGGCTACAGGTTCCAATAAAATTTTTAAGATAAGTGAATGGCTGACAGATGAAAGAAAGAACCAATCCGGAAAATTATCGATCACGTTCCTCAATAGATTTTTATCAAAGATTTTTTCCTCCAAAAGCTACGGAAACATACAATTTTTTTACCTTTTTCGGTGGTGATTTTTTCTTTTCCTCTTCTAATTTGGACAATTCCACTGAATATTGAATAAGCCTTTTTCACTTGAGATTAGTGATGTAAGTGGGTTAAGGGTTATTAGTCAAATAAGGCTCTTTCACCTGAGCATCTTTTGAAGTTAAAGACATTACGGTCTTCATCAGCCATGGATTTCATTTTTGGTAATTTTTATTTTTATATTTTGGTATTTTATTTTGGTAATTTTTATTAATTTTTGGACTATTTCAATAAATCGCATAAATACCATTGTTCTTTCCATGTTCTTGTCGAACTTTTTTTGGTTATTTACCTTCTTTTTTGACTTGAACAGCTATTATGGTGTTTTTTTTGTTTGTCTATAAATCATATTATATCAGATAATAATAATTGATTTTAATAAGTTTTTCATGCTTAGAGGCTTATCTGAGAATTTCTTCTTAATAAAGTATATTAAATTAGTTGAGAAGTTTATTTCAAGTTTTAAAATTAATACTCAATATATTGTTCATATTGAATCTGAAATAGGTTGGTTAGTTGGGCACAGAATTATTGAGCCAAATTCGTTGTTTCTTTTTCTTCACTTTCTTCGACATTTGTTGTACTCCATCATTTTTAATATTATAGATCATTTTATTATCTAAAAATAAACGCATAAAATGTGGAAAAATTTGCTTCGATAATTAGGATGATTTAAAAAAAAATGAAAAGATTTTCTAAATAGAAAATTAAAATTAAAGTTTGAAAATAATTCGAACTTTTTGGGATTTTTTTTGTCCATTTATGGTCATATGGTCTTTGAATATGAAATTCACATCGAAAATCCTTATCGATAAGCATAACGGCTGACGAATTATCGAATTGTTCGCAGTAAAATTGTTACCAATTGTTACCAGACGGCGCTGAGAAAATTGTTACCAATTTTTTCTGAGCGAAAAATTCATATCCTTCTTGAATGATCTTAAATATGAAAAAAGATTCGCTGAAATTTCTTAATCTTAGATACATTAGAATTTTAGTATCACTCAGTAAACTAATCTTCTAATAGCACCAACCATTTAGCGGTTTGGCTGGCTCTGTTGACCATAGAGTGATATATTGTCCCCAGAATGTATTCACTTTGCGACACAGATAGTTGAGGATCAACCGAATTCTAATGATAGATCGATTATCGACTGAAAAGCAGGTGGATTTGGAATAATTAAAAATATTTATAAGCTAACCTGATGTGCTCATACAAATCAACTCAATATTCATATTCATTTTCTAGCAAAAATATTTCACTACATCCTCACCGAAAACATAAGAAATACCTCGCGGACTTGGCCCTTTCACCTTAATTGTGGTGATGGACATGACATGTCTTTTTAATCTTATAAACTTTTTATAGCAATTTATTAATTACCAAATACTCTCATTTTCTGATTTCACCTATCCGTTTCAGCTGTTCAAATATTAACCTTCTCTTATTATTAAGAAGTGATTTTTATTTTCCTTTTTTATGAAATGAACAAAAAGAAAATGAAGCAAACATGAGGATCAGGATGGCCCATAGAAGGTCACAAAGTTACCGAATTCCGGGATTTCAATAGGTCTTCTAATTTTAACTAGCGAATTTCATGACACAATGTCGGGTGATATTCCTCCATGCATACAAAATATTTTTATTAATCCTTGCATATAATGGTAAACAATTGAAGATTGCTTGCAATAAATTCCATATTTCAAGCGTATATCTTAATCTACATTCATCATAAAATCCATAGATTCTAAAAAAAAATCCATTTCCATTAAATCTTTTATCATATTTACAAATTGTTCTTCGCATATGTTTATATTACAAATTGTCGACATAATAAGTATGTGAAAGCGGAAATATTAATTGTTGCGAATGAATCTGTTATCTAACAAAAGTAAATAATTTGATTGGTGGTGCACGTCCAATCCCAAGGTGATTCTTTGATAACCTGTGGAGTCAAGCTAAACCAGAATTTTTGTATACTTTTAGAAAAAGGAAGAAGGGAAGTTATAAACTTATTTATTAATAAAGCGAGTGAAAAATTTAAATTTTTTGGGTGATTTTAGGAGAATCGCTTAAATCTCGAAATTTGTCTCTGAAATTTTGTTGCATTACTTTAATTCATTTACTTACTTTAATTCATTCACTCATTTACATTCACAGTTGGTGGATAGCCGTTAATTTCAAAAATCCTCAATAAATCTTTGAATTGTCCATGAATGTCACCAACTAAGATTAATGGAACATTTAAATTTAATATCGATTCCTCTTTCATTAATTGCAAGAAAGAATTTAAAATTTTAAATTTTCATTCCGATTTCAGATTTTTAGAAAGTCACCGTAGTTGAATTTCACTGTTGTTGATTTGTTAAGGGACACACCCATACAAAAGAGAGAATCTATTGTATTTGATGAGACGTAGAAAAATAACGCAGAAGATTTCATTCGACCATTTAGAAAGGGATAATCATCGTAATCGGCGGTGAAAAATTCCAACCCCTTAGAATTCTCAGACCTTTCGTTTCATCTCCCCTCTCTCCCCTCCTTCTCCCTCTCTGCCTGCAGCTACTGAAATTGCTCCCCAAGAACCTCCATCTTATTTGTTATTTCTTACTCAGGAGATTTGCTTTT
The DNA here is from genome assembly GCA_900625125.1 of Dracunculus medinensis. Lineage (NCBI taxonomy): Eukaryota > Metazoa > Nematoda > Chromadorea > Rhabditida > Dracunculidae > Dracunculus > Dracunculus medinensis. The sequence goes on along the minus strand of UYYG01001156.1, from coordinate 2,154,339 downwards.
GATTTGTTCTTTTCTCGCCTTCAGTTCAATCAATCATCACTTAACTTAATCCCTTTTTAGCCCATTTTAGTGAACTTTTTTAAATAATAAACATTCGCCTTCTGTCCACTGCTCCAAAAAATTTGTTATTCTTTCCTCAGTAAGAGGGGTCGCAAAAAAAAGGCTAACAATGTTTGATTTATCCAGGTCGTTCAATTCATATAAATTCACATATCATTTAACTTGCTCGCGTGTTCGACAACGAACTTCGTTAATTTCGTTATTTTTATATAATTAGGAAAAGTTTTTGATTTTTTTGCAATTTGTCGGCCATTCTCTTTTCGATAATCTTCATATAACTGAAAAATGATAAAATTTGTTATAATTTTTGTCATATTCATATTCAGTTATTCGAATAAAACTTACAGTAAGTTTAGAAAATATAAATCTAATGGAGAAATTGTTTTTTGTGCCATGGAACTTTTTGGCAATTTTTTGATAATCTACTATTTGACCATTTTTTCAGACATATTTCTAACTAATATTTTTAATTTGCGATGAAAAAGTAATGTGGTTTTTATCAAGAAAAGAACAAGCAAGGCAGTAGCATTTCCATGTAATTTCGTAACTTTCGCAGGTTACTTCGTAATATTTGCATGTCTTTTCTTCCTAGAGTTTGTATATAATTTCAAAAAAAGCCAAAAAATAGTTTAGTTGTACAGTTTTTTCACTGGTCTTAAAACATATATATTTATATTTGTGGTACATATATTATCAGCTCTCTATATTCCGTGGTCATTTTGCATTGCTTCCAGTGACATTCCAATACTGCAGACTTTGTGGAGGGGTGGAGGAGAGCTTATTCGATTTTATCAAGTGGTAGGTTTTGTATTTTATCCCTTTCATATCTTACAAAATATACTTTTTTGGAAAAGATTTCTGCGTTTAATAGTTGTTCATCGCTTACGCCTTTTTTTGATCAATGTTACTAATTTTTTATTGACTTTCATTATTTTTCTTAATTCCGATGATTTTAAACCTTTGCTAAGGAAGGGCTTTTTCTCGCATTTTGGCCACTTTTTATTCATTCCAAATTCATCTACAAATACTAAGCAATGTGCGAAAATTGCGAGGGTATTTGGTGGGCAAATTATTACAGAGATATGGTGGATAACTGGAAAAACTTCAGTTAATAGGTGATATAAAGCATGGAACCAAATTCGCGCACTTCAGAGCAAGAATCCTTGCAGCGCTTGGGTTTCGCCACATTGCTGATATTTTATAGTACTTAATTTGATCTATAATTTATGATAAATTAGCATCTTAGGTGTAAATTATTACACTATTATATTTGAACCTACGTACGAATGGAATTCAATATATTTAATAAGCCTTTACTAATAGAATTCTTCGATGGTCCTTCAGTGTTTGAGATTATGTCGATAATTTGCGGTCATTTTCAATTGTGGTTGTGGTCCGTTTATATAAAGCAAGCAGACAACTGAGCTCTCCTTTAATTTCTTCAACCATTTCCTTTTTTTTATAGTACTATATACTATATATTTCATATACTATGGGTGCTATGAGCCATCCTCGAACCCGGGTTCTCTTCCAGACGCTTGAGACCTTGAAAATTTTACACATATATTGCTAGTTCCATGATGATTCCTATTCATATTAATAGAGTAGAGCTGATAGGCATTAATAGAACAGAGATTTTTCTATTTTCTTTTTTTCTTTGAGAAAATAATCTTATCACTAATCTTAATAATAAATATTCTAAAGTTTTACTCTCAACACAAAGGATTTTTTTTCTTAAGTTTGCTCCAGATTTTAACGATATTGTTTGGGAATTTGGATTTGTATTGCTCATAAATCATAGGGGTTTATGCGTATCCGACTTTCATAACTATTTTCATTTGTTTAAAATTTGCAAATTTTATTGGAGATTATTAAATAAATGGTTAGCGCTCACCACTTTTAGTCATATTAAAAATTTTCTTATGGGAGTCAGTTGAGAATAAAAACAGAGGTGCTCGTCAGCAGCATCTGAATTTTTAACAATACGTTTTACTTTTCTGTGAGAGTTAGAGAAATGCTGAACACGATTCGAAACAGACATGCCGCTCGATTGCCCTTCGAGATTATTTTTAAATACTTATTATTTTTAATATTCTTTTAAATTATTAGGTTATAGATTAATTAACTATAGATTTTTTGATTTCCCGTTATTTTCGCCATATTTGGTTAAATCAATCTGAAATCAAATGATCGTACATTTCCTTGTTGGAACATTAAGTTGTTTGGCTGATAAGCTGAAATTTGAAATAAGTGGATTAGTAGTAAGTGGATTTTTTTCTGACTTTCATCCATTTTTGATATTTTTGGTTTTCCTGTTATCATAATTGCTAGGATGAGAGTTTTTCGTTTTCCAGAGAGATCTTCGGAAATGGAAATATAAATAGATCGCCAAAAAGCATATTGGAAGAAAAGTTTTTAGACAATTTTTTATCAGAAGCCTAATTATTAATAACCTTGAATTGGCACAATAATTATGGATAGTTGAATAATGCATTGTTGAAAAGGTTGAATTTAATCGCAGCTAAACTTTTGCTAAATTAAAATAACGACTGCTCTCGATCGTTTTTTTTCGTTAAAATAATAATTTGCCAAACAAAATTTCTTTGAAATATTTTGGAATATTTTTTGTTCCTATAGTGCAGAAATTCTTTAAAGTATTTCTTGTCACTTGGTAGATGAATAGCTGGGTTGCCATTACCACCTCGATTGTCCGATATTACTAAGCTATGCTTTTCTTTAAAATTTCTTGTTAAAATTTTGGAAAATACCATAGCATGTTTAAAATAAATTTTCTGCTTCTGGCAGCATCCGCCATTTCTGGTTTGCCATGATTGCTGAGAGAAGAAATAGATTTCTTCTCTTGTACCATTTGAGTTTTACTTTTAATCGAGATAATTGGATTGGTGGTATGCAATATATAGTAAAACTATGAAGAATTATTATGAATAGAACTGAACTGTGGAAATTGTAATTAGCTGTAATTTTTTGGTTCGGCTTAGTTTTTTTTTATTCCTTTCCTTTTTATTATTTAATAAGCAAATCATAGTGGCTTCAACTTAACCACTCTAATTATGATTCCAAGTGTAAGCTTCTCAAATTTTCCCTTTTCTTTGGCTTTAATTTGGTAATAACAGTAACACCTTTTATCATCAATGATTTTTAAGTTACGTGTTCACATGGAAGAATGTCGTTTATTGCGAATGCATGAGTGCCAACAATGTGGTAAACGTTTTAAAGCACGAGGAGGCTTACAACAACATATACGTATTCATTCGAATGATCGACCATATCAGTGTAGATTTTGTCCAAAGCGATTTACACAAAAATCGCATGTTGACCAACATGAACGAATACATACAGGTTAGCTTTTTTTTATTAATCTCTAATTTTCAAATTTTGATGAAGTACCATTATTTAATGGTCCATTACCTTTTCTTAGTAATCTTTCATATTATCAACGAATTCTTGAAATAGGAAAGGATTAAACGGTTTATAAGGTGCAAGTATAAAATGCGGTGGGTTTAATTAATATTATTATTAAAATCGTAATGTGGATAACTGTCTGAAACTTATCTGCTGCTCTATCTGCATAATGCTTTAAATTAAATCAGTGATTAGTTCTAATTTTAATATTTTTAATTTGATCTCATTTAAGTTAAATTAGCTTAGCTTAGTCTAATTATGAGATGCTGAGGTTCTATTCCCCGCAGGTCTAAAAATTCGGGTGATGCTAGCGACTCACCTGTACTTCTATCGCCAAGGGATTCCCTGGCATATTTGTACAGCAGAGCGAGTTTAACCAGTAATGGTGAGGATTCTTTTAAAAAAAGCTTACTTATAGAACTAAGAATTGTCTTATAGAATTATAGAATTGTCTTAATTTTTGTTTATTTTTATGAAATTTGTTTGATTTCATACATTTCGTTTGTATTTTGTAACATCTGAATAAATGATATTTTTCATATTTTTTGGTTCCTCTATTTTATTTCAAAATTAAGACTACTCTGATGAATATTATAAATACGTGTTTATTTTTAGGCTCAAAGCCGTTTTCATGCCAAATTTGTGGTCGAGCTTTTCGGCAACGGTCACAACAGCTTGGTCATGAAGCAACGCATGCTAATAGTGGTGTTCTATCAGTTGCTGCGAATATTGCTGCCAGTCAACAAGTCCAAATTAATAATGATAAATCACCTATTGATCAAAGGTTCTCTGTAAAGACTTTGTCAGTAGTTAAATTTCAGAATGTGAAAATAATTAATGAGAATCATATTGAAAAGTATTCTAAAAAATTGAATAATAAATATTCCAATATTTTGAAAAAAATTTGACATACCTTTGTTTTCAAACAATATTTTTAACATAGGGTAAATTTTTAGCAATGGACATTCACCGAAGACTCCCGAACAACTATTAAATGGTGATCATCGTGCGCAGCTCACGAATTTGGTGAATAATAATGCTGCTGGTGGCATGTTTGCTCATACTGCTGTTACTTCATTACTAGCATTAAGTCAGGGTATACATCTGCAATGATTTTAAGATTGTTTGTTTTTTTTTATTTTTTCTTTATGTTGAAATGCTGTGACATTCATTTATTTGCCTATACTATATATGTCTACAGTTTATCATTTTTTGTTAACAATTTGTGTTTTTTATCACTTTATCACTTTAGATACTATGAAAAGTGATTAGGAAACAATTTTTTCAAAAGTTTATTGTAAAATCTTTTGTAAAATCATCAAAAATACTGCTTTTTTTCAATCTCTTATGGGATTTACTTAATTGAAGACTGTTTTTTTCAATTCAATATTTTTGCCATTTTCATTAAGGTATGAGCTTAGAAGCAGTATTTCAGTTGTTTTCACATTTATGTTTCCTTTTTTTCATTGTTTTTTCCTTTTTTTTCGCAAAATAATCTAAAGAAGAGGAATTTTAAAATGAGAAATTATTAACATTTGGTTGGTTTAAAGATAAGGATAATGTCACAGTCATTTTTTTAAGGAGCTTATTTATCTTATCACACATCCTTCATTAATTTTTCGGGTTTTCACATCTTATTTTTGTTATGTATTGCGATAAATAATTTTTTTCAACTTAACTCTTTTTTCTTTCCTATTTTCAAGTCGACTAGTTTTTAATTTTCTTAGAATTAAACTTAATTTCCTTTTCTATTTCCTTATTATTCATTTCCTTCTTATTCCTTATAAACTTCCTTGTTCTCCCTTTCAGATTTCCTTATTTTTCCTTTCTCATTTCCTTATCTCTGATTTTCCCTCTTTTCTTATTTTCTCTCTCTTCAATTTTGATTTCATTTCCTTTCTTTTTTAATATTTGGTTTTTTAAAAAATATTTTAAAATTTTGTTTGTTATTTTACTAATGTAAATAATAAACAATTATAATATAACGAATCAGGCATATTTTTTTGTTTTTTTTTTCTAATAATTGTTATTTGCTTAAATAATGAAATTTTCGTGGTTTTTGCGGTCTGACGAGTTCTTTTCCATCTTTTTAGTTAAGCATTAGGTTCAGTCATAGTCATTAGATAGGTAGTACAATAGTGAATATAGTTATTTACTTACTGGTTAAGATTAATGCATTGTAGTAAGAGCACATTTGTTAGTAGCCGCATCGAGATTTCATTATATTATAAATATGACAAATAACTATTTTGCGATAGATTTCTAGGAGTAATAAAGAAAAAGTATTTTCATGAAACCAGTAATTCGTTTTTTTCGTACCGAATTATTATTTTAAAAATGAGGTAATTGAGCGAATAGTTAACTAATTAGTTCGATTAATTGATTGATTCCTAGATTAGTACCAACCAAATAGTATTATTAATATTATATATATTATATTTCAGAATTTTTTTTAATGTACTTTTTTGCGATTAATTTTTACGATGTAAATAAATAAAGGCCGTAAAACATTTTTCTTTTCTTTGCATTTCTTCGTTTTTTCTTTTTTTTGAAAAATTTGATTTTTAATTTTAATTAAAATATTTTACAAAAGAGCCAATTTCTTTAAAATATATATTATCAATTTCATTAATGAATTTTATTGAATTTATTGAATTTTCCTTTGTTTTTTCTTAGGAATAAGCTCAGATTTTTTGTAAAAAAAGAGTGAAATAAATTCGCTTATTGCTGATTTTCATAATCAATTTTGATCAAATTCGAATTCGGATTTTCAATTCTTTTTTGATTTTTGACTGTTAATTGATTAATTCTAAAAAATTTAAATCTCTTTCAGATTTAAATAGTGTAGCTGAAAATATTAAATAAAAGGAAAATTTATATTTTTTCAGTGATGAAAATAATTCGTTATGTTTTCAGGTCGAATTATTTGTTAAATCTTATGTTGTAATGCAATCGGATCTCAGTGATTCGATTTCATCTAAAAAAAATTTTTTTATTTGTTTTTTTGATGTAAAATAGGTTACATTAGTTAGCACAAAATAGTTTTTGAAAAAATCAGATTTATGAAAAAAAAGAAGCTATGAGTTGATAAGCGATGAGTTTGCTTTGGCTTCTCTTAACAATTTCATTTCCACTGATTAATAGGTTGCGAGCGAATCAGTGGGAATTAAAACTTCTATTAGGTCCCTTATCAGAAATCTTTAGGGCTATCAGTAAGTGATAAGGATTTGTCCATTTCAGTTAAGTGAATAAAGCTTTCATCTATACAATGAATTTGTTTAAATTTAACGGATTTTTAAATTTTGGGTCGTATTATTAAACGAGTATTCTTTATAATTTCTGTTTTTTCGGGTAGTCTGTTTTTTTATTTATTTATTGCAAAAATTTCTATAAATCGCTTAGTTAAAAATGTTGTAAGTACTTAATCGTTGTGATTTGATCGAATTTTTGTGCTAACGCTTAATTAATTAATAAATGTGCCCTCGGTAATTCTTTTGCAGAATTTGCACAAATAAGAAGAGAGATGTAACTGAATAATAATAATAGTAAAGCAGCTAAAAGCGCGGATTACTTTTACTTTTACTGGCAAATTTTATATTTGCAATTAGAAGAATTCGCATCGCTTGTTGCCCAATCTGAAGCACCGCAAATACTTCTGAGATTTCTCGAAAATTTTCGATTTGCATTTGAATTTTTTTTACGTGAACGGAAAACCGGTTTAGGAATGGGAAATTTCTGCTACCTTTATTTCAATTAATTGTGAACGATTTTTCAATTTTTCTTTTTTTTTTGATTTTTTATAAAATATTTCTATTATATTTATGATATATGAAAATCTTTTTTGCAAAAATGCAAATGCAAATTAATTGAATTGAAAAACCACCATTGAAAGAGCGATTTTCTAAGAGCGCACAAAATTTCTGGCATTAGGCAATTTTGCTGGAGAGCCATTTGGCGAAAGATGTATAGGTACGCCGCAAGCATCATCCGGATTTCTGAGAGGCAACTCTACGCCTACTGGGAGTGGAAGTGAACATTAGTTCTGGAACCAACAACTCATTGCTCTAGCCGGAAGGGCCTTTAATCAAAATCAAGTGGCTAATCAGTCGTTCTCGTTCAAAACAAAGCAAGTCAGTGAATAATGAACAAAGATTTATTTACTAAAGTAGTTCGCCATATTTGCCATACAACCGGCTTATAAACATTATGTGAGAGTTAATAAGATTCTAATTTACCAACTTTGAAATTTCATCAACTTTCACAAGCTCGGCTGGTGATAAATGGACTTGATTATCTATGAATTGAGGATATTTAAAATATATCTCCTTTTTAAAATATATCTCAAATTTCGAAAAACTCGAATAACACAATTAATTTCATTTCTTATTTTGCACTAAATTCGAAAATAATATAAATTGCATTTTCTTCTTTGAATTTTGATTTCCAAAGCAGATATTTTTTATTTGCATTTTCGTGAAAAAATTTTGCAAATTTCGAAAAAATATTTACTGTAATTTATAGTAATTTTATTTGAATTCACATTAATCCTATTAATTAAAATTATGAATATTAATCGTTTATATGCGAAACCAGTCGACCGACCGACCCACCAAACAACCAATTGAAGCGACCGACCAACGAAATAGCTAACCGATTATCATCGTCGTAAAAAGAGGGATAAATCGTTCGCTCCTCTCAGTTCTTTTAATTTTTTTTAAAATAAATTTTTATTCATTTTTTCTTTATTTTCTTTGGTTTTTAAGGATTCCTTTAATAGCGATTTTATTTTTTATCAGTTATAACTTGATATTCAATGTTGCAAAATATCTCTGATAAACTCATCAAGCAGTTTTTAATTTAAAATTAATTTTTATTTTTATTTTATTGCTTTTCAACAAGAGAGACGCAATAATTAGAAACATAGAAAATTGTTAATATATATTTCAAGAAATTTTTAGAAACTTGAAAAAAATTTTAGCGTATAAAAAATTACTCGAAAATTTTTTATTTTATTGAATACTTAAGGTAACTAAACCCAAAAAATATTAAAGAAGTTGATTAAAAATATTTAAAGAAGTTCTCTTAAAAATTTGACATTCCTTAAGTTGATTCATCTTCGTTTTTATCTAAAAACTGGTACCATTTCTGGTTAGATTGGTTTCACTTTTCGAGTGATCACTTTTAAAGCCAAACCCTGTCACCAAAGAATTAAATAGAAAATAGTGATTAGGTCGATCCACAACTCTTCGTAGGAAGTAAGAAGCTTTAAGCCGAATTTAATTTGAAAGAATCTTTAACAATTCCTAAGAATTCCTAAGGAAAATATATAAATGTGGATTTTAAAAATGGTATTTTTTTTATAAATTATTACAACAAACAATAATAATTCGAAAGAATAACTGAAAAAAAAGAAAATTTGTGACGTTTCACTGTTCCATTCCATTTTTCTAATATTTTTCGAATCTATCATCCATCGGCTGATCGTTGAAAATTGAAATTCAATCATTTATAAAAATAATTTATTTTTTCTTAATTGCAGGCAAGATAACCGAGTGGTTGTTGCCTAGGTTATTGCTTAAGAGCTTTGTCCGTCAGCAGTAAACTTGTTTTAAAAAACCCCAGTGGTGCTGGCGACTTATTTGCATTTCTATCGAAAATTGAGAAATTTCTTATTTCTCATAACAGCGAGCCTAACGCCGGAAATTGTTAACGCTATAACTTAACGACTTATTGTCATCAATAATTAGATTAACTGTGAAATCAACTTTTTCAACGCTTTAAAATCAGTCAAAATGATAAAAAATTATTATGGTACCAGCACTGTTTTGATGGCGAACAATACGATTCTTATCTTTTGATAAGAGTACATACAATGCCTAGATGATTATTTCGCAAAAGAGCCACCATGATTACTTAATAAAATCGCCAAAATTTATTAAAAAATCAAAAAACATCTGTCGCAAATATTGGACAATTGTTTTCGTTACAAAAAGCTTTTCAAATATTATTTTCAAATAATAATTTTAAAGCTATCTAAAATATATAAAATTGAGTTTTTACTTGAGTTTTGGTAATAGCACTGATCCTTTATTTTTTTAAGTCCACACCATTAGTGGTTAGACTCGCTCCGCTAGGCTAGACAAATATGCCAGAGGGTCGCTTCGCGATAAAATTATAGCTAAGTCGCCAGCATCATTCTGATTTCTGGACGGATTTACTCCTGTGGATTTCGCATCGGCGAATTGGGAAACGACCCACTACCCACTCCACGTTCTACTCACCATCCCTTGTTAGTTATTTGATATAATTAGCAAAATCGCAAAACAAGCAAAAGTGGAAAAAAGAAGTCGTATAAACTGGGGGGATTGTTGATTAACTGATTGGGCTAAACTTCAGTTCAGTTAAACAGTTGAAAAAAGAAAAGGGAGAAAACCAAAAAAAAATTATACTACGATGCTGAACATTATTGACGTGGATCAAAGTAGACAAATTTTCTTACTTCTTCTGAATAGGAAAAAGTCGATCGCTAACAAGTAAGCGGCGAATGTGTAGGTTTCAGTAGCAATAAAAATATGATAGTAATCCCTCGGAAATGGGAAACAACCAAAATCGACACAATCAACTATTACAAAGGCTTTATGAAGGAGGTTGCTCTATGACTCTCCTCTAAGATTTTTTTCAAAAATTTATGAAATATCTTATTTGCTGTACACAAAAGCTTGAAGGATTGGAAAAATAATGAAAAGACTAAAAGGGAATAGTGGAAAAAGGTAGATCGAGAAGTAGGATTTTTATAAAAGGGGACCGATCTACAAAAGCGATAACTAAGTTATTTTCGATCAAAAAAAGGGAAATCATCAGATTCGTGAACATTCACGGCATTTTAATCAACGGTGTAATAAATGCGTATAAATACACGTAAAACGTGAAAATATGTGAACGCGCAAATCAAGTAATAAAAGGTTCTTTTTCGCGATTTATAAACCTAAATAAAAATTAAATAATTTACAAACTTATTTATTATATAGATTAATCACTATAGAAATATGAAATATATTCAGTGGAAATATAGTGAAAATTTTAATTTTTTAATTTTAATTTCTTATGCGTAAGAAGTTTCATGGATTCTTTTCGGTTGAGAAGTTACCAAATTAAATTAAATTCTTTTCGTTGATTTAGTTGAAAAATTAAAAGAAATAAATATAGGAAGCAAAATGTTTTGCTAAAGCAGCAACAACATGTGATCAATCCTATCAAACAATCAATTTCGTATTCTTTTTATCTCATCTATCATTTCGATTATTTACCATCCTTTAGAATAATAATGATAATTAATGATAATAATAATAACATTAATTATAATGAGCAATGATAATACTAACAATAATAATGTCAGTGATAATAACACCAATCAATAATAATAGCGATGATAATGGTAGTAACTATAGTAATGATAATTATAAGGATGGAATAACGAATCGATCATCAATGCCATGAAATACTAAACATTTGCAATTCTGCATTTTAATATTACTTAATTGATTTAATTGATTTATGTTAAATGATAGATGGATTTATGCAATAATGGATCTATTTATGAATAGGCTAAGCTTATATCATAAATCGTCTACTACTGTCGTCTATCATTTTTTTTTATTGCAAGAGGGTCATCACCAGCCCTGCTTCGCTGGTTCGTGGGACCAGGAAAATTTTCCCAGGAAATCAAACTACTCGACTTTTTGCGACAGTTTTGCTGCGGCGTCGAACCCCAACACTATGTCCTAAACGGCATCGATAACCCTTTGAGCCGTTCCACCCTCTAATTGCTAGCAAGTGACAAGAATAAGAGAACTCTGTCTTGTTTTTTAACTAACTTTCGCCATTATAATATCAGCAAACAAATGAATTTCCATTTGATAAGCTTTAAACTTCCGTTTCTTTCACTATTTCTTGTTATATTATCAAGTGTTTTTTATATTTCTAATTCATTTTTTTGAAATGAAGAAATATTACTTTTCGAAATAATTATTTTTCAGAGTTTCTTCGGTGAACTTCGCAATTATTTTTACGCATTGAAAAATCAAAACTTTCAATTTTTTCTCATTAAATAATGAAGTGATTTTTTGCGAAAAAGGAAAATTAACCCAAATTTTGTTTATTATACAAAATTATTTAACGATTGGTTGGTTAATCAAAACGAATAAATAATAATACAATCCGATCAAATTCACAATTTTCGAACAAGTCTGCTCTTATTACTCTAATTCGATTTTAATGAGGAGTCCGTTAGTTCAAAGGTTTTATAAAAAATTTACCATTTTCTAGAAACTGAGTAAATTTATAATTTTAACAGTAAAATCAGGCAAAAATTAGCGAATAGGAAATTTGTTTCTCTTTCCTCTTCAAATATTTATTACTTTTTAATATTTATTAATAAAATTTGCTAAATTTCAGTATCATACCTTATCAGTTTATCTATTAGTATAAAAATAATGCCGTTATTTATCTAAGAAAAGAAATTTATAAAAAATTAAGCAACGTAAAAACTGATGAATGATGTTGTTTATTGAAATATTTTTCAAAGAAAAAAGAGAAAAAGGAATTGATCGAATAAATTCGACAATGATAATATGATAAGCCACGATCAGAATAGTTTTAAAGTATATAAATTCTCATTACTGATATTAAATCTGAAGATTTCGCTGACAATTTATAAGTTTTGCTAATTTTTTTTTAGTATAAATCGCTGGAAAGTTAATAAATTTATGATATTTAATATTCATGTAAACGATAATAATGCCGCCTTTCTACTTTCGCTCTGTTAATGTTGTCGTTATCCTTCATGAAATCAAAATTTTTATTTGTATATAACCGAGAAATAATTCGTTAATAATGATCCATCAAAAGTCGTATTCCTCTAATAAATTTCTATATTACAAATTGTGTTTCAACCAATTGCTAGGATGCCACGTTTTCTGTTGATGTAATAAAACAAAGTTTGTGCTAAATTTTTTTCTCACCATTCTAATTTCGTTTACTTGGCTCCATTAATTGCTAAGGTGCCAAGCTTTGACTTAATTCCAAATTAATAGCGAGCAAAAATATAGAAAAGACTAATTAAAAGTAAAAAAAAAATCCGTAAATTTCGGAGGCAATCGTTCTATTAGGAATTTCTTGATTTTCAATTTGCTTTAATCGTTTATTGTGGTACTATGAAGTGTGTTATTAATATTTCATTAAGGTTTCGCTTCATTATAATTTTTATTCTAAATAATTATTTAATGCGAGAAATTAATGAAATCCAAATGGACAATACAAAATGCGATTCAAACTATTTGAATTTAAATATGCACAACGAACCACGGCCAGCAATGAACCAAGTTTATTCATTCTTATTTCTTTAAAATAATGTTTTTTCATCTAAAAGTAATCTTATAAATTAATTGATAACAAAACTTTTCTAACTAAAGTTTTTTTTAGTTTATTTTTTTTTCAGTTTATTTTAAAGTTTATTTTTTGTTTATTTTAAGATTTCCACTAAAGTTTTTCATAAAATCAACGAGCAGTGGCTTAGATCATTATATTGAGAAGTAAGGATTGGGTTGGGTTTCTGCCTTCGCAGCAGTGAACTGCAGTAAATTCACACATAAAAAATCAAGACGATACAGGTAACCCACTGAGCTTCCATTATCGGACAACGCACAAGCAAAAAATTGTACTAAAAGCCAGCTGGACGGGTTAATCATCTATTTACTTTTTCATAAAAAGCAATTATACTGCAAATATTTTGATTTGAATCCCACTTGCGATACTTTCATAAATATTTAAGCTTATTGAACTAGATTTTCTGATTAAAACTTAGTATGCTTACTAAATTTGGGAAGTGAAAACGATTTCGATTTGTGGGAAACCAATCAGTTGGGCTGAATTTGTCCAAAATAATCGCTTTTAATACGGAGATTCTTATTTTTTGAAGGCGTTGAAATGTCTTATTTTGAACTGGAAAGGGAATCGCATTTTGCGATAGACGACTTAGTAAAATAATGCAGCGATAAAATTCTAAAGTAGTTGGCAAATTTTTCTGGCAATCTCCACTCATCATGAAATTCTCGTTTCTTTCTATGAGTCCTTGTTTTTCGGAAATTGTCAACTTATCTTTTTCATTTTGGATTAGTGAGACGAAAAATTCTCTCTCAACTATGTTAAACAAAATAAGCTAACTTTAAAATATTTTGTCTCAAATATAAGATAATATTAAATGAAACTTTATCAAAATGAAACATGTAGATATATAATCGCTAGGCAATAGAACTTTTAATTCTAAAATTATTGACGAGTTAAGCATTTTGGCCAAACGTGTTGAGCGCTAGCCGGCAGTAAAACTTTGCACACCAAAATTTGTTCGTTTCTGCAATTTTCTCATCTTTAAACCAAATTTGCATAAAGATATTTACAAAAAGTTAGGAGAAAATCTCGGCATTTTTGATTTGGCTTCTGCTGAAATAAAGTTCTTTTCTATTCATCTTCTGCTGTTATAGTTCTCACCATTGCTGGTTCCGTTTGCTGCAAGGCTAAGATGCCTCCAAGTTGCACGCTATCGCTAGTAGTAATAGAAGCCATTCCTTTTTCCATCGTCCATATATTGCTAGTCCATCCAAACGTTCAAAATCTTTCCTGACTATATCAGTCCAGGTCTTGATTTACCCACCCGTTTTTGACTCCAACCATCACAAGGTTCGGCAAGTAGTGAAATAGTCATCAAATCCTGTGGTAGACGGACAACGTGTTTTAATCAGCGAAGGCGACGATCTATGATAATATTATTAATACAGGTAGTATTTGAGCGAAGATGGATACAATCATGTGCGATTTTATCCCCTCTTCTATATTTTATCTTTATATTTTATTTTATGTGACGAAAATGTATCTTAGTCATAAGTGGTCAAAGGCCAATAGCTTCTTAACATCTTCCACTCTCATTAGCCATATAGCAAGATCAAGCGAACTGCAACTATATGGACGCGGAACTATCAACTATATTGTCGTCTTTATGGTGATTTCGCGACGGTTCCATAAAGATCTTATCAATCAGAAAAACATATTTCTAGCTATCATTATCCGAGTTACAATTTCATCCTTTCCATGGTCATTTGGGATAAGAATGGACGGAAGATGTTTAAAGTCCAACTCTTCCTCAATCATTAATGAAAATAGGTGTTTTACCAGCATCTTGTATATAAGACGAAAATACTTTCATTTTATTTACATTGATTATGAGTCCAATTCTCGTTGCAGTTGCTATATTGTTTAACATTATACATTTCTTCATAACTGTCAGCAAAAAGGACTACATCGTCATAAAGACGAAAATCCGCTTCCATATAGTTGCAGTTCGTATTTAAGGTCTGTGAATGTTATGCTCTGGAATGATTCGCACAACTCTTGAGTGCTGACAAGCGATACCCATTATTCAACCTATCGCATAGTTGAATATTTCAGGAAAAAGGAAAAGGAAGCAGCCCTGAAGACACCAGTTCTTATTTCGAAAGAATCTATATACAGACCCATATATATAGACCCTGTGCCAGACCTTTGCTGATATAATGCTTTTATGGGCAGAATGATTTTCTCTGGGACACGGTCACATTCCATCGCTTTGTAGAGCACTTCTCTATCAATGGAATCAAAGACAGGTGCAAAATCGATAAAGGAAGTGACGGTGGGTTGCTAATATTTGAAGCGATGTTCCAGCCTTCGTAAATATCTAAATATCTGGTCAGCACAACTGGCCTGAATCCAGCTTGATTAAAACGCATTCTACTATCTCATATTGCTATTAATATTTAGCAGAAGAGAGGTGAAAATTTTTCGGAAGATGTCTAATAGACTGATGCCTCAGTAATTGTAGCAGTATGTCCAATTACTTTTCTTAGAAATGGGAAGCAGAATTGCTTTTCTTTAGTCTTCTGGCATTATTTCTTTTTGTCATACTAGAGAATACATCTTTTGAAGGTGAGTTATGAACGATGATGGACAATATTTGAAGAATTCGGCGAGAAGATCATCTTTTCCGGAGATTTTATTAGCCTTAAGCTTATGGATTACAGGGAATATTTCCTCTTCTGTTAGCGGCTCACAATTGCAAACTTAAAGTTCAATGGGCAAATCAATTGTATTCGGGACAATAAATGGTACATCGTGGTTAAGTTTGGCCTTAAAAAATTCTTTCCATCTTCTGAGGTGATCCTTAATAGCTTTAATAGGTACCCCATTAATGTTCCGTATCATTTCACTGATCCCTTCTCGACTTATAGTTGTATGTGAAGAAGGCAAAACAATTTCCTATTATCACTTATCTGAGCCGTCGTCTCCATTCTCAAAACTCCAATAGCGATTTCTATCCAACTATGCTGCTACCGTTGTAATTCTTCGAAACATCAAATAATCAGGATTTCCTGACATTTGAGTTTTGGCAATTTTTTCAAACAGTTAAATAGTTGCTTCCGACAGTCTACTAGAATACCCTACTTATACTCTAGTATAGAAGTAGCCGACTTTTATATATATATCTTTAGTTGGGACCAGTATTCATTCGTCGTTCCAGAGATATCATTGACATTTCACTAAGATATTTCAATAATACGGTTCGAAATACGATTATTGTTCCTAAATCTTGTAATTTAAGATAGCTAAAAAATCTTGGGATAGTTTTTTCTAAGAATTTTCAGTTTTCTATGAATCTTGGCTCGAACCATAACATGGTCTGATCCATGGCAATTACTCGTTTCAGCTTCCAACGGCGACTGATTAAGATTAAGATTGATATAATCAATCTGGTTGAAGTGTTGGTTATCCAGAGTTCTACGTGGCTAGATGTTTTCTACGATGCCAGAAGTAAGTATTAGCAACAAAAAATTCATGCTTTTCGACGGAAGAAGGCGTCGTCATTGGCGCACTGGACTCCGATGCCATATTTGTCAATTACCGAATTCATCGTAATGGCATCATAACTTACGCACGCATTCTGGTCTCCTCCGATTATGACCATGTAATCTCTCGGTAAAGATGTTAAAGCTCCACTTGTCCTTATAGAACTTGTCCTTATCGCGATCATCTGCGCATAAATTGGAACATATAAGCTGATGACCGAAATATTGCAGGATTTTCCTTTCAAATGCGCGTAGGCCATAGGGTCATTTACTGGATTCCACAAAATCGAGTAGATCGAGCCTTTTCAGACATGACAATCGCTATGCCATTTTGCATCGAGTTATCCGAGATACCATAGTGATATAGCCAACATCTTTGCTCAGAACCAGATTTGAAAATTACTCAATAGCCGAGGAAGACAGTCCTCCTACATCCATGCAATATTTAGAAAGGATGTGGACAGTGATTTTGGCTTGCATCCATCAGCGTTCTAATGTTTCAAGCAACTGTAGCCAGCATCTCGTCACGCTTACAATGTGTTAGCAGATATTTCTCGCCTGGTTTTGAGCAGAAACATCTAAATTATCTCGGTTTTTTTCAGATTCTATGCTTGTGCCTTAAAATTATTTTATTATGATTATTTTATTATTATTTTGTTTTAAATTTAATTATTTTATTATTACGCCCGGATCGTATATTTATCACATGTACCACCGAGCCAGAAGTATCATGCGCTCGGAAGATGCGGGCGTCTCGTCAAAGAGACCTAACCCTTTCACCACATAGTCATTTGAGAATAGTGATACAGGTGGGTCCACAGCAGTCACTCTCATTTTTGACAAGTCTACTCCGGTCAAAGACAAAAAAAATGGAGACAATTAAGTTGAAAAAAAAGAGAAATTTAAATATAATTAAACAAAAAAAATCAAAGAAAAATATATATATATTAAAAAATTAAATTATACATATATAATTTAATTTATGAATAGTATGTATGTTAGTTGGAATGTTGCAGAAATAGCTTAAGACAATAGCAAAGCGAAACAGAAAAAAAGAAACTTTCTTTCGCTATAGGGGTGTTGGAATACAAATATGCAGGCAATTACAATTTTCCAGCGCCATCTTTCATTTCCAATAGTACAGATAAAGTTCAATGAAGAAAAAAGTTATGCTTGGCACCACTCGCTTATGCTTTTCTCTTCTAAGTTTGTTTATTATTGGGGAAATAACTTTCTGCTTTTTTGCTTACAACAAAACAATCTTCAGAAGTAGAATTTCGATGTATTTAATAAATAATTTAAGGAAGAATTCGATGCGAAATTCAGTTATAAACCTCCAATCGGTATTCATTCAAAACGAAGAATTCTCAAAAAATTTCTCCGCAATTATTATCATCCATGTCTCTCTTTTCGAGATTTTCGAGATACTCTTATCAGCTTCTTTCCGATCATTCAATGGCTTCCAAATTATACAATTAAAAGAGACCTCATTTTTGATTTGATTGGAGGACTTACAGTTGGAGTTATGCATATTCCACAAGGTTATTTCATCTTTCCTTGTATCACATGGACATTGATGCGAATAGACGTCTGCTAAGTGCAATGGAGTGCCATCGATCAATTAGTTAAGCTAAAAATAATTATGAATTAAGCGATTGATACTGAAAATTAGATCATGAAAAAGGATTGATTCAGTCCACGACATTTGGCCTGATGTTTGGGACTTGGGTTATGGCCTAAGGACTCATTTCTTATTTTTCTCTCTTTCTTATTCCATTCTTTCATTCTTACATTTCCCCTATTCTCCTATCGCTACTTTTTCTTAACTTATTAACTTGCTAACTTAATAATTTACTCCATTTACTTCACATCTCTTTTATAATCTTTAATTCCATCTCCCTATTTTCTTCTTATTTTCGAAATAAGTAATGGCCTACAGGAGCGATATGATAGGGAGAGAGGATAATAAGTGAATATCGCAAAATTTTTAATTTTCAAGTCTTAAATTTCCATAAAAATTTTTCTGACCATTTTTATCACTAGATCACCACTAGATGATCTCTAAAATTTAATTGAATAATTTTGCTACTATTCACAATTAAAAACTAAAAAACTATAATTGTTTTTCAGGAATTGCATACGCTGCATTAGCACAACTCCATCCAGTTGTTGGCCTATACGTTTCTTTTTTTCCAGCTATTTTTTATGTAATATTTGGTACTTCTAGACATAATTCCTTAGGTTGGGGAACTTGATTTGCTTAATTTATTTAAATTATTCTATAGATTCTATTATTTAGTAATAAAATTCAGCTCTGGCCAAATTAAATAAATTTTAGGTTTCCATCACCAAATAAATCTTATCTATATTTATCGCCCATTTTGGATATTCTATCGCGTTTTTTTGAAAATTCTAAAACTAGCAGATATTTGATCAAATCTAAAAATTTGAACCCTAAAAATTTTAGAAATATTGAAAATTTATATTTAAAATTTAAAAAATTAAAAAACTCTAAAAAGAGCAATAATTATTTTTTGTTAAGCTCGTGCTCGTTTTGCCGAACCATGCAAATTTTACTTGTTATTTAGTGATAAAAATTAATCGCATCACTTTAAGGCAAGTTTATTCCTGCCCAGAGTAGAACTCCGGCATCGGTGCTTAAAAATGAGAATAGTCCATTATGCCATTCACCCCTTTTGGGGAATTTATTTATGGCCATAAATTTGAAAAAATTTTAAGGAACATTCGCTTTAATTAGTTTAATGTCGGGAATCGCCGTAGAAGATATTGCTAACTCAATTAACGGAAGAAGTTCGTATGTAAAAAATATTGACGATAATGATGTTTCGACAACATCTGTTACGAATATGGAAATTGCATGTGTACTAACAATAACCGTTGGATTCATACATGTAAGCGTGGTGTTTTGCATTTGTTCGTGCTATATTTCAAATTATTTTTGACAAATTTTATCTTGGAATTGGCCGTCGGGCGATATTTCTGGATTTCTGGATATTTTGTCTTCATAATAAGATTCTGAAGAAACTCAAGGTTCATGCAAATAGATCCATCATTTTTAAATATCACCATTTAGAATGGACCTTACCCAATCCTATTAGAATCCTATTGGACTTCACTATTAGACCAAAATGTCTTTGATCTGATAATTAGTAGGATCCAGCTAAATCATTATAACTAAACCATATTTCATTGGAAATATGAAATCTTCACAAATAATGAGTGTGAATATCGTCACTTTCGCTGGTTAAGGCACGTTCACCGTCGTCCACCAAAGGAGTTGAAGCATATTTCGTTATTTGCTAAACTATGTGATGGATGGCGTCAAAAGCGAGGTGGGCCAATCAAGACCTGAACTGATACGGTGAGAAAGGATTTTAAACGTATCGGTGGACCAGCATTATATGGACTTAGACGATGGAAAAAGGAATGGCTTCCATTACTGTCGACGATGGCATCATACCGTGCCGCTTGGAAGCGTCTAACCTTTGTAGGCGTTGGAGCCAGCCTAACCAGTAATGATGGAAGCTGTTAGAAAAAGAAGAATGAGTGTAAATGAACATCATACATCTTATTAATGAACATCATACATCTTATTAATCTTTTAATGAAATTTTAGATTTAATTTTGAAATTTAATAATTAAATTTAGATTTTTAGGTCCTAATGGCTGTTTTACGATTACAGTTTATAGCCACTTATTTCTCAGACCAAGTGGTTGGTGGCTTCACAACTGCTGCATCTATTCACGTGCTTGTTTCCCAGTTGAATAGTGCGATTGGTATTAGTGGACTACCAAGGCGATCAGGCTATGGGCAACTCATTCTTGTTAGCTCTAAATCATAATTTCAAAGTCCCAAATTCTCGAATAAATTACTCGCTTCAAATGTGGTTCCTCCAAATCGTGCGTATCCAGTTCAACGGGCCTCCTTTTGAGCTAATTATTATCAATTATATCAATTATGAAAAATTTATTTTAGAGATTATATGATATTTTTATACACATACAAGAGACAAATTTATACGTTGTTGGTATCACAGTAATCTCGATGGTCTTCCTCTACACTGGTAAAGAAATAATTACACCTTTGGTGAAGAAGTGGACCAAGCTATTAATACCTATCCCTTTCGAACTTATTTTGGTAAGCAATTTATTATTTTTTTTTGTTATTCAATTTATTATTTATAAATTGTTTTTAAACCAGTTCTAAATGCATTTAGGTGATAACTGCAACGGTCTTATCCGAACTTTTCGATTTCAAACATCGATTTAACTTGGGTGTTGTTGGCAAAATTCCAATCGGGTAACTTTTTTATTTGATGGCTAAGGAGATTTGTCATCAAGAATTGAGAGTTGCGGGGTTTTGAATCCTATTAACAAACTGAGTTTATCGGGCGATAATATAGCCAAACTGCAAAAGCAAAAGGAGGTAAAATAGGCCAACTTTCGCTCTTTTGGAGCGTCGATTCGTTCTGTGTCCAATGGGAAAAAACCATCCTTCATAAATCAGGGTGATGCTGGCAATTCACCTATATTTATGTCGTCGAATGACTCTCTCTCAAAATTTGTCTGCCTTGACAAGCCAATACTAACAGTAATGGTGAGCGCTCTCAGAAGAAAAAAAACTTATTCGTTTTCATATTATTTGCTAAATAATGCAAAATTTTTCGGATGCCGATGCCGAAATTACCGAATTTTTCTTTGGTATATATTGCGATTCCTGATGCATTTGGTATCGCCGTTGTCATATTTGCTGTGCATATTTCATTGGCAAAAATGCTTGCTAAAAAGAATAACTATACGGTTGATCCGGGTCAGGTAAAAAATTCACTTTTTTTGAGTTTCTAGCTGAAAAAATATTCCAGTGCTTTTAATTTTAAAAGCCGTTGGGTATTGCTTAATTTTAAATGATGAATGTAAACCACATCTGTCAATTCGATTCAAATTGTGTCCTTGCCTGAATCTTCAATATTATGGTTTAAACGATTACATGAAAATATTTCCAACTCCAATTCATTTTAAGCAACACCACTCTTTATTTTTTAGCCCATAAAAAATTCCTTACAGGCTAATACTTCAAAATAATTTTGAACTTTTTTTTTCTTATTAATACTTCTTAAATAATGCTTTAGAATCACAGTTTCTAAAGAGCTGAAAGAGCTTTCAGGAATTATATGCTATTGGGTTCACTTCTGTTCTTTCTGGATTCTTTCCCGTTTTTCCACCTTCATGTGCACTTGGTAGAACGCTTGTTAACATTGAAGCTGGATCGAGGACTCAGGTGAAACTTTTTTTTTGATAATTCTTTTATTCAATATCATTTATTCTTTTAATAAGCTTTGCCACTATTTATACAGGTGACTATTAGCACTTGTAGTTTATTTTTTATGTTAGGTTATATGGTTCAATAAAAAAGATGAGAAAAGGCAAATGCCTAAATGAATAACAAAAATTAATCGATGAACCGTCTTCTCTTAATCAAATCACTTTTATCAGTTGATATGAATGTTACTGCAGATGTCAGCATTGTTTTCGAGTGCTCTCTTATTTGTAGTAATCATTAAATTTGGTCAGTATCTGGAAGCGTTGCCACGGGTATGGTTTTACTGATCTATCAAAGTATGAAACCAGATTATTTAAAAACTAGAAACTAGAAACTAGCTTACTAGATATGATAAACAACTAGTTCCTAGCATGAAATTTTCATAGGCAAGTTCTTGAATTTGGCATACCATTTGCTTCCAAGAAGCCTTTCTGTGTCATAGCTCTCACTAATCAGAAGATTTGCTATATTTCTTAGATAATAAGGATTGATTAAATAAATATAGATGCTGCTCGAATCTTATTTTTTTCAGTGTATTTTATCAGTTATCGTAATACTTGCCCTCAAGGGAATGCTGAAAAAATTCATTGAATTAAAGCATTTATGGCCTCTATCCAACACAGATTTCGTAATTTCTTCCATCAAATTATATTCGTCTAAGAATTTCCAATTTTTTTTTTGGTTTTGCTAGTTGATTGCTGCTTCAAAATTTCAAACTCAAGAATTCTTTTTTTAATGCAAAAAAGTCAATTTCAATTGTTTTCAAAAGGCTTAGGCATTTAAAATTCAACTAAAAAATTCATTACAGGTTTTTTTACATATTTCGAATTTTGCAGAGTATTTGGATTGTAAGTTTCACAGCAACCATTTGCCTCGATATTAAAGCGGGACTTATCATATCGTTGTTTTTCGCTCTACTCACTACAGTTTTCAGAACACAATGGTACTTCTAACTGTTTATAAAAGCTTTGAGTAGTAAAAGACCATCAAAAAATGATTATTTTAATTAATAATTTTTAACAAAATAATAAATATTTAGGCCCGATAGTCATAGGCTAGTAAATCTGAAAGGAACTAATGATTATCGCGATGCAGAACGGTATACAAATGTTCAAATTTACGATGCAAGTTTAAAATCTTTCACAAGATTTAAATATTGCTTTATTACTTGAAATCATTAATTTAGGATTACCGATTAGCATTTCAAGCATAGTTTGGCACTGATTCTTGACGGGTTTGAAGCTTTACTGAAATGCGAGGGGTTTTGTAGAAGCAATGAATGTTTTAAAGTCTCCTCAGAGACTATCTAACAAGAGCTAAAACAATGTTTATTGAGAGAAAAGAGATAATTAAAATACAAAATACAAACGAATTTCGCAGGGTTTATACGTGCTTCGGTTCGAATCGCCTCTTCTGTTTACAAATGTCGAAAGATTTAAGAAAATCGTTCACAAGGTAAGTATCGAAATGTAGTCTAAAATAAAAGCTTGGCTAATAAAAAAACACAAATCATTGTCAGTTTTAATTTTCAATTGACCCCCTTTTGACCTCGTGAATAGTTCTTTTATTTAAAGGCGCTAAAAGATTGTATATGTTGTGACAATATTGACGAATATCGAGACAAACCTGATCTGCCACATGTTCTTAATATAGACGTTCGTAAAAGTCCCAGTAAAATTTTGGTTAGTTTTTATTCCTAAAATTATTATTCTTAACGGACCATTAAAGATAATTTAATGAGCGAAAATGCATGGAAACAGCTGAAGACGAGTGATAAGGCAAAATTTATTTTCAGCCGAAAGATTCCGATTGCCAGTTAAATCGCCATTTTATAATTGATTGTTCAGGAATTGCTTTTGTTGATTGTATGGGTGTAAGTGCACTTAAAGAGGTGATTTTTAAATAAATTGAAAGGAATTTTCAAATATTTCTTAAAACACTTCTTTAATAAATTAGGCCCCTTAGGCCTGTTTCAATAAATTTCTTTTCTTATTAGAAGCTGAGCTAAAAGGATTTCATACCGTAAATATTCGCTGCATGGCTGTACTCTCCAATAACTGAAGGCATTTTTTCATATAATTTTTCAAATTAGCAACATTATTCTATGTCTGTTATATACAAATTCTTCATTATTTAATATTAAAATGTAAAAGTAATTAAATTTGTGAAAAATATTAAATAATGAAAATGATAAAATTTTTGTATAATAAATACAGATATTTTCATTTATTTTAATTCATTTATTTAGATTTTTTCGGAAATGCAAGCAAAAAAAGTTTTATTATACTTTGCCGCTGCCAAAGGTTAAGTTAAGTTGCTCTATTTTAAATTATTCAAAAGAAAAATTTGTTCAAAAAAAATTAAGATTGCATTAATTAAAATGAAAATGGTAGTGATTTAAGGGTGAAAGGGTGAAAAGTGATGAAATTCGAGAATTTTTAGAAAAAATGTCCATTGAAAATTATTCAGTTATTTTTTAAATAACTCTATTGAATATATTTTATTAGATTTTATTCTAATTTTTAGCATCAGTTCGAGAACTTTTTGAGTCGAGCGGCTTTTATAAATTTGTTCCGAAAGAAAATTTTTACCCGACAATTCAGGATGCAGTGAGCTTCGCACACCAAAGACAAAAAATAATGTTTGCTTGTTATATTTTTTAAAATAGAAAGAATTTTTAAGTTAAAAGATGGTAATTCCGAGGTGTTTCAGCAATCGGCCGCAATCACCGCAAAGTACTGAAATTCATGATTCTCTTCAAAGTATAGTTTTAAATCATCCAATGGACTAACTGTTTTGTGAAAATTATCAAGGAAAGTATCATACTTCACTCCTTTTTTTTGCATGTCTAACGTAATATTATGTTCATTACTTAATAATATTAATAATATTATGATAAGATTTTTTTTCTAGGAGGTTAGATTTGTTCCACTATCTTGTTGCATCATAAAATTTCAGGAAATTAGAAGTATAGGTGAGTTTTACCAGCTTCAGTCTGACTTTTAGGAAAATAGATTTGCTCCTACTAAGAATAAAACCCTCCGTCCGTGGCTCAGAAATGAACAACACTTCACTGAGTCACTCCACTCTCTTTAATTCGGCTTAATTATTACTAATACTTTAATATTATTTATTTATTAATTTATTATCTTTCCATAGTTAACTTTCTTCCTTTTCTGTAATTTGCGGTGTTTTTTTGGTGATGATTTGGTATTTATTAACTCTTTTAAAAATTATTTTTCAATAAATAAAATTTTGGTTTAATCCTATCTTCTCTTAACTAAATTATTTTTGATCTCATTAATTCCACCGGCTTCATAAAATAAGCCAATTTAGATTATGGAGTCGCTTAGGAATAGAGATTCCGGACTTACAACGGTCATTAAGAGGCATACTGCTTGACCTTATTCCACCCTCGCTGCCCAAATGCGCACCCATAAGAAATAAATTGATATAAAATTTTTATCATATGAAATTAATCAATATATAATAATTACATTCTGGTCATAAAATATATGCAATCGTTTTTGGAAAACTCAGAAACTGGAATAAAAAATCTGTGAAATATTTAATAGCTAATTCCATTGTTGAAATGATGAAGCAATTCACGAAAAAGGGCAAAGCATTAATTCAAAAACCGCATTTAGTGAAAAAAACTTTGTTAGATTATCAATCGATCCAATTTTTGCCAAAAGACTTACTGACATTTCGGCCCAGAAATGCAGTTAATTTAAGCCTTCCGGGAATTAATTCATTTTAACAAATTCAAACATTTTTTGAGTATAAATTTCACAGAAATTATCATATCATCTTTTGGTATCGATTGATAAATTTATAATCCTCTGACCACATTTGAACATAAAATTATTAGTCTAGAAGCTGGAACATCGACGAAATATCACATAAATTGCGAGGATAACTTCATTTGAATGCTAAATTGGCAAAATTCAGAAGGTCAAGAGATTATCCAAGTAAGAGATATATAATATTGATAGCCGAAGTATTTCGATTTTTGATAATTTTTTATTCAGCGGTAGTGTCGGTAATAATGCACGCAGTTTTGCAAACGCGTGATTGAACGATTCCACTCGAATACTGTAACGACTAAATCGCTCACTGAGCATCTATTCTTTTTGTAAATGCGTTTTTTATTAATTTAAATAAATTTAGTTTAAAAAGAAATAGCTTTAAAACTCTTAATTTCTAAAAGAATTTTCTTTTAATAGTTTTAATCAGTTCTAAGTGATAAGTTTGCCATATAATAATATTTCTCGACACCATATCTGGTTTAGCCCGCTCCCACTGGTTGGTTGGACTATGCAAATTTTTGCCAGGGAGTTACTTGGCGATGCAAACGACTATAGACGACCCGCCAGTATCACTAAAATTTTTGAAAGTTTACGCCTGCGGGGAGTAGAATACCACCGCTCCAAAATTAGAAATTAACCACTGAACATTCTTCTCCCTCTTCAGTTCGATTTCTATCTAATGACGGCTATTAAAACTGGTACTTCGTTTCCAACTGCTCACCATTTCTATCCACACTGATTTTCTAGCGGAAAAATCCTAATTATTGGAGGAAAAAGAAATGAAAAAATAGTTCACCGCTCTCGACTGGCATGTAGATTGCGATATTTGGGAGTCGCTCGTCGCCTTTTACGTCGTTCAGCTTTACTAAGCTTTCTGAGTTCAATAGCGGCCACATCATGCATATCCCAATATCCCAAAAATAATTCAGTTATTTAGCCAAAATCCTATTTGAATCATTTAATTCAAAGCGACCACGCCTAATTTATTCTCTTTGGTTATCCACAAATTAATTTCTTTTTTTGTGAATTTTTGATTTCTATTGAATTGCCAATCGCCAAATGACTGGTTAATTACCCCAGATTATTTCTTCCTGGATGTGTTTCATGGCACCACTTCAAGAAGCACGGCTTTGGTTCCTACCCATGGCAGGAGCAAACCTTACTGATTTCTATGTGGCTTCTAACTGGCCAGCGGAATTAGTTGGAAACGGTGAATTCCGATTATTTTCTCCGAATATTATGCGAAATTTCTAGTTTGTATTATTTATTGCAAGATGCATATTATGTAAAATATTTAAATTTTAAAATCTTGTTTTATTTTATCGTTATAATTTTTCTACCAATCTATGTTTAGATTTAAATATTTTTAATGAATAATAAATATTGCAAAGCAGCTTGGCAGCTTTTAATGTAATTAAATCATTTTCATTAGCTTGAATTTCGATTATCTACTGGAAACGTTTCTCAATAAATTTCTCAACGACACACTTGAGAATATTAGCGGGTAAGGAAAATTTGGAATTTTTTGAATTTACTGTATTGCGAATATTTTAAAAAAAAAAAAACCCTCATCATCCATTTTATGTTTTTTAAATAGTAATCAACTCTACTTGATCAAAATCTCTTGCAAAATTACTTTTATAAAATAGGATCACTTGTCCGGATTCACGAAACCTGAGCTGGCAGAAACATTTCAGCAAATATTTCGACTGAATATTTGCATGTCGATTACAAATGATACTTTACTCGAAGAACAATTTAATCTTTTATGTCTTTTGCTTAAAATAAGCTTTCAATCAATCAATCAATTTTGCTTTAGGCAAACATTCCTTTTTTGTAAAAAATTATATTTTAGATATAATTATTAGGTAAGTCTGCACAATTTTCTTTATTTTGCTTAAAAAATTTAAGATATTTTTAAAAAACTTTCTCAACTTATTAATTAACTTTTTCTCAACTAATTAATTGATCAAATTTATTCATATGAATTATAAATTTATAAATTCTATCCTAAAGTAAATTTTTAGGTAAATAATAAATATAGAAAAACGTTTGTTTGGTATTAAACACTGAATTTCTGACCCCGTCAATTTAAATTCTTTCTTCGGAACTCGCACATCATTCGTTTAGCTATTAGCTATTCATTCTATTAAATCATTAATCATTGCAGATTCGAGACGATAAATAAATTAAAATAATTAATTTGTAAGGAAATATTATAAAAATAATTAAATTAGAGATAGGCCATATGGGCAACAAATATTTTCATCATTTCATTAAACATTTTTATATTTAAATAAGACATTTGTGTAAAAAAAATAAAAATTTAATAGATATCTATCGTTTTAAAAAACAATTTATATTCCGTCTTGACTTTTGAAATTTTTTTGTCAAATTCATCAAACTAATTCAGTGCTTCTGAACTTTTTTGAAATTCATCACTAATTTCCTACTGTTCATTTATTCTATTAATTATCGTTTTATCGTCTGAATATTTTGATAAATTTTTATTGTTTATTGTAATAATTAAAATAAAAATAAAGTAGAAGAAATTTAAATTTTTCATTTATACAAATATTTATAACAGAAAAAAAATGAAATCACAAAATAATTTCGACTTGTATCATATAATAAATCTTAAGAGCCAAATAAAATTCAAATTAGTAATGAGTCTCGAAGCGATGTCTCGGTTACTGTATTTATAATTGGTAGTTTCTTATATTTTGAATTTTATAAAAAAAGTGATTGTTTTTTCTTATAAGAATGCATTGCTTTGCATAGTCAGTCATTTAGGCTGTCAACCTTTCACCTATATGCCATTGCCGAAATTAGATAAGGCCACTGCTTATGGACATCTGGCGAAGAGGTTCCGTCTCCGGAGTTTTCTCCTATAGTCAACGTAGTTATCCCAACCAGGAGTGGTGAGTGCTGTTGCAAGAAGAATTGAAATTCAATGTTGTTCGGTGAATGAGAGCTGGTTTTAATGGTTTATTTTATGTTTTATTAATTCATATATGTATATATATTCTCCTAGTCGTTTTATTATTTTGTTTTTTAATTGTACTATGCAATTCCTTTTTTATAAATTTTAAAGAAGTTAAATGAGACTTTATGAATATTTGAGTGTCGAATTATTTTCTTTATTATTCAGTTATTATTCAGTTCAAGCAGTGATAAATCTTCTTCACTAAAATTTTAATTTTCCGTTTAAATCATTGCATTGTTGTTATTTCCTGCTTTTACTTTTATTTATTTTTTTTACTTTTTATTATTGTTATTACTTTTATTATTAAGGTCATTGTTAGTTATTATTTATTTATTATGCACTTTGTTAACAAATTGTTTGCAGATCTATTAGAAAGAAATATTTCATAATGTCAGAATTTATACCGAAATTTGAAAGGTATTTATATGATCGAGTTCTCGGTCCGAAAGCATTACCAACATCAGGTGCGATTGCTGTGCGCAATGAAAAAGGTGAATTAACGATGAAAAAAGTAAAGGTCTCT
Organism: Dracunculus medinensis; assembly: GCA_900625125.1. Lineage (NCBI taxonomy): Eukaryota > Metazoa > Nematoda > Chromadorea > Rhabditida > Dracunculidae > Dracunculus > Dracunculus medinensis. The sequence goes on along the minus strand of UYYG01001156.1, from coordinate 2,125,268 downwards.
CGTTATGTTGCTGGCAAAATGTAAGTTTCATTTTTATTTTTATTTATTTTATTTTCATAAAAATAGTTTTTATAAAAAAATTTTCAACTATATTTTTAGAATTCACTATTTCTGGAAGTTTTAATTTTTTATTTAGTCCAGCTTATGCGAAAGATGGATATCATTCAAGCGGATCAGAAGAAGATGAACCTGTTTCACAGTCGCAAGATGGTCGACAACGACATGTTCCTCGTGAAAAGTAAATTTATGATGAATGATGCATCAGTCATTTTTCGGCACTGAAATTTAAATTAAGCATGAAGAATTCACGTTTCTTGTATTTACTTTATGTATTGTTTGACGTGGGTTTATTGGCTTCATAATCAAATTCTAATCTTACATTACTTTGTCTAATTTTGGGTGATAATTTACAACACATTTTTAGGAGTAGTCGAGTTCCAGAAGAGCCAGAAGTAGTTCGAAGACGGGGAGAGATTGTTGACGATGCTGAATCTGAAAATGAAGAAGAACAAGAAATGAGGAAAATACGCGCACGCATGCGAAGGATGCAACATGAAATGCAGGAAGCTCCAGTTGAAGACGATGAACCCGATGAAGATGACGAGGTTGAATAAATTTCTTTTCATTATTTTTAGGCTTAGAATAAATAATTAGAATAAATGCCGAAAAGTGCAAAGTGCAAAACTATCGTTTATCAGATTGAACAGGAGGTATTTTTACTTTTATTCTGTGGAAAAATACTGCTGCAGGGCGAAAATGAACGGAGGAGAGCATTATTACGTGAGAAAGCTCTAATTCGAGAACAAGAAGAAGCGATCAAGCAAGAAGAAATTTTAGAAGAAGAAGAAAGTGAGGAAGAGTCAAGCGAAGAAGAAAGCGATGAAAGTGAGGAGGACATAATGCCTAGAATGAAACCTGTTTTCATCGAAAAGTGTTTTTTTAAAGTTATTTAAATCTCTCTAAGAAATCATTTTTTTTTCCAGCGTCAAGTTCCTTCGAAACTATTCATTCTTTTAATTTTAATTTTAAGAACTAAACGTTTGACAAAAATTGAAGAGGACAAGGAAAAAGAAAGAGCTCGAAAACTATTGGCCGAAGAAAACGAAAAAAAAGAGAGAAGAAAGAAGGAAACTCTGAAGGTAATTACTATTCATTAATTCATATTTATAACGTTCGTGTCTTCCTTAGCAGAACAGATTATTCCTGGAATTGGTATTCTTTCATCAGAATACTAATGGCAGCCACACAAGATTGCCCATATGCAAATTTAAAAATTCTCTTGCAAATTATCGTGAACATTTTCTTAAGTATTTAAAACATTTCACTTTTCACAATTATAAAACAAGTTTATCCATGATATATTAGAAATATTAGTCTACATTACTTTTAGTTTTAATTTTTTGTTTTTATTTTTATCTTTTTATTGATATCATATTATATTAATATCTTATATTGTTGTTATCAATATAAGTGCATACTATTGCATATTTAGTTTTTTTTTTTTTAATTTAATGATTTTTGTCAAATAAATAAGATATGAAATTTTCCATTTTAGCTTGTCGAAGAAGTGTTACGACATGAAATTGAAATGGAAAAACGTAAAAAGGATAATAACATCGATTTATCTGCAGTTCTTACTGACGATGAAAATGAAGAAATTGCATATGAAAGTTGGAAATTACGTGAAATGAAACGATTGAAAAGGAATAGAGATGAGCGTGATGCGTATGTTATATCTTATTTCCACTAGTTTCTTCAAAAAAAATTTGTTAAATTTTTTTGTTTTTTCTAATATCATTGAAATATTACAATCATTAATCATAAAAAAGATAAGAAGTGAAGAAACAACAGTAAAAACGACAAAAATGTGATAGTAAAATTCCAGTTCTTTATTGCCGAATGACATGATATTGTTCTGGACTGCCATTGCAATATTCCGTTAACATTTGTTTTTTCAGATTAACACGCGAAAAATCAGAGTTAGATCGTATTCACGCGATGACTGAAGATGAACGTAAACAGTACTTGAGAGCGAATCCTAAATTTATCACCAATATGGTAATTCATACTACAAGATGTTTTTCATTACTTGAAATTCTACCAAATGGTTGAATTTCTCATTCGAACAATTTCTTTTTTTTGATTTTTTTTTTCTTTCTTCTATTTGAATCTTCTATTCTTTTTTATTTTTACAGCAAAAAAAGGGAAAATACAAATTCCTGCAAAAATATTTCCATCGCGGTGCCTTTTTCTTGGATATCGAAGAGGACGTTTATAAACGCGATTTCGCTGAACCTACTCTTGACGACCAATTTGACAAATCAGTTTTACCGAAAGTTATGCAGGTTTGTCGGTACAAAATTATTTATTATTTGTTTATTATCATTCATTTGTTCATTTTCTGATAACAAAATTTAGGTGAAAAATTTTGGAAAAGCGAGTCGCTCGAAGTGGACGCACTTAACTGCAGAAGATACCACGGATCATCAAGGATCATGGGCAGCGACCACAGCTCTTAGTAGTAAATTTCTTACGAAACATGCTGGCGGTATGAAAAATAACTTTGAGAGGCCTGCAGCAAAGAAAAGGAAAACTGAATAATTCTTTATTTTCATTGATCTCTTTCTTAATGAGATTCAAAACTGTGCAGTGGAAAAATTAAAAATCAGTAAAATTTTGCGGTACCAAAAATACTATTTGAACAGCAAGGGTCGAGGAGATACCGAAATCTTTAGAGATGACTGGTATTTCGATGCGAATGTTTTAAACATTTGTGGCTGGGAATCTTGGTAGTGTGAAATCGTTTGAAATCTAAATATTGTGGAATTTTATTCAATAGTGTAAAATATTTGTATAATTTTTTAAAAAATTGTATAATGTACCATGTGTAACTTTTTTCTTGTTCTCTGATTGTTGGACCATTTTTAATTATTTTTGTAATTTAATTAATTTAAATAATTTTAAAAAATAAAAGTTTTGTTTAGTAAAAAAATCTAAGGTTCTTTATAATTTAAAACGTTGCTTTATAATTTCTGAGAAATTATTTTTAGTTTCGTTCGTTTTCATTTTTTTATTTTGTTATTAATGCTTTTATTCTTACGTAGCTTTCTAGCGAAGACGTCGTCCTACGTTAGTCAGTACGTTAAATAATTTGTAAGTTGAGCGCTAGCAATGAATATCGACAATAACGATAACAAACATACCATAAGTGGACCTATTCAGTCAAAAAAACATAAGATATATGCTCTGCGCAAAATATTATTAGGTTGTGTCTGCGGCTACCATATAGTGAAATCGGCCGAATGATAGCAATGCATGATGAAATAATAGGTGAAGAGCTGGATTTTTTTTATTGAATAATAGGTTATTCGTTCATGGGTAATTTGGTTGTTTATATTGTATCAAGTTGTGTGAGTTGCACATCTTGATGGTAATGTTCCTTATCACTGGCTAATGATAACGAGTTCGGAAGAAACGATCTGAGATTGCTCGTACTATCAGCAATTTACGCCTCAAACTTTAATATTTTCTGGTTACAGTGATCTTAATTTAATAATAAACATTGAAAGGCGAGCAGTGGATGAAGGGGCGATCACTTTTTCTGTATTTCTACGTCAGATGATAAAATCTTGAGTCCCTGCGAATCAGATTAACTATGTTGTCGATGTTCTAAATTCTTGGGTTATTGAATGAATAATTTTTATCGTACAAAAATTTGTTTTTTTTGCTGGGAGGTTTTTTCCGATGATCAAGTACGAATTTAGCGTCGAAATGTTTTACGTGTCGAAACTGCGTTTCTGTTTGATAAAATCAAGCATTTATCTTTTTTAAAGAATAAGCGATGTCGAAAGAAAACGAGCAAACCGCTGGTAACGAAGCTGATAACGAATTATCAGCGTTATTAGATAGCGCTTTAGACGATTTTGGAAGTATTCGTAATACTGATGACGAAATCGACTTAATGATGGCGTCATATGATGAAGCAGCTGCAGAAAAGGCTGCGAAAAATTTCGATTCCATTATAAAAGACATTAACGAAAGGATTACACATGAACAGGTTGCTTTTATTTCTCAGCCAAATTTAGCCATAATAGGCATAAATCGATTAGTGTCGGTGGTTTTTTCATTTAATTTTTTTCGAATAGATATTTTCCGATTTATTATTTTACAGAGATATTATATAATTTGGCATTTATGGCATAATATGACTGAGAACAATAAAAGTATTTGCTGTTGATACTTGTGGTTTATCCATTTTAATAAGCGTTAGATATTTATTTGAAAATTTGAAAATTAATATGTAATTAATGTATGTAAATTTGTGAAAAATTTATGCAGTTTATATAAGTCGTAACTGTTAAAAAAGGCATTGATAACAATAGAAATATCTTTGAAATTTTTAAGTTAACTTATGTTTACTTAAAAATTTTATGTTAACTTATGTTATGTTAATTTATGTTTATAAGCCCTATATTATTTTATATTTTCTTAATTTGCAATTTATTTTTTTTCAGAAGAAGACTTGTGATTCAAGAGGAAATATTCGCATGACTGAAGAAGAACGCAAAGCAGCTGAAAATTTCCAAAATATGCTAAAGGTACTCGTAGAAGCTGAAGAAAGTGCCGAAAAAATGGAAGATGGAACTGGTGATGTCGACGTAGCCTCTATGCGGGAATTCCGAAATCGTTTAAAAGTTTCTTTTTTTCGTTTGTACTGTTTTATTTTGCAATATTTGTTTGCAGATTGCGAGTTAAGGAAAAAACATCAACAGTATTTTGTAGAATTTGGCCGAAGGAGATCCTTCTGAATTGTTGCAAGATTCGCAATTTGAAACGCTGAACAATTTGATGCGATCCTTTTTTGCGAAAGATATAATGTACCACCCTATCAAAGAACTTCTCGAAAAATTCCCGAGGTTAGATTCTCAAGAATTATCTTTATTATAAATTTTTCCCTTTTAGAAACAGCGCACTTATATGTTTTTGTGATGTTTATAAATTGACAATCAAATGATCAGAATCTGTCATCAAACCTTTTGTAATTTGAAAGGCAATTTTTTTATTTTTGAAATTTGGCTTAAATGATGTTTTGTGCGACAGAATGAATTGTGAAGAAAATATACACGTGCTTTAGAAAATTGGACGTTGACAATTTTTAATTATTTATAAATTATTTATACTGAAATATCTAAAAGAGATACCTGTTCATCACTGATAATTTAGGTTGACTTAGATTGTTGATGGAAATAGATCAGATAAGTAGAAGCTAATTTGATGACATCAGTTAGTTCTTACTTTTTTAAAATGAATTTAATATGAATCATTCATCATAAAATATAAATTATAAAAAAATTTTATATAATTCAGATCTCAAATAAATTAATATTGGTTTGGTAAATTGAACTAATTCATAAATAGCTAGAAATTGTGTATTATCACCCAGTTGTTATCACCTAGTTTATTTAAATAGCTGAACTGCTTAGATTTTAGTCGAAAATTAGTGCAGTATTGATATATTGACATATTGAAGTTCTTACCAAAGTGCTTTGGGCGTATCATTGAGATAACTTTAGTATTATCGCTTTTTACTTCTTTAATAAAATAAATTTTATTAGTAAATATTTTCTATTGATAATCTCATTTAATTAATTCCAATTCTTACTTATATCTTTTTTTTTTTAAGAGTTTTCACTATTACTGGTTAAACTCGATCTGGCTTGTCGCACTGGATAAATATGCCAGGGAATTCCTTACCGATAGAAATAAGGGTGAGTCGCCAGCATCACCCGGATTTTTGGACAGGTTTACTTGTGCGGGAACTTTAGTATCGACTGAATTACTGAATTGAGTAACAATCCACTAAGCCATCCTATCCCTTTCTTTATTTCTTCTTTATTTCTTTGTTTCTGTATAAATAATGTTTTTTATACATTATACACTAATGAAGATAGAAAATATGTTACTGATGATCTTTATTTCGAAGCTTTAAATGTTTAATTTATTCGTTAATATACTATATAATACGAGGAAATAAAGCTATGGCAAATTGTGGGAAAACATAGTGGGGGCAAATATAACTAAAGATCTTTATTAGCAATAATTGTAATTCTTCTATGGCATGTCAGAAATTATGTAAATACTGAGTGCATATATTGTAAAACTGAAAATAATGTTATTAGTGCCAGAGTAATGGCATTAAGACCTAGCTTTTATAAAGTTAAATTTGAGTTAATATTAAATAAGTTTAATATTAAATAAGTTTCCAGCATATAGCACAATAAATTAGCATTCAAAGGAGACATAAATAAATTTTAACTTTATAAAAGATTACCAACAAAATTATTGGAAATATCATTAAATAACATGGAATTATTTCCTGCATGTTCGTAAGACATTAATTCTAATTGCAGTTATTTCTAATTTCGTCGTGCTTTGTAAACGTATCATTTTATCATTTTATTTTGTGCCAAAGTAGATGAAAATTGTTTTGTAGTTGTAAATTGTTTTGTCCATGGTTGTGAAAAATCTTAAAATTTCTTTCATAACTGCAATTTCACACCATTATATAAACTAAGGCACCTTGTAAAAAATGGATTTGATTAATTTTTCTTCCAATAGCATTCTCTAGTTTGGCTGGCGGTTCTTGTTATGAGGCTTCGCAATCTGTTAGTTAGATTAAGTGAATAATTAAGACTTTTCACTATAAGTCTGTACATCTCGCAACTATGTGTGCGTTCCGAATTTTCCTTTTAGTATCAGTTCAGATTTCCATTAGATTGTTTTGCTTTTGGTATTCCATTACAATATTATATCATAAGACTTGGCATTTAGTGAGATGTGCATTAATTTCTGTGATTCTGTGATTTGTTTGTAGGATAACTGTTTTAATCAACGATTAAATTCTTCTTCTTCTAACAGCTTTCACCATTGTTGGTTAAGGTGGTTCCGCTGGTTACAAGAGTAAGACGTTTCCAAGCTGCCTGGTCCGACGCCATCGCTAGTAGTAATAGAAGCCACTCCTTTTTCCATCGTCTAAATCCATATATCGCTGGTCCCCCTATAATGCAGCGATTAAATAAATAAAATGAAATGAAGTATTAGAAATAGGAAAAAATAAGTGAATTGAAAATAAAAAATAACTTTATCTTATAAGAATTTTTTCAGTTATCTGGTAGAACATACAGAACTTGATAATACTACTGTTATGCGTTATCAAAAACAGATTGAAATTCTGAAGAAAATCTGTAATGAATATGAGAAAGAAGATTCAAATGATGCAGAAATCATGCAGACTCGTTTTGATAATATTAGCACTTCCTTAATGGAATTAATGACTTATGGATATCCTCCGGATGAATTAATTGGAGAGGCTCCAGCTGGTTGGAGTTTGGATCCAAGTACAGGATTTCCGAAAGTTGAAAATATTTCTGAAGCTGCCCAATCATGTACATTAATGTAATTAATGCCTTATAATTTTCATTTCGTTGTAAATTTATGCCTATTTTGTCAAATACACATTTATTTTTTCACTTTGGTCATTATATGATTATTTTTTGGTTTGAGGTCTTTTTAAAAACGTCATAGGAAAGACTGTGGCGTCTTTGTGTCCAATATTATAATTTTATTATTTATTATCTAATATTTGGACAAGTATTTTAGGTGTTGCACTTTTTAGGTATATTTCTTGGTATGTTTTTCGGGGTTAATTATTGAAAAAATTATTTTCTGCTCAGTGATGAAAGTCATATTTTTTGTGATTTTTAACAATTTACGCAAATTTTATTTATTTTATTTTTAACGATTTTGTACTCCAATTATTACAGTGGCAGAGAGTGACAATGTGCCGTTATAGTCGAATAATATTTTGTTTATGTTAATATTGTAAGCATTGTGCCTTCTCTTAACAGGAATAAAATTGGAGTAAAATTGCTTATAAAAAATTTCTTTGATGACCTGTTTGTACCTTTCTTCCCAAGCGACTTTCTAGTGCATCGATGCCAACAAAAATAGCGAGTTCCATCGAAAAAATGATATCATTATTATATCATTTCAATTTTCTTAGTTGGAAAACAAAATAATGGTTTTTTAATTTTTATAGTAAACTGTTTTTTTTGGGTTTAGAAAGCAAAATTTTGATAAGCCTTTCAAGAAATATTATTTGTCCCAGTTATGAAACAAAAGTCGAGATGAATAACGGGGAAAATATAGCTTTAATGGAAAATGGGAAATTGTACGGTGAACCTCATTTCGGGCCGTGAAAAATGTTGGGGCGGCATCGTTTTTATGAAAATGTTTGCAAATTTTTATTTCTCAGCTTTAGAAATTTGAAAATTGCAGGATTTTCCGGATGTTTTTCTTTATCTGGAGTACAATTTTTTAGAATGGGATCCAGGTGGGTTGGTACTAAGTTGGGTGGCCATCCTGATAATGCTGGCGATCTGCTTTCATTTTTGTCGCTCTGGCGAAAAACTTCTCATCGAACTAGCAACAATTAATGAAAAACTTATTCAGCTTGTTTAGCTAAAATCCATGAATTGACCATTTAAATTATGTTAACTGATTGCAGTTATTAATTTATTTTGACTATGACGCTCACTTAATTAATTTATTATTTCAATCGGATAAATTGTTATTTTAGCGCTATTTTTATGTAATTTGATTTTATTCTGGTATGTTTTTTTGTGAATTAAAATATTCCTTTGGTTTTGTAAGGTGAATTTATAAAATCTATTTCTGTCTTGCAGATTTTATATTGGAGCATTAATAAATAATGGCAGTTCAGCCTCATAGTAAAACAAAAATTGCCTATTATTATGATGGTCTGTCATTTCGTGTTTATTATTATAATTTTATTTGTTATTAATAAATAAATAGCATGGAAATAATTTAAGATGAAATGATTAAAATTTAAGCAGAGATTGAAATTATTTCACAATAATAAATATTTAATTTAATAGGGGGTAGAATTGCTCAGTGGGTTGTTGCTCAGTTGGGAGCGCCGATGCTGAGGTTCGATTCCTCGCAGGAGTAAAGCTGTATAAAAATCCGGGTGATGCTGGCGACTCATCTATATTTCTATCGCCAAGAGACTTCTTGGCATATTGCTTAATTGCCACAAGTCAGTGGAGCGAGTTTAACCAGCAATGGTGAGGACTCTTCAAAAAAAAAATTAAAATTAGTTCGATTTGATATCTTTAAAATTGTTGTTAAAATTCAAATCATTTTCTGCTTAAAATTAATTAATTATTTTAATTAATTTTTTTCAATTATTAAATTTAATTGGAATCTCAGATTTATCGAAAAATCAAAGAAAATATGGGAATTATTTTAAAATTTCTAAATTTCTTTAAATTGTCTAATTTAATTTATTTAATTATTTAAGTCATTTGATTAATTTTTTTTGGTTTTTATTATATTTATATTTGAAGTGTTTAAACTATATATTTATAAATTATTTTAAATTATTATCTTCGAGTCATTCAAATATGATAAATTTGTTAGGTGATGTTGGTAATTACTATTATGGCCAAGGTCATCCGATGAAACCGCACAGAATTCGAATGACTCATAATCTGTTACTCAATTATGGATTGTACAGAAAACTTGAAGTCTATGTAAGTTTTGTTTGTTAGATTTTTCTAGTTTTACGTTTTCCGATTACAATTTTAAACTTTTATTATCGAAAATTTGGTGAATGGCTATGAAAATTAAAGTTTTAGCGGCCAAGAAGTGCGACATTTCAAGAATTGACAAGATATCACGATGATGAATACATAAAATTTTTAAAAAATATTCGTCCAGATAATATGAATGATAATAATCGCTATTTACAACGATGTTCGTTTAATGTATTTTGAAGCAGAAGTTGAAATTATTTCACAATAAATTAATTTGAATTAGACCTTTTGGAAATTTTTTTTGCTCAAATTTTATATAAGACAATTTATAAGACAATTTCGTCGATAAAATGCATTATTTCTGGTTTGGGTGAAGCATTTTCAAAGTAGTTAACAAAGCTGTCGCATAAAGAAACGTATGGTATGGTATAGTATGGATTTAGAATAAAATGATAAATAGATGTAGAATGAAAAAAAAGTCTGTCTCTAAATTATTTCATATATCAAATACTTACAGATATGGGGGATAGAATGGCTCAGTGGATTGCTGCTCAATTTGGAGCGCCGATGCTGAGGTTCTTTTCCCCGCAGGAATAAACATGTCCAAAAATCCGGGTGATGCTAGCGACTTACCTCTACTTCTATCACCAAGGGACCCCCTGGCATATTTGTCCAATGCGACAAGCCGGCGGAGCGAGTTTAACCAGTGATGAGAACTCTTAATAAAAAGATAAATGATAAAATGATAAAAAATCAATTGAAAATCAATGATAAAAATAACAAAAAAACTTGCAGTTAATGTTGGTGAAGATTGCCCAGTATTTGATGGTCTCTATGAATTTTGTCAAATTTCAAGCGGCGGTTCAATTGGTACCTTTCAAATTAGTTTTTTTCTACTATATTTTTCCAAATATTACGTTATATACTATGTTTTCATTTTTAGCTGCTGCAAATAAATTAAATAAAAAAGATGCCCAAATCGCAATCAACTGGATGGGAGGTCTCCATCATGCCAAAAAAAGTGAGGCGTCTGGCTTTTGCTATTCGAATGATATCGTCCTTGCTATATTGGAACTTTTGAAGTATCACCAGGTTTTTTTAAAATTTTTGTTTTATTACCATTGTTGCATAATTAATTTTAATTTTATTTTTTTTTCCATAACTTCAGCGTGTTCTTTATGTTGACATTGATATACATCATGGTGATGGAGTGGAAGAAGCTTTTTACACAACTGATCGAGTGATGACTTGTTCTTTTCATAAATATGGCGAATATTTTCCTGGAACTGGTGATTTGCGAGTAATATATTCCATAATTTCAACAATATTAATATTAAAAATATTAATATATTAAAAATTTTTTTAAGAAAATGTACATCATTTTGTTAAATAATATGATTTTATCAATGACCTTATTTTGTTTCACGTTTTTTTTTGTGTGTGACTTTGTTATTGTGTGTGACTTTGTGTGACTTTTTTAAATAAATTTTATTTAAATAAATTTATTATTTTGAAGGATGTAGGTGCTGGACGTGGAAGGTATTATGCTGTGAATTGTCCACTGAGAGATGGTATCGATGACGAAACTTATGAAAGAGTATTTCAACCAATCATGGAAAAAGTTGGTTGAAATTTCCATAAAATTTGTATATACTTTGTAATAAAGAGTGAATTGTCGTATTGCAGGTTATGCATACATTTCAACCATCAGCTATTGTATTGCAGTGTGGTGCTGACTCGTTAACTGGTGATCGACTTGGATGCTTCAATCTTACCTTGCGAGGTCTTTAAATTTTATGCATTTTTCTTGATTTAATACTAATTCCTTCATCGACTTTTTATTTAAATATAATATGCGATTGCTTGAAATATAATTTATTAATTTATTTTCGGTCATGGAAAATGTGTGGAATATTTGAAAAAATTCAATTTGCCACTGCTTATGCTTGGTGGCGGCGGATATACGATTCGTAATGTGGCACGTTGTTGGGCATTTGAGACATCGGTCGCACTTGATACAGAAATTCCTAATGGTATTTTTTTTTATCTTTATTAAGTTTTATTAAAGGTTGCAAAATCAAGTACAGAAATGGTTTCTCGGTTAGTAAATATTAAATATCTATTGGATTTTTACTGAGTTTTTTCTTTGCAGAATTACCTTATAATGATTATTTTGAATATTATGGACCCGATTTCAAATTGCATATTACACCATCAAATATGATGAATCAAAATACAGCTGAATACATCGAAAAAATACAGTGAGTTCAAGAGAATATATAAGTTTAAGTAAAATATGCTCTAAATATTTATTTTCTGTTTTAAATATTTTATTATTTTTCAGCTAATTTATCTCGATTTTAGGATGGTGATATTCGAAAATCTCCGTAATATCCCTCACGTGCCAAGCGTTCAAATGCAGCGTTAGATTTTGCGGAAAATTTATTATTTTTCAAGTAATTCAGTTTTGACTCATTTTCGGTTATACCACAAATGCAATATTATTTGGTTTTAGCAATCAAAGACGATACTATTGATATGGCCGCTGCTGAGGATATCATTCGTGATAGCGCAGATCCAGACCAGCGTTTTCCAAGTATATTTTGACAAATAAAACTTTCTCAGTTTAATCCGAGTTTATCAATGTTTATACATTTTTAATTACGGCAATCCAGTTTTGCGGTATATTAAAATTAAAAGTTTGCAGTTGAAGAAAGAGACAAAGCTGTGCAACATGAAGGAGAATACTACGATGCAGCTGAACAAATTAGTCAGAATCAGCGATGTTTTAAGCGTCCAGGAAGTCCTCCTAAAATATTGGGTAATAAAAAAGCTCGACCTGAAAGCATACAGGAACATCCTTCTCGAGAATGAAAAGCTATGAAAAATCTTTCATGGTAACTTAAAGTATTTCCCATAATGGGCCATATTTCTCATTTTTATCTCAGTTCTTTACTAATTTTCATCCATTTCTTTCTTCATTATATTATTATCATTATAAATTAATTGAAAATTGTAAAGGTTATTGTCGATTTTGTGTTTTATCATGAAATTTCTTTTTTTTTGTACTATTTTTTTCCATATTTTTTTCTTTTCGTTTGAAATGCATGGTTTTGTCTAAAATGATTTTCTTTAGAAATGAATTTTATCCTTGAAGCATTTTTTCTATTAAACTGTGAATGTTGAAATTTTTTCGTTAAGGTTTCTCTTTTATGTTTTATTGAATTGATTTTGAATTTTTCATCTAAAAATTGTAGTACTTTTCACATAAATTTTGTTTTTCATCATTTCACATCCTTTGAATCAGAAATTTTTTTCGCAAAGTTTTGAATTTTTTTCAAATTTTCACATAAAAAATCCAAATAAACTTTATTATTTGATCGAATGAATTATAAAATTATAATTGTTTAAAAAAATTTTTTTGATCTCATTTCATATAGAAATTTTCGCTTTAATTTTTTTTTATTAATTTGGATTTATTTATTTTCTTTTCGATTTTCGCTTTCTGTAGTTGGCAAAGGATGGTTTTTCGGATTTTTAATCTTTCGGTAAATTTTTTTGGAAAAATTTCGGTAAAAATTCTAAAGAATTAAAGGGTTTTATAATTTGAGTATTTGATTTCTAGTATTAGTACATAATATTTTCCACTTCACTGATTTCACCAATTAATATGTTGCGGAAATCATTTGCGGTTGGATGGTTCTCTAGGTAGCAAGTTATTTTTAATGATAGAGTTACTTCCGGCAACTAAGAGGATTCCATTGCATGTTATTTTTATCATAAATAGTTGATCTCTTCACGTATTATTATATAATGAAAAATGTATTGTAATGTATGGGGCGTTTGATGAATGGCCTGCAAAATCTCTTAAGAATAAATCCTTTATTGTAAATACAAATGTTCCCTTGATTTTATGAATTTTTATTGGTTAATTGATTACTACCTTTTAAATGCTTAATAACTTGTGAAAAAGATGAAAAAGATGAATTTTTTTATTATTTTGCATGACTAAAATATATGAAATACAGTATGGAAATATAAAAATTTTTCATTTCATTTTCATTTTTCATCTCTTTATAACCTACTATTTCTATTTTATATTCTAATATAGTATAATACAAATAATATAAAATGTTGTATTTCATAATATAATATAATATAAATTAAAGAATGTGATGTGGGGTATATATATATATTTTGTTTTGATGCCATTATATTATATTATGGTATATTATAATAATATATATATATATATATATATATATATATTTTATATATATAGAAACATTATATATATTGTATAAAAAATTATATATTTATATTTATAATTATAAATATATATAATTATATAAATATATAATTATATTTTACATTATAAAAAATTTTATATTTTATAGTTATATTTTACAATATATAAAATATAATTTATAACATAGTATGTTTTATAATTTAATATGACAAAAAATAATATAAATTAATAAAATATGATGTGGAATATATTTTAATTTTGTATTTTGTAGATTGTATTATTAAACATTATTAATCATTTTTATAATAATTTGCAATTTTATAAACCTTTCTTTCCTTAAAAATTTTTCCCTCGTCAATAGATTTTGCTTTTTTTTTGTGGATTTTAATTTTATACGAAAATTGAATTGGTGCTTTAATACTGTTTGTATTTAAATATTTCCATTTTAAGCGTTAATTTTTCGAAAAAGAAATCTAAGAAATCGAAAAATGCATGAAAAAATTAATTTTTCGCTGAATATTGCGGTGAAAATATTTATTTACATCGTGTGACAGCCGCTTTATTGCCTCGTAATAATTTTTTTGTGCTTTATTAATATTCATTTTTAATATGAAATTATCTTATTTTCATTGCTTTATAAATGCATCGAAATATTGCTTTGCTTCGATTTACTTTGCGATTTTATTCTTCATTTGCTGAGTTGAAGAAAAAATGCACTCATAAATTGTAGGGTCAGCTGGTACCATAGAACTGGTAAAATAGAGTTTAGTGAAGAAATCACCAAATCACATCAAAGGATATCTGAAACTAAAGTGTATAGGAGAGTCGCACATAGTTAATACGATGTTCCAACAAAATGAGAAAGCTAAACGTGAAATCCACTGTGCCGGTGATGGCTAAACTTTCTTGTCAGTAGGAATGGCATGCCAGAATTCGGAAATATTTCTGAGCCGCAACTAGGCTTTTCAAAGTATTTAACACAATATTTTAAAATATAATTTATATAATTATGTACTTTTATTAACAATGGTAACAATAATAATATTAATAATAATGATAACAATAAAGATTTTGATAATATAATATAAATTTATTATGAGAAAATAGAACCTGAATATTAAAAAAAAACACAATTTTTATTAATTTCTATAATTTATAGTTTTTATTGACCAATTTTTATCACTTTACCTGTTTGAGTACTGCAGGGATTTTTAATGAAGGGGACTTTGAAATTCGAGTCTCCCTGGTTGCGCGGCGTCGCCTTTCCTAGCGCCACCTCAATTGAAATTCCAGTACATCGGATTGGAATAAAGTACAAATACCAAATACAAAGTACCACGCCAACTTGAGTGGAACATAGCAAATTGAAACAAATCGCTGGCCGCGGCTGCGTTTCCACTTACCCTGTGGCTGTACTGCAGATGCGATCGTTTATTCAGTTGTTGCTTTACCGATTCTTCATTAGTGGCAGAATTCCGGCTAGAAGTGGTTTCTGTAATTTCGTACTGTCGTGCGTCCAATAAAAATTTTCATTTTCATTTTCTGAATTAAAATTTAGGAAAAATTTTAAAAGTATTTATTTATATAATTGTTTCAATTATGTTTTTTTCGATCACTTTGCGTATTTATTCCTTTTTTTCTTTTATATAAAAAGTTTTATTATTTATTATTGTTTAAATATTTAAAAGGTATGTTTTACTTTTAAATGTCAAAAGAACTCCTTTGCGAGTCGCTTGCTTCCTTTCGATATCTGCGGAAGCATTTCCACCCGTTCTGATTCCATTCAGAATCCATTCAGCGCTCTCTTTCGCAGGGGAATTGTTTAGGAGTAGAAAGTGGGAAGCAGCAATCCTCAGCTTCAGCCGAATTCCGCCCCGAATAAGGAGAGAAGAATTCCGGCAAGGAATTGAAATTTTTTTCAGCGAAATTATATTTTTTTTTACACCACATTTTTTTCTAAAATTTTACCATTTTAACTTTTTTCGAAACTTTTTCAGTCGTTTTCCACCATAGAAGTAATTTTCTTTTAAAATCGAGGAATTTTGAATGTTTAAGGAAACATTTTCGCTTTTAAAAGGAAATTATTTTGCAGGTATAAAAACATTTTTAATGGAAATGTATTCATGGCAATCTTTTTCGTCGTTCATTATGTGCCTTAATTATTTTTTCGCTTTTTTTAGTTTGGTAAATTGTTTGCATTTTTTGGTTTTTCTGTTTTGACAATTTATTCATTTATATTAGCAATTTTTTAAATTCTATTATCCATTTTTTGAAAATAAATTATTTGAATTTTCCTAATTTTCGTTGATATTCATCGCAACTTTGCAGGTTATTCGTATAGATTTGGCTTCGGCCGAAGTGGTCGCATTGACTGGCTCGAATATCGATTCAATATTAGGTTGTTACGATGTTTCGTTGTAAAATTCTGGTGAAATAGAGCTTTCAAGATAGTGCATTTCTTTTCTTTCCATTGTTGCTTCTATCATTTGAACATTTCCGGCTTAAAAGTTCTTTGGTTGTTTTTTTGTACAAAATTCGCATTTTATTTTTTAAATTTAGAAAATATGAATTTAATGCAATATAAATTTTCAGCTTCGAATGAAGTAGTCTTTGTTAATTTTTATGCAGATTGGTGTAGATTTTCTCAACAGTTGAAACCTATTTATTTGGAAGCCAGCGAAAAATTTACGGTATTATTTTAAATTTCTTTAGTCCATTTGTCCGAAAGGCAAGAAACTGGAAATTGAATTTTTTTCTAATTTCATTTCATATGGTTAAACCCTTAATTGCTCAAAAGAATTTTGCAAGTTTGAAATAGATTTTATTTTGAAATAGATTTTTTGCGTTATTTTAATTCTATTTGTTTTAGACTATGCCTCCTGGCAAAGTATTGTGGGCTTCAGTGGATAGTGACCGGGAAGGTGTGGTATTTTCATTCTTTTTTTTAAATTTTTTTGAATGATATTTTATCTTATTTGATAAAAGATTCGATAATTTGGCCAATATCAATTTCACTAATTTTCAGTCGATATTGCACAAAAGTATAACGTAAATAAATATCCAACGTTGAAATTGTTCAGGCATGGTGAACTTGTAAAGCGAGAATACAGGTACTGAAATTTTTATATTTATATATGTTTGTATAAGTATTTTTATTTTGCATTTTGAACTCTAACGATCATTCATTCATATAGCCCTTATTCCTTTCTCTTATATTATTTTTTGTTTTGATGAAGTGCTGATTCGAAAATATTATTTTGAGTTGAATTGGTCTTTATGTCAATATTTAATTTTTTTTATCTTCCATTTTCATGATCATTTCCATTTTCTGAAAAAATCGATAAAATCGAAATTCAGTTGATTAAAAAAATTAAGCACGTTTTATGTTCCTATGCATAAAAAACATCTATTTTTTGAAATTTTTTAATTTCATTTTTAATACTAAGCACACATAATCAACTGAAAAAGCACACATAAAACGAGTTGAAATTTTTTACTTTCTTTTTTTTATCTTTTCCCCTATTTAGAGCACAGCGGTCAGTGGAAGCGCTGTCTGATTTTATTTATAAACAACTCAATGAATCGATTATAACAATCGCTTCTACTGATGATTTAAAGGCGAAAATGGACGTAAAAATTCATCAATTTTATTTAATGAACACTGGCTTTAGTCATTTTTCAAACTTTCAGTTAGTTATTTGGGAGAGATAGAGACAGGTTCTTCTCAACGTCTGGATTTGAGCGGGAGAACGATATCATGAAATAGCTTAAATGAAGTGCATGTAGGATGGCTTTTGGTCCTAGTTCTGTTCGTGTTAATTTGGTTCTCTGATATTTTTTTTTTAAATTTCAGAAATCTAAACGTAATGTGGTCGCTTATTTTAATCAGCTTACTGGATCCGAGTACGATAATTTCAGAAAAGTTTCTTCCGCTTTGAGAGAAGACTGTGTTTTTTGGGTTGGATCTGGTACAGGATTTGAGAATCAGTTTGCCAATGGCAATAAAGTTCTTTTTTATCCACCTAAGGTATCATTTACTTTTATTGAAATTTTATTGGCTGTTTATTAACAACTGATCATTGGTCATTACAAATAATTTGCAGATCGACGAAATTGTCGAATATAAGGAAAAACTGACAAATTTGCAATATCTTAAGTAAGCTGTTATAGTGATTCTTTTTCTTTTGTTTATTTTTTTATTTCTTAATTTCCTATTTCGTAATTTCCTATTTGTTTGCCGTATCATGAGAAATATTATATATAGATTGAAACAATTTTGAAAATTAGTTGCACAAAAATTTAATATTACATAAAAAAATAAAAAATTATTTTTTGGCAGATTTGCGTTAGATTTTCAGAGATTGGTTGGGTGATAAATGTATACCTCTTGTTCGAGAAATAACTTTTGAAAATGCTGAAGAATTAACTGAAGAAGGACTTCCCTTCTTAATTCTTTTTCGTATTGTTGGAGACATGAATAACGAAAAAATTTTCAACGATGCTGTAATTCGTGAACTTTACGACCAGAAAAGTGATTTTTCTGTTCTGGAAATTTTATACGTGTTATTTCTTATAGATTTTAGAAAAAAAGCTTTTTCTGAAAAGCTTTTTTATACCTAAATTGTTGTGAATTTTGATAATGTATTTCTTAATTCTTTAAATAATCCGATATTTTATCAAATTATGCAGGGGATGGCCAAGTTCCGATTGAATTTAAGCACCATAGTTTCTATCAATTACTATCCCTTGACGGTCATTCGAGTAAAGGGATTTTCCTGTATTTTCATCTAACAAAAGGGATCTAGTGAAGTTGATCAGATTGAAAATGGTAGAATGAAATTTTAGAAAATACATCTATTTATAATATAATATATACGTTTACCTTCAATTTTCAGATTCTATCAATTGCCTTGTGGCTGATGGGGAAAAATTCGCACATCCGCTTCATCATTTGGGCAAGTCGAAAAGTGATTTACCGGTTATAGCCATTGATTCTTTTAGACATATGTATGTATTCGATAAGGATGTCTCGTAAGTGTTATGTTCTTTCATCAAAAATATAGCTGTTTTTTGATTTTTTAAGAAAAATTCGGATGCGGTGAAGTGCCATTTATTTTCTATCTATTAAAAAAGTTACTGTTGGTAAAATTAAAAATTGAATTTGAAATTGAATTAATTTAATAATTAATTTAATAAATTAAAAATATAAATATAAATCATAATTATGCTAAATGAATTAAAATGAATTAAAGATCACCGCGTGTAAAAAATTTATATGCGATATAAAGGAGCACTGAACTCGTCAGATTAAAGAAATTTTATATTTAATAATTAATTCGCTCAAATGTAACGACAAAATAGCGAAAAATAGCGACAAATAGATTAAAATCGACATAATAGCAACAAGAACAAATGGCAATTTTATTATGTTTAATGCCTTTCTTTTTTCAATTCTTTTGAACTGGAATTTGAAAAAAATATTATAATATATTATATTATATTATATATTAAATATTATAATATATTATATTTTTATAATATATTATAATAATATATTATAATATATTATATATTAATATAATAATAATTATTATATATTAATATATTATATATTATATAATATGCAATTGGTTTTGATATTTTCCATACGAAGTTGATTTTAGCATCCCGGGGACACTTCGTCAGTTTGTATTAGATCTTCATTCTGGTAAATTGCATAGAGAATTTCATCATGGACCTGATATTGATACTACTCAGCAGTCTGTTGCTGAAAAGGTTCTTTTATCTCTAAAAGCTGATGAAATATCAAAAAAAAAATTTCGATCTGCCAAATTTCGATTTACATTAATTCGATTAGTATATGGTATTTGGCAATAATAAGGTTTTTTGCTATAATTTTTTTGCTTTTAGATTGATCCTGCTCAACAGGTTGATAAGCAGAAGCATGTGCAAATTAAGAAATTTGATAATACGCAACCACCTCCTAGTGTCTTTAATAAATTAAAGCCTTCAGAGAATCGATATTCGCTTTTACATAAAGATGAATTATAAATTATTTTTTTATTGGGATTGTTTAACCCGAGATTCATAATGTATTAATATTGTTTATTATTTTATATGGTCATGAAGAATGATTTTGTCCATAAGAAAATGTTTTATTTTTATTTGTTTGATTATTTATAACTGTAGTGACAGTGGAAAATGTTCGATCGTATTTGCCCATTTTTTTCTAAAATTTCAAGATTGCCCAGATTATTTGTTTATGACTGATGCTTTGATATTAAATTTTGAAAGTTTGTCGAGAATATGTTTCGATTTATCCTCGAGTTTTCATTTTTCTTATTTTTTCAATTATCTTAGATATCTGGTAATTCTCAATTCACTTTGTCGAAATATTATAGTTTTATTTGAATTTGGGTATGGTAATTGCATCTTTATTTCTGAGTTTTATTGAACAAAATTTTTGTTATTAACGGCAAATTTCTTTAATTTAACGAAGCCTAAGCATATTTCTGTTTTGTTTTATTGCTATTTGTCCTTGCAAGGTTATGAATCTTTAATTTATTCGTTTGTTTCTATTAGTTATAGAATTGAATAATAAAATATCGGGATTCTTAGATATCATTATCTTAATGGTGAAGGAATGTCCCAATTATTGAGTTCATTGGTGAAATTCATTAGTTGATGATCGAATTTGGTACAAGTAAGCGATTTAGTGCGTTGTGGCAATTAAATATAAGGAGATGGTGGTGCTGTACCATGGCGGTTTCGAAAAATTGACCACAAATATATTTAAAAGGGCACAAAATAAGGAGCTGAAGTTAGCCTGATCAACCTTTATCTTGAGATCTAAGTAAGCATGGCAATATGATTGTTGCCAAAGTTTTCGTCTCAAACGACAGGGGTTAAATAAATACAGAGGCAAGGCTTTTGTAAAATTCTGGGTTGATATAATCATATCGCCAGGTGATTATATTTGTCTTCTATTTCTCTGTATTTGTCTCCGCCATCCTACTAACAGTAAAGGACTTATTCAAAGGGATATAACTAGCTTTAAAGAAACTTTAAAGGCTGGCGAAGATTGTAAAAGTTGATTCGATTATAAATGACTATTACTTTACTCTTTAATATACCTATATACCTTCTGTTCTTTACCATTTTTTAGACCAATATTTGTTCCGTTAATGAATACTTTCTTAATTTGCGGGTAATCGATGATGGCCATATCAAAATAATAAAGCAGTTTTGTACCACTTTATCTCTCGTTTATAGTCGATTCTATTGTCCAACGATATTCATCAGGTTTTATTTGTTGATGTCGGTTTGTTTTTGATAAAATATTTTAATTTTCTCTTGAATAACTTCGAAAACGAATAGAACCAATTGTTTTAACATATTTTTCTTTATCGTTTGTGGAGGAAAAATATCTTTGAATACAATATTTGACGAGCAGTTATTTTCGTCAATTAAGCTATTTTATTTGGGACTTAAAAATTCCTACTTCGAGAGATATAGTGACGTTCAAGCGTACATTTCTCGCTCTCGCCGTTATTACCTATCTTATTACTTTTTGTTACTCACATATATGTATTATTTAACTATATAATCTTTTCGGCATTTTTATTTTTGGATTCATAAACAGCTCATCAAATTAGAAAGCAATAAGTAAAGCCTATCTGGTATAATATAAAATCACTGTTCAATTCTATTAATTTTTATAAATTCTATTTAATAAAGTTTAGATTTCAATGGTTTCTCGATTATTTCTTCGATCATCAACAGCTACAGGCTGCCATTTGCAAACTGTTAGGAATAGTTTACATGTTGACTTAAGACGAGTTTTTATGAAGAGTCGTAGCTATTGCCTGCTTTTTCCACAAGAGGGCAACGATAAGCAAATACTTCACCAAGTGAAATTGGATCTTCCTAACTTCGTTAAGCAAAAATTGGATTGTTTACAGGTGCAGATTTATTCTGACAGCTAATTAGATTTTTAAGAATTGAATATTTTCTTACAGCGAGGTATTTCTTTTACCACATTTCAACTTATTGGTACCTTCATCCAAAATCAGTTTCGAAAGTTTCAGCTGGATATAATGGAGGCATTAATTGGCGAGTCAGCGATGATTTCATTGGTCATTCCAACATCTGAATCATCCACATCGTTTTCTCGCAATATGGAAGAAATGGCAAAATATTACTTTAATATTGGTGGGAAATTGTTTCGGCCAACTGTTTCCTTGTTGATGGCCCGGGCTTGCAATCAGCTAAAGCCTAAGACGTCAATTTGCATTCTCTTTAAATAGATTTAATTTTTATATGATCAGAAAATGAGGGCTTTTTATTTTATTTTTTGCTCAATTTCAAGAAAAGTTTTGAAAATTCTTCAAAATATGCGGTATAACTAAGGTTATCCATTGATTCCCATGTTTTAAACTTGTTCCACTGCCTTGCAAAAGACTGGGAAAACGATACAAAAAAAATTAAAAACTTTCTTTCTTTAGAAAATTAATTATATTATCTATCCAGATTTTTACTAATAAAAACACTCTTCTTATAAAACCTTCTTTTATTTCCCAAATTTTCTTTTATTTCTTTAGGTTATGGATAGATCCATTAAACTGAGGTGGTGCAATTCCACTTCCACTAGAGTGTACCTTGTCTATAAAATGTGGATGACGTTATTTTATATCAGCTAATCATTCCCTGATGAAATCTATTAGGTCCAATAAGCTAGCCGTACGAACTTATCAGAAATAACGAGAAATAGAAAAAATCAAACAAGTCTATGTTATGTTTTCAATATTTTAAAATTTCTCTTACCTCGATCCCGTATCCCGATATATTATGGAAGTTTTGCTATATTTCCTTTCAGAATAAATTTGTTGCATAATTTTATCATTTTAAATCTTTTCATTGATTTCATTACACTTTAACTAATATTAATATTAATATAACTGATAATATTAATATAACTGATTAACATTTAACTAATATTAATATCAATATAACTGATTTCGTTCATTTTCAGGCCTACTGTTGAGTTAGGTCGTGAAACAGTAACATTGAATCAATACAGGATAGCTTTAATATCTGAAATGATTCATACGGCTTCATTAGTTCATGACGATGTTATTGATAAAGCTGATATGCGCCGGGGTAAACCTACTGTGAATGCATTGTGGGGAAATAAAATGGTTTATTTTTCAATTTTTTTAATTCAATCTAATTAACAAATAACTGAATTTATAACGAATAAAAATGTCGCATTTTATTGTTAAATTTTTATATTTTCAATAGAATTTTAATTAGTTATTAGAAAAGTTTAGATAGCTCTTGGAATATCTGCCTTTATTATTCTATTTCTTTTATCATCGCTTAAAATCCCCAGTTTGTTTGGTTCCACGGGGTGCTAGAATGAAAGTATAGTCTTTAAAGAATTAATTATTGCTAGATATTTAGGTGGATACTCGGATTTCACTTTTTATTTTAGAGACAGATTTTTATTAAGGAATAAGTAAAAAAAGAACCTATTTTGCCTTCTGCCGAAACAGCATTCATCTTAGCCATCGCTTCCTCCATTCAATTCTAAATATTTAAAAAATTTATATAATTTATGAATATGATTTACATGATGTAGGCGGTTCTGGTTGGTGATTTTATACTGGCACGCGCAACACAAGTTTTATGTAGTATTGGCAGGTCGAATGTAATTTCTGTGATGTCAACAATCATCGAAGATCTTGTAAGAGGAGAATTCATGCAAATGATAGGAAATGATGAGTTGGATGCAGCTAAGCGATTTGATAAATACATGGCTGCGAATTACTCGAAAACTGCCTCGCTATTCGCAAATAGTTGCAAGTCTGTAGCTATTTTAGCAGGTTAATTTTTTTACTAAAAATGCATATTAAAAATTTATAATAAAATTTGTTTTTATAACTTATTTTCTTGAAATCTGTCCTTATCATTTTATATTCTTTTATGAATTTTTCATTCATTCATGTTTTTGAAAAACGCTTTTGTGAAATTTTCAGATGTTCAAGAGTCGATTTCATTGGCTGCCTTTAATTATGGTCGTTCACTGGGTCTTGCTTTTCAACTAGTCGATGATCTTCTTGATTTCATATCAACGCCAGATACTGCCGGAAAACAAACTGCCGCCGATCTCAAATCAGGTAGGTATTGTTTGGTTCTATATTTTAAATGAAATATTTTGATTAGAAATTTCACCTCATTTGCATATCACTTTTTCTCAGGAATAGCTACGGCTCCGATACTGTTTGCAGCTGAAGAATATCCTCAATTAAATCTGTTTATATCGAGACAGTTCAGTGAACAAAATGATGTCAATCAAGCACGAGAAATTGTTGGAAATAGCTATGGTCTACAGAAAACTCGAAAATTGGCTCAAAATTACGCTTACGATGCCATTAAAGCTGTGAATTATTTATTTCTCTTTTCATAATTTGATCATTATATTATATCTTTATAATATCTTTATATTAATTTGCATTTATATTAATTTAATTAAAATTAATTAAAATTAATTTTCTTTATATTAAGAAAGAAATGAAGAATTTTAAAGCATATTTATAAATCAAATTTTTAGATTAATGAATTCCCGAACAATGATGGTATCAGAGACTATTTAGTGCAGTTGGCTTTAAATCAAATTGAAAGGAAAAGCTAACTTTCAATAATTTGGTGGACGTTATATTTTTAAAATCGGAAATCTGCAGTTAGTTCCATTATATCTCAGGACATCTCAGTTTTGAAAGTTTAATGAATGGCGCAATTTCATACTATAAAATTCAAATGAAATCATGCAATACTCAGTCTGCTTTATGCTGTTTATTGAGTATTTTTGAATTTAATCAATTCTACTACTTCATTTTACAGTGTGAAAAATTCTTAGTTTTTAATTAGAGTTTTCTAGAGTTTTGTTGAAAATTATTTTATTATTTAGAAAAAATAAAATAAATACAAAAGTTTTGGTGTTTTTCAGAATTTTCCATTGGTCAGTTAGTTGTGCAACAGATTTTTTAAAAAATTTTTGAATGCTTATAGCCTTAATATAATTTTGTTAATTTCGTATTTTTTTATTGTCCGTTTTTTGACCTTATTTTCGCCGTACTGCCATTTGTTTTTTATTGTTAGGAATTTTCGCATTTCATTCATTTCTGGTGGAGATGATCTGATATATCCGTTTTGCTATGAAAATTAAGTGTTTCACTCTATATTGCCGGGTTTATCAAATTTATATAATTGTGTGGTATAAACTTAAAGAAATTCATTTCATTATAATACTTTTTGAATGTGGTGGAGTTTCTTGTTTGTCATTAACAATTTTAATGTATTTAGATAAGCCTATTTAATTACATGAATTTTATAGTAGTAATTTATCTATTTTAAATAAAAATAATCGTTTGCAAAAATTATGGGATATAATAAAATCAATAAAAAATAAAGTTTATTTATGATATGAGAGGTTTATTTATGTGAATCGAATTTCCAGCATAAAATTTGAATAAAAACGAATCTTCGAATCAAAACCGAGCGATGCATATTACAATTTTAATAACTTTTTTTAAGAGGCCTCCGTTGCTAGTTGGACTCGCTCCGCTAGCTTATCTCACTAGAGAATATGCCAGGGAGTCCCTTGGCGATAGAAGTACAGGTGAGCCGTCAGCACCATCCGGATTTTTGGACAGATCCCTTCCTGTGGGGAGTAGAACCTCAGTGGTCGATAAGCTGTTAATTCATCAACAGCCCACTGAGCCATTTTGTGCTTGCGATGAATTTTAAGTATCCATACAAATTGCTTTAGAATGATTTATAAATTGTGATTAAAAATTCCAAGCAGAAAATATATAAATTCTGCAAAGGAATAGGATGAAACTGCCAAAAAATTTTGAAAAATTCGGAAAAAAGGACGAAGCGGAAAAATTTGAGGTTGATTGGTTGCTGGTGATGCTCGTCATGTCATTAGCAGTCGACCTATTTTCTGGACACGTTACATGGAAAAAGTCGAGTCGGTCGTTCGGTCCGCGATCATTGGTGTAGTCGCACATTGGGTACGAGTTTCTACGTTTTATATTTATTTTATTAAAATTCATTTTGTAGCCTTTATCATTATTGTTAATTATTATCATTTATTATCATTTATTATTATTTGTTACTATTTGTGTACTATTTATACTATTATTATTATCTTGTTATTATTATTTATTATTATTAATTATTATTAATATTATTGAAGACTGTTTGGCAAAGTGGTGTATCGCATGTTATTAAGAATGAATACTGCAATACGTTTCCACTTCCACCCGTAAGGGTTTCATTTTAATAGTTAATCAAACCAGGAATAGCAAATGTATAAAAAACAATCATACATATATATATTTCAGATTGCATCGTTGGTACTTCAATTAATTTCATTATGAATACTAAGCGATAGATTGGAATTAGAATTAACAATGCGGGACAGTCCAATTTAAGATTAGCAAAGTTGGTGATACCTTAGATTTTCCGGTTCTCCCATTCTCCCATTCAATGTAAAAGGGTGATATGAATTCTATTTCCTCCTGAAGCACTCGACACCAACAACAGTGTTCGTATATGGTGCCTCGGTGTTTTTCATCGTTGTCTACTTAGCTGAAGCATTCAGAACTCCTTATTATTCTCTTTTTACTGTTTGACTTCCAATAATTCATTTATAACTGGATAGTTGTCTGTATAATTGCCGTGTTTTATTTATTTTTTTAAATCCAGAACAAGGATAATAGGTTTTATGCTTGCTGTCTTATTTGGCTTCCTCTCCTTCACTGTGTATCGCAGTCATATATTAGGATTGCACATTGCAGCCAGACAGCTTCGATCTTTCGTTCAAATATTTCACTTTGTTATTATTTACTAATATTTATTTAAAATTTATAATTTATTTGTTATGTATGAAAATGAATGGTAAAAAATTATCAGCAATTTGGAAATTATCGATAACAAATGGTTTAATGATAATATTCAATGTTCATATCATTTGACAGAACATATCGTAACATATTTATTATTTTGATACCTTTATTATAAAGTTTTTTAAAGTTTTTTTTAGTTTTTATTTTGTTCTACTAAAAATCTTTGTGATTCACCATTTCTGATTTGGCTAGCTTCATTCCACTTCTATTAGAATAACTGTTAGTGCATAAAATATCAAATATCATTATTTTCAATTAAAATTCCAAGATCAACGATAATTTGTAATAAAATAGTTTTGTATACAGTATCATTATTATTAAATAAAGCATCCAAGAAATCGCCCTGAAATTTTTTCTCTTAAATTTCTACAAAAAGATTTTATTCTTTATGGAATTTCTATAGTCTCAAAAGATATAATTTTGTTAATGTGAATTTAAGAGAAATCTTTATAAATGAATATGGCAGAAATAATTTTGAAATTTTTTTCCTAATTTCACTAGGAAATTGTTGAAAAAGAGGTGGAAATTGGAGGTTTAAAGGAAACGTCAAAACGCCAAAAATAAAAATTATACAAACCTTTTCAATATATTCAAAAATAATTTGTAAACGTTGCATTGATTTTTCACTTAAATTCTCGGAAACAATAATTTGTAATTTTTTACGAACTTTTGCAAGTAAAACCATTAAATAATTTCGATCGTATGAATAAGCGACAGTTGTAAAAGAAATAATTGTTAAAGAAAGCATTCGAATTTGTCGCTGAAGAACGATTAAATTCTCCTTTTGCTTATTATTTTGAAAATAACCACTTCGTACGAGCAAACCGACCTTTACCATTAATTTTATACAATTTTTTACCACCTAAATTTTATTAAAATTAAATAAAATTATCGCAAATGGACGAGTGATTCTCTCGAAGAATCTTTAGTTCAGTTCCCTTTAAAATTTATCAGATCCAATCCTTGCAATCCTTGAAATTCCCCAAATTTATGGTTTATGAACAAAAGAAATATACGGTAAAATAGTCGTTCAAATATTCATTCACTGAAACCATTGTATGATTGAATTTAGTGGTATTCTATTATTTATGAATGAAAACATAAAATAATCAACGAAGAAATAATATATTTATTTAATAAGAATTCAAAAGAATATATACTGAAAAAAATAAAATAAAATAAACCAACCAATTCAGCGATTTTTTTATTGTAGAAAATTTTAAGTATTCGATAAAAACTATCAAATATTCTAGTTGTCGTATCATTGTTGAATTTGATAAGATTTCGAGAAACTACTTTTGATAAAAGTTTCTTTTGCGCTCGAATAAATATTGATGAAGAATTAAATTGCTGTAATGAACAGCTATTAGTATCAGTGTTGATATCTGAAAAAAATCGACGCTTCACTGTTAAATTTTTAGATATCAAAAATGGTGAATTGTTTGAAGTTTAATTAATCAAGTGATAATGGAGTGGAAAAATATAAACTTTGGCTTGAAAGATATGCCTTGATCATGAGCGATTTTATCATCACTTAATGACTGTATCACTGTGCTGCTAAATTTCGTGATCTCTGTGCTTTTTAAACATGCTTCTTTTATTCTTCTATTGTTTTCTCTTTTGAGAAGTAAACCTGTCCTTAGCTCGGTGATTTATGCGACAGATATATAAGCCGGTTCTAATAATAATAAGGGAAAGATAATCAGAAAGGCATTGCTCTTGGCTACGAAACCTGAAATTAGTTGGCTCACATACATACACATAACGAGGTTGCCGCATGGAGCATCATAACTCTAATAGAAATTGAGAAAAAAGCGATAATCACCCACATTACATCCAAATACCACAAATGAGGAAATCCATTTCTTCATTCCGAGCCTCGAGCAGATATTCTGAATAAAGCTTTGGAGCAACCAGTGTGATGTTTGAAAAGATTCGGTCATCTCTGTCTTCTTGAAGACAAGAGTTACTTGATAAATTTATATATAAGCCCACAATATAAGCCCACAACTCCGGTAATTCCGTTAAAGTATACGGTAACCTGTGTTCTCTTTAAGAGGAAGTTATAAACTCATATAAACTCATCAATGGGTCCTTATAGTGCACAGACTTGGTAGGTTCTATGCAGAATTTCAATTGCTTACAACCACCTAAAAAAATGGCATAGTCGGGAAAGGGTGGATTAGAATAAATGCCACACTAGGTTCCAAGGTTGCAAAAGTATAAAAATTTGTGTTTCTTTTAGGAAGTTTTACAATTTTTATTAATATTCTTACTAGATAAGGGAATTAGCATAGACGAATGTGAACTGCCTAGATTTCAAGCGCAGCGATTCTATTTTCTATTTTTTGCTCATGGCAATTGTAAAACGTGCACCCTATTTTCGTTTCGTTCTCAAATGAATCTCTAGCAAAACTATTTCATGGATCGTTGCTAACTAAAAATGGTGATATTTACTTATTTATTAATTATTTATTACCTGCTTACTTATTTAATTATCAGCTAAATAGGAAAAAGAATAAAGTTTTACTATAAGATTAATTACTTATAATGAGCTGATCATCAATTTTATCAATTTAATCAACAATTAATCATCAATTTTTCATCCAATCTTAGACAACTTTTTATGAAAAAAAAATTTTATTTACGATTGAATGAAGAATCAAGGGAAATGTTGGCATGAATTACCGTAATATTAAATTGTTTTTATATTAAAAAATCGTAAATTGATATGAAAAAAATGAAAATAATGGAAATTGATATCATCGTAAAATAAAAAAGAAAAAAGAAATGGTAAAGTATGATTTTAAAGACATTTGCTCACATTTAAGGTGCCTTTTGTCCTCGAAATCCATTCAAGTTTTTTTGATGCGAAAAAAAGGAAAGAAGAAAATTCAAAATTTTTCTTTGTTTTTCCAAATTCAATTTTTTATGTAATTTTCTAAATTTTCCAGAATCTTAGATCAATTCTATTATTTAACGCGCAAGGACAATCCAAAAATTTACCGTCAAAAGTTATGCAAATTAATATTGCATGGTGGTCAAATATGATATAGCCAGCCAAAGTGATCAGTCAGTGTTGGTCTTCATCCATTCATCCTCCATGACCTTTCATTTCATGACCTTCATAACTTTTTTGATCATATTAGCATTTTTCCATTTCCTGACATTCCCATTGAAACTTCACACTTCACTTTAATGCTAATTCATATGACATCAATTTATTTAAAATTCCTTTTTGACCATAAAGATATATTCATCGAAATCAAATTCTATGGCAATTCAGCTATTAGATTTATATATATATATATTCACGTAATTCAATTTTGCAAAGGCTAGCAAGGTTTTCAAATCCTTCTTTGGCATGTATCGTTATATCAATTGTCACTCATTACGTTCACGCTTTTGCGAATTCCAAATTTGTAATTTATGAGTAATGTTTAATACTTTAATATTTCTTAACCAAATAAAATTCATACCGGTCCATGATAAAAATGATACAGTAAAAACGAAGGCTATATCCTTCCCTACTACAATATTCAACTGTGCGATAGACTGGATAATGGACACCGCTTTCCGGCACTCAAGAGGCGTCTAAATTAATCCAGAGCATCGCATCACAGATCCTGAACATTATTTGAATGATGTAGTCCTTTTGCTGATAAAAAATTATGACGAAATGCAAACAATGCTAAACAACGTGTCAGCAAATTGTACAGCAAAAATTGTATTCAGAATCAATAAAACGAAATAAAACGAAAGCCTTTTCGTCTTATGTGCAAGAAGCTGATAAAATACCTCTTTTTATAAATTCATTGCCGTTTGAGGAAGTGCACGATTTTAAATATCCTAGGTCCACTCTAATACCAAATGGCCGGGCAAAAGATGATATTATAACCTGGATCACGGCAGCTAGAATTGGGTTCTTCCGGTTGACAAAACCTTTATGGAGTCATCGTAAAATCACCATAAAAACGAATGTCCGCATCTATAGCCGTGATTCGTTCGATCTTGTTATATGGCTCTGAGATATGGCCAAAGAGAGTGGAGGAGAAGTAGAAGTATATTAAGAAGTTATATGTCTTTGATCCCTTTTGTCTAAGGTTTTATAGGCCCATCGAGCGAATAAAATATCACATGATCGCATCCACCTTCGTTCAAATACCACTTGCATTAATAATGTTATCACAGAACGTCACTTTCGTTATCGGGGCACGTTCTCTGCCATCCATCACAGGAGTTGATGCATATTTCACTACTTGCCGAACCCTATGATGGTTGGTGTCAAAAGCGAAGTGTGTAAATCAAGACCTGGACTGATACAGTAAGCAAAGATTTCGAACATTTGGGTGGACCAGCAATATATGGACTTAGAGATGGAAAAAGGAATGGGGCTGTTGGAGCCAGCCTAACCAGTAATGGTGAGAGCTGTTAGAAGTAAAAACAAAGCAACCAAGTTGTAAAGCTAATATTTAAACGTAGGGATCCAATGATTTATATGGGCTTAGATAGTGGAAAAAGAATGATTTTCGTTTATCTGAGGTATGGTATCCGATCGAGTGGCTTAGAAATGGCTTTGTGGCCAGCGAAGCCACCGTAATGGTGTGAGCTGTTGGAAGAAGAAGAAAAATCAGACATTTAAAATTTAGTAAAAATTTAAATATTTAAAAGAGTTCTGAATAAGAACAATAGAAATAAATTTAGAATGATAATGATCAATCGAATGATAATAAATAATGAAAAAAAATCAAAAATAATCAAACCTTTAGTACAATCCATTATTAATGATAAATTTATTGGTGAGTATAGCTCGTTTCTTTTCTTGCCTTATCAGTAATTCTATAAAGTATTTGTGGTACTTATTTCGTTTATAATTATTTATTTCACGCCTCAAAATACCAAAAATACCCAATTTATGCTATTTTTTTTCAAAATGGCGAAGATAAACTCTGATAAACTGTGAAATAATGATTCTTCACGGTAAAATTTACGCTTGGATCATGGTGAGACACAATCGCAAGCATTATTTCTGCCAAGGGTGAGTTTTTGTCTTTAATTAGGAGCCAACTTTTCATCTAAGGAGAAATACGAACATTTGCTAATGATTTCGGGCGAATTGAAATCTCAGCTTAGTAGCCAATCAAGACAGCCAAATAAAAGTGGAAAATGCTGGTTAAAAGAAGAAAAGAAAAAGTAGAAGGAGGAGAGCATTTGCAGTGGAGAATTCTCTAATTTAACAATTTAAAAAAAAAAAAGAAAAATAAGAAAATGGAAAAAGCGAAAATTTGAGAATTGTTGAAAAAGACATGGCGAAAATCTACGATGGAAAAAGGCAATGGAATAATGAGAAGTTCTTTTTTTCATACAAAATTCCGGAACAAAGGAAACTTGCCTATGGGATTTTGCCCAACGGTCATTCCTTTCACCAACTGGCGCGAACCTTATAACTCATATTCTCTATTCAAAACCGTTCTTATTTCAGTTTAACGCTATTTCTCTTATCACTTAACAACGATCATCGAAAAATTCGCCACAAAATTAATTAATAATGATAGCCATCTTCAATAAAAATATTGCCAACTAATGGACCTTATATGATGCAAATGAATGACCTTCGCAAGGACATTCCTTGCTATCTGCAAATAAATCTTTTATTAATCGATCAGTCGAATGTTATTGAACCTCGAACTGGTGTTGGTGCTTTAATTTGATTTTAAGTGAATCTTAAGCAGTTACCGAGGCACCAAACACGAACATTGTTGATGTCGAGTGCTTCAGGAGGAAATAGAATTCATATCACCCTTTTACATTGAATGGGAGAATGGGAGAACCGGAAAATCTAAGGTACCTCCAAAGTGGGCCAGTTCGCGGATCCCATTCTACTTTCCTTTTGCTTTCATTGCCACCACTAGCGACATTCTCGCTCGACGAAAAATAGGGCGATTTGTACCCTATCTATTCTCGATTCTCGATGGCAGTCATTTCGTCAATAAGTCACCGATGCATTCACCAAGATTGTATTGCATTTACTGCATAATAATATTGTGATGAAAAAAATCAGCCAGTTTTAATTGGATCCGGCTAAAGGGAAGTTGCAATTTCTGGCTTTTAAGCAGTCTACTCTAATTTTTTTAGTTTTACTTTTGAATAAATGTGTCATGAAAAGTTAAATCCAAGTCGTAGCTGCTGCAGACCTATCTGTGACTCTATAAAAAATTGAATATACGGTGAACTAGTCTTACTGTTTATACCGTACTCAGCCACCTAACTATATAATTTTTCCTCCCTCGGCTCTTTGCACTTTTTACTATATTATAGATTGGGAGCCTTAGTACAATAAGATGCATCATTTGCCTATTCTTCTGTCATCTCTTTCTCTTGCGAAGAAAAATTGCAGAAAAGATGTCAGCAGTCGATAGCCAACATTCGGATTCCACCAATATTATATATCCTTGACCTACTTAAATAAATTTCATTCCCCGTTGAATTGTCTTTAACAAAGCATTTTCTCCAGAAAAGACGCTGTATAACGCTGCCGTATTCTTTTGCGATATTTTAATTTATATGATTCGAATAGATAGATTTATAAGAGTTATTAGAGTCGATATTGATAATGACTAATAAATTTCAGCTTAGGCTTCCTTAATAATCCTTTTAAAAACTGGAACCCGCCCGTTTCCTTCGACCTATAGTGAATATAAAGTAGACAAGCGACCAAGTGTTTAACTAGACTTCGGAAAATTCCGGACGATTTCTGGCTCACTTCTTAATTGTTAATGACTTACTTTTAATCGCAATATTAAAAAAAGCATCACCTTAGCAGAATATCAAAAAAATATAGCATCCAGCTATTAACACAATTTAAGATAACCGTGGAATAATTTATGCTGATTGAGCCAGCAATTAAAAAAAACTGATTCTCTAAAACTACGTATGTCAGCCTTATTCGCCTCTCGAATATTTTAGAAACAGCTATTTTTCTGCGAATTATACTGTCTTATTTTTACTGAACGTGTGTGATATGCAAAACCACTCGACAGTCATGGCGAGACTTTACATGTTTAAACACATAGTTCTAAACAATTAATTTACAACAACTACGAAAACCACTAATAAAGAAATAAAAGCAATGGTACCACAAGGCATAGAAATATTCTAATCATCGATGAAATAAATCTTGCTTAGTGCTAAGCTAACGAAGAAATATTCGAATTTAAAAACTTTACATTACTTTGCAATGGTTCGACCTGCAACGCATAAGTTAACATTAAAAAAATATAGTAATATATTTGATATTGATAATAAAAAGCAAAATTCTAGAAAATACCAATAAAATCACCTAGGCAAGAACAATAATAAACTAACCACAAATATTGAAAGTTAGTTAAAAGTCGGCAAGAAACCGAGAGATTCTTTACAAAACATTTCAAAACAATTTTCCTCAAAAAAAAGAAACCAAAATAAGCTGTACTCGTAACAAAAATTAATTCCTATTAAAAGAAATAAAAAACAACTGAGTGGAACTTTTATTTTCCTGAACTGCACTGATTTCTTGGAAACCAATTTAAATTTTCCAAATTTCCATTTTTATGATCATTGAATCCAAAAATTTTATAAAAAATTTTAAAAATCTTAATCCTACTTTGGAAAATTTTCCAGTACTTACTACGAAAGAAAACAAAACCGAATTATTATATTTTTGAAGCATTGAATTAATAAATAAAGTTTAAAATTAAATCAGTGAAGAAAAATTCAAAAAATTCACGCTGAATTCGAGATTCATCATAAGAGTTTAACAGAATATTTGAAAAATGCATTTGATCTGTGTATCACCACATAGAGATAACACGACAGAGATTGCCCAACAAGTGGTATTTCTTTCTGATAGAGAAATTTCATTAAATCATAAGTCGTCTATTTCTGGAACAGGATTCAAGCGATCTGGTCCCAATAAATATGTTGAAACAGCGTAGTAGTGAAATGCGGCGCCTATAAATATTAGAATACCGCCAGTATTAGAATGAAATTAATAGCAAAATATTTCTTTTCTCTTCATCTATCTATTTTTCCTCTAATATAGCCTAATTTCTCAATATCCAACAAAAGATGTGGAATATTCAAAAATATAACTTAAAAAGCTTCCAATTACATAAAAAATAATAGTAAAATTATACCAGCTACTACATGCAAATGCCATATCGCATGCGCAAAAGGAATAATACCATCAAGTTTAAAAAAAATGACACCAATAAAATAAAATATCCCACCAATACCAACAAATATCAAACCACTTCGATCGTTCTAAACCTCTATTTTAAAGCATCCTTTCAAAGGTCAATCGGCAAAAAAGAAAAATAATTTTTAACAAATTAATTTTAATTTCCTTTTCGACAAAAACCTATTGTTGTAATGCAAGAAATGGTAATAAATAAAACGAAAATAATATTAAAAAATATGGCAAAATTTTACCATATTGAAAACGATGATAGAAGGAGCAGAGGAAATGAAGATATACAAAAGAGTTTCGAATGTTTTGAATCTGAAATTAGGTTCATTAACATCATAATATGTATAAACGAAAAGTGTATATACAGTCCGTATGCATTCGATAAAATAATTCGAAAAAACAAAAAAACAAGCAGTCAAAACAGTAGTCAAAATTATAAGAAAACTACGTATATTAAACAAAAACAAAACCTTTCATGAAATGCATATTGATATGCGATTCCCAATGTTGCGAAAAGCCAGATTGACCATTTCATAGTGATTCCTGGAAAACCACTGTGTCGCAAAGCCAACCATGGAGTATACGATGCAGCAATAAAGAAATATATCGCCGCACGATCGACAATATGCAAATAATATCGGAGTTTTCTAGAAAAAAACGAAAAAACTGACTGACAAATGTGGTTTTACTTGATTCTTTTGAAATCTGGCAAATGAAGCGTTTTCACGGAAAAAAATAAGCAATTAAAATATGGAATAAGAAAAGATTTATTACAAGGAATTTTGTTTCTCATCGCAATTTTTGGAATAAAAGAAAAATGAATGGAAAAATTTACTTGCGATTTGGCCGAAAAAGCAATTCACACACGTGGTAGGCTGTCGAAGTAATGAACAACAGCTAAAATTCAATTAAACAATAAAAAAATCAAGAAAACATAAGTATTCAATAAATTAAAACAAAAATAACCGTGGTGAAAAAACCATATACAACAGAAACAGTAAATTGAAGATTTCGATGAGATGTAGCAATCATATAATTCATGCCATATATGCTTGGCACAATCGCAACCTAAATTTTTTTATAAAATCTTCATTGCTCTAAAGATAAAAGATAGCATAAAAAAAGAAAATTACACACAAATTTCACGAGTAAATGAAAAAACTAAAGCAAAAATAACATACACCATGTGTGATAACATTTGCAATATGTTCGATTCGAGTTGGTTCATAGGATTCACCTTTGGCAGCTCTTCGATTCATATATGGACTACAAAGATATAAATTAACAAAATACCAGGTAAAATACATGAAAAGATAAAGCTAAGCTAAAAAATTTAAAAAAAAAATAATAGGAAGGCAAAGTTTTACCTGCATATTCCGCAACTACTCATTACCGAAACAAGAAACAATGTTATATAACTTTCATTTACTGCTTGATTAAATTTGATTCGTTACATACAGAAACCTCATCCTGTGATCGCATAAATTATAGTTTTATAAAGGCAAAAGCACCTTTAAAGCACCATCGTTCCAAATTTCCAATGCTATTCAATACTAACAAACACCCGTTTCACCACGAATTAAACTCTTCAACCTTCGAAAATATTTAATCATATCTTCATCGTGAAACGAAAAAAAATTTATAAATTAGTCCAGTGATGAACGATTCATTGCAATAAAACTTTCTGCGCTATTTTAAAATTCGCAGAATTTTTCGTTATTAAATTATCACATAAGTCATCTTTACAAAATGAAATTTAAAAAATAACTCACTTAAAAAGTCGACAAATTAACTTTCCAACTCATTCGTAAGTATTCCTTTCAATCAAACAAATCAATTAAAATGTGAACTACAGTTTCGTACTTCCATACTTAAATATTTTCGCCACAACCACTGACTGATTGCAGTTTCGTTGAAAAAAATTATTAAACCATTTCTCTGCAAAAAAATTTTGTTTTTTTCTCTTTAAGCCAAACTTTATTTTGATGAAACAAACAACTTTAAAAATAGATTCATTCATAAGGAATTTACCAAGTTAAATTCCAAAAATCAGATTAGCAAAGATTAAAAATTTATTATTGTATTACACATTTTACAATAATTCTTTTTCAATTCTACAAAAATATTAGTTAAAAATATTAGTCAAATGATGAAAAAAGGATGAGGGGAGGATGAACTAATGGTATATTCGAGTCGCATTGCTTAAGGAAGCGAACATGGGTCCTATTCCTGAAATCTCCATGGAAGCGAATCTTATCATTTAAAGTGAAATTCCAGTGCCTACACATTTATTCTTCTACTAAATATAAAAGATTATCTGTTTTCTACTTGTTTTCTAATAAGTAACATTAAATTTTTTTGTCATTAAAAATCCGACAATGACCCACTTAGACTTCTATTGCCAAAAAATTTTTAACCACACTAATAACCAGCGAAGCAAGTCGAGCCAGGAACAATGTCAAACTCTAACCACCTCTTTTTTACAACAAATAAATATATATATATATATATACTTATTAAACGATTTAATCAAAAGGCGCTCACTCTGGCAGTGAATGGAGGCAAGGAAACAAGAAATGAAGTACATATAAATACAAACAATTATACTTGCTTTCTTTTTAAAAAAAAAACAGAAAACGAGCAAATATTTTAAAAAGTGACCACAACAAATAAGGAAAACAAAAAAAAGCTAAAAAATTTTCTGATGAAATTGCTTGATAACGCAGCTTAATGAAAAGAAAAAAAATAAAGAATAAAGGAAAATTAAAGTTGGCGAGGAAGAGGTGATACTTGAGCTAAAGTATCTTCTTCAGAAGCTGTATGATGTGAAGAAACTGCAGCAGATACCCATTCTAAATATCATTTTTATATGAAAACTTTTCAGTGTAATTTGGAAGCTGATTAAATAACTTTCACTTTATTCAATAAAAAGAAAAATGAAGATAAACATAGGATTCTTAATTAAACAAAAAAGAATAATTCTTAACTAAATACTTATCTTTTCAAATTTCTTGCTTATCTTTATGTCGGAATGACGAAGCTAAATGAACCTAAAAAATAGCTCACCGATCTCTTCTTCGTCGTCGGCTATATTAGATTTTTCTCCAAGAGGAACATTAAGTGGTAAAGAAGATGAATCAATAACCAGATTATGTGAATAGGGTTCCCATTCACAAATTAATGGTGTTTTCGGTTTTTGTTGATCTTTAATGACAACACTGCCATCTGGACGAATAGTAATTACATTAACCGAAGGCCTACAAAAAGGAATCAAAATGATCCATGATTGAAATTTTATCCAGTATTAAAGAAAGATTACCGAAAAAAAATTTACTTTTGTAAAATGGCATCAACTAAAGATTTAGGAACTTGGCCGGTGCTAATGTCTGAAAAAGTATTAGTGCTGGAACTGCCATCAGTTAAATGTGTTGTGACTCCACAAATTGTAGTATTTACGCCAATATCTACAGTTGTTTCAAATTTTTCGACGATGTCCAAAGAATCGGTAACAATACCGATTTCAGCTGTGACAACTTTTGATGGAATATATCGAAAAGTCGCTTTATCATCATCAGATCGCTGTGTTGAATGGTTCGACGGTATTATCGGTGCTTTTTTGTTCTAAATATTCGAAATTTTAATAATTTTAGCCATAATAATAGTCATAAAAAGTGAAATAATGTAATATTAAATAAGAAAGAAATATATATTAAAAAAATATTTAAATACAAGAAAATTTAGGAAAACCAATTAAATCAATTGTTAATTACCTAAATTTTATGATTAAAATTAATAAAATTCATTCGGAAACTACCTCAATAGATTCTCCAGTAAATGAATCGTGGTCCACGAAGGAAGATGGGATAATATTTGTTTCTGAAAGAACAGAGGGAATCACTTCACGTGCCAATTTAGTTATTTCATTCTTTAATGACTGCATACTATGATCAACAGTAGACTCATTAATAACATTGCGCTGGCTTCGATGTGAAAAACTGTCCAGAAAACATGTGGCAATCTAAAATTTTGAGATAAACTATTTTAACAAGCTATTTTATAAGCTTTTACTAAATTTAATTGACCAAGAAATTTCTACTGAAATGATTAACGAAATTCTTATAAGAAATCAAATTAGCAAACCAATCTTAATGAATGTAAAGCAACTTGAAACTTGAAACTTTTTCTGAAATTTCATCAGACTGCATCACTGATTGATCATTTTCAACATTTGAATTGCTGATAAATTTGCTGATAACGGACGAATTAGATGGTGATGTTGACCAAACTTGGTCGGATGAAGATTGTTCTTCATTCTTTTGATATTCGCAGTGGTCCGAATTCTCTTGGCAGATGATTTTGACATTATTTAGTTCAGACGATCTAGAAAATTTGTTTATAAGCCTATTTGATAATATTTAGCAACAATAATTTTAATATTAATTAATCTTCTACATCTCGCAAAATTCCATTTAATCCTCTTGAATCCTCTATATCAAATCCTACATATTTTTTTGTTAAAACCAGACAGTAACATCTCCTTAAATTTTTTTCAATATTTTTCAATATTAACGGTATAGAGGTGTCAAGGCCTTGTTCCAGTAATGATCCTTAAAATTCCATCAAAATATCTTCAAAACTGTTTTGCTCTAAAACATGTCATGCTATTCAAATATATCCTTAAGATCTCCAAAAGATTCCCATTCCATTAGTGACATTATTCCACATCTCCAGCTCACAAAGATCCAATTGTGGCTGTCTCCCTAAAACCTTGTCAAAAAGCAGCTTTTGCACTGGTAGCATTTTCGGCAACATATATCAAAGGGTAGAGGGGTTTTAATATAGAATTGTAAGATTCAAAAAGGCATCAAGAAATGTAATGGGTACTGAACAATTTGCCATCTGTGTATGTCCATAAAAATTTAGCTCCATGAATTATAAAATATTTCCAGTCTGCATTAAATAGCGTTCTCTACTCCTCTGACCTCTGAAAGCTTTTTTACCTTAACCTAATAATAACCTATTAATATCCTTTCAGACTCCATGAAATTTTCAGACTTTTAAGCCGAATCTCATATGTTTACCTTAATGCATTTAATGCACTTTAGAGTCAAGCTAAATTCGCCATGCTTCATTAAATTTTAATAAATCACTGTAAATTATAGATCATGCCATAAATTATAAATCATTTTAGCTGCTGTATAAGAATATTTCTATATTAAATGATAAATAAATGATAAAAATGATTAAATGATAAAAATTTTGATGCACTTTATGCACTTTAGAGTCAAGCTAAGTTCACCATGCTTCATCAAATTTTAATAAATCACTGTAAATTATAGCTCATGCCATAAATCATACCATAAATTATAAATCATTTTAGCTGCTGTACAAGAATATTTCTATATTAAGTGATAAATAAATGATAAAAATGATTAAATGATAAAAATTTTATGAATTTAGTTAAAAATAAAAATTAAAATTAGATAATGCCATAAATGCCATAAATAATCAACATGAACTTCCTTCCTCATATGATCATAGCAGCCTTTTGAACAACTGCTTTAATATCGGGTTACAACCCTCCATAACCTAAAATATTTTCAATCCTACCTGAAAAAAATCAAACAGCACTTCGCTTTAAATTCTCTTTACTCGCTTTAGACTGTTCTATGATAACATAACATATTGTGGTAAAGAATGTTCCACTTCTTGAAGATGCATAAAAGTAGTTCAGTAGTCCGTATTGAAACCATTTGCTATGCCTTAAAACCTGCCACGCTTTAAGAAAAGCTTCCTAAATCTCTTCAAATAAGTGCACTTTTGCTACAATTTGTTGGTAACATCACTTTATTAATTCTCTTTATTAATTCTCTCAACTTGATACCATCACACTTTTGTTCCTTTTACTAGTCAACAACGCTAAATAAATTTATAAAATTCAGAATCAAGAAAAACAAAAGTTATGTTTTAAAATTATAAGATCATAATTAGAGAGATTTGGTGGAAACAATGCATCAGGGAAAAACTATGTGGAAATAAAACGAATTTTGAGGACATTTTAAGCAGTGCAAAGTTCTAACAGTTTTCACCACTACTAATTAGGCTAGCTCAGATGGCTTGTGATGGATAGATGGAAGGCCAATGAAGACCTGGTCGGGTTCAATCAGAAAGGTAAGAAGTTCCCAAACTGATCCATTCAAAATCCTTTCTGATTGTACCCGACCAGTTCCTGCGGTCTTCATTGGCCCTCCACTCTATCCATCACAAGAATTAGAAAGTCAGTTCCTGCGGTGAACTTTTCACTAATTAAAAATAGTTCGCTAAAAAATCTATTTATAATTCTATTATGAGAATTTTTATAAAAACTAGTCAAAATCAAAAAACTGAATTTGTTTAAAAATCTTACAAAGAATTACTCGATAGTCGCCTCGTATCTAAACGAGGAACGTTCACGGTTCGTAAACTGAGTGAAGTGGATGCGTCGAGTTTCTTCGCACGAGCCGATATACACCGATTCTCTATAAAATACGAATTTTAAAACAAAAAATCCTATCTGAGCTGAAAGAAATCCGTGGCAGCTGTGAAAGACAAATAAATCTATTATCTATTTATCTATTACTTTAATTTATCTATTTATAAGATATTATAAATGCAAACCGAAACGCTGAACGATCTCATTCGACGTTTCGTCGTCCTTAATGCTGAGATATTGAAATATTGAGGATGGTGATGGAACACAGTTATCACGAGAAACTATTTCTGCCTGAAACTGCCGTAGAGTAATCGATAAAAATATTGAAAGGAATAATAAAAGTATATTTTAAAAGATATTGTGAAATAAAAGAACGAAAAATAAAATGAAAATAAGCAAAATTTTAAAAGAAAGCAGCTGACAATAGCTATAATTTTTTAAAAAACCTATAATTTTCATTTAACGAACAAACATAATAAAGTGACTCTTAGAATTCTTTGAAAAGCAATTCTTTTAAATACATTTAATAAATATTACTAAATAAAGAAATTTCCGCAACAGAAATAAATAAAAAACTACGAGCTCTACGTTTGCCTCGTTCGAATGAAATTAGAAATGGTGGAGGCTGCTGGAAGCGAATTATTTAATAATTCAACCAATAATTTTACGACCGAAACAAATGCAAGAAAGGTCTAATCTAATTTCCAAAACTTGCCTTTTTCTTCGCTTTTTCGCTTAAGCAAAGCCTAACTGAGACAAATATTTACAAAACAAAAAATTTAAATCTAAAGATTTAGATTTAAAAGAAAAACTCGAACTTCAAGTCGGTCATAAATGTGTTTCAAATGAAGATGAATCATCCATCGAATTTGACCAACCGCACTATCATCGCTGAAAGGAATTAAAGGAATGTTATTTTTATTAATATTAAAATTACGCAGTTTTATAAAAAGCTTGAAAACTGCAATAAAAAAGATTAACAGATTTAACAGAATAGATTTTCTTTCATACTTCTGACTTTTACCAATTACATTCGATTTAAAAAGAACTGCAATGCTACAGTGATATATTTAGCTACACTAATTTTTATTGATCCACAGTAATTGGATATTCACCGTGTCCTTCTACCCCCACTCCCGCTTCATCTGAAACCACTATCCATTATTCAAATTTTATGTTATTAAGCTCATACCAATTTTTAATGTAACAGCTAATAAGAGAAAAAAAGAATTTATTCAGAAAAATGGAGTGCATACAATATAAAAAAAATTATTATCACAAAATTACAAAAAAAAAGAAAATAAAATAAAAAGAATTTCAACTTAAAAATAAATATTACTACGAAAAAATGAAGAAAAATCAATGTTTAATTAAACTAATAAAAAAATCTATTAATTTTTTTGCTTCACCACTACTCATCATACGACTTGTTCTACGAGTTATTAGGATAATGAAATTGTATGCAACTAAGACGGAATATTAAAAGGATGGCCATCTAGGACATCCAAGTGACTCCCAAATATCACTTAAACTTTTGCATTGACATATTTACTCCTGTCAGAGTCAGAAGTAAAACTAATGTTAAGAAGAAAATCTAAGCAATACATGGCTTTTCAATATAATACAATATCCTTCGCAGGATTTTTTTCAATTAAAAAAACCATTTTGAAAAAAACAGTGAATAAAACTTTTTTAAATTGAGCCAAATTATAAAAATTAAAAAATTTTAATTGGAAGGAAAATAATAAAAAAATAAACCTAAAATTTTTCGGTTGCGAAATATTTTTTAAAATCATAGATGGTTT
This sequence comes from Dracunculus medinensis, assembly GCA_900625125.1. Taxonomy (NCBI): domain Eukaryota; kingdom Metazoa; phylum Nematoda; class Chromadorea; order Rhabditida; family Dracunculidae; genus Dracunculus; species Dracunculus medinensis. Next base: position 2,081,924 of record UYYG01001156.1, on the reverse strand, counting down.
ACTAAATATTTCTGCAACAATTTGACGAACAGCTAAACGAATATTTATTATCGAAATATCTGAAGGCAATCCATTTTGATGCATTTTTTTCAATAATTTTTCGTTAATTTTTCGTAAAAAATCTTCTTTTATTGAAAATTATTGCCCACTGAAATTTAAAAAAATTTAAGAAATTAAAAGAAAAAACAAATTAAAAATTAAAAGAAAAAACAACAACTAAACTTAAAAATAAAATATTCTAAAATTTTTAATTTTAGAAATTTTAGAAATTTTTATAATTAATATTATAAAAACTGTAAAACTGCAAAATTAATATAATATTATAAAGATTATGAATTACTTATAAATGAATATAAGAGAAATTTAATGCAATTCGATTAGAAATTCATTATTTTTCAGTTTCCATTTTTTTCGTTTCAAAAAAAAAATAAAAATTGTCGAAAATATATTAAATGAATTCATTTTTCATTCACTTAATTCTTATTTTTACTGCAGCTTTTATTTCAATTTAAATATTTCTTATTTTTAATTACTTTCAATTACATCCAACTGCAAACTTACGTTTATTGCTGACTTCGTCGTCCCCGATAGCAATTTCACAAATTTCTAAATTTTCATCGCAGTATCGTTAAACCACATTTCACTGCAAGAAAAAATGGAACAATAATGAGAAGACTATTAATTAAAATTTTCACCTTACAAAATATTTTTATTGATTTTATATTTTATATTTTATTTATCCCATATTTAGTAAAATTAAAATTCGTTTATTTAAATTTTTTAAAACAATATTCAATATAGCACATTCTACCATTAATAAATAAAAATATTTAATTTTTAGAAAGCGATAAAAAATAAAAATCGAATAGAATAATGATAGAATATGCTATAAGAGGTAAAATCCTTATACATGTTTTTAATAAAGTTGTATACTGATAATTTCCTTATCATTCCCTTTAAACTGCATACCTATTTTGTTGGATAATTCTTATCAGTATTGCTTAAAATAAAATATTTGACAAAAAAGATCAATTTTACCAATAAGTACAAAATCAGGTTTATTGGTTACAGACACTTTTATTTTCTATTAATATTCCCGGGAAGGGAATTTCAATTAATAGCTTATCGACGTCAACCATTTCTTCACCTTACAGGAGACGAACTCGTTTCCTTTCAAATTCCTTCCCTTAAATATCCTATCTTAGTTTTTTATAGTCTACTAGCCGCTGTAGTTTCCTTAAAACCTGTTCTCCGTATTGATATTGATAAAGTAAAATTTCAAGAACTCCGTTCTCTGGATTATTTGTTATAAGCTATATTCTTCTTTTTATGAATCTAAAAGAAAAGGTATAGCACTGAAGGAAGAACTGTTAAGTATGACAAATTGCTGCTTATCGTAATTCAATTCGCCTAGTAAAATATTTTAATAATTTAGAAATTTTGGTCTCATAATTTGCTATAATTCATCTAAAAAAAAAAATTTTATAGGAAAAATAACAATAATGATAATAATACAATAATGATAATAATACCGTGATAATATAACAATAAATAAACAAACAATAAGTAAATAAATAAACAAAAATAAATAAACAAAGAAATATTAAATAATTGAACATTAAACAAAGGTAAATTTGAAAAAATTTCAATTCGATTATAATAATAAATCAATTCATTTAATTTCTGAAACATGGAAAGGAAATTAAAAACATAAATAAATGTAAATAAGTATATAAATAAATAAATAATAATATGTAAATAAATATAAATAAAAAATAATAAAAATCAATGATTATAAATTTAATTATTAATTTAATAATTATTAATTTGGTAATTATTGATTTAATTATTAATTCCTTGCCCTCATCATTACCGGTTAAACTCACTGGCTTGACAAATATGCCAGAGAATACCCTGAGGATAAAAGTACAGGTGAGTCGGAAGTATCACTCGGGTTTCTGGACAAATTTATTCCTGCGGGAAGTAGAACCTCAGCACGGGCATTCCGAATTGAGCAACAACTCACCGAGCCATTCTACTCATCAATTCGTAATTAATTAAATTAAAACATGCGAATGAATATTAACGGAAATAATAAAAAAAGGGTGTGACTCAGTGGTTCTTCGTTGCGATGATGCCACGGTTTTTATTTGCGGCACCTGCAAACGTGTCTTTCGAAAACGCATACTTCTATCGCCAGGTGATTCCCTCTCTGCCTGGTCCTCCAAGCCAGTGGAACCTGTGGGGACCAGCGGAACTAATTTACTAGCTCAGGAATGGTGGACCACCTTAGAAAAAGCATCAAATATTCTATTTTTCTGCAAACCGTTGAATTGGCGAAAATTAAAAAGAATACAAAAGAAATAAATAAATGAAAGAAATATTTAACCAATCCTCGCGGTTCCAAACATATGCAAAACAAAATAAAAATAAAAAGAATAAATTAAAGCCGAAATTTAAAAATCGAAAATTGGCAAGATTCCAATTACCATAATCCACAAAATTGGGTCTTAACACGAAAAATTAATCAATAAAATGTAATTTGCGCATTTTTGTCTATGTTCAAGTGTAATCACGGACTTAGTTTTTGGAAGCGTCGTGGAATTTGCTCTGATTTTATTGCTTAATTTTGTGGATATTGTTCCGTCTTTCGTGGTTCTTTATTTATTTAAGTTACTTAAAGTGGCATTCCGTAGTGTTTGCGTCTTCTGACGTGAATTTTACGTGTAAATTCAGTCGAATTTTTCTGAATAATTTTTATTTTTATTACTTTTTTATTATTAATTTTTATTTATTTTTTATTCTTTATTAATTTTTATTTATTTACTTTTATTTTTCATTAATTTCTTATTTTTTTCCATTTTTCTATTATATTCTATTTTATTTTAAAAAAAGAGAAAAAAATTATCATTTGAAATTAAGAAAAAATCTTATGGAAAAATTTTTTTAACAGAATGTTCGTAATAAATTAAGAAATATTTGGAAAAAGCGAATTTTTTTTCTTTTCCACCAGCATGTACAGTTTTCTACCAGTGCGCAATTTGGCTTGAGCTATTAAAATTAGGGCATTTTTATGCTTAGCGAATTTATTACATTCCTACAATTAATTGAAGCTGGGTAATTATTCTAAATCCTTTATATCGCTCGGTTTCGTTCAAAATCTATCTCTGATTTGTAATTTAGCATCTTTTAGGTTTTTGTAAAATTTTAAATTAATTTTTTAAGAAGAATTCGATTTTCAAATCGATTTTCTTAATTCTATTAATATAAAAAAATCGTTATTAGCACTTATTTTTCTTCTTTTTTTAAAAAAATTTCGATTTATATAATTTTTATAAATGATATGTGATTTGATTAGAAAGGAGAACAGCTGATTAAACCGTGTTTTAATTATTTTTTGATCTTTGATCATTTATCTTTTAAGTTTGTATAGAATAATAAAAAATGTTTTTACTCGAAGTATTTTTATTTATTAATTAAATATTTAAAGTATAGTTGCTAACTACAGAAAATATGTAAATATAAATACGAATTAATTAAATATTAAGGATGATGAAAATCATTTTAAATAATAAATAAATATGAAATACTAAATTATTTTATTGTTTCCTTATATTGATTGATTAATTACTTTGTAATATTGTTTGCTTTATTGACATAATGGTTAATAGGTGATATTTAACATAATAGTTAATAGTAATAGATTAATAGTTTTCTATTTAATTGATTCTTCAATGACGATGAACTTTTTTAATTGTTTATGAATATGAGTTCTTTTCAACAATTTAGTTTAAAATTATACTCAAATTTAATTTTGACCCTATAAAGTTCAATTGTTTGAAGAAAAAGTGCTTATTGACTCGTTTTACGAAAAGTCCTTAAAAAGAAAAAATTCTTAAAGTTTTGAAGTTTTACTGCAGTAATCTAAAAACCTTTCTTTTTCATCCTCATCTTCCTTCTACCCTTTCCTCCTTTTCTCCTCCCACTTTTAGTATTGCAATACTGTTATATTTCCTTATTGATAGCTTTTTTTATCAGCGAAGAATTGTTTTGTATTTCAATTTTATCTTAAATCATTTACGTTTGTTTACGTTACTATCTCGTATTTTAGCTGTATTGCAGATAATCTTTTCAATGTTTTCTCATTTACTTATAGTATTTCTTTTTCATTAAATGAATATCATTATCATTCAACTCTAGAATGCAACTAAAGTTAAGTGTTAACTATTAATTATTATGGAATTTTTAAAATAATGATGATAAATGATGTATAGGAGTCAAATGATTACTTATACGTAATGTTTATTTTTGCAAATTTCTAAAATCACTTTTTTCTATTTTATTTCAGATTTTATTAAATAATGGCTGCCGTTACAAAGTATAGTAGCGTTTATTCAAATGGAGACAGGTATTTCTATTTATTAAGACAGAAAACCAAATTTCAAGAATCTGCTAAAACTATGAAAGAAGTGGGAATATCAAAGTGTGCTTATTAAAGTTATATTATTTTAGTGGTTACCATAGTGGATCACCAGTGAAACGAGAAATTGACATGGATGACGATGATATGCCTCTTACACAAAAAGTACGAATGGTTCAACCTGAGGTTATTCTTCATGAGCTTTTTTTGATTTCCAAGATTAATTTTTTATCGTCGGTTTATGGTAAATTCCCGAAATAATTGATCTTAAGTTTTGTTCATATTGTTTCATGTGGATAAATAGATGTTATTTTAAGGTATCAGGAAAGAGATCATTTGAAGCGGCTTTGGATGCTTCATCATCGAATCGAGTTAAAAATCATTCTGGAAACTTGGTGACACATCTTAAAAAGGAAATAAAAGCGGAAGTGCATAGCGATGATGATCTTCCGCTGAGTAGTCGCATTAAAGATTCCTCTTCAAAAAAGCGAAAAATAAAGGAATCAGACGATGAATATTCTGAACTGGTATTGACACACTATCAATCAATAAGCTATCAAGTAATTTCATCCACATTAATCTATTTTATTTGTAGAAAAAGAAGCGGAAAATGGAAAATACAAAAGAAAAGAATTCATCGAAAAAATCTGAAAATAAGGATGTGAAGAAGGAAACTGTATCATCGCCATCCAAAAAAAAGAAAAAAGTTGAAGAAGAAGAAGAAATTTGGAAATGGTGACGTTTTTCAACTTTGAATGATTGATTTCGAGAAAATTTGAATTCTTTTCATCATGTTGAATATTATTATTAATATTATTACTAGTGTTAATTTATATTTTTTTTGTAGGTGGGAAGAAGATTCAAAGCCAGATGGTGTGAAATGGCGAACGTTGGTGCATAAAGGTCCAGTTTTTGCACCCGATTATGTTCCATTGCCGCAAACTGTACATTTCAAATACAGTGGAGAAGTAAAATTTTAAATTTAAAATATTGGTGTCCATCTCTTGAATTGGTTTTTTTCTTTCTTCTTCTTTTAATAGCTCTCACCATTACTGTTTCGGCAGGCTCCAACGGCTACAAGGGTAAAATGCTTCCAAGCGGCGCGGTCTGATGCCATCGTCGACAGTAATGGAAACCATTCATGTTTCCATCGTCTAAGTCCATATATTGCTGGTCCACCTATACCTTCAAAATCTTTTCTCACGGTATCAGTCCAGGTCTTGATTGGTCCACCTCGCTTTTGATGCCAACCTTCACATGGTTTAGCAAATAACGAAATATGCGTCATCTCCTATGGTGAACAACGGAGAACGTGCCCTAACCAGCAAAGGCAGCGCTCTGTGATAACATTATTTATGCAAATGGTATTTGAACGAAGATGTATGCGATCTTGTGATATCTTATCCACTCGACGGATTCGTAAATATATACCTTAGACATGAGTGGTCAAAGATAATTTCTTAATATCCTCCACTTTCATTCGCTATGTCTCAGAACCATATAGTAAGATCGAACAGATCACTGAAATATAGATGCGGGCGTTCGTTTTTATGGTGATTTCACGACGACTCCATAAAGGTTTCGTCAGCCGGAAGAACCAATTTTGCCTCAATCCAGGTTATAATATCGTCTTTTGCCTGGCCATTTGGTATTAGAGTGGACATTTAAAATCGTTCACTTCCTCAAACGGCAATGAATTTATGAAAAGAGGCATTTTATCAGCTTCTTGCGCATAAGACGAATAAACTTTCATTTTACATTGATCCTGAGTTCGATTTTTGCTGCAGTTTCTGACACGTTATTACTTGCATTTCGTTATAATTGTCAGCAAAAAGGACTACAAAGGATTTTTTTTAAATATGCGTTATATCATTTTGAATCCTTAAATCTATTACATATTTCAGCCTATGAAATTATCAAATGAGACGGAAGAAGTGGCATCGTTTTATGCAAAAATGTTGACTCACGAATATACTACTAAAGAAATTTTTAATGAAAATTTTTTCAAAGATTGGCGAAAGGTTTTTTTTATACGTGGATTTTTCATAGATTTTTTAAGATGAGATTTATTACCTATTTATAGAATTTCGTCTTTTTTTGAAAATTATATTTTATATATTTATGTAAATAAATTACATATAAATTATATATATATATATAAATATATTTCAGGTAATGACAGCAATAGAAAGAGAAAAAATTAAAGAGCTTGCAAAATGCGACTTTAGAGAAATGTCTGCTTATTATCAGCAACTTACGGAAGAAAAAAAAGCGATGACTAAAGAAGAGAAATTGAAAATTAAAGAGGTATTTTGTTAAAATTTTCATCGATCTCATATCTCATATATCTCATATTTTTTTTTAGATTTACTTTCTTTGCTACAGTATTTATTTTGGTTTCTTTAGGCAAAAGAAGCGGAGGCTAAGGAATATGGATTCGCTGTCATTGATGGTCATCGTCAGAAGATAGGCAATTTTCGCATTGAACCACCAGGTCTTTTTCGAGGTCGTGGTGGTCATCCAAAAATGGGTTGTCTTAAAAGACGTGTACAACCTGAAGATGTTATTATCAATTGTTCCAAGTTTGTTTTTTATTACTTTACGATTACTTTACTTTTTTCTTTTATTTATTATTCGTCCAATTTTTGTCATTTTAAAATTTTCATTGTATATTTCTTTTGTAGAGGATCTGAGATTCCTATTCCGCCTGCAGGACACAAATGGAAAGAAGTACGGCATGATAATACTGTCACATGGTTATGCGCATGGACCGAAAATGTTCTCGGTCAAATTAAATACATAATGTTGAATCCTTCATCTAAAATAAAAGTATTTATATATTAAATAAGAACAAAATTAGACATTTTTACCAGCTATTGATTTCTTGAATCTATGATAATCAGTTTTTTAGGGTGAAAAGGATTATGAAAAATTCGAAACTGCAAGGCGTCTTAAATCTCGCATCGACGACATACGTGAAGTTTACACAACTGATTTCAAAAGCAAAGAAATGCGTATTCGTCAACGTGCTGTGGCTCTTTATTTTATTGATAAGGTTATTGTCGAGTTTACTTTGAAAAAATATATTGGCTTTAGAAAGTGTTACGTTGAATATCTCGCTTTTTAGTTAGCCCTTCGAGCTGGTAATGAGAAGGATATTGATGAAGCTGCCGATACTGTAGGTTGTTGTTCTCTTCGTTGTGAACATATAAAATTGCATCCAAAACTTGATGAGAAAGAGTAAGTGTTCATTGAATTAAACAATAAGGTTAATAAGAATAGTATTACTTGATTTTTGGAAATACTAGAATGAGTACTATTATTATTCTTTTTTTGAGTCAAAAAATATCATCTAAAATTTGGTTTTTGTATTATTTAATTTTCTAAAGTTATTTTTTTACCTTTTTCGTTTTTCTTCCAGGTATGTAGTCGAATTTGATTTTTTGGGCAAAGATAGTATACGATATTATAACAAAGTACAGGTGGAGAAACGTGTTTTTAATAATTTAAAGTTATTCATGGAAAATAAAGATCCTGGTGATGATCTTTTTGATCGATTGGATGTGAGCTTTTCTAATTACAATTGAATTAGAGTTGAATTGTATTTTTTTAAAATTTGCACTTTGTTCAACTTTTGATGTTTTAGACTACAAGTCTTAACCAACATTTGCAAAGTCTTATGCCGGGATTAACTGTTAAAGTCTTCCGTACCTATAATGCCTCAATTACGCTTCAGCAACAATTGGAGAAATTAACTAAAGGTTCCATTTCAATTTTATTTGAAATGAAATGTCATCGTGCTTAAAAACGTAATATGTTCTTTTTTTTATTATTTCTTTACTTTGATATTGTTATGTGCTTGCAGAAGATTCGAGCGTACAAGAGTATTTACTTTCGTACAACCGAGCAAACCGTCAGGTTGCAATTTTGTGTAATCATCAGCGAGCGGTGCCAAAAAGCCATGAAAAAAGTATGGAGAATTTAGCTGGCAAGATAAAAGCGAAAAAAGCTGAAGTAAAGGAAGCCAAGGTTTTCATTTCCTGTTTTTTAAAATTTAAAATTTTAGAATATTGCAGTGAAATATTGAAAGAATAGTTGATATTAATAACTTATAACTTGCATAATTTGTGTATTCTTATTTTGTGTATGTCTTATATCTCCACATATATTCTTTTTCAGGCGAGTTTGCAAGAAGCAAAAGGTGAAACTGCCATTAACCGAGCGAAAAAACGGTTGGAGAGGGTTAAAGAACAGTTGAAGCGGTTGAAAATTCAGAGAACGGACAAAGTTTCTTTTAATGCACATTTCTTTAAATTTTATGCTAATGAAAACAATATTCGGAAATTTAATTCTTATAGGATGAAAATAAGCAGATTGCTCTGGGAACATCTAAATTAAATTATTTGGATCCTCGAATTTCGGTAGCATGGTGTAAGAAAAATAATGTGCCGGTAGAAAAAATATTCAATAAAACACAACGTGAGAAGTTTCGTTGGGCGATTGATATGGCTGATGAAAATTTTATTTTTTAATATTTAATTTATTTATTTTAACATATTTTCCTCAATGTTTTGGTTGTTTTATATTTTATGATGTATTTTGATATATATTGTAATTTAACCTACTTTTCGAGCAAATAGTTGTGACTATAAATGTAAACCAACATCTTTATTTATTGAAATTCCTAGTATTAACCATTGGAATGGATGTTGAAGTATAAATTTGCAATGATATGTTACCTAGTATGGTTAATATAGTTAAGAAATTTATTATTTATTCCAATTAGGAATTATTTATCGATGTTTTTTGTCGAAAATATGGTATATGTTAAATATATGTTTTAATTTTTAATTTTTCACGTTCTAGGCTTTATCAAATTTTTTCTTGTAACAACTTTTATGGAATATTGTGATAGAAAATGATTTTCATTATTTCAAGGTCAGTATTATTTGGGATTGTAATTTATATTTTTCATAGGTTTGTAGGTTTGTAATTATATGTATGTTGTAAATTCGGCGGTTACGTGAACTGAATTTTATGAGAATTCGTTTTTTTTTTTTGAATCGGAAGTTATTGCATTCACTGCTAAGAGTTGAGGCTCTTGTTTTCATGAAATTTTGTAAAACAAGGATTCTACATTTTAAAGAAATTGTTTTCTGAATTGGTGGTCTTCTTATTCTTTAATTATGCATTTATTGTGATTGTGATCTGATAACAGCTGCTTTCCAATTTATAAATAACCTTTTAATAAAGTTTTTTTGCAAAATCTATTAGTTGACAATTTATGAAACAAAATGTGTTTGCTTATTTTTATGGTTAAAAATTGATAGTTTTGCTTAAGGAAGTTAAAGAATTGGAATGGGTATACGCTAAGAGAGTAGATTTTCGAATAGATCCTGGGCAAAACCGGCTTTGCCCGCGGCGAAAATCGGGTCCACAATTATGAAAAGTCAGCCAAGCCGGGCGATAGGTCCTTTTTAAAGTTTTCGCATTTTTTTTCCACATTATTAAATGCATGAGGAACGCCGAAATTGTTTATGTGCCTAAAAAATTGATCAATTAATTATCAATATAATTTAAAATTTTATGGTAAAAATTTGCAAATAATTCGACCATAAACTAATCCATTTTTTCGTTATATTTTTTATTTACGACAAATAGGAATGGAAGGCGATTCAGCAGTGGAATTGAATTAATCCGAATTAGGCGCATCGAAAAATGAAAGTGTCACCGAATCAATTCTAGTTTAGTTCGATCGTTGAACTGCTTTTTTATTTACGGAATATGGGTGATCTATGGACGAAAAATGGACCCGCAGCCGTGCTACTCTCTATTTTCCTTTTACTATGCAGGTTTAATTCTGTAAACGAGAAACGAGAAAGAAATAATTAATGATAACGCAAGAGGGCGACGCAATGGCCAAAGCCAAATAAATTAACCATTTTCAAAAAACCAAACCCATTTAAATTTACATTCAGCAAGCAAATTTCATATGCTTTCCAGTTTTATTTGATATTTTCTATGATTTTCGATCACTATTCTTTACGATGCAAACATTAAATCATTGTAGTAATAAGGCCATCAAAAATTCTCGAATGTTTGTAAATCAAAGACTCTACCAGGGTGCTAAAACAGCATAGAACCAAGTTTATGCCTAAACCATGACACAAAGTTCATTCGAAATACCAAAAACCTACATGAAATAGTTAAAATTTAGTCAAAGGAGTCAAAATTAGTCAAAATTTAGTTTACTCTTGGTGCACTCATCATTATTAGATTTATAACCTAATAATCTAATAATGAGTGTAATTTGGTGCATTCATCAATTTAAGAAAACATACTTAAGCATACATCGAAGTATACAAATTCATGTATATTAAAATGTTAACCATAATTCGTATTTTCCAGCAATGAATTATCGAATGAATATTATATTTTTTAATAATTATTTTTATTTACAAGTAATCGAAAACAATTATGTTTAATAATTAATAAATCTAATAATTCAGCATTTTATTCAGCATTTTCAAAAATTTACTTTTTCTTTAAATAACAGGAAATTGGAAAAATAAACATTAAAAGAAAAACAATTAAAAAAACAGAAAAGACATAAAGCGCAAAGGCAAGCTGAAAAAAAGAGAACAAAAGTAAAGCCAAAGTCTCGTATTAAAGGCAGAATTTCAAGCTGCATTCTCAAATTTTCCTAATTTCCAGTTCAAAATAAAACTGATCTAGAAGGGAAATTATGCTAAAAAAAAGCGATATTTTCTCAATGCAGTAGCTGAAGAAAAAAAATTTAGAAGTGTTTCTACCTGAATTAAGATTAACTGATAATTAATTTTTATACATTCAGCATTTCTTCAATTAATTATTAACAACAAATTTCAAATCTGAAAACATTTATACAGTCCTGGCAAGAAACAATTCGAGCGAATATAACTATTTACAAAAAAAAAGAAGTAAAATCAGAAAAGTAAAAAAATAAAATAGGTTTTGGTGGCAATGATATAATGATTTAATGTAATAGCAAACATGACCCACTGAAGCTTTTTAGATCAAAGTAATCGATGCATAATTTATAAATAAATCTTCTTAATCTTAATTCATTTATAAATAAATAATCTTCCTAGAAAAAAACTAAAAAATATTCAAAGGACGATGAAATCAATTCATAGTGATTATAAACTTATATACAAATAATAAATTGTAAAATGGGAATGCATGTAATGAAAAGTGTAATCGGCAACAATTGTAAAAGACAAAAGACAATTAAACAATTAAAAATGATAAGGAAGAAATAGGTAGGTGAACTGCATAGGATTCCAATATTAAAAGAAAGAACCACGAAATTTTGGCTAAGGAATTTCTAATTAAATCAAAATCAAGAAATAAAATCATACTTTTTCCTGAGAAAGTTTAAAATATACCCGTCTTCTTAAATTATCGTTCACAATATTCATAATCAAGTTATGAAGCTGCATTAAATTCATGTTGAAGTGCCTGAAGATCATCGATCATAGTATCGAGGCTCTCCATCTGAGCATTCAATTCTTCCGTTGAATTAGATGGCTGAAAGATAAAAACTCTTTGAGAAAAACTAAAAAAAATTAACTAAAAAACTGGAAATTTAGCCCAAGATTCCGATGCATTCTAAATAAATACCTGAAGGTGTTGAGTGTCGATGACTTCAACTTCACGAGATATTGCCGTTTTTTCAGGTAATTGACATGATACATACGGCGCATAAATGCTGTTTACATTGACGCGTGGCTGGGCGGCTGCTCGTCCAATAGGAACATTTGATGATTTCTGACCAATAACCACACCAGCCGGTTTACCACTTCGTACACTAGGTGAAGCAACAACAACTGGTCGAACGACGAGGGCTGTTCGTTCGCCTAAAGACATAAAAACATTTAAAAAATTAAACTGATAAAAAATGCAATATTCACTTGATTTTTGCAAAAAATAAAAAGAGAAAAAACTATTACATTAAAACATTAACCTTGAGAGGTCTGAGGTGAAGAAATAGGTGGAGGAGCACCCGCAAGTTGAGTGAACGATTTCAACGGATTATTGGTAACAGAATTACCGCGTAAAGTCCGATATCCATCAATCATTTGATTAGGTGGACCCAAGGGCGGTCCCTGATTTGGCAGTTGAGGAGGTGGTGTATGTGATTGTAAGGCCTGAGATGAGCCGTACGATGATCCATGATCAGAAAACTCAATTTTCGCCATGGGCTAAAAGCTTCAAATTTTAAATTAAGTTTTAAAGTTTTAAGAGTTTCAAATTCCATTTTTTTAAAAGACCAACTTGAATTTTTAAAAATATGGAACTATAAATTCTGCACAATTAGTTCATGCGTTTGCAAAATTTAATAATATAGAGAAAAGTAAGAAAAATAGGGAAAAAGTACTTGATGCCGAGCTGAATTAGTATAGACCACTTGAGGCGTTGATCTCTGCCGACCTTCTAAGCTTGCTGATGATTGATGATAACTCCGAGCAAGTGAACCATTGCCTAAAAAAAAAAAAAAAACTTAACAAGGTAAAATTACTGTAGCTATTAAATTCAAAAATAGAAAGAAATTTAATGAAACGAAATTTTCGACAATGAACCATTAGTTCAATCAAAATTAAAAATATAAAGAGACCAGGAGAATGCTTTAAAATATTCTCCTATACTTCGAAACATTAATGTTCGAGCTTTCATTAATGAAATAAAATCTAAATCGTTATCCTTTGTTAGATGAACTCAAAAAAAAAACAAAAAAAGCAACAAATAATAATTAGGAATAAAACCAAGAATAAATTCAACTATTAAAAATGATCTTGCTCTTGCTTGACATTTAAAACCTCAAATTTTTCGTGCATTTCCTCTATCAAGCCAGCTAGCAAACTTTCATGCAAATTATTTATTTGCTTCTATTCATTCATGAAAATTTATTTAACATTTTTTTCCATGCGAAGTAAAAAAATCAAAATTCATCTAAATTTGCCAAACAAAATTAATTTATAGTTGCATCCCAACATGCCGAAGGAGAAAAAAGTCTTTGTTAAGTTATAACCACTTTTTAATTAAATGATTCAAGCATGCCGAATATGCATACATGCACACACACACACATATACACATACATATATACACAACTTACTATCAATATCATAGTTTTGAGATGGGGATGGTATGGATTGTTTTTCATATCGACGATAATTTTCATAAAACGACTGTGACATGATTGTCTGAGAACTGCCAATACTAGCACGATCTGATGCTCGTGACGTCATTCGATGCACTAACATCACAGCTAAATCTTCCCACTAATATACAACACACAAGGCATGCTATATTTGCAGGTAAAAAATTCATTTATTTTTTATTATATAATTTGTCTGAAATAAATCTTAAATCCATCATTTTTACAGATAATTTTACATTCTATGCAGTTCATTTTTTAACCCGTAAAATTATTCTTCATTAATAAAAGATTTAAACGAAGGATTTAAAAAGAATTTGTTTGTGAGAAAGATAATGCTAAAGATAAATAAATAAATGGAGAAAAAAATGCAAATGAAATAAAATTCTTTCCTAAGAAGAAACTATCAAGGAAATAAATTCCTTAGAAAGTACCATATGCATTAAGCGTGCACTGCATAATTAATTTTAGGCATACCAGATAGGGATATCGATCTAGACAACATTGCAGTTATTATCTCTCTTAATAAAATAAAGATTCGATTTCGATTTAAATTTCAGAAGAAAATGTAAAAACCAAACTTCTAAATAACATCACCTAAACAAGGAAATATTTCTGCAATCCCTTTCCTTCTTTAAAAATCATTAAAGGATCTCGTTGCATTCATTACCACCAAAAAGCGAAATTCCTTTCATCAAAAAACAAAAAAAGCAAAAGCATTCTTGCACCTTGCATGTCTTGACATCGAACGGGTGGAGAATGTTCAACTGCTGTTGCGAGAACACCATTGGAATATGGTTTAAGGTCGCACAATGATTCAGAAAAAGGTTCACCAATGAATTCTAGAAACAAATTTGACACAAAATATACTAACAAACAACTAATGGAAAAAACGCGCAATAAAAAGCTTGAGAAAAAAGCAAATTAAGTGAAAAAGCAATTTCTTATCGTTAATACTTAAAAAAACAAAGCGCAATTCCAAATTCAAAAAAAACTGTGGTGGTACAATAGCATTTAAAATGCATACCTGGTGTTCGAAGATTTGATTCGTTATAGTGATTGATCCAAAGATCAGGAGGTCCCTTTCCATCATTTGTTATTCTACGACCCGGTTTGTAACCTCTACCATTGTTTGTTTTGGATTTCTTCGATTTCAAAATACAACCGATTAAAATAACCAATGCCAGTATAAATAAAACTATGCCAACTGTTATACCAGCATATAAAGGATTATGTATTAACAGCGCTGGATGAAATTCATTTGATGTTTCCACATTCTACAAAATTTCACATGCTTATTTAACTAAAATTTGGAGAAAAAAAAGCACAATAAAAAATGAAATCAAAATCAACCTTAAATAATGGTGGAGGTGGAGCACCAGGAACATATTGTAAAATGGGAGAAAGAGGACCATATCCCTTGATATTCCTTGCTTGAACTTTAAAAAAATATGTTGCACGCGGTAAAAGATTGGTTAATGTAAGTGAAAGGCGATCTCCCTTAACCCCATCCAATATCCAATCTTTATCAGGCAAGTCTGAACGATCAGAATAATATATCAAATATTCTGAAATAGTATTAGGTGTATATTAAGTTTAGGTGTTTACACAATTCTTATGAAATAACCATAGCTATATACTTGTTTTCGAAAAAAACAACCTTCTATTTCACCATTGCTATATTTCGGTGGCTGCCAATTTAAAGTGAGCGAATGAGGATCACCATTCGTCGGTCGCACAATTGTTAAATCCCGAGGTGCACTAGATGGTGGTGCTGGCGACGTTCGATTAAACGCAGTCATCGACCACTGTGAAGATGCTCTACAAATCCAAGTATTTACTTGAAAACGAATTCTATTTTACTATGGAAAAAAGTGGAATATTTTCTAAAATAAAAGAACAAATTGCATTACGAATATGAACTGCAAAAAATCCTATCACATATTACTAACTTGCCAGCATTAACTCGCACAGCGAATTCGTATTGAGTGTTTGGACGAAGACCTTCAACAAGAACTTCAGTTTCAGACGAATTCAAATAGCGATAATGACCTCTTTCCTCGATACTATAAATTTTTAATTGATTAAAATCAAGCAAGAAACCAAGTTTGAAAATGAAAAAAGATTGATAAAGAATTCCACCTTGAACTATAACGAATGGTGTATTGACGTAAATATGAAATTTCAATTTTAGGATCTGTCCATGTTACTCTGATAGAAGATGATGAAAGCGTCTCGGCGCGAACACCAATTGGTGTTTCATTTGGATTTGATGGTATATTACGCGAATCAAATATTCCAGTTCCACTAGGAACAAATTCTATAGATGTTGTTCGAACCGTTTCATATATTGGGAATCCATTACCCATTAAATTATAGGCCCTTAATGAGATCACATAATCACGATTTGGCTTCAAACCCCTAATAGTGTAATGGCGCAAATTCGCTGCAACTGTAACCTGATCGACGTCTGGTATATTGATACCCCAACCAATCTGAAATTTTGATATTGAATGTTCATGAGGTAGAAATTTAATATCTTTTGATAGTGGAATTAAAAAGCATACCAGATATCCCCTCACCATAATGCTTTCATCTCTGGGAGGCGACCACGACAATTGTATAGAATCTGAAGATGGTTGCACTTTTAATGACAATGGCGGACCAGCTACTTGTTGTTCATCTTTGTCTTCAAGTGGAGTTTCAACATTAACCCACTCTGAATATGGACCAGATCCATTCTAAAATCATGTTTTATCATCAAACACCATTAAAATAAAAAATAAAAACAGCAAAAACCTTGCCTGATTTACAACAGCAACCCTTAACATATATTGAGTTGCTGGATCAAGTCCTGTGATTGTAAATGACTGATCACTACCATCGACAACAATGGTATTTCCTTTTGTACCACGCATTCTTGTCCTATATTTAATGCGATATCCGGTTATTACACCGTTACGATCATTCAGCGGAGGTGCTACCCACTGAACATTTACCGAAGTTGTAGATACTGCTTCCGCTCTGAATAAAATTTCATTAAGTCATTCAACACCATTCATTATATAATGTATATATGTGCAGTAATTAAAACAAATAGACGGAAAGAAAGAACTAACCGAACGTCTGATGGAGGAACCGAAGGAATATCGGCTAGTGTCCTCACTAGAACAGGTTCAGAACTTAATCCAGCACCATTCACACCTTCCGCTTCCACTCGAATTATATAATCAGTATATTTCTCCATACCATGTAATATATAGGATGTTTTCTTCATCTTAAAAATAGCGTTTTATAAAAAATCAAAAAATTGATTGATAAAAGAAATTAGAAATAAAATCAAAAATAAATAGAAAATAAATCAAAAAGGCTTAATTATTCACAAATAGTATACCATAACTTGAGTTTCCTTTTCACCAAACTGTGGATCTTTACGAATATAGAACAATTTATATTGGAGGGCAGCCGGTCCATTTTCATTTGGTGCGTCCCATGTTACTTCAATTGTTTCCGCACTAAGGGCAACCGCTCGAAGATTTCTGACTTTTCCAGGTACTGCCTGCAGAAAGATAATGCCTCAAATTTTATAAATATTTTTCTTTGAATAATTTTTTAGGAAAGCAGTAGTTAGAAAATATTTCAAAGAAAATATAATCTGACCTGTTCTTTAGTTGTAGTTACCGTTAACTGATCGGTTGATCGACCCAGCCCTGCTTCATTTTCAGCAACAATACGAAAAAAGTAGGCAGTATTTGGTTGAAGTAGCGCCACAGTTGCCGTAGTGGTAGATGAATTCATCATTCGTTCCCTAACACAGCACTTTTCATTACATTACATGGTATGGAGAAAAAAAACAATGGCAGATACAATGTGTTCAATGGATAAATGATGAATATTACCGATTGGAATTCTGCTCCTTATAGAAAATATGGTAGGCTAAAATAGATCCATATCGCTGTACGGGAGGATCCCATTGCAATGTCACAAATCGACTACCAATAGCAGAAACACGCATACCCAGTGGCTCGGAAAGCATTTTAGGTTTGCCATTTGACGCAGAAATCGAGAACGATTCTATAAATAAATAATTTTTATTAACATATTTTTGCATATTTTATTAACCCATAAAATTTGCAAAAAAAGTTGTAAAGTTAGCAATTCTCAGATAACTTTTTACTAATTTTTTCTCAACAATAAAAAAAGAGGGAAGAACAAAGGTGGAAAATAGAAGATAAACCATTTGAATTACCAATAACAACATTTAATTAGCAACCAGAATACCTGACCTGATATCAATGATATATTTCATACAAGCAGAATAAAATGTAAATATATAAAATGAATACAAATGTTAGAAGAAAAAATCAGAAAAGAGAATTATTAAGGTTAAAAGTAATGAAACAATCAACTAACATACTAAGAAAACCTATAAGGATTTTAAGAATTATATTATTAGTGGACGCACAAAATTAGTCGAATTAGTTTTATTTTCACTCGTGCTCACCAGAATTATTAGATTCATTCTCAAAGATTGTTTCATTGAGCAAATGGAAATTTCTTGAAATATACTGTACAAGCATTTCTATAATTTAGCTAACTTAAAAAAAACTTAACCTAATATTTTCTGAAGTCAAACTTATATTAATATTACAGAGAAATTATGAAAAAATTGATTAAAATAGTTCGCTTGATATTTATTAAAAAATTGGCAATTGGCATTAAATACAAACCGGCACTGTCTACAATAAGTTGAGCATTCGCTTGTACTGAACCAGCATCATTTTCGGCGATACACTGGTATACTCCTTGATCATTACGTACTAAACCAAGGATCCGCAAATGGGTGCCTTCAATCTGAAAAAAACTCAAGCATCGACCTTTATCTCTTAAAATTGCAAAATTGCAATTTTTAATAAAAATTGCAAAAACAATCTACCATGAAATATTCGCTACCAATTATTGCTTCACCATTTTTAAACCAGCTAACAGATGGACCTGGCTGACCCGATGCTTCACAATCAAACTTAAAATATATAAAATTAAATAGTTATGAAGATAGTAATTTTTAAAAAAATGATGGGAATGTATAATTAAGTGGCACCTGAACATCAGAAGTTTCTTGTGCAATTACATCTTTCGGCTTCACTAATATGGTTGGAGCACCTAAAAATCAAAAATATTTTACCTGTGCAAAAAAAATTTTTATTTTAATTATAAAAGTCCTGAAGAAATTCCTGATTAAAATTTCAAAAACGCTGGAAATTCCGAATAAGTGAAATCTTTAAAGACCCAACAGAAAAACTGAAATCTGAGGTTGAAATGACTGTATTTTAATACTTTTTTTATATCCTAACGATAAAACTAAACAATAGAGCAAAATTTACGCAAAATATTAAAATATTAAAATCCTTAATCCTTAAGAAAAAATATAAACCTCTGACGTGAATGGTAGCTGATGCATCAATTGATTCTTGACTATTACTAGCACGACACGTATAAACACCTGCATCACTCTGAACAGCCTTTAATATAATTAATGAAGACACTCCCAGGCGGCGAACCTAAAAAACCATTCAAGAAAATATAGAATTTAAATATAGAATAAATATAAATATAGAACTTATCAATAAGATCATATTATGGTGCTACGATTACTATCAAGAAAAATTTAAATATGAAAACATACTCGATCACCATCAGCTGATATAGTTTCGGAACCCAATAACCACCTGACATTTGGTTTTGGCCAGCCATTAACTAAACATTCCAATACAATGGAATTACCTTCATCTACAACTTCACTGCGTGGTTCTAACGCGAACGATGGCTCAGAAAATTCGTTTCCAACTGGAAAAGTAAAATTTTTAGTCGAATAAAATAAAACCAAAAACCAAATGAATAAAAAAATTCACGCTTCTCTTCTACGAAAATTGATTAAATTAATCTGATATAATCGTAGGAATAATAAATAAATGGAAACAAATTTTTAAATTGAGCCATAAATCAAAAATTATTTCCATTTCAATAGATTTCATTCCATTTCATTCAGCATTAATAAAGAAATGAAGCATATTAATTGTATATCGTAGTTTTTACAAAAAATTCAGCTCAATAAAACCAAATAAAAAATAAAAAAGCAGAAGGAGCAATAAAAATACGACTAATACGACTATGTTAATTCAAAGGAAATTTTATTATTAAATCCGACAAATATTATTGTTCAGTTTGGTATTAACGATCAACAAATTCCATCAAAAAGCCTCAGAATTTTGTTTTACAACATGGGAATGGAAATAAACGCATTTCCTTCATGATTAGCATGACACAATTCATCATCGGCAAAATAAATTAACCTTGACAGTCGCTAGCAATCAAAAATTTTTGATAAAGAAATTGACCTCGATTCTCCGGATGGATGGTCAACTTCGCTTCACGACTTGTCCTTATTCGCCCGCCATTAGTTGCAACACATTTATAATCGCCCTCATGTCGTGCTTCCACATTTGGAATTTCTAATGTTGATGTAATGGGAAAAATTGAAAACGAACCATGGCTATCTGAAAATAATGCATAATATACGATATATAAAAAAAATTTTCCTCGATATTTGAAATCTTAATAAATCTTAATTTGTTTTGATATTTGGAAGAAAAAATCATACTATTCTTTAACATTATGTCATTATGGTACCATGTTATTTCAGCAGGAGGTCGCGAATCCTAAAAATAATCCATTTAAGATGTAAAAAAATTTGTTATTGATCTAAAATTTTCAAAAGAAATTTCTCATCATTGAAAGCTTTTAACATTTTCAATTCAAATTCCAAATAAAACTTTATCGACGACATTAATATTAAATTTTTTGAATTAAAAAGCTATGAAAAGAGTATATGCAAAATGCCAGACTTAAATCAATTCCAGAAAAAAATGTTGGAAAGCAAACCAGTATACAGGAGAATGCAGCTGCCTGCCCCCGATAAACGACTCGATCTTGAGGTTGAGCTTCAAACCTTCAAATTTCATGAATAAGCAGCAATAAGAATTACAAATCAGCGTTCTCAAAGAATAAATTGAAATATATATAATATCCATAAATATACATACAAATATAAACAAAAGTACCACATAATGTTATCATGTATTTCTACAATTTAGATAACAATAAAAAGCAAACCTGCTAAGTAAATGAAATCTTAAAATAGCTCGTTTTGATAAAAATATCCAAGTAAATTGATTTTTGTCAACTATACATACAACACATTGATAAGCACCTTCATCTGATAGTCCAAAATTTTCAAAAACTAATGATCCATTTGATGGAAAACTTCTGCAAATAAGAAGTAGCATTATATCCACGAATTCCTTCGTTTTTCAAAGTATATTTAAGTGCATTGTTTATGACGCTGCTACCGTTTATATTAGTGACTTCTTTTTAATTAATGCTTTTTAAAAGAAGAAAAATTAAGATGCAACAAAAAATCTGATAAAATTTATCATTAAAAACGAAGGCCATATAAAAGCAAGAAATTAAAACAAAATGATTTTTTTTTGGAATGCAATAAAATTCTATATTTTTAAATTGTATATATAGTATTTATACAAATCATAAAAGTTATAGAAATGAGTTCTCTAAACATGTCAATTCCACTAATTTACGGTGCTATGGGACAGGAATGACGCTACATTTGTCTTCAGCTGAGGCATTAATACCAGTCCAACTGCAGAGAATTGAGAATAAAATAAATTGCATTATAGATGAAGCAATAAATTAACGATTAATTAAACTAAATATTTTTCAGTGTCACCAATATAAAGCTCTTCCATCTATTCTCATTATAATTTGACCATTTTTTTATTTCTAGAATTCAAATAAAAAAAAAAAAACGAATTTATGAGCGAAGCAAAGCAAAGCTCATAAATTTGCTAGCGCATAATTGAAAAAAAAATTTGATCATTCAGATAAGCATTCATCAAAAAAAAATTTTTATTTCTTCTGAATCGCACTCGACCTATTCCATAAAAAAAAGATAAAATTCAATTAATTATTGCAATTCCCTTTTTTCAACTTCATTTATCAATATATTATTGCTGATAATAAAAACTTTGTTAATAAATCCTATTTATCAATCATCATTATAATTATCAAGTCTTTCACACAACATATCTTTTTATAGCGATAATTCTGTATAATTTTTATGTAAAAGAATGAAAAAGAAATCTCAAAAAATTTTATTTTCTTCAAATCTCCCTTTTTCTACGAACCTGCTGGAACTGAAATTAATTATCTCATATCAGCTGATTAGAATAAAAATATCTAACGTATCATCCAAAAGAAACTTACAGCTCTATTAGAGCTTTCATTTATTTTTCACACCACAATTTTTTTAACCACATTTAATTTACTATATTCAATGAAAGAATCCCATTGGATTAAAATAATAAAATCAAATAATATTAGCCAGTCGAGTTCAGTTGAACCAATAATTTAACTCAATCCCACGAGATATTATAAAAGGATGATTCATAATTCACGTGAGACCATCATTCATTCATTCATTCTTTCCGAAATCAAATAAATAATTTAAAATATTAGCTTATTTTTAAAAATATTTTTAAAAAAATTTTGCTTTTAATCAAATTACAAAGTTGAAAAGTATCAAGTAAATACCAATGAAGTATAAAAAATTTTTTTAATTTGAAAGTTGAAAAAAATCCAGTTTCTAATAGAAAAATTTTTCATTGACATTTCCATTTAAATTGATAGCAATTAACTTTTTTTAAATAATCTACTTTGCAAAAAAATGAGATGGAAAAATTCATTTTTTCACTTATAATCAATAAAGAAAAAGATACGTAGCCCATGTTCGATTACAGATTCGAGATTTAAAAAAGAAAGAAAAAAGAAATTTTCTTCTTTTTTATAGAACCCTTGCCTTAGTATTATAATATTGGAAGAAAAAAAAGATAAAGTTGCTGCTATGAATATAAAACAACCGATGATCTTTTTGACCTTTTGGAAAAGAAACTATACTAAAGAAATTCTTAACATCTGTTGTTGCTTTTACTTTCATCATAAAATAATTCATACAATGACAACTGTTTTTCGGAGACAAAGGTTAAACTAATGCTTAATAAATGAATTACTGCCTTTGATAGATTAAACTTAATACATTAGATTTATGAAGGTTGAACTTAAGACGATCAAAATACCATCTATTTAAAAATTATTTCTTCTTATTCCTTACAGTTCATTCATTTTACTCCGCGAAAAAATCTCAGCTATTTGAAAAAACTTTTTCCAATAAATTTTCTAAAAAAACACATTACAATTTTTTACAAAAAAAGTATAATACTAACATTTTCCCAGATAATCCTTGCAAGTTCAATTTTGAACCATCTTTCCACCATTCAACACGAACATTACTTATACCACTTGCTTTTAATTCATAACGACACTTTAACTGGATTGGTTCATTAATTTTATAAACTGCATTAGCTGGTTCTTCGATAAATTTGAAACCAATAAAACGGTTGTTATTGTCGCTACCTGAAAAATATTTGAATTTTCACTTCTGAGCATTTCATTCAATTTTTATTAATGTTTCCCTGTAATAACATAATTTTTATCATTTTGACTAATTTAGATAATAATGAAAAATTTATGAGATAATTTTACACCACTTAAATTCCTTTCATAAATATTAAAGTAAGAGAAATATTTGTTACAAAATATAAATCTTTGCTCAACGAATAAATCTCTAAAAAAATCCTATTAATCCTAATAAATGCGACAATATGACGCAATAACACCGCATAATGGAATAAAAGAGATTTAAACCGTAAGAATAATTATTTGGCGCCTCTAATTTGTTTGTGTAATCGTTCATTCTAATTGTAAATTAATAAATTAATAATTTATTTACCTTAAACGACTAAAAATTATCTCTTAAAATTATTCTTATTTAAATTATTTTAATCTAAAAAGTTATTAGGGTTAACCCACTCTTTTCAGAAAAATACACAAATTTCCACTGAAAAAAACTCACCTAAAAAATCAAAATTTTACGAACTATGAGTTGAAATTATGTTAGATATCAATCAAAAACTAAGAATTAAGATTGAAATAATAATGAAAAGACGAGGGAGTATAATTTTCTTCGATACAAAGGATAAATATCAATTTTCGAAATTTGTCAATGGAAATGAAATGACATTTCGAACGAATCAATAGAAATAATTAACGATTATCATTGTTAAAAGGGAAAGGGAAGTGAAATGCTTACTTACTAAACGATATAATTAACCATGAACTATCTCAATTGTGCCTCAGCCAACTATTATGAATAAAACAAATGTATTAAGAGATATGTTGAACACGAATGAAAAGCGGCTTAATCTCAGTCGAAACCTTCACTAACATGATCAAGAAAAATTTTAAGTACAGAGGTACAGAGATACTAATGATAAATGGTCTTAAATGGCATAGATTGTCTAACGATAAATGGACGGTGATTAAAATGAGTGCTCTCCTTAATTTCAGATATGATGTGCGATCGACTTTTTAAACATCTCATTTTAGCGATAAATGGATTCACCTAAACCAGTAATGGTTCGCAATACTACATGAACATATCCATTCAATAAAATATTCATAAAACAGAAATAAAATTGAAATAAGAAAATCAATAATTCCCCAAAATATAACAATATGAAACCATTTCTGCTTTTATTTTCCCATATAAAATATCAATCAATATTAAGTTCTTATTTGTTTAAAATAATTTAAAAAGGATCGGTCTTTGAAAACATTTACAGAGAATAATAATCAGTAAGCCTCATTATCGTAATTTTGATTTTGATTTTTTTTTATAGCTTTTTCATTTTTGTTTCGTTAAACTTTCATCAGACAAAAAAATTTTTTTTCTTCACTCTTTTCAGAAAAGAGTCCATCCAACATATCTCGGCATAAGGTCACCTGCATTACTTCGAAATCATTTAATTAAATAGCATATCAAAAATTGATATAGACTGACATAAACTAGTTCTAACTAACTGTATAGTCATTAATCATATAGTTCAATAAAGGTTCAAAATATAACCTGAATGCCTCCGATGAAATCGATGTAATTGTTGTATTTCATTACAATTTCCAAAAATTAATATATGTAACAGTACTATCAAATAGTTCATAGCTAAAACTTAAATTATCAATTTTTAATATTAATTTATATCAATTTTTAATATTAATTTAATTCTACTACAGAAAAATAATAACTAATGCTTTAATTATAATAAATTACATGTAAACAAATGATCATTTAAAAACACATAAGTTTTATGAATTAAAAAATAGCAAAAAAAATTGTATTTTATTATATCACAAACTAACGAACTGGCCGCATTAGTTTTTGAGGAAAGAATTTTTTCATGAAAAACGAACATCACATTAAACAACGAAGAAAAACAAAAAAAATAAACTCTTTTCTAAAAAAATTGAAAATAGGAATAAAAATGACCATTAAAAATAATACAGATGATTTTGTCAATTCAATTAAAAAGTTAATTAACCAATATTTCGGTATTGTCATATTTAATTAATTAATTATTTAATTAGTTAATCAATTAAATATTTAATCGATTAAAATTTTTAAGAAATATCGTTGCATGAAAAGTTTATTTATAAGATATGAAAAATAATACCAACTGATTTATTGTTTATATAAACGAAATTTTATGGCCAAACAAACGATAAACAATCGTTTTTAAATTATCTGAAAATTTTATCAATTTATTTCTCCAATTTTATAAATAAAATACTGTTAAAAAAAGAAATACTAGCAATAAAAAAATATTTAGTGAACCATTTCCTCATTTTTATTAAAATAACGAGCACAGCCTTTTCGTCACCACTATGTGACATTACCTCCTGTTGAGGAATTTGAAGAATTATAAGAAATGCGGCAGTGCGGTAATGCTTTTAAACAAGGCATTTACCGTAGTACTACTTTTGGAGGAAGGAAAGGATACTTCGAATTTGAAATAGGCGGCTAGATAAAATAGATTATTACAAGAATTATAATTAAGGAAAAGAATTAAAATTAAATAATTAAGGAAAAGAATTAAAATTGAGAAAGTTAAAAAATGAAAAAGGAAAAATTATTAAAACAACGATGTCGCCTTAAAAAAAATTCATCGAAAATACTTTTGAAAACTCGTTTTTTTTAAATTATAGATTAGGTGATATAGAAAAAACTAACATCGATTGATAATTTTAACATTAATAATTTTGCCATAATTTATTCCATTTCTATCGAATTAAGCTGAAAGCAAATTTTTTTATTTTTTAGATGAAATAATTTGAAAAATTATCGAAATTTTCAGTCATATATTCGTCTTTTCTGAAGTAATTTATACTTTCAGCAATTATCATTTTAATTATGAGAAATACGCATGACCTCATCGTTTCTAAATGACCTCACATAACTCACCTTTTCCAAAGGACTCAACGTAATTCACCTCTTTTCTACTTCTCAAAAAAATTTCAATAAATGCAAGTGTTATAATTTACGAGTGATTCATATATTTAATTTCCCGCCCAATTTATAATCAGTGAAGAGTTCACCTCACCGTTTTCGTTATTTAATCATTATCATACTAGTATCTTGTCAACCTATATTATGTGGGAACTACTGATCTGAAATTTGGGTATTCACCACATATAGCACACATAACATACCCAATGATCCAAAAAAGGATCAGGCCTCGCATACTCTATATTTCTAGACAGTTCAAGATATTAGCAGCAATATACTCATTTAACTCATCAAGCTAGTCCAATCCATCCTTTGCATTCCCCGACACCTGTCCCCCTATTCATACGGCGATAAAATACTGCAGTATTATCGAGTATGTTTCTGAGTTAGTAAATTGAAAAAATTCCTAAGAAAGAAATTAAAAAACACTATAGTGTGATATCCAAAAACTATAAAAAAAACGAAAAGACCGCAGCGAGAAACTCAAATTACACCACTGAATACAACATTCGAGGTCAGCAAATGCAGTACCATCCATATTTCGATTTTCCCTTTCTATAAGCCAGTCCCCCCTTTACGGGCAACTCGCCTCCTCTCTCCCCGCCTCACCAACCAACTCCACTCCAGTTACCAGACCACCCCTCCACCTCCCTCAACTACTTATCAAAACCTGGAATCTGAAATTAGCAAATTTGTTGTTGGTGCTGAAGGCGGAGCTTGCGTAAAACAATGAAAAGAGGTGGGACCTAATTCATTGATGTTCATGTTTAGTTTTTGGAAGCAAATTTAAAATATAATTTTGAAATGGCTCTTGCGTTGCGTGCAGCGTCGCGCTTCGCGCTTGTTTTTCTGTTTATTTTATAAACGCTGAATGTATCCTCAGGTTCCGGGTTTCGTGTGTGCTTTGGCTCGTTTTGACTCGTTTTTCACTTTTGTTGATTTTTACTATCTTTGATTTATTCCGAAAGTGCTATTCTGCGAAAATTCCTGTTAAATGAAAAATTTTTTGATTTTTTTAGTTTCCTAATTTTTTTCCGATTTTTTAAAGGAATTTTGGAGACTTTTTTCTCGAGAATAGTTTTTATTTATTTTATTTTAATATTTTCGGGTTTTTATATTTATATTTAAAGATTTTTGTTCAAACGATGCTATAATTTTTTTTAAAGTTTTTTAATCTTATAAGATTAATGTTATAATGTCCTCAATTTTTTTAAGTTGCTTTTAGTTTCTTACGAGTTATCACTATTGTTAAGAAATTTATCAGCTAGATCGAGTCGTTTTATGCCGAAGTTGGTAGTGATTGAGTAAATTTGGATCGTTTATTGGATGAGCAAAATTTTTTAGTTGCCATCTGAAAATACGTATAAAAAATTAGCTCGAATTATCGATATTTATGAATATTTGTCTATTTTTCGTCATGCAATTTTCAAGAGCGCCCAAGGCTTAAAGTTGGCTGGTTTGTTGAACCAAAAAAATTTTACCAGGGAGCCACTTGGCGATAGTACTGGTGAATCACTAGTAACACTAAGAGACAAATTTATTTCTGCGGAAAGTAGAATTTAAGTCCTTAGGATCTATCACTCCAAAATGAAAGCAATAAACCCACTGAACCATTTTACCTTATGAAAATTGTTGCTTTGTCATCAGTTGCTTCTATTACTTTGATTATAAAAACAATACATTACGAAGAAAGCATTTATTTTTTTTCTTAAATCGATGTTGTATGTTTCTTGATTCGTCGATAACTGTAGTTTTTTTCAAATCGAACCCTATGGAAAATAGATGGAATTTACGAAAAAAAAAAAGGAAATAGAATATATTTAGTTTGTAAATTTTAAACTTTTTTAAATTTTTTTTTTTTTCAGAACTGTAAATTGTTTCGCATTTGTTGCTTTCTGGTGGTAAATTGTTGGCACAATGTCAAAAAGCAAATCAAATTCTTGGCTGTCATCTGTTTTAAATAATTTATCAGGATTTTGGTCAAATTCACCAAATGATGCTTCACAAACTCCTTTTTCTCGGATTTCGGAATCATCGAATTCATCGAAATTAAAAACAGAATTACCACTCGACACTTTCCGTTCAACTTCATCAAAATTTTCTCATGATTCTTCAAGCGAGGAACGGGAATTCGAGCCAGTTATTGACTGCGATATTGCTCCACCGTCGTCTGGTATTTTATCTGCGAGAGGCAATCGTTTTATTTCTATTTCTTTTCATTCTTTAGGCATAAATCAGTCTATTGAATTCGCAGAAATTTACTCTTTTTTAAAATTTTTTACAAATTTTTATTTTATCATTTTAAGGATGGGACAAAATTGTAAAGAGTGAATCTGTCCGATATTTAAATCCATCATTGTTAAGATCATCCAGTTTAAACGAAGGATCAAGGCAAAACGAGGTTTAATATGCAAATATTAAATTAATGTACAAAGAAGCCTTTAATAATTTTCAACTCGTCATTCAAATCGCCATAGTCAAATTTCGCTGAATTTTATTTTAGCGTAAACGAAAATACGATACTGTTTCTCAAAATGCGGGAAGTGAACGGGTATTCAATGATAAAAACGATTCGCTTATTGATTCGCTTTTGTCAAAAAATGTTGCGAAACGTAGCCGTTTTTCAGAAAAATGTTTTCCTGAAGTACGTTGTTGAAATTGTATATAAAATTTAAGAAGAAATGTTTATTAGATGATAAGTATTTAATATTGGATCGTTTAAATCATACTAAAATGTCGAAAATTGAAGACAATTTTTGCAACGAAGCAGCCTGATATTATTGCTCTAAATAGTTCGAGGATTTCTAATCGGTTATCAGTATCAACAGTTGATTATTCCTCTATGAGACAAGTACCTGCACCAAAAAGCTCATCTTCATCTCTCAGTAATAGGACTAAAGCTATTCTTGAACAACTCGAAAAGATTAGTACACCGGTTAAGGTTTGCATAATATTCTATCGAAATTAGATACAGATATCAAACATTTAATTAGGATAATAATCAAAATTTTTGCCAATTTCTAATTAACTTAGGAAGTGAGAAAAATGCCAATCGTTCGATCAACGGAAAGATGGGCCAGTGATGTGATAAATTCACCTGTGCAAAAACCTCCTCGCCATTCATTATGTGCACTTTCGCGCGCTCAAATGATATCAGATTCTCTGACAGTACCGGGCTCGCCATATTGGTTGGTTTCTTTTTTCGAGTTCATTCCCTTTTATTTATTGTTAATTAAATTCTTTTGTTAATTTTAGCGAGTTTTATATTAGATTAGATGACAGATGACAAAGTTTATTTGATATTTTTCGCGTTATTGACGATTTTTATAGATTTAAGGGTTGGCTAATTCCTCAATTTTTTGAACATATTTTGTAATAAATCTCAAAAGCTTATAAAATACAAGTTTCGGTGTTGCTCACTTTTTCCTTGACTTAGTCAAAGTTTGAATAAAGTTATTTTTTGAAAATTTTTGGCCAAGTTAGACTAAAATATTACTGCAGGCGTCGACCGTTCAAATCAAACCGTCAGGAAAATTTAGAAGAGCGAATGTTAGATTTGGACAATTCTAAGCATCCTATAGTGAAGCGTATTCCTGGTACTCGCACAATAGACATTGGCGATACAATTAATATCTCATTTGATAATAATATTGGAGCAATCCCTGCTGTTGAATCTTGTGAGAATGATGCTGGAAGGCCAATTCCTGAAAAATCAGAAGGAATTCCTGAAGTTCGAAAGAATATTTTCTCAACAAAACTGATTGATCTTGATGTTGACGTCGACCATGTAGATGAATGTACCAGTAATGGTAATCAGGTATGTTTTATCCAGTTTTCATCTACAATAAAATCATCTGAATTATTATTTGCAGATTCTTAACAGTTCTATGTCATATTCAAAGGATAAAGTCTATTTGATGATTAATTTTGAATTTTTTTTTTTTTTGGATTGGTCTGAAAAAAGGTTTTCGTGATTAGAGAGTGGAATCCACAACCCTTTATTTTTGCTGAATATTTTCGTTAAATTTTAGATTGATCAGTCCACTCGCAACTCATCATTGAATGGTGTCGCCCCAGCTGGCTTTCTTAACGATATTTTTACGTTTGCACCTCCTGTTCAAAGAGGACCTAGTTTTGTAAAAAAGGCCATGGAAATTGGAAACGAGGTATTTCATTTCACATATGCTTATTTCTATATAATTAACAAGTAATATGTGGAAATTGGATGGTACCGAAGATGCCATAATTTATCTCCAATCGAATATGAAAGACCAGAAATGGTGGATAATGTTGAAAAATGGATTACTTTTTTTCAAAATCTTCGACGTTCTTATTTATTTTAGTCGAAAAATGCTGTCAGCTATGAAGAAAAAGCCGTTAATGCATCTATTGAAAATGCATTTGAATCTTTCGAAAAAAATTCAAATGTCTCCACAACTATTAGAAAAGGTTTTTAATGCTTTAAATGATTTTATTTTAATATTTTAAGGCATTTCTAAACCCCAACCATCTTGCAAATTTGAGTTTTTTTATTTCTAAAAAGCATTTTTATCATTTTAAACATAGGGAACAGCGTTACTTTTTTATGAGGATTTTTACTAGGGATCGATTTTAATTTTTGGGATATTTAGAAAACACAGAACAATCAAATGCTGCAATTCCAAATGATGAAAAAGATTGCAATATTTCAGTATGATTTTCTATTTCTTATATTTACTTTACTGAATTGTTATAATGTTTGAAACGGAATTTTATCATTATTATTATTTTTATAATCTTATTATCTTTGTTTTTTATCTTTAGAAGCCGAATTTCGACATAAACAAGGATAAAAGTGGAACGGAGAAAACTGAAAATTCATATAAGGAGAAAGAAATAGTGGCTGTCAATGTTTCCACTGAAGAGAAATCTGAATCCGGGGAAAAAATTGTTAGCGTTATGGGAATTTTGCAATTTTAAAAATTCAAAATTTTTTGTATCATTGTTTTATTGTATCTCATTGTTTACATTAATTATAATTATATTTGTTCAGAACATTACTGAAAATTCTGATAACAAGAAAGGTACGTGGTATTGCAACGAGTGCTTTATATCTAATGCTTCTGAAGCAGTTCGCTGTGCTGCATGTAATAGTGATCGAACTGGTAAGAAGTCAATAACAACATTGCCAAATATTTTAGCGAATCGAGAGTTTAAGCCTTCCGCACAAATCAATTCAGGTAGCTTTTTATAATTTTTTTAGAAAAAGTTGTTGATAAAAATAGTGAGGATTGAATTCACTGATTGGTTATCTTTAAATCTCGTCATCATCAAATTTATTGAATAATAACCAAGAAATTCCTTAGTTTGTCGAGATTATAATATCTTTATCTTTTCGAAATTCGTTAGGTTGAGCTTTACTAGGCATTAATTTAAGTGTCATGTGTTGGAGTGCTCGAAGCTTGACCGATTTTATTCAAATTTGGAAAATAGGATATTCTTAGAGGATAAAAACGAAACGATTTCCATTTTTCTCTTTCTTGCTTTTTTTTATCCCTTTTTTGCTGCTTTTTTGTTTTTTTTTATTTCATTCTCTTCTTTCTCTTACTTGTTTTATGCAAGTTTGTGGCCCATAAAATTGAGCACCAGATAATTTAAAAGCCAAAATTATTTATTATATTTATTATGCTGTATTTAGCTAATATTTTCTCTTATTCTCTTGTTGTTTGTATTCTTGTATCATTATCTGCAGTGTTTTTCGAATGATTTTGAATTTATTTTTAGGTTTTTCTTTCGGATTCCAGTCATCAAAAGGACCAGTTGAAGATAATTTAGTAGTTTCATCACCTTTTACTACAACAACCGCATCAAATGTAACGAATGGTGATGTCTCTTCGAACCAAAATATATCGAGTAATCCAGTAACTACTGAAACAACTCCATGCTTCAATCTTAAACCTGCCGTGTCTTGCCCTATGTTCGGAATTAAGGATACAAAACCAAATATAATTCCTGTTTTTGGCAATTCAGAAAAACCAACAGATTCTCTTTCAGTGGAGTCCACGAACAAGATTTTTACTACTCATGAAGTTTCCCAAGCAGAAATGACTTCTGGGATTTTTAATTTCGGAAATACAGTGAACACGACTAATTTCAGCACTAATAATCAAGCAGGAGAGAAATCTGCATCTGTTATTTTTGGCTGTGATCAGTCCACAGGTAAAGTCAGTTCCACTGTCTTTGGTTCCAAACAGGAAAGTGATAATAGTGCCCTTGCTACTCAGGCGCCTTCTATTATTGGTTCTTCATTATTTGGTATCAATCAGTCTAAGAAAATTGTACCAGCTTTTGGATCGGAAATTCCCTTCTCGGCTGCTGATCAGTCTTCATTGCTTGGGTCATTTAAAAGTTCTGGTGAAAAAATCAATTCTTTAGTGAATGCAGTGCAATCCACAGTGACATCGGTATCTAATCCGTCATTTTCATTCTTCGGCTCAGGTCCTTCTACATCCACTGCATCGTCTTTTATTGACTCAGCCGCTTCAGTCTTGCCATCGATCTCACAGTCCGTTGTAAAACCAGATGCCACTGTTTCAAATGTGTCCTCAACCGATAAAATTGGTTCTTCTTTATTTGGAAATCCACAAGCTACTAGTAATAAAAATCTTTTCTCTTTTGGAGCCAATAATTCTGGTAAATTTTAGAACAATTTATATTTTTATTTTTGTATTTTTAAATAATTTTATATTATTGCTCTCTGTTTAGATCCTTCAAAAGGACAGTCTTTTATTTTCGGGTCAAAATCAAATGAAACAAATTCTCAAAATAATAATAGTTTTTCGTTTGGTCAGCCTATTACCAACATATCAAATTCATTTACTAATGCTGCATCAGGTATTTTTTTATTTCATATCTACTTTTTTACTCATGAATATGTTAACGTCATTTCTGCATATTCCAGTTTATCTTAAAATATTTTTTAATTCCAGCAGTGAGTTCAGAAAATTCGCCTATGCAGGTAAATAGTACTCCGGTTGAAATGGTATCGCCTGATGGTTCATCTAAATCATTCAATTTGGGTGTCACTGACGCACAACAACAGTCTCAATTTTTCACTTTTGGTCAAGTACCTACTACTTCGGCTACATTAACCGGGTATTTTGATTTTTCGGTATTTTTTTTCCCAAATTATTTTGATGGTCTTCATTAAGTTAATATCACGTTTTATAGTTCGTTATTTGGAGAGCAACAGGCCGTAAATTCATCCTTTCCATTTGCAAATACGATGCCTTCCAAGGTGTTTAGTGCGCCATCACTTATTCCCGAGCAGCCATCTGCCTTCAGTTTTGGTGCTTCGTCTGCTAATGGATCTTCTGGATTTGCTTTTGGATCTCCTAGTCAGCCGCCTGTTTTTAATTTTGGTGGTAAGTTTTTGTTTTAAGTTTTGTTTTTGCCACTTTTTTAAATTTTTATTTTAATCTTTCGAATTTTGCAGCATTTTTACCATAAGTATTACCGTAAGGTTTTTGTAGTTATTAAATTTTGGTTTATGACTTTTATCGAGAAATTTTGTTAATGAAATCGTATAATGGTTTTCATTATTTTGTTTTGAAAATTAAATAAGCTGTAAATATTCATCGGATATTTTTGTAGGTTCTAACAATACAGACGCTTTCCAGTTTCGTGCTGCGGCTCCTTCGGCGTTAGTATTACTTAAATTTTAAATAAAGAATAGGCAATTTAACTATCATTGTATTGCCTTCTTGTTTGCATGCCTTGAAAATACTTATTTCAATATCATTAATATTTATCCATGATTTGTTATCTATGAATATTATCTAATTTATAGAAATACTCTCCCTTCAACAAATTTTTTCAATGTTGGGCCAACTTCTTCAACTGGTTCTCGCAAAATTTTGCGAGCACGTCGCGTGCGGAAATAATTACTCGATTTGCGGGAAATGGTCTTTGTTATATGATTATATGTTATATGATGATTACGTATTAAGGGTTGATTTTATTCCAACCTTCACAGATGTTTTTTAAATGACAATTGTTTTAACTGATTGGATCATTTATTTAATATTTTATAAATTTATCTATGGTGTTTATGTTGTTGATACAATTGACTTGCGCAAAAAAATTGTTGAGCTTTATATCATTGTTTTTTTGGAGTTTTTCGCAATTTATGCATATTTACGAATTCGAATTGCAAAAATTTTTAGGAAATAGTTTTCCATTACTTTTTACCTGTCTCTTCTAATGAAGGCTGTTTAAAAGAAGAGTAGAACTGAAATGGTTCTAAATGATCAAATTGTTTGTACTTTTTGTATTGATTGTTTCTGCTGTACGTAATTGTCATTTGATATTAATTTTTGACATCTCTGTTTTTTTTTATTAATTTCATCAGCTAATTTTATTGTTTTGATTATGGCAAATGTGCACTTTGCTTAATTAATCATTGAAAATGCTCCACATACGTGTCCACATTGTGATTGGAAATAAAGTATTTTTAATTTATTCTTTTAATTAATCGAATAATAATCGAATGAGTTTTCCGAGTAAAATTGTCGTTATGGCAAGGATTGGCTTATTGGCTTTTAGTTATATTGAACCCTAAAGTTCTATAAATTAAATTTTCTATGAAATGGAAATCTTAAAAATGTTTTGAGAAGCATTTTGTAATTTTTTTCGTATTTTTATGGAATGCAGAGTCGTTAGTGCTTTAGTGCTAATATGCATTTGTTATAGATCACATCGAATTGTCAGTTTATCATAATATGTAACAAATGCGTGAAAATAAGTGGGGGAAATGGAGAACATTGAAGCAGTTTTGAGCAATTAAAGGATTCTTCTCCATCGTTCACGTTCGAGCATTTCGATCCGATGATTCTGTAATGAGTCGTTAAAGGAGTCGAATTTTCGAGTGGTCACCTTTCATAGGATTAAATTTGTCATTAAAAATTAAATCCATTTGGCTGTTAAGGAATCGTATTCCTCTCTTGTAAACCAACAAAGGACTTAAGGATTTAAGGCTTTCGCAAAAGACTTAGGGATTTAACAATAGACTTATGAGGAATTTGTTAATAGATTAAACTATTAAGGTCGATGGGATATTTGGTTGTTTATTGTTTTGCAGTAGTTTGCTGGAAAATATTTCTACCTGTTGTTCGATTATTTTTTCCTTCGCCATTAATTTATCTCGAAGTACAGCAATTGCTGAAATTTCCTCGGGCTCTTTGAATTCTTTTTTCGTTATTCGTTTTATTATTTTATTATATTCCTTACGAAATTTCGTATATTCCTTCTCAACGAGTAATAATCTTTCCCTCGCTTCTTCGTAGGCCTCTTTGTACTAAAATAATATTTTATACAATAATAATGTTTTATTCATGGTGTGGTGCTAGCGAGTCACCTGTTACCAATTCTCACTCCCTGGAAAAGTATGCCTGGTCCGATAAATCAGTGGAATATTGCTATAGAATATCGCTCTTTGTTTTCGTTAAAATTGCTTTCTGCTTATCGGAATTTTAATCGGATTTTTTCGTTAATAATAAAAATAATATTAAAAAAATCAAGCATTTGCGATTTTTTAAAAAAAATAATAGCTTCTTTTTCTTCTAACATCTCTCACCATTGCTGGTTAGGCTGTCTCCAATAGCTATGGGGGGTAAGACGTCTCCAAACTACACGCTATCGCTAGTAGTGATAGAAATCATTCCTTTTTCCATCGTCTAAGTCCATATATGGCTGGTCTACCTATACATTCAAAATCGTATCAGTCCAGGTCTTGATTGGCTCACCTCGCTTTCGATCTCCTCCATCACAAGATTTAGCAGACAGCGACATATTTATAACTCCTGTGGTGGGCGACGAAGAACGAACACAACGGTGGTACTGTTAATGGAGGTATTTGAGAGGTATTGAAGTATTGTGTGGTAAAATGGTATATGAATGAAGCTGGATGCCATCATGTGATCATCTTATCGGCTCGATGGATCCGTAATATATATCTTAGACAAAAACGGTCAAAGGTAGATACTTCTTCCTTCCACCCTCATTGACCATGTTTCCATATAGCGAGATCAAACGGATCACGGCTATACACATACGGACTTTCGTTTTTATGGTGATTTCACGACGACTCCATAAACGCGTCAACCAGAAGAACGTGTTCTAGCTGCCGTGATCCGAGTTATAATATCATCTTTTGTCTGTCCATTTGGTATTAGAGTGGATTCAAGATATTTGAAATCGGGAACTTCATCAACCGGCAATGAATTTAGAAAAAGAGGCATTTTACCAGCTTCTTGCACATAAGACGAAAAGGCTTTTGTTTAATTCACATTGGCTATGTCTAATTCTCACTGCAGTTGTTAACACATTGTTTAGCAATATTTGCATTTCATATAATCGGCAAAAAGGCACAGTCATCAAGATCTGTTGAAGATCTGTGATACGATGGTCTGAACTGATTTGGACATCTCTTTAATGCCGATAAGCAATATCCATTATCCAATCTATCATATGAATATCGAATATTGTAGGAGAAAGGATAAAGCCTTGAACACCAGTTCTTATTTCGAAAGGGTCTGTCATTTCTCCATACATACATCGAATGATCTTCTCTGGAATACCGTCGCGTTCCATCACCCTCCAAAGCGTCTCTCTATTAATTGAATCAAAGGCACCCGCAAAGTCGATGAAACACGTTACAGTGGGTTGCAAATATCTGAAGCGATGTTCCAATACCCTTCTTAATGTGAATATCTGGTCAGCACAACCGGGCCCTGATCCGAATCCAGCTTGATTAGGTCGCATCTCGCTGTATTCTGTATTTCCATAAGTCTGTTGAATAAAAGGGAAGCAAAAAAATTTTCGCTGAGATTTTCATGTTTCGGTAGAGACTTTGTTAGCAGTTGAAGTTCCGCATAGAACTTATCTTTATCTTGGTCATTTGCCGACAGAGTTGGAGCATAGACACTGATGACCGAGATATTGCAGAACTTATCTTTAAAACGGGCATACGGTCGCTCACCGGTTTCCACTCAATCAAAGCGGAATGGGCCCTGTCAGACATGACAATCGCGGCGCCATTTCGCCCCGAGTTACTCGAAGCATCACAATGATATAGCCATTATCTCTGCTCCGAACCAGGATTAGTAATTACTCGAGATCCGAAGTGGAGAAGACGAACTTTCGACAAGCATGCAATATTCACACGATATTTAGAAATCGAGTGGACGATGATCACTTGACTTGCAACGTCTATAAGCGTTTTGACGTTCTACGCTAATACATAGCTAATACCTTGCTGCGCGTGCAGAGAGCTGTTTCCCTTGATAAATTTCGAATCAAAAATATCTGACCCTTTCACCACAGAATCACTAGGGGAAAAAATTACTGGTGGGTCCCCAGCAACCACTCGAATTTTTGACATGACAGGTTGACTCTTGTCAAAGACGAACATAATTATTTTATTATTATTATTTATATTAATATTATTTATTTTACAACATTATAAGTTTTATATATATAAATTATTTTAAATCTTTGTTTTTTAAATTTGGAAAAAATTCTAGCTCGTAGTTTATAGAAATTCTAAAAATATTCTGAAAAAAAGCGTTAAAAAATTAGCAACGGAATAGAAATATAACCGCTCAAGATTGCAAAAATTTTGAAATTTTTTTTGAAAAAAGTAACTAACATCTCGCGAATTTTTTTGAAATAAAGATTCCTCAATTCCATTAATTTCAGTTGATTTTGAAAATTTATGTAAATTTTCTATTTTTTGAGATTTCTCTTCTCGAATTCTTTGCAATTTTTCGTTGGCGTCTTCCAATTCGTTTTGTAAATTCGTCAATCTTCCATTAAGAATTTCATTTTCCTGAATTTTTAAATAAATTCATCGAAAATTATTTATGAAAAATGACAAAAAAATTTAAAAAGATGGTTGAATGCTAATGAATTATAAAAAATAACTTGGAATTTGATCGAAAATATAATAATTAATTAAATAATTATTGCAGGTAAAACATCTGCTGAAATATTTCACCATTCATATTTTTCAATACATCTTCTGCAAATTCTTAATGGAACAGTACACACGTAAGGATAAACGTGTAAATGTTGGAGATATCGAGGACGATGAAGTTTATCATAAAACAAGAGTGCCACTTTTTTGGCACTTATCGCGTATATCACGATTAAGCAAATTTCCAAATTGCCGAGTACCAAATAAATCTTATGAATTGAAAATATTCACATATTCATAAATTAAATGAGCGAACCACTTAATATATATTATAATAAATATATATTAAGTGGTTATAAATTACTAAATCTTATGAATTAAATACTAAATGAAATACTAAATCTTATGAATTGAAAATATTTTTACTAAATCTTATGAATTGAAAATATTCACATATTCATAAATTAAATGAGCGAACCACTTAATATATATTTACAACTGCAACTTATTGCAACAAAGCTGTATATTATTTTTTAGATTATCAGTTCAATCACTGATGGTTTTGACCTAAAAGCCATTAAATCGTTGATCCTTAGCCATTATTCCTAAGTTGCATTTTTTCTTCTTGTTATTGTTAATAAATCTGAATCACCTTTCTAAGCAAAGTGTTTTGTTGAGTGATTAATGATATACTATCTTCGAACATTTTTATCTTCTTGTCACTCTCATCTTTTATTGATAAAAAATTATCGTTGTTCATTCTTAAATCCTTTAAAGTGATTTCAAGCTTTTCCAATTCATTTATTCGTAATTTTTCTTCTCGATTCATTTGTTCAATTCGTTTTTCTCTTCTTTTAATGATTTCTTGAAGTTCGCTTTCTCGTGATTCACATTCCTTTAATTTTTTTTGTAAAGCATTTAAATTAGCTTCGTAGGATTTGTTTTGTCGCCAACGAGCTACTCCTTCCTGAAAATAAGGATTGTCTTCACCACCGGTGAATTATTTTATCCTGAAAATAAGGGTTCGTTTTATCACCAATGAATTATTTTCTCCGGAGAATAAGGATCTGTTTTATTACGATCAACTCGTCGCCTTATATTTTCAATAGAAATTGTTACCGATGAATTTTTTAGTTCAAATTTTTTCTGTTCTTTTTGAAGTTTTCCAATTAATTCATTTTGTATTCGAACCGTTCTTTTCAGATTTATCACTTCCGTTTTTGTTTTTTCCAATTTATTAAATAATCTGGAGACCAAAAATGAAATTAAATGATTGGTTCTATTAATTAATTTCTAATATTTTTCTCTTTAAGTCATATGGTACCAATCTGTCGATTATTTTCCTATATTTCGAGGTTATTAAGTACCACTAATCATTAGGGCAACAATAAAAGATTGCAGTCGTAATTATTGCAAATTCGAACCTACAATTTTGAAGAATTATTGGTTAAATTTTAAGTTAATTATTAGTTTTTATTAGAATTTTTATGAATAATTTTATGGGTAAGGAAGTGTTGCTAATACATTAATTATATATTACTCGTTATTTTCCATATTTCCCGTTGCGAATTCAGTTCGATAATACTTTTGTTCAATCGTGCTTAACGCTTCCTCACGTATCTTTTCACATACTTCCTTTAGTTCCTTTAAATTTTTGTTGGTTTTATTAGTTTTTTTTCTAACTCATGTTAGATTAATTGCTAATATAATTTATCCAGCCGTCTCTTCCGATTCCTTCAAAATATGTAGTCAGCTTCGTTGAGCTTACATGAATGGGGTTTGGAGCGACGGTTGACTCCAACTTCGCAACGGCAAGGTAGTTAAAAAAGGTTGCAGTCGTAATGGACTTCTGTAATTATTGGCTCCTACTATAGGCTCGTTCTTAGTACAACATTGGTGAAGCAGTCACCTTTTGCCAGCTATTTGCACCATCTCCACTCAAACTTAATGACAAGTTTAAATCGGAGATACAATCCAAAAATCCAAAACTTTAAACTGCAGATTTTAGCCATTCAAATTTCAACACTATCTAATAATTATCTTCGTCCATAAACGTCAAATCAGGAAAATAAAATATCGAAAAAAACCTTATTATTTGCAGTTTGGGTAGCAAGTCGTTCCTTAAGAGTGCGTATTTCGTTCCGCAATGAATTCACTAAGGATTCTTCTTTGCGTAACGCATGTAAAATATTATTTTCATTCCTTATTCCATCATTGGTTTTGATTTGTAATTTTTTCTTCGTTAATTTATTTAATTCTTGTGGAATTTTTAACGATTGATTTTCATTTAAATCGATTATTCGATTATTTTGTTCATCGAATTTATTAAACGGTGATGGTGACAACGATGGTTTATTAAACGATGATGGTGACGGTGACAACGGTGATTGATAATTTTCGTTGATAATTTTCTCATCATTAAATATTTCATCTAAATTTATTGTTTGAGTTGAACCATCGATGTATTCCTTTAGTTGTTGCACTTGTTGTTGTTGCTGATTTCGTTGAGAAGTTTCGTTGATTTCCGTTAAACGTTCACTTAAACGTTTATTTGCATTTTCAAGTTCGTCGATATCCATTTTTAAACGATAAATTTGTTGAAAATTTTCATCAAATTTTTGATTTTCTAAAATTTCATTCGAACGTTTCATTTTCTCAGTTAGTTTTCCTTCATCGTCATTTTCACGTTGTAGCAAAATTCCTTTATTTTTTTCGCTAATTTTCTTATTATCCATTTGTTTTATAATTTCTTTATATTTTTCGATTACTTCTTCCTTATATTTTAATTGATCCTGAAAATTTGAAAATTTCAAATTGAAAATATTTTCATAACATAATTGAGAATATTGAAATACAGTTGACTGTTAAGATATTGTCTAGATGAAGTTGCTTATCAGCTATTGCTTATCACCAATGGTTCTTGTCATCGAACCGTTGATAGCGTGGTATATGTATATTTATTGTAGCAAATGAAGGCAATTGTCCAAGAATATCATTTTTTTTAGGTCGATTGAACAATACATTTAAATTCAACCGAGTAATTTTATAAAAATTATAGTCAATTTTTTTCATATGCATAAAGCACGGCTGCAAGTAATTTATGATATGGCAGGTAAGGCATGGATAAATATTCGAGGATGGATTAATTGGATATAGTTTTTTTTATCCAGTGAAATCTTAGAAATTAAATAATCGCGTAGAAATCGTATATTTTGTGGTACCCTTGTAGGTAGTGTACAACCGAATGGTACCAACAAACTTATTAATTCTAGAAATTCTGAAAATCAATATTCCAACAAATAGTGGAAATTTGTCATTTATCATTAAGGGTCATTTGCTATAAAATATTTAAAACTTTAATAATTTCAAAAAATGTGCCATCAAACTTATTTTTAACTTCGTTAGTTCCACTATTACAATACGATGTTTAAATAATCCTTTCACCAGCGAGTCAAGGTAGAAACGGGTCCTATGGACTTATGCGGATTGAATGTGCATCAAAATGTTAGAAAAAAGTAAAGTATAACCTTATAGTTTTCAATGCACAACTGAGCAGTTTCTCGAATATATTCAACCTTCTTTTCACATTTTTCCGAATTATCGTAGATTATCATTTTTGTTTGAAGGCATTCTTTTTGTTCGGCCTCAGCTTCGCTGCTATTTATAGTTGCTGAAGGTACTTGCTGAGTAGTGATTGCATTTTCTTCTAGGTCTCCTGGATTTGTGATATCGCTTACAATATTCTCCTCAGCGAGCGCTTTCGCGTTATCCACATTGAATGATATAATATCGCTATCCGCGGTTATCAAATCACTTATTTGTATTTTCAGTTGTTCGATGTATGTCTCGAGTTCAGCAATTTTTTCTTCTTTTTTTTTTAGCTAAAACATTTTAAGATTTATCATTTTTTATTGATTTTTTAATTCCTTTACAAAGTTGAAGAAGGTTAGTGAAATCAACTGGAAGCATTCCTTTTTCTATCGTCTAAGCCGTTGCCAGTGTTTCCGTAGAATTTTACTTTTATATTAATCTTACTATACTTTTATTTTACTAAACTTTGTATTGGCCTTAATTATTATTTGTTACCTAATTATTGCTCGTTTCCATTGCTTAATTAAATGTATAAATATTATTATTTTATTATTTTTGCTTAATTTCAAATAAATTTATCGTAAGAAAAATGTATGATTTACTTGTGATTTAGTATTATCCAAATCATTTATCGTATTCAATAAATTGAACTGATTTGCTTGAAAAGATTTTTGCAATTTTATAACATCAAAATCATTTTCCTTGATTTTTTCATGGCTCCATTTGATTGATTCGATGTTTCGTAGTTGAATTGCTAATTCCTCAGATTTGCTTTCAACCTTTAAAAAAGAAATATATAAGAAAATTTAGCCATTATAATTAGCTGTTATAAGGCCTCTCCTTTCGCTTATTCTAACGGTGTTCTTCGTTTCTGATCCATCGATTACACTGACCACTAGAATGAGGCCCTTCTATTAAGGGGTCGCATGGGCACAGAGCTCCCGGCTTCTATTCTACTCTCGGTGGCAGACTTGTTAAGAGATTAGAATAGAACATTATGATGGCTGGCTTAACTCTCGTCCAAACAACAACCACTTTGCTGCCAATGACGTACACGGCCGGAAAACCTGAAAAAAAATTTGTACTTCTTTCAATTTTTCATCGCTTTTCTTCAAATTTTCCTTTGCTTTTATACTGTTCTCTTTAATCTGAGCGATTTGATCCATCGTAAATATTCCCACTGAATTCGATTCGAGACGCTGAAATTTTTTTTATTTTTTTTTTCCAATTGCTAAACGGAAAATAATTTGGCTTTCGGCAAATTATACGCGTAAAATCGAGGCAAATTCACCTGAATAGAAATCTGCAAGTTGCGTATAATTTTTATCAATTTTTTGCGTTCCGCAACCCATTGAAGCGATTTCGTTGAAAATTCCGATCGAAGACGATGAAATTGATTTGCAGAAAATGTTTGGCTTCGATTATAATCAGCTTGTTCCGTTAAAAGTTTCAAGAAACGTCGTTGAATTGCAACTAACATTCCTTTTACATGAGATTCGCATTCAATTTCCTCGAAAAATTTCTGCAATTCACCATTTTCTTTAATCAGTTTATCATTTTCCGCTTTCCAGAATTCGTTTTGGTTATTTAGGACGTCATTCAGATTCTGAAAAAAGAGAATCATAAGCAGCGTAATTTTAAAATATATGACTATTCCTTAGGGACTTTTTGACAAAAAGGTCTTATTTAGGACCTTACTAAAGGATTTTCTAAGGATTTCAATTATCATCAGAGCCTCAAATAAGAAATGGTAAGAAAAAAGGAAATTTAGTATGGTAATGGTACCTTCGTTGTCCCTGTTAGCTATAAAAATTACAATCGAATTTTTTCACTTACCTTTAAATAGTCGATTTTAGCCAACAATTCATTCTCATTTGATTTGCAGTCTGTTTGCAGCAATTCGATTTGAAGATTGCATGAGGAACGTAGCTAAAACAAATATTGCTACAAGATGATCCGTTCTTCCCCACCATCTTAGCAGATTTCAAAAAGTTCCTTCTCTTTATGGCAAAGTAATAGGTTCTTTCAGCGTAATGTACTGTTACTGTAATGTTCCGTTACTTACTTAGTTTGTCTTAAGTTCCCTTAATATTTTACTAGGATTTTTCAGTCATATTCGTGTCAATTGTAAAATAAAGGAAGCGTCACCTGGCTTGGCTGTATATCGCCACTCTCTTCAACTAGGATTCGTTTATATTTGTCGAGTAATATGTCATATTCCCTTTGTGGTACAGAATGAAGTAAAATATTCTGAAGTCTTGCTAGTTCCAATGTTGTCAATTCCTTGAGAAAAAATTTCATTAATGGAAAGTCTTGCACTATCAAGGGAATTTCCTAACCATAGAATAGTAACAATGAAAATAATAGTGACGCTAATCGACTCTTCAGATCTCCTCGCCTAACCTTCCAAATTTCCTCTGAATCTGTTATACTCCTTCAATAATTCTCGAAACCCCGCTTCCCTTAATCATTTCAATCAAGCCTCTTTCAAATGAACCACTGCAATAAATTAATTGACAAGTTCTTTAGAATTTTTTGTAAGCTCCAGAGCTGCAAAACTTCCTTACATTTTCAGTTGCAATGCACTAAAAAATCTCGGCCTGTGGAAACTTATTACCGTTTAGCGATTGTCATATTCTGTGGAACCTACTGTTCTGTCATAATCACCGTTCTAAATCTCGTTCTACTACCTCTTTAAACCAGCTTAACGTTTCATTTTCTTACCTTATCACTCACTCCACTAAACCTCGCAATAATTACATATATCAAGGTTCGAGTGCATCTTAAGGGAAGAACAACTTTTCGCCTCTCACCAGTGGGTTTTGAGCAAATACCGCAAGATATGCCAAGTTTTGACGGCGATTCTATCCGTCATTTTTTGCCAGTAATAAATTTTGAAAAATTTAAACGTACTGCTTCATATCGAGCTGTTATCAATTGTTTGCCATGAAGCATTATATTATATTGTAATTTTTTTTTCAAATTAATATTTTTATCTTTTTCGCTTTCATAATTTTTTTCGATCATTCGAAGTTTCCTGTCAAGTCGACACCTTT
This sequence comes from Dracunculus medinensis, assembly GCA_900625125.1. NCBI lineage: Eukaryota > Metazoa > Nematoda > Chromadorea > Rhabditida > Dracunculidae > Dracunculus > Dracunculus medinensis. The sequence continues at coordinate 2,037,173 of UYYG01001156.1, read as the reverse complement.
GAATTCGTTCTGATATTAATTTTCTATGCATTGTTGCTTTTGTAAGTTCGCCTTTTTCCACTGAGTTTGATAACTTCTAAAATTTTTTTATTAAATTTAAAAATCAATCACAGATTTTTAGAATGAGCCTTCGTTTGGTGCAGATCGGTCTTTCAGCACCACTAGCATTTTTCTCTTTGGTTTCACATTTGTTCCTTTCGAAAGATAGGGATCGATGCCGTGGTGCTTGAAGCCTTATTTGTGGCAAGAAAACCGAATTAACGAACGGTTAGAAATATTGCTCTAGCCTACTGTAGTAGATAGGGCACTTGTTTGCTTGACTGAGCTTAGGAGCTTACCTTACTCCAAGCCTAAATCTAAGCCCGAGCCTTACCTCAGATATTTTATTGGATCTACCAAAAAAACGTACATTGTACCATTCAAGTTCCACTTCATACTCAGCAATCGTATCGTTAATTTTTCTATTAAGTTCTCGTTCTTTCACCTCTTTGAATTTAATGAATTCTTCTTGTAGTTTCGAATATTTTTCAGTTAAACAATCAAAATTTTTTGTGGCATCTATCATAATTCTTTCCATCCTTTGTAATTGTTCATCCTTATCTTCAATTTCCTTAAGAAAAAAATTAATTTTCTGCATTTCGACATTTTATTGAATATTTTCAATGGATATTTTAGAAGATTTGTCGGAATATTTCCGAAAATTCAGTTATTTTGGAATGATTTCTTCATTACGAAAAGTCAATTGTTTAATAAAAGAGAGAATTTAACCTGAAGTAGAATCATGAGTTCATGATTTTGTGAAGCGATTAACATTGCACTTGCTTCCCAACTCTCAATCGTTTGAGTATTCGGCCTTAGGATTTTAGTTTGTATTTCTGTCTTTTCGGTTGCAAGTGCTTTTTGTACAGTATCAACTGTATTTTTCACGTCAGTTTCAATACTTTTATCTTCGGTTGTCTTCAATTTCGGTGGCGACAATGATGTTGAATCCTCGGAAGATTCTTCAGCTGATCTTATAGTCTCATGCGAAAGGTTCAGAACGCCACTGAAAGAAGTATTTGCCTTCTCCGATGGTGAAATTAGTTCATAATGGAGCAATGAACATTTCACGTTCAATTTCTCGATTTGCTCATCTCGGAATTTCAACTGCTTCTCAAGTCGGCTTATTTCATTTTCAGCATCACCAAATGTTTCCTCAATTTAATATTGTAATATTTTATATTTTGTTAAAAATGCGAAACCATTATTGCATATTATTTATTATTCCTTTAAAAAAATTGTATAAAAAGATTTGTAATAAAAGGCAGATAGGACTTTAGAAAGGATTTCAAGCGCATAGGCAATTTATGGACTTAGGCAGTAAAAAAAGGATTGGTTCTTCCTATTAATTTCAAACATAGTGTCGGGTTGTGAGTTTTGGAAACCCATTGTACAGTCACAAGTGGAACTATCCAAGCCAATAATGGTGTAAGAAGAAGGAATAAAAAATGTCGATTACAATGCGCATCCTTTTGAGTTCATTGTTAATTTTCAAATTTTCATCATCTTTCATCTCTAAGCTTTTTTCCAAATTATTTTTTTCTTTCATTATTGCTTCGATTTCTTTTTTTGCTGACAAAATCTCCTGTAATTCAAATCGTAACATAAAACCTTGTTGTTTGCCTTAGTGACGAGTTTGTGCTATTAGCCTTAGGGACGAGTTCGTGTTGTTAGCCTTAGGGATAAGTTTGTGCTGTTAGTCTTAAGGATAAAATCTGTTATAATTTGAACTGTTAATTTTAAAATAAAATAAGGCGAAGGAAAGGAAATTTATGAAAATTTATGAAAATGAGGATTAAGGCTGAGAATTTAACGAAAATTATAAACTGAATTAAAATAACTTGGTTGAGTTGCAATATTTTGGATTGTAACTCCATTATATTTCGGTCTCTTCCCGCATTTATTGAGCCAAAAAATTGTTTCGCAAATTTCGTAGCCTCGACGAGCTCATTTCTTAGCCTTTCAAGTTCTTCTTCACGCTCCTCACTTTTATTTAACTGTATTTGCGCTCGAGTTTTGTCAAGTTCTACCTAGAATCACAATTTTTTTATTTATTTATTTTATTCGGTTTATACATTTGCATTAGCATTTATAGGACTCTAATCGACTTGTTGCATCTGATAAGAACTGATAAAATTAGTATTAGTAATTAGTAAATTAGTATAATTAATTAGCATCTTAAAATAACATTAGTATTAGTAAAATAAAATTAGTATTAGTATAATATTAATAATATTTTAATGTTTTTTATGATTAAAGAAAAAATTACTTGAAATGAACGGGTTGCCTCTTGAAGTTCCTCGATTTGTCTGTCTTTTCCGCTTATAATATTCTTCAAAACGATACCATAAATAGAGAAATAAATTTTCACTATACTTCTAGTGCCGATTTCAGAAAATTCAAAAATAAGGACAAAAAAAGATACCTATAGAATGTTGATTGTTTAAATTCTATCTACTTAATTTCTTCTCTGATTTCAAAAAAGTAATTTTCATGAGCTTGAACTAACACTTTCTTTAAAATCCATATGAAATCCAGTTCCACAGAAACTAGATCCACAGGTTGTGGACCTGTGGACATAGAAGTTGGCTTTACGTCTAAGGAATTTTGCAATTCTATAACACATTCCTAAGAATATTTACCTGATAACATTCAATTGTTGCACCTTCAGTGTATTCCATTTTTTTGAATGCTTCTCCTCTAACTTCGATCTTAATATCGATAATATCAATGAAATGCGGGGATTTTATGCATTAAATGGTATTACAGTCATTTGATTTGCATATAAGTGGGAATTGATTACGAATGTGATAAGAAATGAACGATGTCTGTGATCAAAGCCGATTTTACTTCGACTAATCAAGTATAAATTATCATATAACTTACTTGTTTTGTTAATATTTCATTCTCATTCGCAAGTCTTTCAATCACCTTATTACTTTCGATGAGTTCATTTCTCATACTCGCATATTTTTCCGTTGTGTCTTCTATAAAAACTGTAGCTGAAGCTAAAGCTTGAGATAGTCGATCTATTTCATTCGCCATTTCATCATTACGTTGCGTTATTTCCTTAAAATACAAGAAATATTTATTTATTTATTTTGTTCAATTATTTTTAAAAATCTTATATTTTTCTTATCCGATTAGAAATAAATCCGGTTAGAAAGTTGTTTTTAAAGGGATTTTTCATTCTAACAAATCGTTATTAACTTGATTTTGAGGATTTCTTCGTATCATTTTTTATAATGCTTTTGCAAATTCCTGCGAATGCTTTTCTAAATCTCATTTCTAAATCTGAACGATGAAATTAGTCCAATTCCTACTCCTCCCTCTCCTCTTATTTTTCCTCTTCCTCTTTTATCCAACATGTAGGTTTTATAAAACTGTAGTACTAAAATTTGCTAAAGAAACACCTTAATGTGCGATGAAAGTTTAATTATTTGCTCATTCCTTTGGTTCAGTTTGCGTTCATCTGCTTCGATCTTGGCCGAAATCTCATTTGTACTGCTCAAATGGCGATTCAAATCGCGTATTCTATCTTCTAGTAAACTTTTCTGAAATAAAAATTAGTTTTGCTTCCCTAAAGAAACAATTATCATGTTGAAAATTTTTTGGCTATTTGGTAGAAAAGGAATTAATGAAGATTGGTCGGTAAAAACTTGCGAAAATGCTTATTTTTATTCTTTTAACATTCCTAGTTTGATTGGCTCCTCTGTCTATTAGGATAAAGCTTCTACATCACTTTAAAATAAAGTATAGCAAAACTGCACATGCATGCGACCTAGGCTGCAGATCCCTAGCACATCTATTTTTCACTGTCAACTTTATTTCTATCGTGGAACCCACTTATATTTTTAATGGAAATAATCGATATTGCTTATATTACTTAATAAAACATCGTTCATCAGCCTTTTATCAGTCCTTTTCCTTTTCCTGAATATTTTTGCCACCTAACGCTTGGTGCTTTAGCCAGATTCGAGCTCGAGCTTTTGTCGATACAACCATGTTGCAACTAAATAACCGACGTAGCTTACTACAGCCTCATATTATAGTCAATGCTTTTATTGTGCCTTTATTGCTTGAACCTTAACATAGGTCAAATTCGTGTTTCACTGTTGACTTAGAAGGAAAAAAGCACGGACGTGATGAATAAGAGAATTTCGTTCCTTCTCCAGAGCATTCACTCGAGCAGTTAATTCCTCATTTTTATCACGCTCATCATTGATCTCTCGAACACTAAAATTTTCGGATCACTTTTAGTAGAATAATTTAGGATAATTTTATAAATAAACTGGTTAATTTGGAAGATTGTTGAGCATTTAATTATAAAACTAAGATTATTAATATGCGAAAATATACAAATATTTTTGAGGGCAATGAAATATGAATTTATAAATTTTTTACATAATTCGTTATCTAGATTAGTATAGCCATATTTTCAAGAAATTTTATCAAATCTGAAATAATCTTTAAATCATATAAAACGTCGAAACGAGAAAGTGCTCACCATTTTCGGTTAGCTCGAACAACTGTTAATAAGTATTACTATTAATAAATTAAGGTGATTATTTAGTGATCTAATCAACTTTAGGAATTTGAGGAGTCAGCTGGCGTTATAAGTGCGGATGGGTGGCGAGCACCATCCGAATTTTCAAAGGACAGTTCGTTCTTATCTGAGGCACGTGCCATTGCTTTACGAACCCCTCTCCCTTCCCCCCTGAACAGACAATCCAAAGTGCCAGTGGTTCATTCCAGTGGTCCCCCAAGTCCTCTCCTCCGCAATAAGTAAACAAAAATTTTAATTAAATATCTTAAATTTCAGTGAAATAATAAAAACTTCTAAATTATAAATTATATCACTGCGTTTTATTATAAATTTGCATAATTGCAAAAAATTAGCAAATAATAAAAAATAAATCAAAATTTGCATAATTACCGTCCACGAATTTGCGCATTTAAATAAGCAATTTCTTCTTGAAGATTATCGACACGGAACGTTTCGCTTTTATATACATCATTTTTCGTATTTGAAGCCAATAATTTTCGAAGTTCAGTAATTTCATTCTTAGAAATTGGAAAGGTTTTGCATAATTTGTATTGGTAAAATCGTCATGGGAATTTTAGTTTTTTACTAACAAATTCTTAGAAAAAGTTTACAAAAAAGTTTATCTAATTTTAGCCATTAGCCATTGGCATTCGAGCTCGAGTTTTCTTTCAAGTTTTTGCATTTCTTGCGTGCGAAAAGGAGTTGAATTATGGCGATAAACTGGGATTTATGAAATATTCACTTTTAGAGTCCTCGCTTCCTTTTCCAGTTTATCCTCCTTCTCATTGAATTCATTTGCTTCCTTCTCAGCTATTTCACGTAATTCATCAGCAAATGCGCGTTCATATTCCAATAGCCATTTCATCGACTGAATTATTATTCTGATAGTTTGCGGTGGATCGTCCGCATTATATTCGTACTAAAAATTCGCTAATAATTTAAGAAGAAAAGAAATGAGTCCAAAATTCTGATAATTTAGTAAATTATCATTGTGATATACAATACGCATGGATTTCCTGGATTTCACTCTTGAATAAATTTCGAATGAATTGCGAAATATTTATCACTAAAAGATGGAATCGTAGAGCGGCGATGTTCTATTTGTTGCTAGTATCATGGATTCGTTTTTTCTTTTTATCGTAGTTAACACTGTTAAAGAAAGTGAAATGCTAGAGATGAAATCCTTCTTTTGTTTCACCCAAACATTGCTTTTTCAAAAAAAATTTATTTATAAAATTATAAAATTTATTATAAATTTATTATTTATTATTATTTGTTATTGTAAAATTTATTATAAATTTATTATTTATTATTATTTATTGTTTATTATTTATTTATTATTTATTTAATTTATTATTCATTATTATTTATTTATTATTTATTATTTATTTATTATAAAATTATTAAATTTATAATATTTTTATCTTTATTCTCGGTAAAATAAATATTTGGCGTTCACCATTGCTGGTTAACCTAGCTCCACTGGCTATTGGTAAGGTTTGAAGAAATTTTTGCGTCACCTAGCGACAGAAGATGGTTCGCTTTGGGTTTTTTGATGTAGGTTTACGCTTTACGCCTCAAGAACCGAAACTTTTGCGTCTCGACCGAGGGATACGAACCATTATCCATTCGGTTGTCTCTAATACTCAGTGGATTTAGGTAAATTACCAATTAAATAAAACCTTAATGACGCATTCATAGCAATTCTTGATGAATTCTTGATTTTCTACATCGACGTTCAAAAGTGCTTCAAGTTGTTCAAGTTTCGCTGAATCCATTCCTCCAAAATGTGACATTCTTTTTGTTAATTTCGAGTAATTAACTATCGCATGGAGATGGATAGAAAAATAAAAACTAAACTGATTTCTAAGAAATGTTAAAATGGCTGAGGATTAAAGCGGGTTAGTACAACAAAGTAAAAGAACAAACCTGTTGAACAAAAATGAAATTCAGATGGTTGCTGCCGACCTATCTTCGATTCCCGAGCGACTCTGGCGAACGAGCCTCTCCCTCTCCCTAGTAGTTTGGTGCAGTTATTTAAACATCGTTTATCATCATTATTTTAAAACTCTAATATAGATCGTAATATAAACAACGCTGGAGGTAGAATGGCTCAGTGGTTATTTCTCTCGATTCGGAGCGCCGATACCGATGGGATTCTACTCGTGCGAGAGTTACTTTTTTCAAAAATCCGAGCTGGCGAATCATCTGTATTTCTATCGCCAAGTGGCTGGCAAAATCACTCTGACCACTTCCACAAGCCAGAGCTAACCTAACCGGAAATGGCGTGCACTCGGAAGGAAGACACCGAGTGTGCTTAGAGAACAGCCTTAGATCGTCTCGAGCATGATTCGGCGACTGTCGTTGCATTTATGCAATAGATGCAATATTTATAACGAAAATAATAGGTGGGGTAGTGGATAAAAATCAAATTGGAGCAATCTTCCTCAAACCATAAAATATTTTCATCCTTGAAAATTATTATTTTATAAGAAAAATGTGAATTTTTCAAACATGTAATAAAGCAATTTGCCCGACTGCTTCTAAGCGTTGCCATGGCGAATTATGTCATTCACCAATAAATGGTAAATATTCATTGACGAATACCATTTTTCGATAGTTTGACATCTCTGGATTCTATTTACGCGGGTGGGTTCAATTTACACGAAATTCGACACAGCTGAATGCTATTTAGGAAGATAATACTTGAGATTGGTGGCTTTTATCATATTTAGCAGAAATGAGTATTGTAATTTTTAACAGGGATGAAACGCAAGTTTATTTTTCATATGCATTTTCTCTGCTTTTTTTCAATAATTTTATGAAAATAGTTTGAATTCGAAGTCATTTCTTATCACTTTCTTATCATTACTATCAGTAAAATCAATGAAGTTGGCATATACTGATATATTTCAATTGCATTTATTTGAGGGAAAATGGGAATTTTTTCTTCCCATATTATTATGTTATTATATCAGACTGACTTTTCCTTTTCAATAATTATTTTTGTTTAAATTTTTTCACTGAATTAATGTTTATTATTATTATTTTTTTAAAATAACCATTTTGATGAATTTTTATTGATTTAAAAAAAAAAAAAGAATTTCATTGAATGCTAATTGCTTAAAAAAAAATTTGTCCGAAAAATACAAATAAAAAATAATTTCATTTTTTTATTTCTCCTTAATAAATCAGTGAAAAATATGAGTGTTGGGAAAGAAAATTTCAAGAGAACTCAGCTAATCGCTTGTCGTCTATTCAATAACAATGAGGAGAAAGTATCAAATAAATAGAATTAGGCTGCAATATTTTTGAATTGTTTCGAAACGAAAACATGTTTACGGTTTTTCTTTTTTTCAGTTTGTTTCACTTAGTTGTTTTACTAAACAATGTCGAATAACTTTTATAAATCGAAACCAGCAAGCGATGAGAGCAAATGGATTTGTTTATATCCGCTTTACATAAATTCGAGGAAGACAATTGCGCAAGGCCGGCGAGTTTCCAAGGCAAAGGTCACTAATTATCATTTCTGAAATTAAATTAAAAAATGAAAATTTTTAAAAGGATTTTTAAAAAAGGATTAGAATTTTTAAAAGAATTTTCTATACATTTGATTTTCATAATCAATAAAACTTTTTAATAACTCAGAACTTAATAACTTAAAAACTCAGAAAAATAAAACGTTGGAAAAAATTTTCGAAAAAACTCTATTGAATTTTAAAATTTGAAGAAATTCATAAAAAATTTAAAAATAGGCAGTGGATTCACCGACTTCGCAGGAAATTTACGATATTTTGGCAAACGCCGGCTTAAACGTTAAAATTGAGGTGCTTTATTTTTATCGGATCGCTCATATTTTCGTTATTTTTCATTTTTCATTATCCTGTTGATGGACAAATGTTTGGATGTGTATTGCTTTTAGTGCCTTTGCTAGGTGAATTTGAGTGGTACTTTAGGATTTTTTAATGAGATTTAACTTATCGATTTAGGTTTTTTCAAATGGCGGCATAAATTTTAATTTAAGGATGCTCGGTCCTAATTCCTCTTGTATTTAAATCTGATAGTGATTTTTATCTTATTTCGCTTAGTTGTTTTGCTAATGTTTCTATAAATAGCGATTGTTTTAGCGATTGATTCGTCATAAAAAACAATATCATTTCATACATTTCATTTCTTCCTTTTTCACGCAGAATTGGTCTTTAAAAAGATATAAATAGACACATTTGAATAGAGTTTAGAAGGTAATATGAGATAAGATGGATTAGTAACTACAAGATGTATCGTAACGGGATATCATTAGTATCATAGGATGTCATTAATCGTTTTTTGGTAATCAAAATTAATATTTTTATAATAATATTAATATTTTATATATTTACAGAAACAAAAAATGCATCCACTCGATCCTAATCGAGATTTAAATTCACAGGGTCGCGTTCGTGTGCAGTTTCGTAATGATGATGGATCACTTTTTAATGAAAAATTTCCTACAAGTATTTTTTTTGCTTTCTATGAATGTTTTCATATTGTCATCATTTGTATTAAATTCCTTTCTATTAATCACTTATTATGCAAATTGCTAATATGATTATTTTATCTCACGTAATTTGTTCAGGATTATCTTTAATGCTCTATGTTTGTGAATTTATTCCAAAGTTAAAATCGCGACAGGCAGGAAATGCGGGAACCGCTCAAACATTGAACTCAGCTTCAGGCACTCAAAAATCCAATAAAAAAAAGAGGAGGTGATCGCTTTTTATTTTCATTTTTCATAAATTTATTTATTTTATTTTATTTATGAAATATATTATGTTTTGTTTCGATTCAGTGAATATAATGAATCGATAAAAAATATTGCAAAAATATTTATATTCTCTACACAGAACACCTACACAAAAATGAATACGATTATATTAGAAGCATAAGAGAAAAAATAAGCTATTCTACTTAAAGTCTTAGGCAATTATAACAGTTATATGACATAATTGCTAGATTTAGCTCTTTCAAAAGACACTGGAGCATATATATATATATATCCATTGTATTACTAGACTGCCTCACTGCATCTTTAGTATATATATTTTCTTGCAACGTAAATAAAGAAATTAATTTATTTTATTTAAATTTCCATTTAATTAGGGTAGAAAAATTCGAGAAATTTCCAAATTTATAAGTAAATAATTGGTCATATAAAAAATTTTAGTCATTATCCATTGGAATATAGAAGATAAGTTTTTTTGCTTTATATTTTTATTTCCCGAAGTGAATTTTTTAAAAATCAAGTAAGTATAACTCAAGTACAATCATAATACATTTTGAAAAATCAGGCGAAATAATTTCAAAAATTGTGAAACGAGATCCATTAAAAACCATTAAAATCAGTTTGTGGATGAAAAGCTTTCATCTTGAAATCCATTTGTCGAGATCTTTAATCAATTGTTCGTTTATCAAATCCCGTAAATCCTATTCCGGTTAGTGAATCGAATGCCCTCTTATCGAAACCGGTAAAACCCGAACCACTTAACGAGTCAAAAACTCTTTTATTCTTTCTATAAAATAATTAATTAAAAGGAATTGAATGATGCTTTATTGCCACTGTAAATAAATTTACTTTTTCGAAAGCTGAAAGAATAAAATAATTTTAGTTGAAAATGATTAAATTAATCGAGTTAAGGAACCTATGAAAGTCGTATGAAGAAGGTTTCTGAAATTCCGCCATTAATTCTGCTTCAATTGCCTTTGAATTCCGATGGATATAAGGGAAAACACGTATTCCATTCTGAAATAAAAATGAGATATTCGAAAAACGTGGAAATATTTGCAATAAATTTAGGTTATTGAAAAATTGTCGTGGATATTTGAATGACTCAGTTCAAAGTACGAATTTCCGACATCTCTTTTATGTCCTGGACACCTTTGATAGTCTTATGAAATCCGAAACCAATTCCGAGTAATTATTTCTCAATGCATAAATTAAAATAAAACTCAGTGAAATGGTAATTTGATGTGAGATATCTGTGATTCTATTATCGTTATCGACTAGTGAAGTGAAAGGAAACGATAAGCGATTTAAGATTTGACAACAAGGATTTAAATTTCCCAACTTAAAGATTAATAAATCCATAAGATTTGTAAAAGCTTCGAAGTGCATCGAGATTAAAAAGCGTTTTTCAGCAGTGAATGAAAGGAAGAACTTTCATCAAATTTAGTTATTTAATAGCTAACTAATATTGGATGTCAGATATTTGATCCGAAAAATTTTCACCAATTTACTGATTTACTAATTTGAATTTTTGATCATTCAATTTTTATAAAAATTCGATAAATAAGCGAATCATAAGACTTGCGAGCGCAAGTTATTAGATTTCTTCTGTTTACATTCTTTAATAATAATTATATTTTGAGTTAAAGTCGGAGAAATATTTCTTTTTTTCCGAAGAGCGCTCACCATTTTTGGTTTGTTGGACCAAACATTTAGACACAATTTTGTTAAGTGGCAATTTGGTAATAGAAATAGAGGCAAACAGAGTCGCAAGCATCACTCGGATTTCTACTTCTGCCAGAAGTAGAGTAACCACTATCCCTATAGTCGATCTCCGAAACACTGAGCCACGTTGTTCGATTCGACACCCACATTTCCAAATTAAATTATTTTAAAAACTATTTTTAAAACTCTCTATTTTTAGAAAACAAAGAAATGATTTGTTTGCCTTTCCAATTTGTCGCTGAATGATTTAAATAAATCTAAAATATTTTTTCTCATTTCTTATGAAGAAAAAAGAAAATTCTTCAGAAATAATTGAAATAATGAAAGGAAAGTAACCCAGCAAGATTGTTGTCAGTTATCTGCTAAATTTCATTTACTTTTTTTTTATAATTATCAATAACTTAAAAATGCTTTGTCCTATAGGAATAAGGAACTATGTAGAATTATTTTATAAGAAGTTCATGATTAATGATTGTCTCGATTATCAGTTATCAGTTAAGGATCACCTGATTATCGTTTTTAATGAATTATGGACGGTTTTATTCAGCGAAGAAAGTTCAAAGTATTCGCCATCAATCAAAGCAATTTATATTTATATTTATTTATATTATCAATTTATATTTTCATTTGATACTACTAATTTGCCACAAAAAAAAAGAAAAAATTCATTGGCATTTTCCACTATCTCGAATAAATTGAAAAATTGAAAGTTTTGCGATAACTGCGATTAGTCCTTAGAAATTATCGAAAAAAATAATGAAAAACTCCGCAAATCCTTCACTCAGTGGCTTGCATTGCATATTAATGAATTACGATGCGGCAATTCGGCATTTCTAATCTCCCCGCAGTTGTTTCTTTATCTGCAAACATATTTCCATTCGAGAATTCTAGACTTTCCCAGTAATTTAAGCCCTGGCCTTGTCCCATTTTTATAGCCGAACGAGTAATGACCAAGTGATAAAGCATTAATATGATTAGCTAATGAACAGTCGAAGTAATCGCCGCTCAGTTTGGAGTGCCGATGCTGAGGTCCGATTCCCCGCAGGAGCGAACCTGTATTTCTATCGCCAGCATCATTCGGACTTTCGTACAGGGACTCGCTGGCATATTGCCCAATGCGGCAGGCCAGTGGAGCGGGTTTAACCAGTAATGGTGAGGACTCTTTAAAAAAAGTCAAAGGAATCGACAATTCGCAAAAATATTTTCTGCGTTGTTTAAATACAAATCCTGTTTATTTACGACCAAATGTAGATTTTGATATGGTGGAATTCATAAAGAATCCTAGAGAAGAGACTGACTTGCACTTTTAAAATTTGTTCGGCTATGTTGGCTATCTTGTGAGGCTCTCCTCTCATCAGTCTTTTTCAAATAATGCGAGAGGTAACGGCATGACTATTGGGAAACCAGTCTGCAAGACCAAGCCTCACAACGTTTCCGTCCCTAGCATTAACTGCCGAGTCTATGGATGCTTGTTTCTGCACCATCATTCTTGAATTTAAAAAAATATATAAAAAATAACTAGATATTCGTGATATTATTTAATGCATCTTTTATCCACTTTATAATAACGAAATTTTCATCATCATTGTAAATTAAATTATTATAAATTAAATTATTATCTAAATTATTTTTATTACTATATATAAATTATTATTATATTCATGTCGCAATTGTTATGCAAAAGCATAGTTCTGATTGTTTCTCATTATCATTTTTTGCTGATAATTTCGTTTTAATTATTTATTCATTTATTCAGGTTCATGCCACCTCTGCTCTGCTTGATGGTTTTTTCAAAGAAATTAGATACGACTAAATTTCGCGTAATTGGCTCGACGATTTTATTTCACGGGATGCTGTTTCTATTTCTATGTCCATGTAACTCTAATCATACACATAGCACTCAGTTGATAATCAGTAACTTAAGTAATTAAAAGCATAGTCCAGAATTCAGCCAAACCAGTTAAATTGAAAACACTATTTGCAATTAGAAATGTTAAATATTTCCCACTTGTACGTTATTTACGTGCGAGCGAGGGAATATAAGAGATATTTCCTTGCGGCCCACGCGATTTTGCTAAATTAGAATTTTAGCCAACGTCTTTTTGCGCAACCTACGATGCGCGTTCTCATCAGTTTCTCGATAGTCAATTAAACTAATTTGTGATTCTTCTCATTAAAATAAATAATCTCGAATTCAAGAATCATTCAGAATTTGCAGCCTTCATTTAATGAAATATTCTGCGTGAAATTCGTAAATCATATTCTTTAAAAAAAAAAAAATATTAAAATGGCGAATATGTTTCGTCTAAACGATCTCTTAAAATAAATAGGCTAATAGAATTTCAAATAATATTTATTGAATGGCAATGATGATAACGAATGATAAGGATGCAATGTGAAAGAGCGAAATTTGATACAATGATATTAAGATAAATGCTCGATGTATTGATATTCTTATCAAAAGTCTGCAATCAAAATTTTTGGCATAGAAAATTTCGCATTGGGAAATTAAAATTAAAATCACAGAAAATTAGTAAAAATAACAACGCGCTGAATGATAAAGCATTTAATTAAAAAATGGCTAGGGTAAATGGTAAAATTGCCCAAAAATTTCTAAAGTTTGGCCTGAAATTTAAAAAGAAAGGACTTGTAATGGTTATTTCAAAAAAGTTGTTTCGTACTGCATTAAGTGAATTGCTATTTTTTCCCTACTGAGATGGCTAAACTAATTTTTGATTATTTGATAAGGTCGTCGAGCATCTATTCTTATCTTATCACTATTATGCTAATTTCGTTTTTTGCGTTGCACCTCTCCTCTATTAGTCAACAAACACTTGCTATTTTTGTCAATTTTTGAAATTTGATTTCCGAGAAATTTTAATTTTTCATATTCCATTTTTTCGAGAAATATTTCTTATTCTTCATAGAAGCCTTAAAGACGATTCCATTCGTAGCTGCTTTCTTGCCAAAGTTTGCTAAGTTTTGCAAGGTTCACTCCTTCGAATCATTCCTTTAACTTTTAAGTGAACTAGAAAACTAAAACAGTTGAAATTAATTAGTAAAATTCTATTCTATTCTATTCTAAAGCGATTTTTCATAAATTGAAAATAATCGTTTATTGCAATTATTTATTATGAATTTTCAATTACTATCGAAAATATTTTTGCATAATTTTTTGAACTTTTTTCTTTCCATTTCAATGATTCCATTTATTTTTCAAAATTTCAAAACAATCATATTCTTCAGTAATTGGAAAGATTTTTCGAAAAATAATAAAAAAGTATTGAAAAAATGCTTTTCTGCAAATTACAACAGATTTTTCGTCGCCATTTCCGTTTAACCTCGCTACAGACCAGACGAATTTTGTTAGAGCGTTAATGTAGTCACGAGCCAGTGTTATCCGAAAATCTTCAAAGCATCGATTCAGACGGGCGTCGAACCTCTGTAAGGGGCAATTCGAGATGAGAGCAACGGCCCACTGAGCCATTCTACGTTACGTTTGGCCATATTTAAAGATGAAGAGGAAAATTATAAGAATGGGCCGATATATAAGTCCAAATATCGAAAAAAATTTAAATCCACGTTTACGTTCTTCGAATAGGATCGGATTTCCCTGAACGGGAGGAAAAGAAAACAAACAATTGGTATGATGCGCATATAAAATCCGTTATTGTTTTAGTTTAATGTTGACTTTCGAAATAATAAAGTTTCGAATTTTTAAATGAGTTTCTTCTTTCGGAGGCAAAAGCCGAATCCATATCTCGCAACAAAATGGCCTGGTCATACTCACTCGCTTATCCTTCCCCCTTACTGAACACCTTTTCTCGGAGGCAAAAGTCAGTGAAGTCGAAACCAAAAATGGAAGCAATATTTAATATTTTATATTTTCATTACACTTGAAGAATATTCTTTAATAGAATGAATTCTAAGATTATAATTTTACTGATTTTTTGAAATTGATAAATTGATAAATTGATAATCTTTTCAAACAAACTGCGAATTTCTGTAAAAAAAGGTTCATCTAAATTTGTATTTTATCCGTTCAGAAATTATTATTGTTTTTTATTATTATTTTTAATTCTGATTATTTTTTATTATTTTAAGTAAATTTTAAATTAGTTTTAATTTATCATTGACTTAATTTAATTAAATTAAAGATTAAATTAAAAATTGTTTATTTAATGAAAAGAAAAACCTTGCAAACAATTTTAAACTAAGAATTTCTAAAAAAAACTTTTATTTCATTAAAAAAATTAAAAAATAGAAATGAGATGAAATCAAAAAATGTGCTTAATTGGGTTCTTTAGGAAATTACTTACGCAGGTAAGAAGCATCAATGAAAGAAGAGCAGTGATAAGGAAGGTGAACATCGAGAAGAAACACGCACTGACTGCTAGGAAGATCGAATTCAAACGAGAATAAATGATTTCACTCTCGAAGTTCAGTTGTTATAGGCAAAGGCGGAGTTCGCAAATTAGCGTATAGAAAAGTGAGAAGAATAAAATCCAACTAAAATATAGTTTTCAGCGCTTACATTGGCGATATAAATGTTTTATAAATGATGGCACCAATTATCGACGATCATGTCATTCCACACTTTTACCTGAATGTCATAACCATTCTGCATTAATTTGTACTGTTGTACTTCGATTCGGCAAACTTTTGATAGCGATGGATTGTCTTCTATGGCACTCTCCCAAACATCGATAATATCCGATTGTTCCACCTGAATTTCTACTTTTCAGGATTATAAATGTTTGTAAGATTTAAAAGCCAATCAGTGGCTTATTTCAAAAAAATTCAAATCAATTTGTAAGACCTGATCACCATTGAAAACGCAAAAAAACTTGTCGAAGCGAAATTTCCTTTTTACCTAAGAGCTCACTCGCTCACCATTTCTGGCTCGCTTTGGCTTCTGGTATGCCCGGCTAAAGAATTACTCACGATAGAAATGCAGGTAAATAGGCAGTACTCGGAATCACCGGGTCATGAGTGCAACCACCGCATCGGCAGTCCGAAAGTTCGAAATAATAGCAAAAATCCACTATTCCCTTTGCTTTGCTTATGATTACGATTGCAGGAATAACATCAAAAGTTCTTTATTAATAATAATATAAA
Organism: Dracunculus medinensis; assembly: GCA_900625125.1. Lineage (NCBI taxonomy): Eukaryota > Metazoa > Nematoda > Chromadorea > Rhabditida > Dracunculidae > Dracunculus > Dracunculus medinensis. The sequence continues at coordinate 2,020,983 of UYYG01001156.1, read as the reverse complement.
TAAATAATATAGAATTTTGGTATCATCAACTTCGTCCTGAATATCTCAAATCCACAGTTTTCGCAGTTGTTTGTTTGTTTATTTCAAGCAGTTATCTGCCCGTTTCGCCAAATAGTTCCAAATAAATAAAATTGATCTTTCTATTTTTCTAATTATAATGTTCTAATCAAACTTTCCTCAAAAGAAGTAAAATTATTAATTATTGACCACCCCATGAGAAATTATTGGTTTGAAATTATCACAGATTTTCCTTATTAGCTTTTCTCTTAAATAATACTTTTTGAAATGCGTTTCTGCCGATTTTCCCATTTTAATTACAGTCATTAAATTTTTAAATTTCAGTTTAAACGAAAAGTAAATTCATAAAAAAAGAAGATTCTATAAAGTGTTTGTTAGGAAAAAAGAAGAAAAATCCAAGAAAATTATTCTACTTCAAAATCATAATCATTCTACATACGTTATAAGATTTCTTTTTATTCGTATCCTCTTCATTCAATCGCACTTTTCCCCCAAATATAAGCTTATCCGTCATTCTGAAAATTTTCATATGAAAATTCTGAAAATCCATGAAAATCCATAAGCGAAATAATAAATATGATGAGGATAAAAAAAGAATGCATGTTTCTGGAAGACTTACGGAGATTTGATTACAAAACAGCAAAATTTCTAATATCCCAGAAAACGTGCTATAAAATTATGATTATAATAAGTAAGCGAAAGGCCGGGACTCACCATATCCAATCATTTGGAGATATACTGGGATCACTGGAAGGATGGAGGAATTCCGCCAGTTGAAAATTAGCATTACGGACTAATAAAAAATGGCGGAACTAAGAGGGAAACTCTCATTTCTGCAGTTTCGCATACCAATATTACCTACTCATTCATTTATTGATCTACAAGCCTAAGGCACCAATGAATTTTAAATTTCTAGCTGAAAGGGTCCGAATGATATTTCCAAAATTGTGGATTCATCGTAATGCAGTAAAAACTAACGCATTTCCCTTCTTTGCAACACGTTTCACAATCGTCTCCAAACGGCGATTTGGTGCCTTAATTGTTTTCACTTTGTAATCAACTGGAAGGCCATCGTCAACCGTTTCCGCAATTTCATCTTCAATTTCGCATTCACCAAAATCCACATCTTCTTGTAATTCATCATTCTTTCTTGGATCCTTCTTTTTACTATATCCTCGTATAAAAGGATAATTCGTCAGTGGTTTGATTAAAAGACACCTCTTTAATGTCGTTCTTATTATACTGATTGATGAAATAACACTCATTCCTGGAAAACAAACTTGCAAGCGAAAGCCACAGAATTGACAATAACTGGACACACTTCTAAATTGCCAGCTTAAGGTTGATGGACTCGCAGACCTATAATGCGGTGAGAATATTCACAATCGACCAAGGCTGAATGGTATCGAGTGTTTCGAGTGAAACCCAAAGTCGTACCATTATAAATTCTGCCTACCCTTACTGTTATGCTCAAGTGATTCTCTAGTCAATCCCAACGGCTATCGTCCTAATGGCCTGGTGACCACTGTTAGAAGGAGAACTGCCAACTGTTCAATCTGCTCCTTTTCTAAGCAACTAACAAAAAATTAAAATTGCTGAATAATATGAAAAAATATATGAAAGATATTTTATTTTACTATTTCTCAATTTTGCTTATTTTTCTACTGAAATATAATTGCAAAAATATTTATTCACAAAATATATAATCATTAAAAATGCTTTAATAATTGTTCACCTAATGAACATTTCCAGTTCCATGAAAAAAAACGAAACGATTGAAATTTAAATTAAATTTAAATTTAAAATCAAAAATAATAAAAGAAAAAATCCCTTTAATGGATGATTTTCAATTCTCAACGGGTAAAACAAGAAAATAAATGGGAAATTCGGCATGGAAATTCTGACCAAATAGTAGAACCAGTATGAATTCCATAACCTTCCTAGGGTTTTGTAAATAGATTAGAAGTAGAAGACCCGCAGATATATTTTCACCTGTCTTATCCACAAATGGAACTCAGAACTTTGTAGATCACAGTGATCTTACCATCAGTAGAAATAATTTCATGGTTAATATTTTACATTACTTCCTAAAATACCATTCATTACTTGTAATTACAGACATTTTATTGAAAGAATTTAAAATTATTCCAAAGGAGACCTTTGGAATGAGAAAAGGATAATAAAAAGCTCAAACAATGGTGAATAAGGAACAAAACTAGAAATTCATGGAATATAAGCACGTAAGGAATGATCATTTAAATATTTTTTAAGGTATAAATAAATGAAAATTTCCTCATTAAGCGAACTTTGCCGTATTGCAAAACTACTATCGATACGAATTCTTACCTTTCCACTTTTGCCAAAGGTACTTTCAATAAAGCCTTTTTCACCCGTTGATAATTTTACCGGCATTCCAATAAACCTATCAATATTACTTTCTTTTTTGAACATATTTTTACAAATTAGGCTCGTTTCATTTTCGATTCGCTCAACTTGTCCAAATTTTATTTTACGACGAAATCGACAAAGCTCACGATCATCATTAAGAATACGTTGAATTTTACCGTGAAATGCAAACCTACACCCACTATCTTGACTATCAAGTTTCGATGCAATATATAAACTATCCGGCTTAGTGTATATTGGACTATCGAAAGAAAGTAAAACCGAAGAAAAACCCTCATCATCGTCAGATTTCAATTCAAACTCGTCAACGGAATCAGCCTCAACGAAAAATTGACATTCAGCCAACATGGCATTGAAGCCAACTGAGATAAGCAATTTACAACGATTAATTAATTTTGGTTTAAAAAAAGTTATTTTATGAGCACTTGCATAGACAAATCGTGTTCGACTTAAAGCGCCTGGCTCGAAAATTATAGTGCGATCAATTTTTTCCAGATTCGGTATAGCGTGAAACAAAAGTGCTGCACGTTCACCCATATTGGCAACCGTGACATCTTCTTTCCAGCATTGTATGTTTTTTATTTTTCTTCTTTCGTTTGAAATCGGAATTTCAACTTCCATTCCAATTCTGAAACCAGTGAAATTATTAATTCTGATGCTAAAATTATTTATTCACATTCATTACTTATTAGCGTTATTACTTATAACTTAAAAGTTCAATTTATTCTTTATGCAGAAATTCATTTAATGAACATATCAAATTGAATAAATGCAGAAATTTTTAATGAACAAAATTTACTACAGTTAAAAAGAAAAGAAAAATAATGATTTCGTGTTGAAATCAAAAAAATGCTAATTAGAGGTTCGAATAATGGAAAATTTGAAATTATATGATACTTATGAATTTAATTATTAATAATACGAAGGCCGGAAATACCAGTAATTAGTTAATGATCTCAGCCAGCATTGGCTGATTAGCTAGACACTTATTAATTTATAAACTTTCTAAACTAAAATTCAAGCGCGCTACGATCCTATCATTAAAATAAACCTATCAAATGCGGGAGATCTATCGATATGTGTGCCCAAGCAATTTGATTTCATAAACTGGAGCTCTAGAGCGAGTAATATGGAAAATACCAAAAAATCAATGGCTAATTCAATAAAAATTGCAAAACTAAAAGAAAAGCAGAAAGCAAATTTATTAAATAAATTTTTAAAGTTACTAAATTATTAAGAAAAACTGAAGAACCAACCTGCACATTCCGTCGATAATCGTTCCCGTCATTACTGTTCCTTTACCTTTGATTGGAAAACAGTGATCAACACTCATAACAAATTTGCCACTAGAAATACGTTCAGGTTCATAAAAATTCTGACGGATTGCTTCTACTATGCAAGCGATATTCGATTCATTAGGAGAGATTAATGAAACTGGAACAATCGGAGAACTATCGATATTTAATTGCTTTAAGGCTTTGACAATCCGCTTTCTTACATCAACAATTTGCTTTTCATCAACCAAATCAATCTAAAATTTTCATAAATTAATAATTAAATATAATTAATAATTTTAATTTTTAATTAAACATAACTAACAACATAAAAGAAAATAAATATAAATGAAATTCAGTTTTCACTGTAATTTTTGAAATTTTTATTATATTTAATTATTATATTATTATATTAAAAAAATTAGTAATCAAAGAAGGAATCCATCCAATTCGTTTTGAACAATAATATTAAAATCAAAAAAAAAAAATAATTTATTGAAAAATCATTTAAAAAATAGAAAATGGCGAATTACTGGGAAAATATAAAAAATTTTATTTCTATGGTAAATTCAATAGAAATTAAATTAAATAGCAAAAATCAATTTAAAAATTATAAAAATTAAAAATTAAAATGAATGAAAATAAATTTTCAAAAAAGATTTTTTATAATTTAAAGAAAAATATATTAATAAAAGATTTATGAATAATAAAAAGAAAAAATTTATTACCTTACTTAGAACGACAATTAAATGTTGCGGGCAAATTAATGAAACAAGTAGCAAATGTTCAGCGGTCTGTCGTTCAATTCCTTTTAATGCGTTTACAACAACTATCGCCATGTCGAAAACACTTGACGCAATTAATACAGAACTGCAAAGAACTTCATTAAATCGACTAATTTATTAATATATGTCTTAGCCTTGTAGCCATCTGAACCAACCAGTAATGGCAACAGCTGTTAGAAGAAGAAAATTTAGAAGGCAAAATTAAGAAAACCTGTGTTCAGTCAAAAATAATTAAATATTTATGAAGCAATTCCAGAACCCTATTTAGATATAATTGGAAGTTGGATTCCTTTAAGTTCATCCACCTTTTCATCACCGTCATTTTCTTGTATCTGCTCGGATTATTTATGGCTTAGCTGATTCTATTGGCTAATAGAGTAAGGTAATTCCAAGCTTACCGACCCCAATCCGCTTAATAATCACTTAAAAATTCTAAATAAATCAAAAAATGGATACCGAATAAGAGATGAATGTCCTGGACAATCGATGAAAGCTAAGATCTTGCCATCTAATTTTAACGCTGACATGCCAAGATCAATGGTATTTGCCCGTAAATTTGCCACTTTTGAATGTACATCAAATGCAGCTGTTGAAGCAATTGTTGAAAGCGCTCGAGCTAATGTTGTTTTACCGCTATCCACATGCCCCATTATACCAATATTTAGTGGCATTTTTATTAATCACCCGAGAAATTTCATCCAGACCAACCTAAATTCCAAATAACTTCGTGAAATATTTCATGAAACCCTAAATATTTAGCTCAGGCACTGAAAATAAAAATAATTTTCGATTTAAACATCTTGATTTAGACTAAACTAATAAGGTGTTTCAGAGCCAAGAAATGAGTTTATGCCCCCGATAAAATCCCTGTGGAATTGCCAAGAAATTATTAAAATCACCACGAAATATTTTAAACATATAGATGGCTCCGCGATATATGGGCTTAAACGATGAGAATGGCTTCTGTGTTTCTGTTACTATCAGACATGACATCGGATCGAGCAGCCTAGAGACGCCTTACTTTTGGCCGATGTAATCAATCTAATCCGTATTTGTGCTATTAGAAAAAGGCTAAGAAGTCCTTCAATCTGAAGTTAATAAAAAATAATAAAAATGTAAGAAATACAGCCAATAGCACTGCTTAACTAAATAAATTGAAATGCTCGTATAACAAAGCATAAAAAATTTTTATTAGATTAATTAAGGAATGCTTAAATGAAAGAAAATTTTATCTAAAACAATAGAGATTAAGGACCAAAGCGAATAGATTTATTTAAAGGTTGGAAAAATTAGTAAAGTGAAATGGAGAAGGAAGAAAGCAAAAAGAAAGTTGAGCAAAGTTAAATAAGGTAATAATACACGCATTTATGCACATTAAAGAGACGAAAATCCATTCGGATTTTTTAACTGCCAATTCCATAGATCGCGACACATCTCTTCCAGCCCGAATTCGCATTCCCAGTTCATTTTCTCTTTGGCCAACGATGGGTCACAATAAACACAACCTATATCACCTGGTCGTGGAGTAGTTATTTCTGATGGAACCTGAAAAAAACTGCCGTTTTTTTAGATTTTCCAGTATTAGATTTTTAGATTTTAAAAAACAATAAATAATTTTAATAAAACAATAAATAAAAATAATTTTTTACAAATGATATTCATTGGTTATGTCTGAGTACTGAGTGTTGATCGACCTTTAGTTCTATTGCCAAGCCTTTGACTCTCTGGCGATAATTTCTCTATAGAACCAGAAAAACTAATTTGATGAGGAATGGTAGACGCTAACTTTTTTTGCATATGTATATATATATATGTATTTGCATGTATATTGAGTTTGTCAAAGCAAAACAAAAATAATTTTTCAATTTCATGTTCCATAACCAAGCAAACCTTTCTATTACTGGCTTTTTCGAAGGCAGCGACCATTTCTTTAACCGAATATCCTTTACCAGTTCCCAAATTATAAACTTCACAACCAATTGAACCCAATTTTTTAATACGATCAAATGCCGAAACGTGACCACGAGCTAAATCAACAACATGAATATAATCACGAATTCCAGTACCTGAAATATTAAAAAAAAGAAATGATAACACGAAAAATGATAACATCTAATTGAGATAAGAAAAAAAGCAAAAAAATTGAAAAAAACTGAATGAATCTCTTGAAGACTGTTTGATGAATATGAAATGAAATATTTGAATGCAAAAAATCTATATCAATCAATAAATTGAAGATTTCAATGTTTGAAAAGTTGTATAAGAAAAAAAATGAATTTTTGAAATATTTAAATATTGGATATTGGAAACTTAAGCATTTTACAAATTTTTCACTATTTTTATGGAATCTACTTTAATTTTCAATAAAATTCACAAAACTTACCATCTGGAGTTTCAAAGTTGTCACCATAAATATATAAACGTTCCAATTTGCCAATCGCCACTTGACTTATATAAGGCATTAAATTATTTGGTATTCCTTTAGGATCTTCGCCAATAAGACCAGTTTGATGAGCGCCAGTGGGATTAAAGTATCTCAAAAGCACAATGTTCCAATCCTCAAAATAAATATTTATTTATGCAAAGAAAATCGTAAGGAAAACTAAAAAATGAGGAGAAAGTGAAAGAAAAAAACACCCGATATACTTCAGTCTCAGTCGCGAATTTAAATGAAGATCAGTACCAGAAAATAAATGTTTTAGGACAAAAACCATATCTATATTAGAAAAACAACTGCTGTGCCTGCTAAATTAAAAAATAAACTGGGTTAAATCATTAAATCAACCTTTTCTGCATTCGATAAGTCAATTAAGATCTTTTCAATTATGTATTTCGTTTGTCCATAAGGATTTGTAATACCGACGCCAGTAGGATGTTCCTCTGTTATAGGCAATTTCACTGGAGTTCCATAAACTGTTGCACTGCTCGAAAAAACGAAATTTTTCACATTATATTTCTTACACATCTGAAATTAATTTATCTCAAAAATAACTGTTTAAAATATAAAGTTAGATTCTAAGCGAAAATTTAGAAAAGCGCATTACTTTAAGCAACGAAAGTGTTGCCAAAAGATTATTGTTGTAATAATCGAGAGGAAATTCAACCGATTCTTTAACTGCTTTAAGCCCTGCCAAATGAACAACACCAGTTATCGTATGCTAAAAAAATAAAGATTTGTAATATTTTATTGAATGTATTTTATATTTTGTATTTTATGTATAATATTAGTTTATATTCATTAAATTTTAAGATATTCATGTTATGATAGCGCATGAGAGCGAACGGAATGGGTTTGATCCCATTATCCCTCCTCTCCCTCCCCCCCCCCCTCCCACCCCCGATGGGGATAAAACTATCACTAAAAGAGGATGGTTATTGAAGATCTAAGTACAATTTCGTCCCGAATTGATTTTTTGATAAAAGGTTCTCACTCGAACAATCAACTGCAGCTCGATAAACCAATGATGGTGAGTATTATTACAAATAATAAAGTTTAGGGATTATAAGTTCAAATATTTAAATACTACCAAACCATAATTGCCACCAGAATTAACCATAAAATGTCACATGAATTAAAATTAAGCTTATAAAGTAGGAGAGTAATAACTCTTTGGTAAAGACGGAAAAGCAAAGATTGTTTTCAAAATCTTACAGAACGAATAGCAATTTTGCTAGAAAGGGAATCGCGGTTAATAAATAATATTTTCATTAACATTTTTTAAGAAATAAAGGCAAACTTTTTGAAAAACTTTTTCAAGATCGCGTTCATTCGTGCAATCTGCAAAAATAAAACATATTTCTTGACCAACAATTTTCTCAGCTCGCTTCAAGCTAACTGCATCTCCCATTTCATCTAAATTGGATATAATAAATTTTCACAAAAAAATTATATTTAAAATCAGCGAAACCACTGGCCCATTGCTTGACACCACTCATCTGGATTTTGTAGGTATAAAATAAAAGGGGAAAATCATCAAAAATTATGTTAGCCCACTTTGTCTGACCAACTCTTATCTCTCTTTCAACTACGATTATCGTAAAAATTAACTGAAAATGCTCTATCTTGCTTTTTTAATGATTTTTAATGATAAGATTTAGTTCAGAAGAACCTTTCAACTGATTCCAAAATCAATTATGAAAGATATTAATCAATTATGAAAGATAACTGGAAAAGACAATTAAATGTTTTGAATTGCAACAAACCTTGCACCGAATTGATGAAATTATCAACACATACAATGTTATAACCAGCGTTAATTAATTCAACAGCAACGTGACTACCAATGAAACCAGCCGCACCCGTTAGTAATATACTCATCCTGAAATATACTTATCCATAGTGAAAAGATGCCCGAGAATAAGAAATACGCTTATAAACATAAAGTACAAAAATATAGCCTAAAAATTTCCAATTATTTCTTAATAAATTTGTATTTTACCTCTTAGATAATCAAAGGATAGTATTCACCACTACTTTTATCCTCAAATGACTCAAGCGAAACGATGTTCAAGTAGCCTATTATTTAATATGCATCCAATCAAACCATAGACTAAAACCCAACAAAAAGACTAGAAATTCGGTAACTCAAGAATTCAAGAATTCCTTGGTTTGTTATTCTCTCAAATCGAATTACTTATTTAAATCCCCAAAACCCAAAAAATATTTTTCATCGATTTACCATCTCATAACTCTGAATTTTACAACTCTGAAAATGGTAAGAAATAGGGTAAAAGAACGGAATGACATAGTTTTTGATTACGTACTAAACAATAGCAAAAGCGCGATGAAAAGAAAGCGGGGAATCTAAAAAAGCGAACATTAAGGAAGAAATGCGATATCATCTGACTTTCAACGAGAATTACTCATAAAAGCTAAAAGAAAAATTCGATCTTCAGCGTTTCCTTCACCAAAAATTTATCGAAGAGCGACACTGAATTCATATAGATTCCAATAAAAAAAAACTATCCTCAGCCATAAGAGAAAATACAGCTGGAGTTCTCCATTGGGAAGAATTTATGTGTATGTTTGTTTCTGGTTTAACCGATCTGGATGTATATGAATAATTTTTTAATTTAGCATCATTTTATCTAACCAGTAAACAAATTTAATATTAACGAATAACAAAATATGAGAAAATACTTCATTTTTACTTTACTTAAAATGAAAGGAAGCAAGGAAATGAAACAATTCGTAATTAGATAAAATCATTTGTAAAAGATAACATTCATCCAAAAAAAAGATAAAAAATAAATGAATAACTAAACTAAATTAAAGAATCAAAAGATCATATGAACATCATAGTAACAAATTTCATATGAAAAACAATATTTTTATCATAACATACTTTCAATAAGTGTGTCACGTAAATTGCTGGTTATTGCCGATGGTAAACTGTCACCGAGTTTAAAGATTGATTCGATAACAGACATCTCAGTACTTGTTGTACTTAAACCAACAAATGCTATCCAATCATTTACACATAAACCAGCCCCAACCAATTCCGAACCTCTGTAAAAGATATTGATATATAATACATAGTCACAGCATAGTGAAAAATATACGAAAGAAAAAATTAATCAATTTTTAAAAAGATTAGGAGATATTAAAAATAATAAGAATATTAAGTGACAGGATGCAAATCGAAATTAGTTCAAACAATCTAGAATAAAAAAGAAAAAATTAGGCAAAAATATCGAAAAAATTTACCTGTTAACAGTGCCCGCAACCACAGGAACTTGTAAAAGAGAAGCGATTTCTCTTTGAACCTCAACAGGTGTTTTAGCCGCAACCAATGCTCCGTTTGATGTAATTGCGCCATATGATCCAACCTTAATCCAGTACAGCGAACAGGAAAGATGAAAATTATAAGAAAAGAGAGAAAAAGATGAAAAAAGATGAAAAAAATTTTTTTTTAAATTCAAAAGACTCAATGTTTTTCGAATATTTCATTCCAATACAATTCATTCGGAAGAGAAATTATTAAAGCTCAATAACAACAAATGAAAAAAAATTCTGACCAATGCTTGCGGACCAAGGCCAACTTTAAAACACTCAACATTCAAAATTTCTTTCAGAGCCTGAAAACTGAAATCAGTAAGAATTGCATAGCAATAATCATTCATTCATAATATTAGGTGAATAAAATGGTGATTAAAGCAATCTAATAATGCATACCTTTAGATACCGAAGTGGAATCTTTCTAAGTTATCCTGTTGAAAAGAATTGGGATCACTCTTTGTTATACTAAATAATCCATATATCCCTGCACCTACGATTGGACCTTAGTACCACGATTTAAAATGTAGCTTTCATTGTTCCGAGGAGGCCAACAGGGTACTTAACCAGTTCTGTAGTACCATTAATAGCATTAATAACAATAATAATGTTAATGATGACGATGATGGTATTCGAGCGAAAGTGAATGAAATTGAGATTCGATTCGCTCAGCGTGTACTTAGGATTATTACCATAACTCAAAGCAAGAAATGAGAATCCTTTCAGAGATATAAGAAGACAGAGGCATAGTCAATAATTACTTTAGTTCATTCTATCAGCTTCTTAAGGATCGGGAACATAGCAAAGAATGCCTGAAGACTTCTTATAATTATTTTATAAAATAAAATACACATTGAAGAATCAAATCAAATCATCCTCTCCAGCAATCTTGCAAGATTTATTTATAAAGATTCATTTTATTTTACGCTTCATTTCATTCCATGCACGATTGGTTGTTTACAGTATGAGTATGTCAAGATGTTGAATGCCACCGTACTTGGCTTCCAAGAGTTCTCTCCACAGTTCTCTCTACATAATAAACACAATCACTGCCCTTTGAGGGAATAAATTATTCGGCCGTAAGAAGAAAGTGGAATAATTTTCGATTATTTCCAATTTTTTTTTCTTTTTAAGAGCAACAAGCATTACTAGTTAGACTCATTCCACTGACTTGTCGCACTAGACAAATAAGCCAGGAAATTCTTGGCAAATAGAAGTACAGATAAGTCGCCATCATCCGAAATTTTGGACAGGTCTATCCCTACAAGTAGACGAATCTCAGCATCGGCATTCCGAATTGAGCCTCATTTTACTCCCCTTCATTTTTTCCGTAAGAAGAAACTGGCGCCTGAGTGGTGCGTCGGCGGATTCGAAACCAACCCTCGATTTTTGATAGCAACTTACCTTACCACTGAGCTACTGACCCACCACTAATGAAATAAAATAGAAATTTTCGTATAAAAATGACTTAAAAAATAGGAAACTTGCCTTCTCTGTTTCTTTACTTATTTCCGGATGGACCATAGCAACATAATCATTACAAGCAATAACGTTTCCTAGCGCTGATAATTTCTCATCAATACGTTTTATTTTAACAGAATCTGGCAGACTGCAATCATCATACTTTATAATAATAGACCTTTCCTTAATTCAAATCATTTGAATTGAATCGAAAGCTCGAAAATTAAAAATTTTTTTTAACAGATTTTTTACCTTTAAATGAAAGAAAATTACGCTCAACAGAATATTCCTAAGATACAAGAAGGGAAATTTACTGAACCTGTTCCTGATATGTTGCAATTCTTGATCGGTGGTAGCGTATGGAACAAGCAAACCATGCCTATTGCCAACTGTTATACGTCCAACAATCCTAGTACCAGCAATTGAACAATGAATAACTGGAATCGTATCTGCTAATTCAGCTTCCACCAGACTAAAATTAAAACCATTCTAGAAAGAGATTCCTATCACAATAACAAAACTTTTTATTTACATTTTCTAACCAAATAGACAAAAAAAAATCACCTGTAAAAATTCGCCGATGCACCAATTCCAATGAGACAATAGCTGTTTGTTAATTTACAAAATGCACCCACTTCATCACTCGCCTCAAACTGACACCGAATAGCCATTTGTTGCCTTTAAAAAATGGATTACAGAAGAACGATGAAAACCGGTAAAATTATGTACATTAACTAACGATATTAAATAAAACGGTAATAAATAACGGCATTAAATATTATTAAATAGTGATAGTATAATAGTGCGGGCTATTAGAAGAGAAAGCAATTATGCGAAAATAAATAAAGGGGATAAAAAGCTGAAAAGCGGCGGAATGTTAGAAGAAAGAAAATGTGGAACCGACCTAGTTTAATGATTTTTAATTTGGTGAATCGGCGAATTCCGTAGAAATATTCAGTTGGCCAAGCAGAGAAAATCTGATGTACTAATGCAATAAATGAAACTGGAAAAGTTTTTAAAGCAAAAATCGAATCGAAAAGGCTAAAAAATAAAAAAAATTAGAGCATATCTTTTCTCAAATTTTCATAACAATTTTTTCAAAAAATTACTTCGCCGCCTCCCAATCGTTAGCGAATTTTAACATTACAGCAACTCGAACCACCTGCCACTTGACCTCCAACCTCCCCACCCCCTTCCCCACCGAGTACCAATAACTAACTGCTTTGCTAAATCTCTCCCCATTTTGGCTACCTATTGCCATCTTCATATTGTTATTAATCGGCTTTGGCGCCGATGTTACTAAATAGCAGCTGCGGATTTGAAGAAAAATGCTGAAGTTAATTTGTGGAATATTAATTGATTTGCGCTATTGATTCCTCGGGTGTTTTATGTTTTTAGTGGATTATTAAGAAGGTTTTAAAAGTTCTGAGAATATTAATCATTGCTGTTAGCGTCGTTCCGCTGACTTGTGGGTCGCGACGAATTTTGGCAAAGTGCACTGGCGATGAGTCGCCGGCGGCATTCGCTCAGGACTGGTTTACTCGCGTTCGAATCGCCGGCCGAGCTGAGCACAACCCATCGAGTCATTCTCTTTCCTTTTGCTTTCGCCTGTGCGGTACATTCACCAGCGGGCAAAGTTTGGTGCATCGGACTACTCAACTCATCCTCGGTTCTCCGAGGCAGTTATACTACCTCTAAATCATCGAAAAAAATACGTTGCTTAGACTATCATTTTGAACGTCACGCTCTCGCCTCTGCAGAATAAATCTCTCATTAAAAAATCGCAACTGTGCTAAGGTCCAGTCTGTTTTTGTCAGGTCCAGGTAGCTGGTTGGCCTTCTTCTTCTAACAGCTCTCACCATTACTGGTTAGGTTGGCTCCAACGGCTACAAGTGTAAGTCGCTTCCAAGCGGCGCGGTCCATCGTCGACAGTAGTTGGCCTACCTCGCTTTTGATGCCACCCATCCCAAAGTTTAACAAATAACGGAATATGCGTCAACTCCTGTGGTGGACGATGGAAAATGTGCCCTAACTGGTTGGCCAAAATATCTCTTTCTAATTTCCAGCAAACCTGGTGAGGATCGATAAGTGATAGTTGTTAACTTGCCCCACTAATTAAAATTTATCTGATGTATTTTTGAACATTCGAAAGCTACGCCTGAAATTAATTGGAACCAAAATCACTTTTTTCCCTTCTCTGGTTGGAAAGATATAAAAAAAAAATATCAATCCATAATCTGTTTTAGTAGATAAAATTCATGTTGAAAAACTTTTTTTACTTTATTTATTTTATTTTTAATCATTATAATTATTGAATTGATATTAATTACTCTAGTAATACTGTAACAGTTGCTATGGTTACTACAGCATTATAGTAGAAAATATCGTTGTGTTCAACTAGAATATATTACAATGATATGTAAATCGCGAAACCTGGATTAAGATGAGTGCTTATCGATAAGCTTTCGGAAAATCCTCGTCGGAGATTTTATCAAGTCAGTTGGGTGCTTCCTTATTAGTTGGTGATATTTTCACTAAAGAAGAATTCAAAGTTTGCTAAAATTTTAAGTTTGTCATTGTCACTGATTCATCATAGTACCACTCATTTCCAAAAATTTGGTTTCTCTTGAGGTTTTGGAAAAATTATCGATAAAATTATCACGTCGCTGGTTTCTAATTATCACTAATATTTATCAATGTTCTTTTAGGCAATCATTGATCTTACAGAGATTGCAGAGCTGCTATCAGTAAAATCATAGTTTATTTATTTATTTCCATATAATGAATCGAATATAATTGGTGCCAAATGAAATAATTGCTATTTTCTGATTGCAAAATTAAATTCGCGGAAATCAAAAAATTCGGTTTCGAGCCTTTTTAAAGGTAATTTTAGTACCATATTGAAGTCATTTTTTTGATTCCAACGATTTATATTGATTTTGTTTTGTAAGATATTCTTTTTTTTCATATATTCTTTGTTTTATTTGGCAAAAAAAAAACAAGAAACAAAGGAAATGATTCGACGGAGATAGTGAAACGGAGACACTCTCTGACATTTTTCGAAGACACCGCACTGATAGAATTAGAAAAAATCTTTCTTTTATTCCATCTTTATTCTTATGTGTCAGAAAGGTTAATGTTAGAAATTTAATTTGATTTTGTTGACCTATGACCCGATTGGCCTTTGATTTAGTTGATTTTATTGAAGTGGAATTTTCGTCTAATGAAGACATTTATTTAGGTGATTCGGTTATTGTTCGGTTGTTGCAGTGCGATGAATGATGAACGAATGGAATGATATCCAATCAAATACTTGTTTATTAGGTGTTGATATCGAAAATGGTAGTAATTCGAAAGAGGTATGGACAGTACGTCCACTACAAAGCGGTGATCTGGAAGAATTAAAGGAAATCTGTCATGAATCGTTTCCTATAGAATATCCAAATTCATGGTACCAAGAAGTACTTAATGGAAAGTTGATAAGTTTCGGAATTTCACATAATGACAAATTAGTTGCTCTACTTGTTGCCGAAATTAAACCAATTAGTCATTGTAACACTGAGGTTTGTTCGCTTTTTATTTTTACTTGTTCTATTTATTCATTACTGGATTTATATCCATAATTTAATCAAAATGCTTAAATTAAATTGGGCTTAGCAATCCGTTACTGCTTTTTTGTTATTCGCTTTTTTATATAGAGTAAAAATCAATTTATAAAAGTAAGGCACATTACCAAGAGAAAAATCGTGATTTTATTTTGGTTCTATTTTGTTCTTGACATATATTTATTGTAAATCTTTTTTCTTTTCTTCCCTTGAAAACTGTTCGAACCAGTTTTTTTCATTTTCTTATTTTCGGGAAAGTATATACTCATTTATAGAAATTTTCAGGACAGAGATCTATTAACGAATGATGGTTTACCAGTGGTATATATTCTAAGCTTAGCTGTTCGTCAGAAATATCAGCGTCAAGGTTTGGCTACTCGTCTACTCAATCATTTATTTGCTACAGTTATTAATCGTCCGCCTTATCCAAGAGCCATCTACCTCCATGTTCTTTCAACGAACAGTGTCGCCATTAAATTCTATCATAAAAATGGATTTAGTCATCATGCTACGTTAATGTTTGCTTTTTAACTGTTTTTCGTTAATTTTAAAGGTGATGATCCCTATTATAATTTTTCTGTACTGGCAATAACTTCTATATGACAGGATGGTATCTTTCTTCGATAGGGATCAAACATGGGAATCCCTTGGTGAGAGATTTAAAATAAAATTGAAATGGTGATGCTGGAAAATCATTTGTATTTCTTTCTCCAACTGTCTCCAATCTTTGACAAAGGGGTCTTGCACTAATAGTGTGTAAAACCAGCTGAAGAATCAGAAGTGGTGAGTGATGAATTTATTTATGTTATTATGTGTTCATGTTTTGTTTTGTCTATAAAAAAATTTGGCTGAAGCCAGAATCTGTAAAATTATCAAAAAAATGGAAATGTGTTATGCGATAGCCGTTTATTTTCATTACATTGAAATGGAATTTTATTTTTATGGATTTTTCTTGTAATTTTTCCCATTTTTTTCTCTCTTTATGGTAAGTCCCATCGTTCCTAGTATTTTACTATCCATATTTCTAGTCATCCAATGTTAGCCAATCAAATTATTTTATCAAAATCAAAATTTTAATATAAAATCGCTTAAAATTTCAAGTTATATTTTTTTTCATTCTAATTGTATTGTTAATTATATTAATTAATTATAATAGTAAATGGAAGTAAATCTGCGGAAAAAAATTTTATAGATTCGTGAAAATTTATATTATTTTGATGTAATATTGAATTACAGGAATTATTACCGAATAAACAATGTATATCGAGATGGAATGACTTATGTATTGTATACAAACGGGTCACATGCACCATGGTCGATATATGAGCTGTGCAATTTAATAGCTGCAGTACTATGTTTTCCATTTAGATACATTTTTAAATTGAGGTGTTTTTTCCGCTAATCATTTATTTGCAAAATATCATATATATGATTCTTTTAGGCTGTTTAATTTTAAATTAAATATTTATAAACAATTTATTTTAAAAAAATTGCTGTGGAAAATTTTATTAGAGGTTAAAGTTCAAGTCGAAAACAATTTAAATCAAGGAACCTGTAAGGGAAAGCATTATTTCTCTCGCTTTACGTGTATATTTACGTGGATTTTCATAGATATTGAAGTTTTTTCTGTTACATTTTAGGTACTCGTATAGTGAATAGTAATTTAAGAATTTTATATATATTTTATTTATATATATATATTTTAAAAGGAATTATTTGATTAAGTAGTAGAATTACCTTATCTTAATTTCATCTGTATAATATTTCATTTTTTTTCTTTTTTTTGCTCAAATTCTATTTTTTAATATTTTATAAAAAAATTGAGAATTAAGGCATCAAATAATATAATAATAATAAATTAATTTTTGCGAACCAACTATTTGATTCATCGCATTGCTGTTGGTGTTGCATGATTGGAAATTGTTGTTGAAGAAGCATTCGATGGATTCCGTAAAAGTTCTCTTTCGAGGGTCTAAAATTATTCATATTTTGATATCCAGTAAATAGCCTTGTGCAAATGCATATATACATATAGCGGTTTAGAGTCTCACTCCACAGGATGAGCCACTCTGCAAGAGACATTCATTTGGGATGCAGAAGTTTGGTCTTGGTCTTTAGAAGCACTGGGATTCCTCAATGAGAGGTTTGTTCCAAGAGAAGTGGCTGACCTTGCAATATACAGGTTAACAGTAATAATAATAAATAAAGGTAAATATCGATGCACACCATGAGGTCCGATATTTTCCATTTAATTTTAGATTACCGTTTGTTTTTTTTTGCGCTATTGTGAACATTTAACTGAACATTTCACTGATGATTGTTTTCCAAAAGCAATTTTCTGATGAATTTTTGCAAATAATAGAAATCAAATTTTAAATCAAATAATATTGAGCAATAATTCTTAGCAAACTTCACTTAATATATTTTAAAATATTAAAATGTTAATTGAGCCGTAAGCGCTCGCCATTTCTGGTTATCCTGGCTCCAACGGAAATTAGATATTTTCGCCAGGGATACTTGGCGATCGAAATATAAGTGGGTCAGCACCACTCAGATTTCTTAAAGAAAATTTTTCTCTTGATAGGATATTCTGCATCATTGTTCGATCTTCTGTCCTTTGCCTATTAATTAATATTGGCTTCCAATTTTATTTTAAAAATCAAAATTATATTTTACCCATGTTTTTAATATCAGTTCCCATAAAGATGGTTATGGTCGCTCACCATTTCCGTTTAGGCTCATTCTACCGACTAGAACGGTGAGAGATGTTCACAAGAGGGTCACGTGGAGGATAGAAATATAAGTGAGTGTAGCACCATATTCATTTCTCAATGAGAGATTCGTATCGGAGGCTCTAAAAAATGAAAGGGTTGATATATTGAATTCTGAAGGATTTCCTAGACGAATTTTCCAAAATTTTTTTCCACAAATAAAAGACCAGTTTTGCGAGAGTTTTTTTGACAATTTCAATAATTATTTATGTAAATAAAAGAAATTCCTTTATTATTTTCTAAATATAATTGTTTATTACAAAAAGGCGTGCAATTTCCATTTTTTTATAAAATAAAGTAGACAAAATATATAATATTTTAAAGTAAATAAATACTGTACTTTCTGGCTAAAAAGCACGTAGGTTAGGGGGTTTTCGTTTCGCTTTTCCTTTTTTCATTTTCTTTTCTCTCCTGCAGTTTTTCAACCAATTGTCACCATCCTGTCACCATCTAATTACTGAATTATCTACCATCTCGTCTGTTTTTTATATTTTTTCCTCGAAATTCACATACGCAATAAGATAGATGATCAAAGGAAAAGAAAGACATGGAAGCTGCCGATGTGAAGACCAATGCACGGAAATTTCCACCCCCCGTCTAACAGTCAAAGGCTATCCTAGACGAGTGTAAAAGTCATTATTTTGAATGAAACCCGAAATAAAATGAATGAAACATCTACAGACATTGGAGAAAGACCATGCAGAAGAATTACCAAGGCAAAGCAAGACACTCCATGGAATACAGATAATTAAGGCGATTGATACTGAAAAACCCTACTAATAGTTGGAAAAAGCTGGAATAAAAGACAGCACTGATTATAACAGTAAGAACAGCTACTAAGTATCGGATTCATAGAAGAAGGATCTGTCACGTCAGACAGAGCTCAAGTTGCAGATGACTATGCAAAAAGCCCCAGAAACTATCCAACAGATAGAATGTAAGATACAGGAAAAATTTAAAGCTTAAAGGGATAATCAAGTAGTTGGCATTGTCTGGAGGAATGTCTGCTCAATACATGGCTAAGACCCATGACCAGATGGGAGATTGTGGAGAACAATAAGGCTAAAATCTTATGGGATGGGATTTCTCCATCCAAACAGACAAACAAATACTGGTCAATCAACCAGATATCTTGGTAATAGATAAGAACCAAAAATCAACATATAAATAAATACCAAATGAAAATAAAAGTTGTCGCAGTGGTAATAGGACCATTAAAGAGCTAGAAGGGCTAGAAGAGTTCAAAAAATTCCAGGAATCAGAGATCTCTATCCAGAATAGAGCAGGAATTAGGAAATGGGCAGAGCCCAAGCTCACAGACCTCTAGTAGAGGATCTGAGGTTGCGGATGACCACCTAGAGGAAGTAAGAGATTCTTCAAAATAAATATTATATATTTGGACCACATAATCGAAAAGTACATATATAATATACTGATAAAAGCGCTCATCATTCCTAATTATACTTGCTTCGCTGGCTTAATCGGACTAATTTTTAACAGGGAGGAGAGGCACAGGGGCTCCACCGGCATTACGGCGATAAAAAACTTTATTTCTTACCTTATGAAAATTCTTTCTTATAAACGAAATTATCAAAAAAAGAGAATTCCAATTTTATGAAAAAAAAATGACCCATTTAGAAAATTCAGAAACCATCTTATTTCTCGATTTTTTAAAAAAATTTTATCAAAAAATCTTTTAAATGCCATTTTTATGTAAATGGATGAAGAAAAAAATCTACCACTGATGTTGTAAATTTTGCTGAAAAAGTAAAAAAAAGTGGATGAATTATAAAGGTCAAAGTCAAAGTCAACAGCATAAGGTCATCATGAAGATCACAGTGACATTTTACGAGGTCCAATCTGTCCAATCTTTTGGCTTCAATCTTCAAACATCTTCGCGTTTAGTGAATGGGATCTCATCCCTTCCCTTCGCTGCTAATCACCCATCGCATTATGAAATATGTGCCAAATTTTCTGACGAATGGCTTCACAATAAGATCATCTCAGGACTGCGTATAAAATTAATAGAGAGAATTGACTGATGAACTTAGGGTAGATTTTGAAGGCCCAACTATATACAAACTTATACGCACTAAGATGAGATAATTTCTATTTCCTGCACCCAGCCGAGAGGTTTGGAAATGCCTAATCAGCGGAGTGAGCGGAGTTAACAATGGTGATCGGTGCTAAGAGAAAAAAATCCCATTATTTTTATTTTCATCTTTTTTAGAAAAGAGATTCCCCTCGGGGTTGGGCCTGAATGTGGATCCTGAGAGGTCGATGGACAAGGCAAATACTTTTTAGTTTTACGATACTTTTTTAAAAATAAATATGCTAATAAAAAGTTGTAAGAATTCACATGTTGCGATGAGCGTTCTTAGTGTTTAGTATTTTTGTAATTTTGTTTTAAAAAAATGCTTTTATAATTATTTATTGTGCCAAATAAACGTTGTTTTCTGAAGAGAAATCCGGTAAAATTTTAAATTCTTGAATACACTTTACGTTAAGTCGACCGAATGAAATCGCATATAAATGCATCGATCTTGGCACAAACATTTTCTGCTTTTAAAACAACGTAAGCGAACGTGGTAAGGGAACGTCACTGCTAGGCTGGTTGGTCCATGTTTTTTGCCATCGCAGGAACTGACACATACCTCGCTACTTGCCAAGTCTTGTGATGGCAAAGAGGAGCAGTTAAGACCTGGATTGATGCAGTCAAAAAAATTTTTTGAATATATAGGCGTGCCAGCGATATATGTGCTTAGACCGTGGAATAATAAATGGCTTTTTTTAATGTCAGGCATGACTTCGGATCGAGCAGCGTGATTTATCCTTGTAATCAGCGGAGTCGTCCTAACTATTAATGAATTAGGTAACCTTTTAAAAACTTCGAGTAATTCTGGCAAAAATTACTAATAGCCGGCGGAGGTGCCCTAATCGGAAATGTGAAAACTAACCACTTTTATCCTATAATTATAGATATGCTATGCAAGAAAATAACCTAGTTGCCATCATTTATTTTGATCAATTCGCATGATATGCAAAATCTTCAGGAATAATATAAAAATTCTAAAGATGTTGGTGGAAAATTTTCATAGAGAGATGAGGAAGGGAGAATCGTTGCAAGAAAAAAGGTTAGGAACCCCTGATTTAGATTTGATTAACCAAGCCAAATGGCGTACTTAGCTTTGTTCATTTGTTTTCTAAATAAATTTATAAATTTATCAAAAGATTATCAGTGTTTTCGGGTCTAATTTGATAAATATTTGATATTCGATTTCATTTCTATCGCTTGACAGGAAAAAATTCGCCATATTAGGTTAAATCCATAAATACCATAGATTAGCTTGGATTTCCCCCACCTTTCTCCTACTTTCTCTCAGACCAACGAGTTCCACGCTAGAGAAGGCCTAAATCAGGAATGGTACTCACTCGCACTAGTGGAAAAGATTACCTGCAAGTCACTTTCAACATGATTTTTTATTTGCGTTATCGCGGCCATAAGATGTGTTGAATTTGTCGATCTCAGTTCGTTATTGTAAATTTCAATCATGCGATTCATGTTTAACGCTTTAATGGACCAATAAAAGCGTTCAACATCAGCTAATCGTACAATTTCGTCGTTCGTTGTAAATAACTGACAACCCAAATCGAATTTCGTCAGAACGGCGTTAATTATGTTAAAGATCCACGCTTCAATAGGCAACATTTTATGTGAAATCATTGTAAAACGATTTGTTATTTCGGTTGGAATATTTGGCGGAAATTTCGATAAAAGTTTTAACTGAACTATATGTACAGCGGCATAGCGGTCGTTGCCGCGAAAAACAATGGGTATTTTGAGATTGTCAATTTGAATCCAATCCCACTGATTCATCGCCTGTTGAAAATGCTCGCCAGCTGGTATGGAACTCATTTTAAGCGGTTCGACGAAGGCGGATGCTTGGTTGTGGTGATGCAACATGCGTATGCGTGGCAAATCAGTCATTTGGATTAGACGCTTTTTTGGAGGTCGTGAATCGGATGTGGGTAGACACAAACCGTCCGTCGTGGATTGGTTTAATAGATCGCAACGTTCAATTATGCGCTCGTCATCCGATTCAGATGTTGGCGAATTCGTTGTTCCATGATGGCCGAAAACTTGAGGTGAACCTACAACTGATACTTCAACACCGAGATTTGTTGTTTCGATTTTTTCCGTTGAATAATCTTCATTACTACTATTCGGTTCATCGCGATGCTCTTGATTAGTGCCACTACTGCCGACACCACCATTAGCACCAAGGTTACTACCAATACTGCTTTCTCTTCGAGTAATTAACTCAGATGATTGGCCATTACATGACTGTTGCTGCTGCTGTTGCTGCTGCTGCTGTTGTTGTTGTTGCTGTTGCTGCTGCATGGTTATGATAAATGACAAATAAATGACAAATAACGATAAACAATGGTAATATTAATGATAGCAGTGATTTGATATGAATAAGAATGATATTGATAACAGCGAAAAGAAAAAAATATAGCCAGAGAATCCTATATATTGCTTCGTGGACGTATCGATTCGAGTTTATAACTGGAAAAGGCTTAGTTGTTAACAAATGCAATTGATCTTTCTCGAATGCATCAGGCGGTCTATCTCCATACATATTACATACATACTCGTCTATGTCATCTTTTTCATGTTTATTCACCCGTTGTCGTCGTCGTCGTCGTTGTCGTCCAATATTTGCCTTAGTTTCTCCGTCAATGCTCTTTTACTTTCGTATTGCTAAAATGGTGAAAAATACTTCTCAACTAACTCTGATAATTTTGAATATTATTTTATAATATGGAATCTTAAATTTTAGTAGAATATGGGAAGTTCCCGGCGAAACTTTCGAACCTTTGGGAGATTTTTCCCGGCAAATTCCAGCCATCCAGCAAAGGCTTTAAAGCGTTTGAGCGAAATGAGAAAATTTCGTTTTAATAATTCAGAAAATCAACATTAGAAAAAGAAGAATCTTGTGGAAACAGTTGGCAGATGAAAGTCAGTTAGACTTTATCTTATAAATAAATGGTGATGGTAGTCTAACCTAATTTTCGCTCGATAAACTGCATATTTTAATTTGGCAAACTAGAAATTAAATTCATTCAAGTAGATTCATCATATAAATTCATCATATTTTTGCCACAACCTAGCTGATAACCTATAAAAGCCTGGCAAATTAACGAGAAAATTTATCAATGTCGAGTGTCCATCCGTAACTGCATTAGCGTGAAGATCTCTTCGGAACTTGCAAAGTTCGAAACCTTCTTCGGTCTTAGTATTCTTAACCCATATTCGAGTTGCTACCAGCTGGTTGATTAATGGCTTATGAGAATTCCCTAAGGATGCATCGATTATCGCTCATTCTAATTATGAGGAATTGCATTTTATTCTTTTCCTTATCCCATTTTTTATTGTATAATCTTCTTTCACCTTTACAGTGACTATTTCCCCATAATTGAGTATCCATGATCGGATCTGATAATTTTCAAGTATTGCATTTCATTCAGAAACATTTTGGCTAAATTAAATCACTGTGCAAATTAGCCAAAATACGTATATTAAATTATGCTTGATGAAACTTAAATGGCTTGAAGAAAACCTGCATTAAATTGATATATATATATATATATATAAATTGATATATAAATTACCTTCTTAGCCGTTTGGGTGGTTTGCGTCACCTTCAGACTGGAGTCGGGAGATCTGGGATTGAGGGTTCCATGCAATATCTTGACTGTTGCTAACAGTGCTATATTCTGGATAGAGCTCTCTGGTATTATTCTTCAAAATTGTTCCAGCCATTGGAAACACGCTTCCGAATGTTTCTTTGGGCTCTTTTCACCACCTTTTTAGATTATTTTGCTATTCATTTTCCAGTTTTCCTTTAGTTTTTCTTTCTTTCTCCGTTATTTTTGTAGCTTCATATGAACTGATTAATAGAATGAATAGAATAGGGAAAAAAACTGGCGTTTAATGAGGTTAATTAACATCAAAGTGTTAAGCCGAAATTTATTTGTATAAATTTATAAATTAATGCATTCTGGAATTGAAGTTCACGATTTATGACTTATGACCTGAAATTTTTCACTCTCTATCGAACAACGTTGTAAAAGTGCAGAGGGATGCTGGCAACTTACCTCTATTTCTATCTCCAAACGATTCTCTGGCAAAAGTGCCATCGAAAAATTATGAGAATATAGATCAACGGAAAGGTTCGTGAAAAAGGGTGCTATAAACTGAAAGGTGTTATGTCAGCATTATGGGAGAAGACGTTGCAGAACACAACATCGTAAATAAATAATGTCCAATTATATTAAAAATAATATCCGACAGTGTCCAAGAGAAGGGAGCTGAATCGAATCCACACACCTTCATATTATTTTACCTGGTCCATCTGTATTTGCAAAAATCCCATCGATCAATTCCTCGATAAATCCATTGGCAATTTCAGGGCAAATAATGATGAAATAATTAATATGAATAAATTTGAGAGAATTCTAAAATTTATAAAATTCTATAATTCATACGTATGGTTGAAATCAAAAATAATACAAATAATAATAATTGCAATAATATTAATAATAACAGTAATAATAATAGTAATAAAAAAATACAAGTAGTGATAATTAATAATAGTGATAGTTATCAAAAATAAATGATAGATAAATGACAGGTAAATAAACCAGAAATATGTGCCTAAATGCAGCATAAGAATGATTCCTTGACTTTGTTCTGGATTTTCATTTCTTAGTTTCTGTTATTACCGGTGAGATGGCCCATGACCAGCGTATGGACGAGCAGAATAGCCTTCTAATCCTGCCTTGATATTTGCTCAAAGCTTGCCATATTCCCTCAAGACTCTTGAAGGAATTATATTAAATATATAATTGATATCTGCTCCATTGATATCTGCTAAATCCCTACTCTTCTGCCCATTTTCCGCCGTATTCCTTCTATACCAGTCCTCTTAATTCCGCCTTTAGCGATTTTCCACACCTATGACAAAAGTCATTCCGCGCTTTCATGAAAATTAAACTTCAATGTAAAGAATGTGGATAAGTGGCACTCAGCTGAGTTTGAGAAAGAAAGGTATGAAATGGATTTCGAGGTGAATATAGTTGGATCCTTGGGTCCTCGCGACACCAATAGACACTAAAAGATATGGAGGGATAAGGTATAAATATGTATTTCGAGTATTAAGATTATCGAATCCTGGCATTCTCCTTAAATATTTCCTCAAAATCACCTTAAAAAAACGATTCTCCCAAATATATATTTTTATATTTCCAACCAACATATATTTTTCATTTTTAATATTAATATTATTAGTATTAATATTATTAGTATTAATTTTTAATTATATTTATTAATCGTATTTATTATTAATATATTATTAATATGCTCTTGAAAAGGAAAAAATCATCAATGTTGGTTGAATATTACGGTCAATGAGAAGTCGGAGTGAAAAAAAGCAACGTTTATGCAAAGAGAAATGAAAAGAAGCTCGAGAAAGATATAACTGTGCTGCTACTGTAGTAATTCTGGGGGAGGGGGAGGGGAGGAGGAAGAAAGAGCGATAAGGGGGAAGAGGAAAGAAAAATGGTGGATGAGTGCATGTAAATTATGCATAAATACAAGATTCTCCATACAAATATTTCCATGGTGCTTGTTCAAAGGTTCGTCGTCTTCGACATGATTCGTAATTCAGGAAGGCAAATAATTTCGTAATGAACAAAAAATTGCTCCCTTATCAAAAATTTAGTTGACACATTCTTATCAATTTGAAGTATAGCAGACAAATGCAAGCCGCGAGCAATGTTCCACATGGGAAAACGTTTTGATCCACCAGCATTTGCAAAATTTCGCATATAATTTACATAAAACAATTTACATAGTTTACATAAAACATCGCCATTTCCTTCAAGTTTTGATTTCAGCAAAAGCCATTCGATTTGCTTTATCCAAAAATTGTTGGCGATAATTTATCTGATAAGCAAAAACTCGATTGCCCTCCCGTAAAGTCATTTCGAATTTCGCTGTGCACTTCTTTTTCCTCATTTCCACTTTCGCAGAGGCTCAAAGGCTATTCAATTCTCGCATAACACCTTCCCGAATTCGGCTTTATTTCCCGTAATAATTTCTCTTTTACCGTAACAACTAGGTAATATTTTGAATTGAACTCCTTTATAGATTCTTTATAGGCTGCGAACACTACCTGAAACTCATACATCTTTCGCCTATCACGATTCACAAAGTTCCACACAGTTCACCTTATTACCTTTATATCCAATATGATCTGCTTCCCGTTGTTTTTTTTTTAATTTCGCCACAACTAACATATTAGATAAATTAAAATTTGGAAAAGACGTTGTGACGCTACAGTTGCATTAACAGAAATACGAAATTATAATCAACATTGAGGTGGAACTGGAAAACTAACCAGATAATGATCGAAGGTGATTAAAAAATTGGGGCAAATTGGTGCTAAATACGGTGTTGGAAACATGATAGTCTCCTATTTCTTAACGCTGTTAGTCCATGGACTTTGATTTTCTTTATTTAAGCAATTAAGCAATAAATCGTTTCACCAAAGTTGCTACCACAGAAACATTCTATACAAATATTCGTTATGAGTTTCTTTTCAGCTGTTTTTTTAGCTAACCGAATTTTGCGAATTCGAATATTTGTACATTTTACTTATGCATTTACTTATCGTTTGTCAAAGTCAAAGTCAAAATTTCAGTTCAGCGATCGTTTCGTTAAATGTGGGAAGAAATCAAAATATACAAAATAACTTATATGTGGGGAGCGCCTGGAATAATTTCTCTCTCTAACCTTCTTTTAAAAATGACTTCTAAGTAGACTGTCCGAATTTCAATTGGTTCTTTCGTAGTCCAAAGATGAGGGGATAGCTTACCTCCTGC
This sequence comes from Dracunculus medinensis, assembly GCA_900625125.1. Lineage (NCBI taxonomy): Eukaryota > Metazoa > Nematoda > Chromadorea > Rhabditida > Dracunculidae > Dracunculus > Dracunculus medinensis. The sequence goes on along the minus strand of UYYG01001156.1, from coordinate 1,993,938 downwards.
GAAAGCCACTCGGTCGGAAACACAGACGAGACTGGCCAATCCGCCTTTCCTTCCCGGATTTACTCCTCTTGGCGACAAGAATCGTACAATTCTGCTATTCTGCTATTTTATCGAGAAAGCAATCCCATTCTCCAAAGATCATTTCTTGGAACTTCGGTAGGAATGTTCCGTTAAAATTGATTCATTTTATTAATAGCCAGAGAACGGGCTTAGCACTTTGTGCTATTCGCGTCAAACAGGCAATTTCTACCTGTAAATTGGCCATTTGTTGCGTTCACAACTAACACATTCGATAACGACAATCGTTGCTGAAGAGTGATCAATCGTTTAACATTATTTTAGTCCGCTAGGTGAGAACCATAAAGCCTGGGCCCCTCACAAATCCAACGCCAAATTCGGAAACACCACCTTTTGCAGACAATTTTTCCACGAATCTTTGCACTTTGCAAAACTGTTTGCAAGGACTAAACGATGGCCGAATGTTCAAATTTACTAATAATCGATTTCGGCTGATAAGACATTTTGGATATTCTAAGAGTCGAGTCTGGGTTTGCGCCAACAATTTTTAGTAAGGTAGGCATCGTTGGTAATTAATTTGGTTATAGTTTGGTCTAAAATCTTTGTTCGGGAATTATTTAGCGAGGGAAATGCTGCTTCTTCACCACCATCGTCCGAAATAAAGAACAGAGAAAGGGTAGAAATTTGGGGGATTTTTTTCGTAGAAAATTTCATAAGAAGCTATTTGGCCACAAAAAAAGACGAATAATTTAGAAGATTCTTCGTAAATTTAACGAATTTTTGTCATTTTCCGATGTTATATTTATTATTACTATTTAAATAACAAATTATTTATTCAAAATTTCTGCTTTCGCTTTTTGCTTTGGCATGGAATTATTTTGGAGGAATTATTTGTTTTTCAGTTTATTTTCCAATGTCAGTGATGGCGGTCGTCGATCGCGTGCGTCTCGTTGCCGAACAAATTTTCGATCACACCGATGTGATAAAGAATGAGTCTCAGAAATTTTTCGATAATTTTGAACGAAACGAACGCTATAAGGAGTTCGATGGAATTATTCGCTCCAGTCATTCAGTAGCATTTTGGCGTTTTTAAATTTATATTTAATATTTGTTAGAATGGCTTAGTGGATTATTGCTCTCATTTCTGAGCGCATCGCGAACTGATGAGGTTCTCTTTTTGTCCCTTAGGAAGAGAAGCCATACAAACAAACCATACCTATCTTTAAAAAATCCTGTGATGCTAGCCCTGTCCCACTGCACCAACCAGTGAGAAATGGTTGGAAAAAAGCTTATATTTAGTATTTGATATTAATAGTGATACTAATGCATGTAGGAAACAAAACGCAGAGGAGATTTTCATTGAATATTTCTGATCGTAGCTCTCCCAAAAAACTAAATACTTTTGTTAATATACTTAATGAATTTTCCTATTTCCTTTAACAGAAATAATTCCCTTAGGAAACCATAAAATCGTCTCTCTCTTTTTCTCTTTCATTTCGTATGTTTTAAACGTAAATTTCATGTTGCAGTTTTTTTGCTAAGTGGCAAATTCAAGGCCTAAAAATTAATTAGATAAAGTTTGGGTTAAAAAGTTTGCGAATGCTTTCAAAAACTGTGGATCATTACTTATTCTAGCTATTAGAATTTCCCAGGCTATTGTTCAGTTTAAATCTGCCACAGTTGAAAATTGAAAATTAAAGGAAGCCACTGTTTTTTCCATTATGCATAATAATTTATTAAGTTGGTTGAAGCAAATGATGTGTCTTTCGATTCATTATTAGCCAGAGATGATCTGAAGCGATTAAATTCCCAAATCAAAGAGAAAGCAGCAGCAATTATAGCTCTGACAACACCAACATTTAAAAAGGTAAAATTTTGTTGGTAGAAGTTTTGTAATTTTTTCAGATTCATCATCAGTCTTTCGACCTTCATTTTTTCACTTTGCAGGAACATGATGATTATTTGGAACGAATAAAGCAATTGCAAAATAATCAGTTACTTGCCGTAGATATGGAAATTGAACAGCAGCTAAAAAACTTGCGAGAAACTATCAAACAAGGAAGAACAGTCGATGATTTACCATCACCCGAAGTTTCAGCCAGCAGTGAGGTTGATCTGGAATAGTTATGCAGTGATTATCTCAATTTATTTATATTTTTTAGATTTTTTCTAATCAACTTGATTAATATTAGCGATATTGGGTCCCGATGCCATATTTGCCAATCACCGAGTTCATCGAAACAGCATCATGACCTACGTGCGCATTCCAGTCTCCTCTGAGTATGACCATGTTACCTCTCGGTAGGGATGTTGTTAATGGTAAATGACCGTATTGGTTATTCTATCGTCTCTTATATAAAAAATCTAAAAATATTTTTGCAGTGAAGTTTTTTGAAGCGCAGTGATTCTTTTCCTTTCAAATTAATTTATAAATAAATTTAGAAATGTAGAAATAAATTTATCATTAGACAGAAAATCCATATGGCTGTTGTGGATCGATTCACATTTATTATTTTTTGGCGAAAAGGTGCATGAACTGGTGGTCGCTGTTTAGTTTTTTATTTTCTTATTTTATTTTTTTTCTAAATAGTATCAAAATACTGATCACTTTTTTGAAGGCCATTATATTGTTAGATGTAATTTGTCATAATTCATTATTTATAAGATCTAAGTTCATGGTAATTCTTGTAAACAAGTTGTCATATATTTGTGAGGCAGTTGTTATATTTGTGATTACATCTGAATTTTGTATATTTATACATGAAATTCCCTTTAAGGTACAGATAAACTATTCTTCCACGATTTTTATTGGCTAAAGTTGATAGGCCTCTTATAGCCACAAATATACTTTATTTGTATATATGTTCCCCTATTATGCCTTTACACATTTACTTTACACATCAAAAGTTTATTGTCATGTACAAAATGTAGAAAATATTCTGTAAAATCTGCATATATTGAATGTGCAGGTCGTAAATTTGAACGTAAATTATTGGGAGTAAAAAAGTTACAGGTATGGCCAAAAAGCGGTGTTCATTAAAAAATAATCGTCCAAATTCAAGTGGCGAAAAGCCTGTAAAACCGAAAATTAAAAAACGAGCGAAATTTGGTATGAAAGCTAATTCAACGTTCAAGAAGGGGAATCATAGCCTCAATCCAGGTCTTTTTTGAAAACATTAAGAATAAGAGGAGATAATCGGATGTAAACTTTGCGCTCTAATCTAAATCTTTCTTTAATCTTTTTTTAGATAGGGTTGCTACCGGGGAGCATATGAGATCAAAAGCAACGATAAATCGGCTGAGGATGTACAAGAATTTCAAACCCGTTAGGTCAGTCGTAATTTTTGTAATTTTTAAATATGCTTTGATTGTCTTCAATGCCGATCTTTTCTGTGTTCTATGTTCTATTTTTTTTATCCCTCAAAATGCATTTTACTTTGTAGGAATGTGAGAGGCAAAATTATAAAAGCTGCACCATATCAAGAAACAATATCATCTGGAACAGTCGCTCGGGTTGAACCAAATAGGAAATGGTTTGGTAGATTTTTTGATGCTGTTAGAATCATTCAGCAATTTTTTTTTCAAAACATTTTTGTAATACGACTCTCCAATAAAAAGAAAATTATTTAATAAGCAATTTATTTTCAACGTTTAGGTAATACTCGAGTAATTGGTCAGGAGCAGCTGCAGAAATTCCAAGAAAATTTGGGTAAAATTATCAGCGATCCTTTTCAAGTTGTGATGCGACAAACCAAATTACCGATTTCTCTTCTGCAAGAAAAATCAAAGGTTTTTAAAATCATATTTTCTTTTTTCAGATTTAATTATCAGTGATTCTTTTCAAGAAAGAATTTTAACATTTTAATATTATATTATAGAAACAACGCGTCCATCTTCTTGATACGGAGAGTTTTGCTTATACATTCGGAAAAAAGGCACTAAAGAAACGACCTACTATAAAAATTGAAGATCTACAGGTTAGTTTTTTTTAGTTTTTTTTTCTTTAATGATATTTTATTTATATACAAATGAGATTTTACCAAAAAAGCTGGAGTTTGTAGGTGTTACGGGATGATGCTGAAAAAAGAACTGAAAATTATGATGAGTCATGTGATAAAAATCTTGCTGTGGAAGAGGATCCTGAACGAACGGAGAATGCAAATCCTCTTTTTAGGGCTGGTCAGAGTCATCGCGTATGGGGCGAATTATACAAGGTTTATCTTTTAAAATTTTTCAAATTTTGTACCTTTACATATTCGGTTTCTACTTAAATTATTCGAATTAATTATGCATTTTCTTTTTACAGGTTGTGGACTCATCTGATGTTATAATAGAAGTGATAGATGCACGAAATCCGATGGGAACCAGATGTCGTCATGTGGAAGAATTTTTGAGGAAAGAAAAAGCACATAAGCATTTAATACTTGTGATAAATAAAGTGGATTTAATTCCAACATGGGCTACAGTAAGTTATATATATATAATTACATATATATATATATATATATATATATTGCAGGTCAAGGAAATGCCCTATTTTAAATACCTTGAGTCCACTCAAATGGCCAGACAAAAGACGATACTATAGTCCGGATCACGGCATTTAGAAATGCGTTCTTCCGATTAACGAAATCTTTATGGGGCTGTCGTGAAATTACCATTAAGACAAAAGTCCGCATCTATATATCCCTAATTCGTTCGATCTTGCTATATGGTTTTGAGACATGGCCAGTGAAAGTGGAGGATATTAAGAAATTATCTATCTTTGACCACTCTTGTCTAAGGTATAAGGTTTTATGGATTCATCGAGCTGATAAAATATCACATGATCGCATCCACCTTCATATACCATATGTAATCACAGAGCGTCGCCTTCGATGGTTAGGGCACGTTCTCCGTCGTCCACCCCAAGAGTTGTCGCATATTTCGTTACTTATATGATGGGTGTTGTCAAAAGCGAGGTGGGCCAATAAAGACCTGGACTGATACGGTCAGGAAAGATTTTGACTATATAGATGGACCAGTAATATATGGACTTAGACGATGGAAAAAAGAATGACTTCTATTAATGTAGATGGCGGCAGCCGCTTGGAAACGTCTTCCTTTGTAGCCAGTAGAACCAGCCTAACCAGTAATGAGAACTGTTAGAAGAAGAAGATAAAATTATGCATTTTCCATTCCAAAATAAATTTTTTTAATTTTTTCAATTTGTAGGATTTTTTGAAATTTTCGTAATTTTCTTATCCGTTTAGGAAATACTTTCTTTTCCTTTTTTTATATTTTAATTATTTTGTGAAATTGATAAGAAAATTTTTATTCTATTAAGAATTATAGAAAAAATGGATCGAAATTCTTTCTAAAGAACTTCCTACTGTTGCTTTCCATGCATCCATACAACATTCTTTTGGAAAAAAAGCCATTATTGATTTACTTCGCCAGTTTGCGCGTTTGCATAAAGAAAGGCAACAAGTATTTTCATTTTTTTTCTCAAATTGCTATTTAGAATTTAGAATTTATTTCTCAAATTGCTATTTAGTGCTCTTTTTTCACTTTTTTTTCTCAATATAAATTTTAGATTAGTGTCGGTTTCATTGGGTATCCCAACGTTGGTAAATCATCTATTATAAATACTCTTCGTGCTAAGCGTGTTTGTAAAACAGCACCAATTGCTGGAGAAACGAAAGTAAATTTTTTGTTCCTGGAGGAGTTCTTTTTTGAATACTGGGTATATTAGTTTATTATAGGTATATCCAATTTTGCAGTTTCTCTTATTTTTTTCCTCATTTTTCTTTGTTAATTTGAAGGTATGGCAATACGTCATGCTGATGCGGAGAATATATTTAATCGATTGTCCAGGTGTCGTTTATCCTCAGGGTGATACAGAAACTGAAACGATTTTAAAAGGAGTAGTATGTTTTATGTTTCAATTTATCTTTCTATTATTTCTCCATTAAATTTTTTTTTTGTAAAACTTTCTTTAAAACTTTCAAGGTTCGGGTAGAAAATGTAAAAGATCCTGCGAATCACATTCAAGGAGTATTGGATCGCGTCAAAGCTGAGCATTTGCAAAAAACCTATGAAATTGAAGAATGGAATGGTGTTGAAGATTTTCTCATAAAACTTTGCATTAAGATGGGTCGACTGTTAAAGGTTTCAATTTAAATCCTTTGTTAATTGTTACATATGAATCGCGAGTATAGATTTGGAATCGAAACGATTATTGATCAATCAGTAAAATTATATCACAATTTTTATGTTTTAAATTTTTTTAAGGGTGGAGAACCAGATTTAAATTCTGTTGCAAAAATTGTATTAAATGATTTTCAAAGGGGTCGATTACCCTATTTTGTTCTTCCTTCTGGAATGGAAATGAAAGCAGATGAAGAAAGCGATAGTCCTATGGTATTTTATCCATTGTTTATTAGCTTTGTAACTACTGACGCAATATTAATTATTGAATGGACAACGCTATATATGCTAATGATGTTTTAAAAAAAGAAGCTACACAATGATCTTATTTGAAAATGGGAATCGATTTCCATTTTTTGATTAAAATCAGGAGCTGAAGCATTTATCACATTTTAACAAATTTTAACAAATATAATGATGAATTTTTTTATTACAAATCTTTCTTCTTGTAGGTCCCTGTTGATAATGAAATTGATCAAAAAGCAATTAGTCTTGGAGATGCAGAATCAAACTGTGATAAAGAAGAGGTCAGAAGCAATGAATGTAATGAAATGTATTATGTATTATTACGCATTAAAATGTAGTGTTCAAATAGCGAGAAATTTTGTACCTCTCCTATTTTCTTCATTGCTCTGATTGAATCCTACCATAAATAATGAATAACAATAATGAATGTAAAAAAAACCAAATCCAACCAAAATAAATCAAATCAAATTAAATTAAACCGTAATAAAATTATAAATAATGGCATATCTTAATTGAATTCGCATTTTCCTTTTCTTTCCATTATGCTGTACCTTCTATAATGATTTATCTAGTAATATTTTATATAATTCAGGAGTTAGCTGAGATAAATTCAAGTGATGATGAAGGATCGTTAACTGATGTCGGGTCAACTTGTAGCGGTTTAACAGATATTTCGGGGATGTCCGATTTGGATGATATAAAAGCGCGAGATCTTCGTGATTATGCCATAGATTTTGGTGCTCCTCTTGTAGTGAGTTCTCATTATTCAATCAAAAAATTTTTATTTTTTAATTTTCTTTGAAGAATTCTATTACTATTGCAGGATCAACAAAAGGTTCAACTAAAAAAAAAGAGAATTCGGCCACGTGGGAAGCGTGCTGGTAAAAAATTAACAGAAAAAAGAAATAGGTTAAAAAAACAAAACAATAATAAGGTAAGTAAATATTTTCCAAGAAGAACAGTAAATTACAAAGTGGAGAAATAATATATCGTTTTTTTTAGCCACCGATTTTAAATACTGTCGAATTTGGCAAGAAGGTAGAGAAGGAAAAGAATATGTGGTATAAAAAGCTCGAAAAGAGGCGAAAAATAAAACATCAGTTATGAATTTTGCAATCATTTTATAATGTTGAAGAATAAAATTAAATTCTCTAAATTGGTTTAATTGTCGAAAAAAGAATGAAAAAAAAGGTTCAACGTTCTTACAAGCGTTCCATTTAGAAATTTTTCACTAGTTTTATAAAGAGAAGCACATATTATGAAAAATCACTCACTCCCCTGATGGTTTATGCGTATCACATTTCACTTACTGTTTATCTCGCATTTCTATTAGATATACAACGTATTTAATTTATATGTAGCGATTTTGTTCGAGATATGGAAGAGGTAAGCCAAAGGTGTGGGTAGCCAGAAAACTGTTGACCATGATAAGGCATAATGATCTTTGGCAGATGGAAAAAATATGCCCGTTTTTTGGATATCTTTGGTTAGCCTACAATATCAGTTTCGATGAAAGTTCCAATTATTTGGGTTACACTGGCCGCTCACTTTTGTTAAGTTGTAGTTTGTTAAGGTTATGGGCATAGTGTTTATTTTGTAGAAAATGAGATCAGGGTTAAGAGTATTGCTTATGTTTTCTACCGCCCTAAAACCTATAGCGCAAGCAAGGAAAGGCAGAAGACTTACAAATTTTATGGTAAGGTACTCAGTTCTACTGAATTCAGCCGAACTGAATCAAATAACCTCTTCCAACTGCAAAAATTACGGTTAAAAGTTCATAAGGAAGGTTGCTTTAAGGTGATTCGTCTTTTACTGGAGGTTTAATAATTGCTGGGGCTATGCATTTTGGGCTCGAACAACTTGAACTTGGACTGTTTAGTCTTTGTTTTTGAATTTTTCTAAATTTATTGCATTCAGTGAAATAATTTAATCTGGAAAAGAACCATGTGATAAAAGCAAGAAATTCCCGCGCATCGATTTTAAAACACTGAGTCTTACAGCGATAATCTATAATTGTGGCGTCTGAACATTAGCACTGCGAATTTTCAAAGGTAAAAGGACATTCAAACATTAAAAATGCTGATCTTATTTGCTGATAATGGGAATTGGGGGTGGAAGGGAGAGGGGGATTTCGAATAAAAATTTTGAAATGTTTATTTCGCTATTTTAATAATGATAATGTTTCATCATTAATATCATTTTGTTGACATTAATGTTTATCATAACTGAAGATATGTCATGATAATATATTTATTTATTTCAAATATGTTCTTTTTCTCTTTTTGAAATTAATGTCAGTTTCGGTGAAAGTTCCAATTATTTGAGTTGCACTGGCAGCTCACTTTTGTTCTTATCATCAAATTGGACAAAATTTACCAATTATTTGTGTTATACTGGCAACTCACCTTTACTTTTATCATCATGTAGTTCCCTGGCAAAGTTTATCTCGTTCGGCGAACGAGTGGTTTATTCATATAGGCTACCACATTTCACTTACTGTTTATCTCGCATTTGGGCTCATTTCCATTAGATATACAACATATTTAATTCATATGTAGCGATATAATTTTGTTCGAGATAAGCCAAAGATGAACATAAGTAGAAATGGTAGAAATGGTGAGAGCTATAAGAAAACTTTGAAGATGCAGGATTATTCTGCAATGGATTTCGTCGAATTTCTTGTATTTGATTGTCTTATTGTTCTTTTTTTTTAAATGATAAATACCATTATTGGCCAAGCTGGCCAAGCTGCATATTCCATGAAGAAGCATTTCCAAGCCTTTTAACGGAATCCATGACTAAATATAACGCTATCTCTTCTAACCTGATTTAACTAAATATAACTTTGCTTTTTGCATTAATAGGCTAGTAGGGCATATAGTAGTGCGTTTAGTATAGAATTTATTTAACAGAGACTACTCATACGAAAACTGCTTTGAGGCGACTTGATGGGGTATAAGTCGAAAAAATAATTATCATATGTATATAATTATCATATGTAAAAAATAATTACGCAGCACCGCATGCGATATATTTTTGGCTACCCATCACTTGAATTGATATAGATCTGGTTATATGCAAAATCTAGTGCTGTTTGGCATTATAAATGAGGATAATCAAACCGATGAGTAGATAAGATCGAGAAGAGAATTATTAAGCAATGAATTTTATCTTTTTTAGAAATGAACGATAGAAATCAAGCAAAAGTCACCGATTTTTTTCCAGTTGTACAACGATCTTTTGCTGAAACATCGAAAGCAATCAAAGTATGCGTAACAATTTATAATTTATATATGGATCATTCGGTTTTTTAAATTTTCTTTTAAAATCAATTTCAGAATTGATTTTTCTAGCTTATTTTCAATTGGTTCTTTTTTAGTCCGAAAATGAAGAGCGATCCAGCATTCCACGGAAGAAATTTAAATTAGAATCGAGCATAATGAAGCGTAATTCGTGTCAAATCGATTTTCTTTCGTCAGATTTGGTGAGATTTAATTTTGAATTAAATCGCCAAATTTATATTGGCATTGATACATGCACTTTTCCTTATTTATTTTAAATATCTATATTAAATTAATATTTAAAATGCATAAATAATTCACGAATAAAAGCATTTAAATAAGCGTATTTAAGCGCCCAGCAAAAAAAAATAAGTTGTTAACCATAACCATTTCTGGTTAATTCCACTGTTAATACGATTAGAAATTTTTGCAGGGAAATCACAAGGTTAGAAGTATAGAAGTATAGATCATCTTTACCACCCGAATTTTTTAAAGACATTTGCTCGTATCAATAACAGGAATTGCATCCTTGCCCCACTCTTCCAACACGATAAGTGTCGTATCCATTGTCCTATCATGCTCTTTTCATCAACATAATAGACTCATTTATCAAAGAATATGTAAAACTTTAGTTTTTCTTAATTTGGTTTTTTTAATTAATTTAATTAAATTAATTTTTTTTGCAGGATGATGAAAATATTAAGACAGAAGCATCTTCACTCGGTAGCATCAAGCGCAAAAGAACAGCCAGAAGTCTAGGAAGAGAATATATTGAAATCGTTAAAACTAACCGTGAGTTGCTGCTTTTTGTTGAGTATTATTTTATTTTTTTAATTTTTTTTATATTTTTAATTTTTGTATTTTGTAAATGTATTTGTATTTTTTCTAGCGAATGTGCGCGAAGCAATGCGAAAGAACGTGAAAACTGTGGATGAACTGCAGAAACGTCTCGCTAATTATAAAGCTGCTCGTAAAATCAAGCATACAAATGAAAGAGAAGAAAATAAATCGGTTAATTAATTTTTCCATTTAAATTTAATAAAAAAAGACTAGAAAAACTATTTTTTTTATTATTTATTTATGTTCATTTTTTTGCCAATTCTTATATTAATCTGTTTTTTGATCTGTTTTATATATTCATATAGATTTGGATTTTATTTAGTTTCAAGTTGTTTTCTTTTAGTTTAATATTCTTGCAAAAATTCTTTTAGGTAGATAAATTGAGTTTTTTATCTTCACCTGTAAAACTTGTGTCGCCTTATTCAAAATTCACTGAGAAAATGGATAGAAAAATGAATAAAATGAATATTCAAGAATTCAAATCGCCTTCTGCAGAATGCAAAAAAGTTTCATTTTGAGCATTTATTATACTTAGTATGCTTATTATGTTTTCATTGTTTTATTTGCACCATTCATTACTTCCTTATTTGATTTTTTGCTTTTTGAAACCTTTTTCTTTGAGTAACTTCAGGTCTTGGTTATTCTAGGATATACTACGAAATTTATTTTCTTCGCCCTCAAAAAAAAATTCCCCTGTAAAATCTATTTCGTCAGTACTATGTGATACAACCGGAACAAAATTACTGAATGCATCTACTGGTACAAAAGAATCTGGCCAAGATATTGGACGTAAAAAGTGAGGATAACGACTTTTTTTCAGGAATATTCAATGGCTAAAGCGTATTTCTTTGTACATTTTGTCCATGTCTCAGTAATTTTTTAAATAAATACGTGTTTTTTTTAGCTGTTTTATGGAGAGTCGTGTTTCGCAATTATTACAACAAGTAAAAAATGATGTTGATTTATTTTTACCTTCGAAATACGAATCTCTTTATGAGATGTTTCAGCATACAGAAAGGGTGAGTTCATTTTATTACCATGTCCTTGTAAAATTATTATATGGTTTTGACTTTTCTCTTCTTCTAACCATTAAGTTAGTTCAAAGGACAGGGCATTCTCAAACCGCTCGATGCACTTTATAAAAAAATAGAGAGGATGAAAGGAACAGAAGCCATTTTTTTTTTACATTCTATACATTTGTATGGCTAGACCACCTATTCGTTCGAAAATTTTCCTTTGCTATATCATAGCGAGTCTTAACTGGTTTTCCTGGCTTTTAATACCAATAGATTTTGATTTTGAAATAATTTTTAATTATTTTTAGGTTGTTTCAATACTCATTTTGCAAAAAAAACGTATAAGATTGCAAGAAGTAATCACTAATGTTCAACAAAAAATTAAGAGGCATAATTTCTTTATTTTCGTTTTTATTTTATTTTTAAAATTATATTGAAATTATTCAAAATTCTCAATACGTTATAATTTTTTTTCAGAAATTTTACTATCCACCATTATGCACAGATTGTTTATGTATATCCAAAATCTTATATAACTAACATTGAGCGGGCGTGGGCTCCAATTGGTGGCATTTGTAAAAGTGGTTCCGAATTTGAATATGTTATTGAACCAAATTTGGTGGATGAGAATGGTAGCTTCAAAATTTTTTTCACAATATTTTTTTATATCAATCATTAATATAAGTGGATTGTCGTTTGAGATTGTAATTATGATTTCAGATATTATTGATTTTACAAAACCCAAAACACTTACGAAACCTGGAAGTTCATTCATAAAAAATATTCATTTGATAAATTCACCATTGAAAAAATCTTGCTGCGAAGATTCTAGTAATTCATCTGGGTAAGCCGCTGGTTTATACCTTTCCTTTCATCTAAACGAAATTATTTTTCCAGCGATTTTTGTTTTTTATGTTATTCAGCTATTGTGTAATTTATATTGTAGAAAATAGAGAGGTTATATTGCAGAAAATTCATTGAACCAACACTTGAACCTTGGCGATTGATTATGCGTGCAAAAATATTCAAGCACTTGCTTCAGCAAATCTTTAAATCTCAATATACTTCTTTTTTGGAGAAAAGAGGAAGTTAGATTAACGAATATAAATTAACTTATATTAATATCGAAACGGTTTTAAATGTTCTATTTTCCTATTTGAAAATATATTTTATATATATTTTTTTTCTTGGAAAAGTAGCTTTTTCTAGTTATTAAGTTGCTTTTACTTTTTTATTCATTCTTTATTAATATTATAGTTCTTTTGACCGAGGAAAAGCGATTCCAGCGAGTGCATCCTGAATTTGATCTCGAAATAGCCGATATTCCTGAAGCTAATTTGCCTTTACCACCGAAAGCTGATAATCGTCTCCATTTCACTATGAGGGATTATGTGCGAAATGTTGATGATAGTTTTAATATTCTTTCGGAAACTCAGGTGAATTTTTATATTCGGTTTTGTTTGTGGAAGAAATATGGTTGTTTATGGAATAAATATGTCATTTTCATTTGGTCCATTTAGAAATAATTTTAGAAATTGGTCAATGAGCTAAAAAGTCCACAGAAACGTGCTTCGTTAATAGTTGGAACAAATATTTTATTGCCAAAACTTGATACAGATTCAGATGGCAAAAAAAAAGAAATGAGTCTTATTGAAAGAGTAATTTTTAAATATCGAATTTACAAAAAATTTTTAAATTTTTTTGCCGAAATTGATCAATTTTTAATCGTCATTTTCATGCTTTCTGCTTTCAAAAATTTTGTTTAAAAATTGATTCCCATCCGATTTTATTTTAGGACATATTGAAAAATAAAATCATCTTGAAAATTAGTTATTTTTAATAATTGTATATCTTCTAAATAGAAGATATTTTCTTTAAATAATCTTAATTATCACCCCTTTTTTATAAAAGATTTATTAGATCCGTGCTAAAGAGCAGATGAAAAAATTGCAAGAAGCGATGCGAAATCCAGCAGAAGAACGAAGAAGATCTCGGTTTACCCAGTTGGAACGCTCACTATTATGGTGCATATGTAGGTTCGAAAATTCAATTTTTTTCAGCTTTTTATCATTCGGAATTTAAATAAAATTCGCTAATATTTTGCAGTTTATCTGTGGTTAACTAATTTTCAGATTTCTATTTTTCTACAGTTTCTATTTTTTTTTCAGCTATTTCTCATTCAGAAAAGTTTCTTCTATGGGTGTCAATGAATTAGTCGATCAGATGGCGTATGCGAATGGCACTCGTTCACTTCGTATGAATTATTTGAATAATTTTGTTTTTCTGATTTTGAAAAAATCGAGACGTTGAGATGATTTAATAAAAAGAGATCCCTTGGAGTGGGGATAATATATAAAATGTGGTCCTGAATTCCCACTTCTATCTTTATTTTATATTTCGTTTTTGATAGAGCATATCATGGTTGTTTTCGATTCTTTAAAAGAAGAAATATTATGGCATATTTTTGTCCTTGCGAGATTCAAGGCAATAATTAGTGAATTTAGGAAATACGACAATTGATTGCATCCATTAGAGAAAATTGCTGAAAATGATTGAAAATGCAAAAAATGGCAAAGCCTATTTGATAGAGAAATAGAGAAAATGTATTTCAATTTATTTTGAATTACACTTTATTGTGAAAGTTTTGATAATCTTGCATTTTCCTGGATATATGTGCAATATTCTTATCACGGCAATATTTTTTATATTAATCAGTTTTTTAATTACATAAATATTCTTCTAGAAGAAATGGAAGAAATTGTTGGTTTATTATGTGAAGTGGCTCCAGATTATTTTTCAACCACAGTACTTAACGAGCGAAAATATGTTCAGTTGAAGAAAAATGAATATGCTGCTATTTTGACAATTATAAGAAAAGAGATTTCAAATTTTAAGGTTCTTTATTGAATGGTTTTGTATAGATATAGTAATGAATAACTTAGCCTTTAAACTTCTTTACTTCAGAAATTTTCAATGAATAAACCATATTTCAGGAACATTCAATTAATTATCAGCGTTGCAATGCAGAAATTTGTTAATCCTCTTGTTCTATTATTCGATTTGATTTTTGCCATTACCTTATATCTTGATTACCTTAAAGATTACCTTAAACTAAACTTTAATGTTTTTCATATCTTGTTTTCGTTGCATTATCAGACAAAATGAAATGTTTTAATATAATCGGCTCTTGTCGCATAATTTAATAAATGCGTCTTAATGGTGGTTTTTCTTCTAATAATTCTCACCATTACTGATTAGGCTGGCTTCACTGGTACAAGGGTAAGATGTTTCCAACATCCACACAATATTTAGAGAGAGTGTGGACAGAGAGAGTGACTTGCAACTCGACTTGCAACGTCTGTAAGCATTCTCACGTTCCATGCTGCTACGGCTAACGCCGTGAGCGCAGAGTGCTATTTTCCTTGAGGTTTTGAGCAATTATTTTAGATTGGGAGCTAATCATATTCTCGAGCCTTGAGATTATTTGGGTGCGCCCGGGTTGCTCATCGCACGTACCATAGGGCTGCTAGTTTCATGGTCATTGGATGCTGTGTCAAGAAGACCAGATTCTTTCACTTTGGTATATAGTTACAGGCGGCAAGTCCCCAGCAACCACCGAATTTTTGATAGGTTTATTCCCATCAAAGACAAAAACAAAAAAAAAGATTAAGGAAGGAAGGAAAGAGAAGACGATAAACAAGACGATAAAAAAAGGCTTGTTTAATATATATGTGCATTTTTTCGTATTTTATTTAATTGATTTAAATTAAATCTTTTGTTTGGAAAATTTTTTAAAAACTGTAGGGGAATTGTTATCAGAAATTGAGAAATAATTAATAATTCATAAATAATTTGTTGAAACCGCTCATTAAAAATTTTTTTTTGATGGTTTCTAAAAGTATGTCAAAAGTCAAAAGTCCTTGTGGGATCAATTGTTTAACTTGTTCAAACATAAGCTTTAATTGTTTTCGGCCGAATTTATGTTTTGGAGTTTTCCGATTTCATGTCCATTGATAAATTTTTCCAAATTTTTTGTTAAATTTTTGTGCTTCTCCATAAATATTCATAAATTATAAAATGATAGGTGTTGTAAAAAAATTCCGAAATAAATTTTAAAATTTTTCGATTAACATTTGGGTACCATACAAGGAAACAAAAAAGAATTGATTAGTTGTTACTTGGTTCTTGGTGAATTCAATTTCGATCGCCCTTTCGTCATCAGCTGTTGGTGCATTTAGGGGATTATTCGGCGATAAAAGTAGGAGTGGGCTTCCAGCACCATTGGGATGTGGCTGGTTTAATCATGTCAGAAACAAGTCCGAGGCCAAGGCCTGATGATTTGGCGAGCATCTTCTCTGTCCTCTCCTGTCAGTCCAATAGCATTTAGCGATTCGGATTTTTTTGTCCATTTCCTTTCGACGTTTTAGCATAGCACTGCAAATCAGTAAAAGAATACTCTCCGATGATGAGTTTAGCTTCCATTCCATAAAAAGGAGATCGGTTCTCTTATTTCTCGCCTTACGCCTTATACGTTGGAAATATTCATATACTAGAATGCTTGATCAGTGAAATGAGATATGAGATATGAGAAATTATAAGTGCATAAGAGTAAGAAGCATATGCTCCAAAAAAAGGGGACCAAGGCCCCGAATTGCGAAGGTTTGGTCCATCCTGTTGAGACATTTTGATGTCCCTCAAAATCTGTTCGTAGAAAAGTTCAGATATTCCTTAATGTTGTCCAACACTCGCGAACAATCTCGAAACCCGATGTTATTCTTTACGCCTATCAGCATTGTCATCATATCTTTTAATAGCTTGAAATAAGGTTAAGGTTCAGCCAAAATTTTTGAATCTTAAAGAGATCGAAGAAAGGAGAAAGGAAGATATGATGACAAGAACTTTTTTAACGCTTAAAACCATCATTACTGGTTGTACTCGCTCTGCTGACTTGTAGCACTTGACAATCGTGCCAGGAAATCTCCTTAGCGATATAAGTGAGTCGCCAGCCGAGCATCACCCGAAATTTTGTGCAGGTTCATTCCTGCGGGGAATGGAACTTCAACATCAGTGTTTCCAGTTGGATAATAACCCACTGAGCCATTTTACTCTTCAATGCTTAAGAATACTCTAAGAAATATGGACGCCAATTTGGATTTAAGAAGGAATTTCCACGTATTTTTAAATTTCAGGTGAAAGGGATTCGTTCGACCTATGCAATCTTATTTTTGATTATTTATCCAAATTTTTTTCCAAAAAAATTACTGTAAAGATCGATCCTAACGAAACATCCAAACATGGAAAGAGTAAAAAGAGTCTCTTATTTTTCGGAGCTGTTTTTTACAATTCTAAATACTTCCAAAAAGTTAAAAAATAGTCTGATGTGGCTTATAGTGAAAGATGGGAGGGAAGCGAATGGATCATTTCTGGATGAGAAGTTTTTTTTCATCCATATCAAAAGCAGAAATTTTGCAACAAATGTTTGTCAGCGATAGAGTTTCACGTTCAAAATTAAAAAACCCTTTTAACAAAATCCATCGAAATTGAGAGACATATATTGGACAAAAAACTATAACAATTTCAGCGACTATATAGTGTACATTCGATGTCGTAAACAAATGCGAGGAGAGTCGCCGGGTACGTCGTTTCTCAAATTTTCGTTCATTCAGGTAAATTCATGATAATCCAAAATTAAAAAATTATATTTTTACTTTTCTAAATTTGCCTATTCGACAACTGAAAGTCGCTTTAATAAAGTTTTACATTTGCATATATTACAAATTGCATCAAAGGAACCATTTATTCGGTGGCATTTATATTCGTTATGAAAAATTGAACCGTAAAGCACCAATATTTTCATCGATTGTCAGAAATCGGAAATTATAAATTTGCAGCTTTAATCATCCAGTACTTTTCGATAGATTTCTCTGCTCTTCATTTTCTCCTTTATTTTAAAGAAACCAAACAATCAAGGTACAATACTATATGCTCGTGTCAAAATGATATTTATAAAAGAAACGATAAGAAAATAAGAAGGATGATAACAATAAGAAATTAAAGCAAGCAAGGCTAATACTATACACCCGCGTCGAAATAATATTTATAAAAGATATGATAAGAAATAAGTTAAAATTTTGAAAATTGGTACTGGTAACCTATCATAAATACAGTTGAAGAATACTGATAATGGTAGATGATAATGAATGATAGATGGTATCATTTAACCTTTTTAATTTACTGAATATTCACATTTATAGCTAATTTGTTCGAAAAACATATAGGGCAAAGAGTTTCTGAGGCAATTAAGACTGTTAAGGAGCAATTAAAAGAATCATCCGAGGAGTCACAACCTTTTTAAGAAATATCCCTGCTAGCTTTCAACTAATTTTTTTTCTTACCTCTCTCAATTCTCGAAGATTATTCTCAATGGTTGTTTTAGAAAAATTAGTTACACCATTTTTGCCCCTCCAAATTTTAAAATATCCCAAAAATATTTTTAAAGATTCTATTTTAAAGCTAACGCAATAGGGAAAATATTGCTGTTTTCGGTAGATTCGGTAAAAAAATAAAACAAAACAAAAAGATGAATAAGAGGTAAATTTAAAAGGAAAAAAAATTGACGAGGAACGGTGATCGAATCGAAAGGGTATGGAATTGTTCACTGTTGTCGGAGAAATTCTTCGACAATTCTGTTTTCCTTTCAGTTGCTTTCTTAAACGAGCGATGAACATTTTTAGAATGATTTCATCCGTTTTCCAGCGAAACTTTTTGTTTTCAGTTCCTTTAGTCCTTTTTTTATTCTTATAATTCTTTTACCGCACACAAAAAGCACTACGCATAAGTAGAATAAAGAAAGGCTCTTTCTCGATATAAACGAGGACCTTTCCATATGATCTTTCAAGCTATCGTTAATGATTAGTCTAATTAATGATTAATGAAGTTAAACCAGAAATAGAAAATGCTAAACTTCGGTTATTTGTAGTTATCAGTTACCATTTAACCTACCATTTTAAAAATATGATTTTATAATTATCTGACATATTTTATCATTTAAAGAATAATTTTGATAAAATGATAAGTCAGAAATTTATATGACTATTCTAACTTTCTCTTTATCAATTTCAACTTCTAATCATCAATTCATTTTAACAAATGATTTTATAAATTTTATACTTTTTTTGATGATTTATACCATGCATAGATGAGTATTAATAAATTTAATGAACATCAAATATTTCTAAAAGAATGATCGCTTGTAATTTCTAAATTTTTTTCTGAATCGATGATTTTTATAGGTTTGTCTGATATCAGATAGGTTTGTCTAATATAGGTTTGTTTGTCTGATACTGCTGATATTCTGATATCATTATTTATAGATAATAAGCACAGAGCGAATATGCATATAGTCATTTACTAAGAAAAAAGCACATAGTTGAATTCAGAAATTCAGAATCGAAATTCACAAAAAGATAGAATAAGACGGTGGTGCAAAAGAAAAACGAATAAAGGCGTTGTCTTTTATCACTTATCTGCATCTTGAAATGGACTCCCTTAGCAGTTTGTCGTTTTCGACTCTTCTTTGACTGGAATGAATGCATTATTAGACTAAAAAAATAGCTTTATAGAAGTGCTGGTTTCCGCAGCACTTATCACTAGTTAGCCGAACTCGATTCGCAGCGAAGGGATCCCTTCGAAGTCATGAAAAAATTCACGAACAAATCAAATTAAAATATTTCCATAAATGCCCCATGTTCAATGTTCTTCATTTTCACGATAAAATCAAATCGTATTTCCATGAAAAGCTAAGAACTGCAAAAAATTGTACCTCTTGGTCTGAATTCGTCATAGACGCTATCTGTCGAGCGACCTCCGCTTTGAGTGCTCGTTTCATCATCATATTCGTCATATTCGATGTCCGAGTCTTCGCCTTGAACAAATATGGCAGCAATGAGACCGAAAAGAATGAATAAGCGCAACATCATTGTCTCCGGCAGGCAGAGATTGTTTCCCCTTCCCAGATTTTGCCTCAAATTTATGGAGGAGTGCCACGTGCAGAAAGAAAATTTTGTTTTTTTATTGACACATTCAAAAGTATGAGCTTTTTTTATTGCGCTTTATCAATTGGCGAGCACTTGTTTTGTTGTCATCCTTTTGTAGCTACTTTTGGAGACAAATATCGCTTTGTTCGCTGTAAAGCAATGTTGACTTTAATATTTTATTTCGCGAGGTGGCTTGGATGATGTAATTTCGCATAAAAAGGCGTAATTTTCGAGCTGCGGTGCTTCATGAGTTTAAATTGGCTGACGGACAGGAGGCAGCTCGCAATGCACTCGCAACAGATTTCTGTATGGATAAACCTAAATAAGGAACAGAAGGGTTCGTGAAATTCACTCCTGCAGATATATTCTTCATGATTCGCACACTGCGGACGCTTTTCAAGTTCTATGAATGAAGGAAACAGGCTGGTTCCAGGAAGAATCGTGCAGATTCTTGGAATTTCACCCGATAACATATGGAATCGATTGTATGAATGGGAAAGAATAAGTTTGACAAATAGGAGTGCCGTGAAATTACTGAGCATTAAATGAAGACAATTTTCAAGATGCATTATTCATCGTTAATACTTAAATATTGTTCTGCAATGAAATTTCATTTATTTGTGACGAAAAATGACAGTAGGAAAAGATTGACGGAATGCGTGTACAAGGCTAAACCCTCATGATCCATGCTAAACCTTCACTCGAAGAAGGGTTAACTGTGAAGCGTACAGCGCTGGTGAATAGGAAAGGTCCAACCATTCTGCGCGATTAGGCCAGACCACACGTCATAAAGTTTATAAAATTAAGTAGGGTTAAATATTACACGTCTTGCCACCGGGAATCGAGGCTCACTTTCACAATATACCACTTTTCGTCGGGCACTATCGCCTAACGGAAAAAAGCAAAGGAAAGTAGAATGGCACAGTGGGTTATTGCTCAATTCTGAACGCCAGTGATGAAATAAATAATCTCGACAGGAGATCAAGCGTCCAAAAATTCGGCTTATGCTGGCGACTTACCTGTAGTTTTATCGCTTTGGCATATTTATCTAGTGCGACAAGCCAGAGGGGCGAGTCTAATCAGTAATGGTGAGTAGTGCTTTCAAAAAAAAGAGTTAAATGTTGAAGTCCTTCATTGTCCAAAATATTCCTCTTTCATCAACAAGCTTTCACTTCTTCCTCTCCCGACGACATTCTCAGAGAGAAGAATTTTGAAGATTTTCTAATATTGACAAAAATATGTTCAGCGACGCTTATTTTGATGAAAAATGGTACTTTTCAAAGAATTGTGGTCTTCAATAAGTTATCATCAGTTATTCTCTAAAAGTATGCAACATCAAAATTTGTTTAAACGTTCTTTTTCAATATTTACTTGAATTGTCTCAAAATTTGCGCTTGTTTGCATTTTAACGAATCACCGAACTAAATATTTTCGTTTAAATTACGATGGAAATCTATTTTTTAAAACCGTCTTGTAGCACTTTCATTGAAATTACAAGTTGTTTATTCTAGGTTTTCTAACTTTTAGATTCAAAGCTTCGCCGCACGAGCTTCCAGCTTCTAACTTCAACATGGAGTTCAGCTTTGTAAGCCTTCTCTTATTCAAAATCTACTGCTAGACCAGTTCAAGTTTCATATAATATTTCAAAGTAATATTCTAATAGATGAACTTACCAACTGTTACTGAATGAACTTAAACTTGTTTTAGAGAGTTTACGAATTTCAGAAGGCTCTGATAATTGCAACAATGGTGCGCATATCCCATCTAAACCCCTTTGTATTCTATTTTCTGCTACATTCTGCTAGTGAGCCTTTGTAAATGCTCATTACAAACAAATTTGAGTTTACGTAACACCATCCGCTTCTCTCCGTTTATTGGTGATAGGACCACAGGAGCGGGTCGATGTCACCAAATTGTTGTTCTCCTGCTGATTTATTCAAATTTTCATAAAAAAGCGTTTACAAAATGCTTTGATTTGGTTTCTTTCAGCTGAAACAACAACACATTCATTTCTTTTTAGACACAAAATATAATCATTGTTTTCATTGTTCTTTCATTCATCGCATTTCAGCTTTTATTAGTTTTTGTTAAGTTTACCATTCATTTCAGCATTACTTCATCATTTTTCATGATCGATAGCCGATTTTGCAATTTCTTGTCTAAGGCCTACTCGTCCATAGGTTCGATTTCCGCCCTTGGCGAGGGATCGAGCGAATTGTTAAGCATAGATTCGAGGTACTGCCTGACGATCGTCCATGCTTCCATTCGCAAGTTCTCTCTCGTCCTTTTTTTAAGAGAATGAATTTCTTCACTAATTGTCATTCACTGAATGAATAAAATTTTCCAGATGAAGCGAGCAATTCACCAAATGATAGTTAATTTTTAATTTAAACTCAGTTTAATTTTATTTTATTTTAAATTTTATTCTAAATTTTATTTTATTTTTTGTAAAACTATTCAAATTATATTCTTATTTTAAAAAACCGAAAACTATTTGAAAAAACAAATTATTCACATTATAAGGAAAAAAGTGAAGAATGAAGATGCATGGAAATTTCATAACTGGAAGCGACATAAAGTTTTATCATGAAAAATTATAAACCATGACATCTAAAAAGTAGAAAAAAAACAAATATAAATATAAAAAGAAAAAAATATAATTATTACAAAATTAAAAGAAAATATGGTAATAGCGATAATATGGTAAAATATGGTAATATGGAAATATGGTAATATTTGAACTTATTTTTTTGTTTTCTTACGCTAGTTGGCCAGGTTTGGTTCTATGGAACTTTTCTTTTTAAGAGTTTTCACTATTGCTGGCTAAACTCGCTTCGCTGGCTTATCGCACTGGATTTGCCAGGAGTTCCTTGGCGATAGATAAAAAGCTGCCAGCATCACCCGGATTTTCGGATAGGTTTACTCCTGCGGGGAATAGAACTTTAGTATCGGCTCCTCGAATTGAGCGAAAACCCAATAAGCCATCCTATCCCTAAATGGAATGGTTCTATGGAACTAACTGCAATTTTCTCAGAGATATTTATCAGAAATTTTCCTTCTAACTCTTCATTTTTCGTTCTTTCATCTTTACAAACACAAGTTAACAATGATATATGAGCGCGTTGCTATAAGGCTGAGGGAAAGGCTTGGCTGAGAGAAAAAACACAAACCATTGCTATAAGGGCGATGAAGCGAGATTTTGAATCCAGTGATACATCTCTGAGAAGATAGGTTTTATGAAAGCCAACTGAGGAGACTTGATGAAATTTTTCCTTGAGTTTTCAAATGATTGCAATTTTGTCCATTCCACTCGAAAATTCGTAGATAATATTTTTGTGTTGGCTGAATTTGGTGTCGCGAAGACACTTCACTATTGCTGGTTTTTTCGGAAATCTTGAAATCTGCTCTCAAATTTCGAATCAAAGGCAAAATTGCTTGTTTAACCTATCATTCCATCATTATCTATCATAATTTGAGCTTTAGCACTAATAAAATTGTTTTCGCACTGAAGACGCATCATTAAATAAGTGATCAAGCATCAGTCCAAAAGCATCCTTCTGTCCTTTTTTCTTTCCTTTTATAAACATTTCTTATAGAAGACAAAGATAAAAGGGAACTGGCCATATACAAAAGTATAGAGCGACATAAAAGTATTTCAGCGCCTCTAAAATATATTAAATGCGATATCGTGGAGGTGAAAAAAGTGGTGTATTGATGATAAAATGATAGTGTAGAATGAGATATTATATTGATATTGCTGAGAATCTTTGGCTGAGAGAAAAAACACAAACCATACTTGCAGTAATTTTCCATAGATGAAATATTCCATGAATAGCCTGAAGTGGGGCGAAGATTATATAATTAGATTTATATATTTTTAAACTACGATTCACCACAATATATACAGCTTGCACCTAAACTTTTACTTTGACAATGGTTTAGCAGGTTGATTTCTTTAGACTTTCGAAATTAAACTATTACTGGACCTACCAATAAAATCGAAACTCGCATTCACCAAAATTGAAACTATCATTTGTTTTACCTGTATAAATGTCAATTGTCAGAAGGAATTGGATGAATTGCTTTTTAAAAAGAACAAATCCATCAAGCCTTTAAGCTGGATTAAGACGAACTCACTATTGAGGATTTTCCAAGCCAAAATAAACAGGGCAGAATCAGTACAGGTTTTTATGGTTGATTGTTAAGAATCAGCAAATCTTAATACCCAATCTTAATAAACTTTTGAACTGAGGAAAAGTACGGGTTTTTTTTGCAATTTGGTCATTGGTTATAATTTAAATGCATTTGAATTTACATTTATTAAAAAAGTGCTAAAACATGAAATGAAACACTGATTTTTTGCAAAATTTATCACTCTATTCCAACAAATTTAAGGTTATAAGAACTGTGAAAATAAAAATCGAGTCTGTTTTGCAGTTCATTTATGATTATTTGAGCGAGAGGTTTCTGTTGAAGAACTTTGATTCATTTTTGATTTCGCATGAGACCCTTTTCTTTTTTCATGAATTACGACAGGTCTTCTGACTAGTTTGACTGACTATATTGTAGTTGCTTGATGATTAATAGTCAATGATTAATTGATAATAATGCACTGAAAACTATAATTAATGAATTGTTTCTTCCAGCCTCGTTTCGCATCTGAAAATAGCGTTTGCCTCGGTTATTCTACCAAAAAATTGCAAGTCACTTATTCCTGTCATATTAAAGGAATCAATTCATCGACACCTCCTATCCGATGGATCGTATATAGCTGCTGACGAAGGCATTGTAAAGGCATACACTGAATAGATGAATAAGCTCTTTTTTTGGTATATTTTGCTCATACTCTCCTTCCTTCCTCTTTTACAGAATTCCTCACTTTTCGTTGTGGCATTGATTCCATTTTTCCGATGTTTTGACCTTACTTCTAATAATAATCGATAATAATTTTAGGTTATATTTTTAGGCATTTCGAATGGTCTCAATAATGTCAAATGTTCAACTGGCTCATATAGCCGCCTACCAGCGATATGTGAATTACGAGTAAACTTTTACACTTTGTGAAACTGTAATTGACTTTGGTGATTGGCGACAAGTAATTGGTGATAAGTCAATAGATGAATTTTATATATGCATACACATATAATTTTTTAATAATTTTATTTTATTCCTAAAATAATTTTCACTCCGTGATAACCTTTCTTAGTTTTTGCAAATACAACAGTTGAACTAGGATTATGCAAAAGATAATTATATTACAATTATCTTAATTATATAAAATCCTCATTGCCGTCCGAGCAGCTTTTCAATAAATAAGTAAATAAAACACCAAAATTTTATGAATATCTTGAATGCAAAAGCAAAATCTCGTGAAAAAAAGCACAAATATGGCCTATGAACAGATTCATTGAGATACACGGCATATCCTAAAATTTTGCCTCCAAACATCCAACCTAAACTTCTCGTTTCATATAAAGATAGATGCAGTATTCGGCTTATTTATTGAGTTTGGCATTTCCATGAAACTCCTCTTCCTTACCATTCAGCTTGATAATCAGCCAGATCGTTCATATCCACCTTTTTCCATTTTTTGTATTTTAAATTCGCCTTTTCATTATTGTTGCCTTATTTCTGGATGTCAAATCTTTCCTCACGACGTGCTTCTTTCGATTTGACGATGCAAATTAGTCAGATGTAAGCCAGAAGAAAACAATGGTGCGATAGCCCAGGAAAACTGAGTTACGAAAGAGAATAATCCTGAATAATCCCTCACCTATCTCTCAAAGTTCTTGAAAGCACTGAATTTTTCTTGGATATAAAACTATTGCTGCAATTTGGATAAATAAGTCTATCAACTTCAGCAAAATTAAGCAATTCATGGAATACTACATCCCTGGAGTTGCGTGCATAACAGGTTAGAAATAAGCCCTGAAGTAAAGTGGAAATAACGCATCGTCGTAAAACTTATAGGCCTTCAAGGCCCAATGTTCTGGAATTTTGGCCTCATTAGAGCTTATTTAGCATTTGGCTTTGCCAGATATTAGGCTAAGCCTTCTTATTCATCTTCTAACTATTCTTACTGCACTAGCATGGTATTTCCGTTAGAAGATCATTCGACAGATCTACTTCCAACAGCTGTTTGGATTTTAGGCCCGTGTCCCCTCTTTCGAAGCAACCAGCTCCTGCCAACCAGTTTTCAAGGTACATTACCCCATATAGCCTAATAGGACCAGAAAACCACCCTCACCCCCTCCCCCCACCCGCTTCTTCTGTAATTGTAATGATGTTATCTATTTCGACTATGAATGAGGATCATCCGATGTTTTAGAATTTGCAGTTGCGGTCAATTCTTCAAATTTTTGAAAAGCGATTTTTTTCTGTAAAAGGTTTTTTAGTGGAGAACGATGTATCCAGAAATTTATTCCTTATTTTTTTCGAGTCCTTTTTCTTCCTTTGCTATTCGCAATTCAATTAATTTGGAATATTTTCGAAATAATTTTCGTTTTCAGCCGATTTTTTTCTATTTTAAATAATTTTAATAATTAATAATTTAGTTTTTTATTGCATTCGCCATCATCGGCTTTCTTGCTAAGAATCCCATAAGTCGAACCAATTCTGGAAGATTGGTTAATTTTCGGACATTGTCTTTCGCGTGCCCTACTACTACGTTTTCCTAACAGCGCCTCGGGCTAACTCCGTTAAGATATTTTCGTTATGGACTGTTATTGTCCCACGGTATGTTGCACCACCTCGGTGACTGTATTTATTTCAGGAGTTCTTTTTTCGGAACAAAATGTTGTATCCACCGACAATCGATACAAGTGCCAATGATGATGAGGGTTCGAGTGATCCGAGTGAAGAAGATGATGTAGGTCGTTGCTTTCGAAAAATTTTTATCGTATGCCTTTGTATAAATTATTAACGATAGCACAATGAATATTGTCTGGACAAATGGAAGGCAAAGGTTTATTTCTGTCCCCGACAGGAATAGATCCTTTGTAAATTCATTGAAAAATCCTGAAAAACGCTGGTGATGCATCTATATTCCTAGCTAAATAAAAATTTTCTAACAGCTGGCGAAACAAGCCTACGCAGAAATGATGAGAGCTTAATTTTTATATAAATTGCTAAGTTTTTTTGCAGTTTGTTTCGGTGAGAAAAAAACAGAAAACGGGATTTTGCTCGGAATTTGATGAAAATTTTCGTTTCCATTTCGATAAAATCAATGAAGGTAAAATTTTCGAAGATTTGATAGGGTTGCATTCTTTAATTTTCGGCTTCGTACCGTCTTTTTCTTTCATTAAAATTTATTACTCATTATTTAAGATTCAATTAAATGATAAGGTGGAAACATCCATAAATCGCAAATATTAAAATTCATCTTGATAATGTTAAATGAAAAAAAAATAAACAGAGTCAAAAATATTATCACTGCAAATTACAAATAAACCATTGAGTTTAATTTCTATTTTAGTTTTACTTGTAGTTTTAGTAAATCGTTACTTTGCTAAAAAGTCGAAATCGAAAATTTTCTGTTGAAGTAGGATTGTGAGAAGGAAAAGTTCAAGTTCAGTTTAGAAAACTGTGATCCGAAAAACCGATTTCATATAATGCAAAACATTATTGCTGCTACCAAATCTATGCAGAAATGTGGTATTAAAAATTTAAGCAGTTCATCCACTTATATTTTATTAGAACTCCTAGTTTTAAGTAGGTTAATTAATTGCCTACCACAGAACTTAATCATATTTCTTTTTGGACTTTTGGTTGCATGCTACTTTTTCTGATGTTCATAATCTTTGTTTGACGTCTTCCTATTTAAAAATTAAATTTAATTAAAAATTATTTTGGCATAAAAGATTGCATCTGTTAAATGAAAAAAAAATAATCAGTGGTTTTTAAAGAAGCTACACGGCATATGAGCGCTAAAAATTCGCCTACATTATTTTAGATTATTTTGCTGCCGCCTACATCATTTTAATGCAGCAGATAATGCGGAATTCTCAGATGACTGCGAAATTTATTTATTTATTTATTGAAAACCAGTCAAGCAAGGCGGCAACGCCATGCATTCACTGCAGTCTTTTCAGAAAAATTCGTAAATGAGCTAACAATTATAAAATGGGAGAATAATCTATTCAGTTGGTGAAAGTAGTGTCTGGTATTCAGTATTAAACAAGGACAGCGCAAAAGTATTTGGCTATATCTGCAAATTTTCTATCCAAGAGATTGTTCATCAGTGCTGTGGGAGATTTTTACTTTAGAAAATATGGGACCTTAGGACGCAAAAATTTAATTTCCAAGTTAAATAAAAGTAGTTTTACATAGGAATTTATCGTTCATGTCAAAATAATAATACTTTCTTTCAGTGTTTTTCTATAATTAAACCATCGGTTTCGTCTTTTCAGCTTTTTATAGACCGCAATTTCCGTCGTATATAAAATTTGTCCTACGATGCCCATTTATTTTAAAGTTTGTTTGTTTGTAATTATGGTTCAGATATGGAGGATGATTTGCAAGATGTACGCGCTTATTTTAAAAAAAATGTTTCAAATACATTGCAAGAGAAAATTGAAAAAATGAGAAATAAATTATCTTTAAATAATATTCATGTTGATAACGAAGTTGACGATGGTGATAACGGAATCGTACAAGAAATGAGAAATGTTAATGGTTAGATTAATTGGTATTTTCCTCATTTTGTCATTTGATAAGATTATTTTAAAATTCAAAATTCTGATGGAAACATTAATATGTTTTCCATTTTATTTTTTTGGCTGTTCCCACAAAACATACCTCTCTCTACATGAGAGATAAATCTGTCATTTACACTCAAGTCCAAGTGAATTCTAAGTGGTGCGATGGAGCATTTATGCATAAGCAATTTTGCATTTATTCCCATTATTTATCTTAAAAATAAAAAGAAAACTAAGTAGAAAACAGTGATCTTCATCGTATATTCGTGGCAAAATATTCTAACAACTTTTATTTAATCATATTTAATTTAGACAGTGTGCGGAACAAAAAAAGTAAGAAACGTCCAGAGAAATCGGAGAATGCTTTCTTTGATGAAAGTGTCTCGGCGAAAAGCATGTCAGCCAGTTCTTGTTGTCTTAATTTTGCACAAATGAATCTTTCACGCCCTTTGCTCAAGGTTTGGACCTTATTATCTTGAGGATTATTTCTTCGATCATATTCATTTTATTAATTTTCTTATTTGCCTGTTGTTTAATTTGAATTTAATTTAAAAATTGAATTTGAGATACAAATTTAAAGCTCAATTTTTAATTCTCAGAATGAAATTTTAAATAAAAAATACAAAGTGTCTTAAATTTTAGGCAATTAATAATTGTGGATTCATCGAACCAACGCCAATTCAAGCTGCTTGTATTCCACTTGCTCTTGCAGGGCGTGATTTATGTGCGTGTGCAGCAACTGGTACTGGTAAAACTGCAGCATTTATGCTACCTATACTTGAAAGGCTTCTATATAAACCGCAGCGAAAATCAGTCACCCGTGTTATTATTTTAGTTCCGACTAGGGAACTTGCTATTCAGGTTAGATCCAGTATTACCGGAATTTATATTTTAAATATCGAACTGTTTTATGCATCGAAAAGCATATAGTATTCAACAGCATAATATTAGTACAGGACTTATATTCTTCGCATTAATGTTTATGCATTTTTTTTGAAATTTTGAACTTTAGGTGTTTCAAGTAAGTCGACGGCTGGCTCAATTCGTTCAAGTTGATATTTGTCTTTGCGCTGGTTAGTTGGTTTATCGTATTTTTGCCCAAAATTTTTCCCAATTTTAACATAAGGGGAATTTTACATCAAATGTTTAAAAAAAATTATACCATCTTTCAACAATTTGAACCTATCATCAAATATTTTAGAAGATTTGAAGTGAAGCAAAGAGAGTTAGCAGATATTTAAAATTTATATATATATATATTATATATAATCCATATCAATTTCATTTTTTAGATAAATATCGAAAATTTGACTAATCATTATCAATGTATAATTTTATCATTATCAATAAATATACATAAAAATTTATATAATTTAATAACATACAATTTTAATTTTATTTTAAATGAATCAATTTTACTTCTGAATTTTTGAGCCGAATTTGTAAAAAATCTTAGTTTTATTTTTACTTCATTGTGAATTTTAATTTCTCTACTTTTGCCAAAAATATTAGTTTTCCTCAGAATAATAGTTTTTCATGAAAAATGAGAGTTTTATTTATCTATTGGTAACATTTTTCTATTTTTGCGAAAAATTCTTCTAGAAAAGTTTTAATTCCACTTATTAACTCTGATTTTTCCACTTTTCTCATAGAAATTGTTTTTTGAAATAATTTATATCAAATTTCTTGTTGATGTGAAAAATTATTAAATATTAAATTTGTAATAGTTATTAAGTGAATGTAAGAAATGACGTATACTAATAATTCAAATCTGTTTTCCCGTATATGAATATGAATTAAAATATATGAATTATTAATATTTTTAGATTAATATTTATTATTAATATTTTTATTAATATTTTTATTTTTAAATTCAATCAGCGTTTAAGTTATGCATTTTTTGATTATATTTTGATTTTGATTATATTTTTCCTTATTTGCTTCTTGTTCTATTATTCCGCTATATTCTATTGGTATTATTATTTAATATTTTTAAAATTTAATTTTATAAATTTTATATAAAGAAAATATATTTTATTAATATACTTTCAATTAAATAATACCAATGGAAGGTAGAAGATTGCGAACCCTAGCATTTGAGTGTTTAGTCAAGAAAATGACATAGAACAGCGTTAGCACAGTTAACATTGCACTAGTATAGAATGCATACGTATAGTGCCATGATTGCACAAGATGTGAAGTATATATTGGTACCAGAAAATGTGCGGTCCACTGCGCCGTTGATGCTAGTCCTGTCGCTTTACCCAGGTCAGCCATATCGACAGCGCTGAAAAGAGCATTGACAGCACTATATAGGATTATTTTGATACACAGTGTGAATAAAAAATCGCTTTCTAAATTGTTTTACTATGAAGAATTTTTATGGAGGATGCAATTTAGAATTCAGAGTTACCTTGTAATTTGTGTACAACTCTCGGCATAAGCGACTGCGTATGAGGATGTTTGTATTGCAATAATCACAAGAACTTGTTCGAGATTCGTCGTAAAAGTAACACCGAAGTATGAAGCAATAAGGGCAGTAAGCGCTATACTAAGAACGGTTTTCGGATAAAAATTCCGTTGTAATATTGGCAGTATGAGAAATTGAACAATAAGTAAAGATAAACCCATAACGGTTAATACTTTAGCAGAATCATTAGGACCCTGAAATAATAAATAAATTCTTGCTTCTGAGATACGAATTTTCATGGAACTGAAAAGAAGGAATAACCTGCATGAATGACCGAAGGAGAAAGTTTCTAGCAATTAATTCATAGCAAACATAAGAGGCGATAAGTAATCCACGAAGTACAAGACCTTCACGAAGCGCTGAGTTACTTTTTATCATTGGAAAATAATCCTGAAAAAAATGCGATAGTTATTGATGATATTGACTTGGTTTTTGTATCACTTATCAATCATATATGGATGGTATAAATCTATAGCACAAAAAGAGAAAAATAATATAATTTAAATATTGCTATTTTTGAGTTTTATCAATTTATTCAAACTTTCTTTTAAGCTACTAATTCTACCTGAGGCCTAAGTCGTGCTGTTGCTAGTTTTGGTACTGAATGTGTCTCGGGAAGAAATTTATAAATAACTGGCACCAAAGTAACAAATAGAACTATTCCACAAATGAATTGTGATGTTCTAAGATTGGTGTGGATAGCTAATTGTGATGCGACCATTGGTCCAAAAAACATCGCTATAGCCTGTGAAAGAATTTTGATTAGAACAGATTTAGAAGATTCATATGCGGATAATAATTTTTTTCTATGAAAAATGTTTGAATAAAAAAACCTGCGGGACAGTAAGGCGCATTAAAGCAGATGTTCGTTCACGTTCGGTTGTCACTGTCGCCAGATACATTTCAGCTGTCGCATCAAGTTGATAACCGACTCGTAATATCTTAAAAGGACCTTGATTGTTCGATTTGCCCGAATTAAGATTTGAAGATTGAGGATTAAAAAGAATGAAGAAATAAAAACAGATAATGAATGGTGAATGTGATAATAAGGAAAATTTAGAGCTAAACTACATATAAATTTCTGCCTCTAAGATGATGCGAATTTTCGTGGAACTTAAAAAAAAAGGTATAATCTGCATGAAATATGAATCAACTTAATGCTAGCAATATTATTTTTTATACATAACATTGATAAATTGGATAAGTTGGATTATTTTTTGCCTTATTAATTACCTGAAGAAAGAAGAATGAGTACCAACATCTCGCAAATGCTATTAATGAATAGTAAATTGATATGACGACTGCCGAGAAAAGAAACATCATTTTTGGTCCCATCGTATCAGCCATCTTAATTCTTCAAATTGATCACATCGTAGGTCTAATATTATAAAAAATTTTATCGCAATTGGTCTCATCCAGAAAACTATATGCTAACCCCGTCAGTTTACACTTATTCGATTTTTTCACCATATCAGTTTTATCACTTATTGTCAGTTCGATATATTTACCTCAAAGAATGGGGATTTCGGTGCAAATTATTTTACATTGAAGACGATTTTTTTTTTCCTATTGAAAATTATTAATCTTTCAGTTGATTTATTATATATTAGAACTCATTTAATATTTCTCCGTTGAAAAATGGCTTTGATATTTACTTTAAAAATTACCTGTCCAACAGCCAACGCACCTATCGCATTACAGAAACTACCAAACGATTGTATATAACTGATGTCAACGATTGTCATCACCTTAGATTTAGTTCGTTAA
Organism: Dracunculus medinensis; assembly: GCA_900625125.1. Lineage (NCBI taxonomy): Eukaryota > Metazoa > Nematoda > Chromadorea > Rhabditida > Dracunculidae > Dracunculus > Dracunculus medinensis. The sequence goes on along the minus strand of UYYG01001156.1, from coordinate 1,961,379 downwards.
TATTTATAGTTATTAAATTAATTTTATATTCAAAATAAGATGAAGAAAATGAAACAAACATGTATTGTATCCCATTGTAAGAATGACAAAAGTGTTGTTGTCCACTGGGTTCCCATATTCCATAATCCGAACATAACACATAATATAAGTATAATTCGTTGTTTTCTTTCAAGCATATTGAAAAATTTATTAAGGGAAAAAGGAATAAAGAAAAGGAATAAAGTGAAGGAATGAAATCAATGAGGACAAATGATCTTCGAGAATCGTATTATACGGCACGGAATCCAACCCGTTTTCATTATTTTCTTTATTTTATTTCATTGATTTCTCCGTATCATAAAACCGGTTTTTGTAGGATATTTAAGTAATTAAAGTTTTCGAAGGGATTTTTCGCTTGGAATTTCGTATTCTATGAGATGAAAAAAATGGAGAATAGTAGTATAGAAGAAAAAAGGAATAAATGAAAGTCAATTGGAGAATGAAAGGAATTAGATGAAGGAAATTTTCTGTTCTGTTATAAAAATCCCATGCTATATCACTAAAATAAAGAATATGGAATATTTATCTATATTCATCTATTTTTCTAAAATTTTTTTACCATATATCAAACGTTTCACGCAGATCTTTCGCGGATAAAAATAGGTCAAATTATAATTGTTCGAAATAGATCCATAGAAATATCAAAGTAATGATTAACAATTAGCGTAATAATTATGACAGTTTATTATGTTTTGATTCCAGTCATTCCTTATTAATGAGACAATAATAATTAAAAAGTAGTTTAGTAAAAGTGACACTAGAAATACTGTTGGTAATGTCGATAATAACAGCGATAATAATCGCTGATAACTAATGATAATAATAGTAGTAATTTCTAATTTTCCAAATAATTTTTAAAAAACAATTTTCATCAACTCGGCTTTTCACTGCACTGCCTGCTAAGTTAATATGTTTTATCAAAGGCTCACCTAAATAGGTGATAGGTGAGATGTAAAGATCAGTCGCTTATACCATCCCTTAATGGTGATTTGCTTCCTTCGAAAAATTGCAAAAAGCACTGCTTTTAAATTTAAATTTAAATTTGAATTTTTGAACTTAGTTGTGAGAATATAACATTCGGCTATTTTGCCTTATATGTGTTTTTGTTGCGGAATTTAAGAATTTATCCATCCTTTGTAGAATTTTACTTTAGTTTATTTTATTTAATAACATTTATAATTTGCTATTTTTAATCAACATGGTTTTATCATTTTTATCAATTATTTGCAGCAACAATTTTTGAAACAATTTGATGCTCATAGCAAGTTTTTTTGTCAAAAAAATCAAAAAATATAAATTAATAGTATGATGGATATTTCGTATATTGTCATATCACTTATCTATATGATCATTGATTTTTAAGCTTTTTTTAAAAGTCTATTTAATTAAAAATTAACGAGAATCGAATAAATTATTGAGAAAATTATGCAAAATTGGCAATTATTTAATTATTTCTTAACAAATTACGTTGTTTTTTCATTGTAAAGTTGTGTAGGTAAATACTGTGGATGTATTTTCATAAATGAACCATAATAATGAACTAATAAAATTGCGAGAAGACTGATTGCAGCACATACATAACAAATTGTGGTTGTCGTCTCTCGTGCACTCATTAAAAAACTCGATAGAAGCGGTGCAAATACTGAAGCAAGAAGTTGTGTTGCACGATTAAGTGCTGCTGCCTTACCCATATTTCGTCTTGCGACATGTGCAAATATTTGTGTTGCTAATTGTCCACTCGCTGTACAAACAGCTACCATCTAAAGTTTATTGCCTAATCAAATAGATAAATATTGCAAATAGGGTTTCTTATTTTTCTAATTATTTTATGGTTTTATTATATAAAATAGGTATAGAAATAAATTTGGCAGTGCTAAAAATATTGTTAAATTTATACTTACAAAATCCTATATTTTAAGAAAGTCACAGGAATTTTATAATTTTAGGCTATTAGGAATTTTATGATTTTTTAAATTTTCACTTGTATCGGCATTCCAATAAGTATAAAACTGTAATCACTGACTCGGCTAAGAAAAATATAACCAATAAATAAGATAGTGAATGATAATTTTATTAGTGTCTGTGGACCGAAACGTGTTTGCATTAGTGGTAAAATACAAAAATTTCCTAATAAAGCGCAAATACCAGAAATAAGTGCCTGAAAAATAGAAATTATATAGGTCAATTGAAAGGTGCTATGCAAATTGCAATAGTCTTATTTGTTAAGATGTAGAAAATGAAACCAGCTTTCCCATTTCAGAGATATCGAAAAGCATAAATGTTGAGAGACGTAATCGCAGAATTTGATCATATGCTGAGTAAGGCGCTGCAACTAGCTGAAATTTGAGAACTTTGTGATAAGAGGTGAAAACTTTCTTATCATCCCATTATCATCTAAGAGTAAGGAGCATGGAGTTGATCTTCGTTCCATGACAAAAATTCCGTTATTGGAAGCCGACCTAAGCCTCTGGTACTTAGTTACCAACGAAGGGCTCTGCTAAATTCTTTAATTTATAAGTTGAGCCATGTTATTATGAAAAAAAGTACCATTAAAAATATTAAGCACCATCGAATATTATGATCATTTACCATTTCCATATAATCATTTATAGATGGTAAATATGAGGCAGTTCGACCTGAAAATTGTTGTAATTAGATATGAATTTGTCTTTGGTGCTTTTTCATTCATTATACCCACTTCTTCTTTCATCTTCAGAGAGGAAGAAATTTTAACTTTGATTATCTCTTGGCGGTATAAAGAAGAAAAGTATCGGTAAAATAAGGATAAGATGCAATAATCCACACATAAGTAGCGACATATGCGCATTTGCACTTATTAGGAAAAACACCTGAAACAATATCCATTATTTATCGAAAGCATTTTCTTGAATTGTAATTGTAAAATGCCTTTTTTCACGGAAAATATGTGAAGAGAAAACCTGGAGTGCAAGGTAAGGTCCAACTGCTGAGGCAATATTTTGTGGTACACTTAATTTCATCATTAAAATGGCTCTTTCTCGATCCGAATGCTCACCGCATATATCAAAAATTAGAGCATCCAACACTGTTGGTAGATGGTTCGCCAACAAAAAAAGATGTATAAGAGCCATTATATAATAATTACTAGCTCTGGACATTAATATCTGTATATTATTTTTATTATTTTATTATTCATTGCTTTATTATTCTTGGTTATTGGTATTTGTAACTTATTTGATTCTTCTTTACTGGTAAGGAAAAGGTCATGGCTGTGGTAAAAAATTATAACGTGACAAAAAGTACATGGTGAATAAATTATTAGAATTGTGATAAAGAAAGGATTGAAAATGAGAAAGGGAAAGAATCGACCGCTGGCTGGCTCTATTCGTTGAATTATAAAACTGGTGTATTTGCATGGTTCTATAATTTTTAGTATAGAGGATTTGAAAAAGGTAAAATCAGAATTTTTAAGAATTAATAAGCCTATAAATTTTAAAATATTGGGAACTTGCTTGATAAATCGCAGTGAAAGTAGTAACAAGAGCGGCTGTAAAACGACATCCATGTGAATCAATCTATAAGGCACTTTATGTTACTTGCTTTAAATTTCGAAAGTGAATGTTTTTAAAAACTTACAAATTCTGCAATAAAAAAACTTCCAACAAATATTGCAAAATTTCCAAAAGAATTTAGAAGAATTAAGTGAAACAATGTTGGTGTTGGTTGGATAATCCATTCGATGAATGGTAAGATTATTCTAGTCCAATTTTCAAATGTGTTGTATAATCCACAAAGCACATAAATTGCCCATTTTGTACGCTTTTTTTGGTTCATTATTCCTTTTTATCTTTCCTATGGTAGATTTAATCATTTATAATCAGTGATATCAACTACTAGCAATAATAATAATCGCTGATAAATAAAAGTATAAAATATGGTTCTATGAATAAAAAATTATAATTATTATAATCAAAAATCAAAGTATAATCAAAAATTTTATGGTATGATCGGATGAGAAGCGAAAATCGTGGATGCTGATGGACTGTTAATACCTCAGAGTTTTGATTCATGTTCCGCGACATCTGTGATTAAAAATTAAATCATAGTGATTGCTGAGAACGCACGCGTATACCTCTAATCCGAGGTGGCTATCATCGTTAGTAAAGCAGGCGAAATCGGGCATAGGAGGACTACTAGAAAGAAAAAAGAGAGGAAATCCTATAATTTCTTTTTCATGCGCAAAATGGATTTAATAAGTTAAAAAAAAGTTTGGAAATCGTTGATAGTTGAGCGACTGATCTGTTGAAATCGAAAATTATACATATAAAGGAATTTTATAATTTGAACAATATTTCATTCCTTCCATTTTATTGATATTATTGATTCATTTAACCATTTTCTATTCGAATTTGAATTGTTTGAATTATCCTCGGTGACAATTGTTCAAACAGTTATCACAAAAAAATTTCATTATCATGAGATTGATTTAGATTAATTTAAAAAAGTTAAAACTATATGGTTTCAATAATGAAGGAACAGCGAATAAAAAATTTCGATGAAATTTCGGTGATAAAAAATTTTTCCGTCCAGTTTTATTCTGATTTCTTGTAGACGTATGTGGGTTTTCTTCCTGGGTATTTCAATTTATGAAATTTGACTTATTTAAAAAGTGGACAGTTTTTTTGAATTTTTGAAAAATTTTTTGAAAAAATGAATTTTCCGAAGAAAAACTTTTAGGGGGATTGGATATAAAGGCGCAAGAATCGGCATTACGGCAGCAGCCCGACATTGTTATTGCAACGCCAGGTCGACTCATTGATCATTTGCATAATTCGCCGAATTTCTCCTTACATAATGTTGAAGTTCGCTTTTTTGATTTTATTTTTTATCCGATGATCATTCCAAGTGATTAAAATTGAGAATTAATCTCTAGTGCCAAGTGACTATTTGGCAAAAGAATCTCAACCTTAGCATTTAATGGAACAACCAAGCAATTTATAATTATAACCTTATATATATAACATTCTCTAAAGAAAAGGCGTTCATTCCAGGTTCTCGTACTCGATGAAGCAGATCGAATGCTTGACGAAGCTTTCTCGATACAAATGAAAGAAATTGTTCGCTTATGTGCTAGAAATCGGCAAACACTTCTCTTTTCAGCTACAATGACTGACCAAGTTATTTTTGTTCCTTTTTTTGTTTCTATTTTGTATTTTAAATTATTATTAATTAGCTGATATTAATTATTAATTTGCTGTAATAATTCTCAGATATAGAGTGTTATTTATTAACTGCGTTGTGGATTTCGCAGTTGTACTTTAAAACTAATTTTGATTAGTTACTGACTTCAGTTATTCTCCATTTACGGATGTTTTATCTTAAAAATCTCGAAATAATCTTTTGAGGAGGATTTTTTCTTTTTTTTTATAGATTGAGGACCTAGCCTCAGTTTCGTTGACAAATCCAGTCAAATTGTTCATTGATGAAAATACGAAAACATCATTGAAACTTCGGCAAGAATTTATACGGATTCGTCAAAATCGCGAAAGTGATCGCGAAGCAATTGTTGTTGGTTTGTTCTTGCTTACCATTTATATCGTTATACCTCCTTCTTTTAAGTTGTAAAAAGTGAGATTTATTAGATATTCAGGGTAAATTATGAAATTACTTCGATCTTCCCTTCGTAAAATTCTTTTCTTTTATATTTACTTAATAATGTTTTTTTGGAGCTTTCGAATTGTTAATGTTTTTCAGCGCTCATTACTCGAACATTTACTGATCATACGATTTTGTTTGTCAAAACTAAAAAAGACTGTCAACGGCTGAATATTATTTTAGGTCTTTTAGGAGTCAAGGTTAATAAATTTTTTTCCTCAAATACTATTTTCAACCTTCAGAATATTTGTAATACTCAATTTTTTTTTAATTTACAGGTTGGTCAGTTACATAGTGGTCTGTCGCAATCTCAACGTATTGAGACTTTATCGAATTTTAAGCGAAACGTTCTTGATGTTCTTGTTTCGACTGACCTCGCATCGCGTGGTCTTGATATCGAAGGCGTTCTTACGGTTTTGTTTTTTATTTTTTATTTAAGGCGAGTAGTTAATTGGATATAGACATTTTTTATAGGTGATTAATATGAATACACCATCTTCGTTAAAGCAGTATGTTCATCGTGTTGGACGTACTGCTCGAGCTGGTCGTGTAGGTCGTTCAATTACTTTAGTTGGTGAGGATGAACGAAAAGTTCTTAAAGAAATTGTAGCTTCAAACCAAACAACAACTTTGAAACAACGACTTGTCGATAGCAGTAAGTTATTTCATTCCATGTTACTAAATTTGCTATGTATTTTAGATATTTGAAGTTGAAGAGAAAATAATTAGCAATTTCTTTGCAAGAATTGATTAAAACAGGAAATTCAATTATTAAACGATCATTATAATAATTTTTGTAGGTGTAATTGATGCGTACAAAAAACGCATAGAGCAACTAAAGGAAAGTATTGAAGAGATTGAGGAGGAAGAGAAAGCTGAAAGAGCGATGCGATTGGCACAGCAAGAAATAGAGAGATCAAATCAAAAATTGCTGGATGGAAAAACCGAAAAGCGTCAATGGATTAAACAAGGTTATTTTATGGATTTCATAATACATAAATTCTTATATTTATTCTCATTCTTAATTTTTTAAATTTAATTTTTCATTATTCATTATTTTAATTAATTTTAAAACTTATCGTCTTCTGATTTTGCACAATAACGTTCAATAATCATATAATTTTTTTTCTTTGTTATTTCCAATTATTATTTGCTTCATATTTTTTATCATATCGTTATCTTATCATCTTCCTTCGACTCTTCGTTATATCTTACGAATTAATTTCTCGTTAATATGAGATTGATTTAGCCGGATTAATTTATTCGTAATTGCCTTGATTTCCATTTTCCACGGCAAAAAATGCTTATCCACATCAATTCTTTTCTATAATTTCATTTAAGGATTCATGAATTCATTTCCACAAATAAAATACTCGCAATAAAATTATTTTAATTATTATTAAACTTTAGGTAAACCAGATAAAAAGAAGATTAAACAGGAAAAGAAGAAGTTAACTGCTGATCCGAAAGTTAGTTAAATTTTATTAATGTAACGCACAGCATTTATGAAATTTGCCCCATCCTGTGTTTTTATGTCTTAGGAAGATCAATTTTTTGCGCTATGATAACGCATTTCTTTTAGTTAGATGAAGAAGAAAAACGTTTACGACATATCGCCAATTATCAAATACGTCAAGCAAAACGTGCTGGTAGGGATAAAAAAATTCATGTTTTTGATGAACGGAATGAAGGTGAAAAACGAAGACAAAAGAAGAAAAAAAAAGGAAAATTGGCAAAAAATTTTATTGATGAGTTAACATCGATTGAGCGAAAAGATGTGAAACGTTTCCGATACGGGTCAGTTGATTTTTTTAATTTTTTTATTTTAAAATCATTCAAAGAAAACTCTAACATTTCTAACATTCATTCAAGACTCTAATTCAAGATTTTTGTGATTTCTTAAAATGTTTAGAAAGAAATGCAAATTTTAAAGTAGAGGAGAAAATTAAATCAATTATTTCTGTACGAATCATATGATCGAAATAAAATTATAATCGACGTTTTCTCTATCATTTTTCATCATTTATTCAGTGTTATATTAAAAATTTATTTGCATCAACCAAAAAAATTTCAGACCTGAAGATGAGGAATTTAAAGCTGCGAAAAAGGAAAGATTATTGAAAAAATTGAAGAAACGAAAAAATGAATTTTTTTGAGTTTCTCTTATCACTTATTTGTTTATTTGTTGCGATATAGCGACATAAATAATTTTAACCGTTTACCCATTCGATTGATCAGCTTTAATGATAACTGTGGGTATTCATTCATCTAGTTTTCCCTTTTTCTTTTTACTAATTCGTTAATTTTCCTATTAGAAAGAGGTTTAATCGACGAATTTATTCTTTTCTTTATGGAATTATCATCTATATCATTGCGAAAAGAAGAATATCTTAAATTAACTTATTGTCTGCGAAAGTATTGTGTAAAATATGTTGAGAGACCATAGTTCTATTATTATTTGTTTATTCGTTGCATCCAAGAGAATTTTAATTTTTTCTGTAAAAACTGGTTTATTTCTTGTAGTCGTAGTTTTTCTGGCAAGTACCGTTTAAACTGATGTTCTACATGAAAAATCGAAATTATAGAAATGAAGTGGTAGAGATTGGAAAATTCGCGGCTAATCGAGTCAGTTGACTAGCGTTTGTTGTTGCTGTTGCTGCTCGGCTTGCTTCAGTCCCTTGTTTTTATCGTTATCGGCTTTTTCATAAAATTTTTATTAAAGTTGAATAAAAAATTTGCAAAAAAATTCAGGTCGAATGTTGAATTTTCATTCAAATTGAAGAAAAACTGTCGTTTTTTTTGTTAATAAATTAGTTAAGATTGTGGAAAAAATTGCTTAATTTAAAATTTTTTAGCATTGGAAGAGCTTTTATTTTTGCTTGCGTCGAGGCTGTCGGACTTGGAATTTTCCTTTACGTTTTTGATGGTCCCATTTTTCATCACTTAACAGCTAAAGCTGAAGATTTCTACATAAAATATTAGTAATTAGTAAAGTGAAGATTAATGAAAAATTGTCCCAGTAATTCTTTCAGCGTGTTCAACAAAACGTTGCATGGGAAGGGTTATTTAACTCGTAAAGGGAATCGTGAACTTAATCCGAAACCGCTATTGGCACGCAATGTCTTCATGAGATTTTTTTAAATTTCTGTGATTTATATTTGCGCAAAAAAATACAAATGGGCTTTCGAACTTTTCCGGGACTTTCGTCCAGAAAATCGCTTTTGATCCGGAAAAAAGATTGCTAGAAGATTTTCTGTTAATATAAGTTTCGTTATAACAGTGTTTTTTGTCCATTAGCGTAATTCGACTGTAACTGAATAGTCGAATTTTGTTGCTTTTTCAACCTTTTTTTTATTCCAAGCCAGTTTTCAGGGATTTTCGTTCTTCCATTCCTTCAAATCTTAAGATTTATGTTTTTTGTTGCAAAAAAAATCTTTTTTATTGTCATTAAACTCGTTGTGATTGGCTTATAAATGATATATGATTATCGATGTTGCGGCTCAAATTTGAATTGTTCTTTGTTTATTTTCATCGCTTTGTGATGCAAAATGCAGCTGCACATACATATGCACACATGCACACATGCACACATGCACACATGCACATGCATTCGCGAGAAAAGACTGATTAAAAAATAAAATAATTTTTTCTAGCATTTGAGACTATCGCTTCTAATTTTGAAGATTTTACGACTAAAATATCCAAAAAACAAAAAAAATAAGTTTGTTCGTTTTTTTCAACAATTTTTTGCGTTGCATTTTTTCGTTCTTTCGCTCATTTTAATCACAGTTTTCGATTGGCCGCATTGGTCGTTGCTTGGCTTTTTATTTTCTTGCCATTTTTATTGGCATTAATTACTTTCATATGCATTTGACGGGTTTTCAAATATTAAGGGCTATAGCAAATTGAATTAATGTTACTTGCACAAATAAGTTCTCGAGTGGCTCAAGCAACATGGAGAACAACAATTATATTACTACTGTGAGATGAATTTCCGTTTATCGACCTGGTTTCTGTGTAGGAAGAACCACGACAACCTTAAATGACTGATCCCTAGCAATTTTTGTCGATAATATTCGTGATCGTAAAATTTAGCAATATTTCAAATTTTGCTTTAAGTAATTGTTGGTGAAACTTAGATTCTAATCATCACAGCGCTTCGCCAAAACTGAAAGCAGTTTTTTGCTAAGTTGAATTTAACAAGTTAACTTTTCTCAGATTTACTCAGATTTCTGAATTATAATGTTGATTTCTAATAATTAGACGAATTAAATTAAATACAAGCCGATTTTAACTGATATTATTTGCCTTTGCCTATTCCATAACAAATTTTTACCTACAAACTATAGGAAAGCCATTTGCCTAATGAAAATTCGCGGAAATTCATTTATTAATAAACCGCTCGAATAAAAAATTATCACCTGAAGGAATTTTTACTACTATTTTAAGAGTAAATTAATAATTTTCTAAAAAATAATATAATCGATCTTTAAAAAAATTTCTCTCCTCTTTATTTTTATCATTTTTTCACTTTTATCATTTTCGTTATCACAACTCTGTTATCATTGGGTCCTACTTTATAATTTTTTTAAATCGCAAGAGACTTTTGAGATTGAATAGGAGAATGCTAAAATCGCCCTTAAATATTATCAGTTTGTTGACAATTAAACTCGACAGTTTTTTTTTCATTGTTCACTAAATTTCAATTGTTCAAGAAAGTAGCGAAAATTTTTCGTCGTAGAAATTTAGAAATAGAAGTATAAATTTATTAGAGCTTTGTTTGAGACATTAAAAAATTATAAAACTTTTTTTTTGTTAAATCGTTTTAAATAAAAATATAAATAAAAAATAAAAAAATGTTTTATATTTTTTAAATTTTAAAATAAATATATTTTAATACAAAAAATACATTTATTCCGTAAAAGCAATAATTTGTCAAAGTTTTTATGGATTTGGTTTGGGAAAAACATTAAAAGCAAATGCACCGCAAGTGTGTGTCATCGATTTTGCTGCGAAATTCCGAATGTTATTGTTATTGTTGTTACTCGCTTGATTTCACGTGACTCGTTTATTTTGTTCTCTCCAACCAATCTTTCCACCAAATTTTTCGTCATCCATGAACGGAGAGGTTCCCGAAGGGATTTGGTCCTTCAGTCCTAAAATTCCCTTTGCGGCGGTGGTACTTCCAATGCACGGATAAGTGCTATGAACAAGCCATATTTATTATTTTATTTATTACATTTATCGTAAATATGATCATTTACTGATATATGGCTGATGTCATAATAATATTGATAATACTGATGTGATAAAATGGTAACGCAATTTATCTCATAGATTTTACTCCTTAATTATTCATAGTGCTGGCCAATTCGTAATATTTATTATCATTTAAAATGACGGTACTTCACAGCGATGTACGGAAGCTGCACCAGGTGAATCATTGCGGATGAAAATATGTACCAGACGATCAGATAAAATATTTTCTCATTAAATAATGGATTGTAGAACAAAGGAAGATCTTAGCAATTTAACTACTAGCAGCAGTAATCATTTCTGGCTGAGCTTATCGTTAAAGCTAGGAAGCAGGCATCAGCCAAAAAATCACTTGTGAATGGAATTACAAGTGGCAGCTTTTAGTAATATTAAAATTATAGTGGTGGAATTTTACAAAATTGTCCATTCTTCTGCTAAAGAGTTTCCGGACTATGGACTGCAGATGATGGATTTCTGAAATATGCCCTGCTTGTCTCATAAAATTTCCGCGCTGTAATGTGCTCCATATGCAGTTCTTCGTAAATCTTATGAAGGGGAGTTAAACAGCCCCATCTGTCTGTTGGCCTATCCATCCCTCCATTTATCCATCCACTGCGTTCATCCATCGTCGTTATTCATTAGCGTTTAAAGATTCCTTTTCATTGGCATTATGGAATTCATTTCTGACGATAATTTTTAATTTAAATTTAAAAGTATTTTAAATTTTAAATATTTGATTTATTATTAAAATTTTTCCGCTGGCATAAGCAAAAAGCCAAAAATTTAATTATTTTCTCAATTTTTATTTAATTTTTTTTTTAAAAATATGATGAAAATAATTTCGAACTTTCTTCATAACAATGGCAGCTAATAGATGTTGAATAATTTTTGTGTAATAGTTTTATTTTCTCCAAACAAATGACATAAATAAAGCGAGTGGCTAACGCTCACCATTTTGTGGTTTGGTTTGTTGCACGGGCGGTTGAAATTTTTTGCTATGGAATTCATTTTGCGACAGAAATTACGAATGAGTCGCAAGCATAACTTGGATTTTTTAATCATAGCCAAATGATAATAACGATTTTATTAGTTGACTGATCTGCAGTTCGGTCTCAGTTAATATACTTTTTTTCATATTTCTTTGCTTAAATTGAAAATTTTTGATGAATTTGTGACATTCGAAATTGCACGAGGAGAAGGAAATGAATGCTAAGCTGTGTTACTAAAGGCTGATGAGTAATTAATCATTATCGTTATCATTCAGTCTTCCAGTACATTTGCAGCTCTCACCATTTCTGATGTGTTTGGTTCTGCTTACTTCCAACCTAAGATTGATTTCTTCTCCATTTGAGATGGTTCTTTAATGTCCTAAGGAAACGACTTCGTGGCACTTTGCAGTATTATTGAATTAGTTTACTCAATTTCTTGTGAATTATCTCATTTTCATTTGCCATTTAGCTTATAGAATAAACTATTTTTACGTAATTTTATCGTCTTTCGTTATTTACAGTAAGCGATAGGCGATAATTGTGAAAAATTATAAAAATAAATATTCACTTGGTGATATTTCGATTATTGCGACTTACGGGGTTATCCACTTGTATTAATAATGTTATCACAGAGAGTGGCCTTCGCTGGTTAGCACACGTTCTTCATCATCCATCACACGAATTGACTCACATTTCGTTACTTGCTAAATCCTGTGATGGCTGGCGTAAAAGCGAGGTGAGCCAGTGAACCAAGTCTGGACTGATACAGTCAGGGAAGATTTTGAACGTATATGGACCAGCAATATGTGGACTTAGACGATGGAAAAAGGAATGGCTTCTATTAGTACTAGCGATGGCATCGGCTTGGAGATGACTTATCTTTACAGCCAGCCTAACCAGTGATAGTGAGGGCTGGAGAGATGGAGAGGGTTAGAAGAAGCTATCGCTGTGTTCTCTTTGGTTATTCTTACGTAATATACGTATATGGCAGAGGTCATTTAAGTGGGGTATTGTTGTGATCAACATTAAAATAAAGCAGCAGTGTGTGTTGAAAAGAACAAACTATAAGTTTAAACGAGCCAGATAAAACCAGTTTGTGGTGAATGTTATCAAAAAAAAAATCTGGTTAAGTTAGACTGAGTGAGACGGTTAACCGTTTGGATGAGCATTAGTGGATCGTTAAAGAAGACCGTTCCTTGCAGATGGAAGAACAGATGGTTCTCCTGCAATTACGCCGTCTCTCATTTTCAATGATTCCCTTCAAGGAAAAATCGAAACACATTGTTCTTGCCAAAACAATTATTCTTCTCGTTCAAATCATTATGTCATTAGATTCGAATTATTTAGTTAATTCCATTTTAAATAGAAAAGAATGTCTGATCGAATTATTAGGTTATCGCCACTAGTCACCAGTTGTCACCTCTGACTCTGGTTGCAGTAAAGTCGATGCCATTAAAAATCCATTTGGTCCTAAGGCACCTATGACATAACAAATTTATCGAGAAGCTATAAAGGTGGAAACGTTATATTATAATTATACGAATCCTCGTATTGTTTTGAAATGAAATGTAATAAATATTATAATGAATATTTCATTATAAATATCATAAATAATATTTATTTATTTGCGTATAATATTTATTTGCAAAATTACACATTCGATTTTTATATTATTTTGCTGATTTTTTTATTTTCTGCATTTTCATTAATGATGAATGTCGCCCGGCACTATTTATTTATTTTTATTTTTTAATTAGCGCACTTATTCGCCTTCGAAAATCTTTTTTGAATATTTTTAAAACGATTTCAATAAATAAACCTTCAGTTATCTTTAATTTTAATTAATATTGCAAATGTTTGATTTTATTTTTACGAATTATTCAAAAGCGAAAGTTTTAAGGAAAATTTAATTTGAGATGAGCGATTCCGACGATGGCTCTTCTCGTTCTTCTCGTAAATCATCGCTAACAAGCAGTAACACAGAATCAGTTGAATCGTGGAGTTTCCTCGAATACGACGGGGTATGTAATAATTAATTAATAATTTGATCGTGTAAATTCGAGAAAATTGAATTTATTTCATTTATTTCATTGCTTGTCGCATTGGGCAACATGCCAGCGAGTCCCTTGGCGATAGAAATACAGGTGAGTCGCCAGCATCACTCGGATTTTTGTACAGGTTTACTCCTGCGGGGAATCGAACCTCAGCATCGGCGCTCTTGATTGAGCAACAACCCACTGAGCCAATGATTAGCAGTCTTGGAGAGAATCCGCGAACGTTGAACACCAAAATCTCAGTGGAAGGTGGGGGAATCGAACTCCCGACCTCAGAATTTATTTATCAAATAAAAATTTAATTCGAATTGATAATTGGTATTAATATTTAATGTTTTAATTATCACCTTTTTAAATAACATTCAGCATTTCTCCACTGACTGTTAGGAGTGAGGTCTTCGTCGGGATGTGAGAGCGCCGGCGCCCAGTGGGACTATTTAAGGTTAATGATATTGTCTCGAACTAGCTTTTTGTCATATTATTTACAGTCTTCGTCGGATGTCTCACGAAAAGAAAATTCAAGTAATGATGAGAGTGTGGTTCATATTGATGAAGACGGCTTCTGTAAGCTGAAGGAATATTCGCAATCTGGAAGTGTCAGTCGATATTAAACACATTTGTTTATGATTTCACCGCGAAAAATGAAAAAAATTAGTGGGGGTAGAAAGGAAGGGAACAATTTTGTAGAATTTGGGCGTAATGCTTATCTCCAGAATTATTAAAAATTAATTGTACTAGATTTCATTCCGATTATTTAGGAAATATTCAGTTATATTCCGATTATTTAGGAAATATTCAGTTATTCTTCAATTAAATAATTGAGTTTGCTTAAATTCTTTTAAGTTGAATGTCGATTGAATTAATAGCTTTCGACCTTGACGCATTGTTGGTCCATCGGCTTGAATCGGCTAGATATCTGGCAGTCTCTCCAGGTTTTTTCCATAAGTTTCAATGTGGTCAAGTCAGTAGGTTAAAGAAGTTTTCATATTTTTCAGGATGGAAGTATCAGTGAGGATAACGCGATGATCGATTGTACTGAAGAATCTGATTCTACTAAAAAGGATGATTTAAATATAAGCTCAGTTAAAAGTGACTTTGTCGAAGAGAATGTCCTAATGATCATCAGATGCAATGAACTTTCACTGGATCCTAAGGGCTATGTTCGTGAAGAAATTCAAATAAATTCCTCACTGGACAGTCACGATAGTATTACAGAAAAAAGCGATGATATATCGCCTTTCTGCTTTATATTTGAGGATGATTCTGAGAAAGTGGAACCGCTGAATAATCAGAACGGCAGTTTTCATAACGATTTATTTTTGGATACTCAGTCTCGTACGATTTCAAAGGAGTTTAAAGGTAAATTATATAAATTTTCCACGATCTTAAACTGTTCTTGGTTATCATAATGACTTTCTACAGGAACCAAGGTTTCCATAAGTACTTATACGCTGGTTTGCGGCTTGCTTACATATATATTGGCTTAATATACTGGCTCATTACATATAATTCTGATTTGAACTGCCTTCACAGTCTTGTTCTTTCTTCTCGTAGTATTGCTTAGGGTGGTCTTAGGTCTAAGTTTTCCAAGCTTCTTAGTCCCAAACTTTCTCTACAGTGATATCAGCCGGTGTTTGTTGATTGCTTATATCCTTTTTTGCGCAAAAGTTTACATAATTTTAGACGACGAATTTGGCAAATTACTGATTCAAGAATGTTTTAACAAGAAAGAATATAGCCTACTCAGGTTGTGCGATTTGGTTAAAGTTTTCAGCTTGATTATACTTTTCCATGCCGTTTTTATCTCATTTCGATCACTAATCGGTAGGCTTTTTTTCACTTTTCTTAGTTGTCCCATTGAAAGCCATCGAAATTTCTTCTAAATTTTATGCCTTTTTGTTTTTTAACTACAAAAAAACTACAATTTTAAGAACTACAAAATTTTATATTGATGAGTTAAATCTCTGGTAAAACAAAGGAAAGCGAGGGTTGGAATGAGGATAATCGTGCTATGGTTACTTCTGCAGTTCATTTTATCTTCATAGGTTCTATTCACAGCTAGCACTTTTGTCATGAAAAAGTGCGAATCTTTATTTTTGTCGCTTCATTTCTGGTAAAAATTTGCCGTAATGGTTGGACGGAAATAGTGAACTTACTTGTATAATTTGGCTGTTCACTAGTATTCGCAGCAACTATTATCTAAATTAAGATTGAACATTTTCATTAGACTGTTTCTACCTTATTCTTCTTTCAGATTTCCAAAATCGTCTCTTTTCCAACGGCACATGTGATGCATATGAAGTAAATTTTTTTAATTTTTTTATTTATTTTTATACAAAATATTTAATAAATTCGCGATGGAAAGAGAGAAAATTAAATGACTGGGTAGTTTTGTAATATTTTATGGAAAATTTCATCGTATTTTCTAGATTTCGCCTATGTTTTAGCCCTTTCTTACATGGCACATGGCAAAACCGTCGTCCAAATCTTCAGTCGAAAAGCCGTTATCCAATTTTCTTCCTTTCTATGGAGATTTACCTATTTTTTCCGCAGAAAAAGAGCCAGATTTCTCACTCTCACCTGAAATTTCCATTACGTCTGCAGCACGTAAATGGAAAAACGATCTCGTATGAATTCAGTGATCAACAAGATTTTCTAAAAGACGTTTTTTTATTTTTCAACAATAATAATATTAATTTAACAATTACAAAAATTAATTTCTTTTAGAATTTGGTGATAAAATTCGACTTTTAAAGAGTTTAATTTCAGATCAAGGAGAAGCGTAAATCGATTAAGCAGTTCGCCATTCGTCTACGTGAAATGAAGAAGAATCTACCTCGTAAAATCGCTAGCCGTCGCAAATCTCTTATTGACACGGATTATATGGATGAACGAAAAATTGCTGTAAGATCAGCCAATTATCATTTTATCACTAAAATTTGTTTTCTTAGTTTTTTTTTTAAAGAGCTGTCACCAGTACTTGCCGTGGCGGCTTGTCGCACTAGATAGTTGTGCAAGGGAATCCCTTTGCAGTATAAATACAGGTGAGTCGTCACCATTACCAAGATTTCTGGAGAGGGTTACTCCCGCAGGGAGTGGGCTTTTAGCATCAGCGCTTGGTAAATTGAGCAACAATCCACCGACCTATTCATTTAGTACCCATTAATGGAAAAAGGCAGTAAAAATTGAATGATATCAAATTACCAAATCACCTGAGAAAACATTCTGTGATAAAGAAAACAAAAATAGGCTTAATAGAAACTAATAATATTAATATTAATTAGAATTAGAAAAAAGGTTCTTGCAGAATTGAAATAGGGATTCCATAAAAGTAGCCAAAATCGACATTCTGCCTCAAACAAGCACCACACAGTTTTTTTGCTATAATTTGATTTAATTTTATAAATAGTAAAGTAATAATAATGCAGATCCAAGTATTAGATGCAATCAAACAATCGACAGTGCCTAAAGTAGAATTGCGCAGTTCAGATGAACACAGACTTATTGAACTGTTGAGCTTAACATTATGGAATACGTCTTCAGTCTCCCAGATTTCGGCCCAGGATAAGCCGGTTAGCTTTTTTGTTTTCTTTTTTTCAAGCTTCTGTCAAAATTCTATCAATTTTCAAAATTTTTAGGAGTTTTTTGGCAATTTAAAAGAATTATTAAAAATAGAAATTTTTTAGCGCTCACTGTTTCTGATATACGGTTGTTTGTCGGAGCAGACTGATTTTGCCAGAAATTTATTTGGCAGTAGAGGAGCAGGTGGATCACCAGCATCATCCGGGAATGGATTATGCCAATTTGTTGTATTAATTCGTTTCATCTCCATTCTGTTGTAATTTTTCAGAGTTCTGCGGAGTTTTCAATATTCAATGAAAGTTTGTGTCCTTTTAGTGACGAAGTTTTGAATTACTCCGCGGTTACAGGTATTCCATATTGAACTGTTTTATATTCTCATTTGATATTCATATTCATACATTTTTATTTTTTAGAATAAAACATGAATTTCCTTTAAGAAAAGGAAACTGACGTTTTTCCTTAAAATTTTTCATCACGAAGAGGAAATTTCGCCGGTATTTTCGAACATTTTCAGAAGATATGCAAAAAGCGAAAAGCCTTTCCAAATCGAAGATAAAAAAAGAAATCACCGAAGGACCCCAGGGACCAGAAAGAGTAACTTTTTTTCATTTGTTTGCTTTTAAGTCTTTATTGATAGATTAAAGGTTAATTCTTTGTTTAAAGAAATAGTTTCATATTTTAGAAGCCGCGGAGACCAGAAAATGGACACAGGCGACAAGTTCAGTCCGTTGCCTTATCAAGAAGTGAAAATGAGTGTTTTTAAAGAATTGCTTCACCCAGGTCAAATTGATTTCTTTTTGCCAGTAATACCATTTCTTTTATATAAACTCATTATTTATGCCTATGCTTGCACTTCTGTGCTCCCACATCTTTTTTCTTCTGGGAATGGATCCCTAAATCTTATTTTTATTTTTTATCCTTTCTTTCTATGATTTTCCCTTTCCAAAGACTTATAAAGGTTGATAAGAAAGAACTGAATATGGTTTGGACAGCTATGGGTATCACATCGTTGGGAATAATTACATTTTCTATTCGTCATAGATTCGGGTAATCAATAGCAAATATCACTGCAAACAACACGCATAAACTTTCTTCAGGTCTTAGTTTATTTTAGGATAGAATGTGCAAATTTTTTAAACAAATTTTCGCTTCTATATAAGGTGTATTTTTTTAAATTATAAAATTTTTTTCGGAATTGTTTGCTTTATGTATAAAATGCAATTTTTGTGGACAGTTAGTTCAGATAACTTCAGATTCTCATCAGTTTATCAATTTATTGCATTTTATCGATAATTTGGATCGATTAACAGACACCTTAACAGATTATTCTTATATAATAAATTCTTATATTTTATCAGGGAAAAATTTAATTAATATATATATATATTAATTAAAATATATGCTTCATATCATTTTTATTGTTTTATGATGAAGCAGTGAGTTTACTAAACTTAAAATCGGATTGATGAAGGAAATATTTTCTGTACAAAGGATTTAGGGTAATATTTAGTTATTCTCGTTAAGTGTATCTTCATCATCGTTTGAATCGTCGACATTAACCACGGATACAACAAGAGACTCCATTGCTCGACCCAACTGATCCACCGATGCTATCAAAGAATTCATACGATTCGGACGACTGTCGTATTCTATTCCTTCGTCTTCCTCTGATGCCGCACTAAATTCTTTGTCATCTCCCGATACAATATTTTCACCGTTTTCCATTCCGCTTTGCTTTAATTAAATAATATTGAGAAATAAATATTTTTAAGAAAGATCAAATATAAAGAAAGATTGTTTGGATAAGAAACTTGCCTGCGCAATAACGGTTCGAAGACGAGCAAGCTGCATTTCCAATTGTCGATTCTGCTCTTCCAATATGCGACTTCTCTGCTCCAAACGTTCTTTGTGCTGTCGTAGCAAATAGGCCTATAAACGATATTCAAATCGAGAAATGGGTGAAATAAAGAAACTTCAAGAAAAGGCATACTTCACGTAACAACTGTTCATCTGCTGAACTAGGTAATGAAGGCACTGAACGACCGCTAGCCATGCTTCCATCGCATTTACGAGCTGAGTAGTTCAAATTTGGTGTTGACGCAATACCTACAGAATTTTTCCTCCTTTCTATTTCTTTTTTTAGTTCCCTGCAAAATTGCTAATTTGTTTTGCAAACTAAATTGCTTGCAATAATATCGTTCAGCAACTTAATTATCTTACTATTCGATTAAGAGAAAAAACCTGTTTTCATGTTGCAATTTATGGAGAACTTGGTCAAGTTCCTCTTTATGCATTTGGTCGACTTGCGATAACAGTTGCAGTGGTGATTTCAATTCCATTCTGCCAACATCCTCGATTGTTTCTGGCATTAACTGCTGTGAAGTGGTATCCTCACGACGAATTCGCCATAACCTTCAAATTTTATTCGCAATTTCCCAATTGTAATATGTTATTATGTTATTTTAAAAGATATTCACTGACTTATGGAGAGTAAGAATTAAGTAAAAAACCTTTGAGAACACAAGTGCATCCGATTATGAAGAGGCTCAGTTAGAGGACATGATGGCGCAACATTTATTGTCTCGATTGGAACACCTTCATCAACTGTTTGAACTGGTAAATAACCAATTCGACTTCGACTTCGTGATCGGAACTTATTTCTCACCATGATTCCAAAATCGCGAACATCTTCGCCAGATGTAGTCTAAATATCGAAATTAGGAATTCTTTCAAGTAGCGAAAGAAGGAAAATGGAAAAATTATAGAAAAGGTATTAAAATCTAATATTTACCGGAAGACAATATTCTTGCATTGGATGGGTCAGTTTATGATTTTTTGCAATTCGTTGACTGAAGAAGCAATTTTGGCATAAATCAATATTGAAGCATTGTAAACAGCGATAGCGAAGACCAATGATTGGGAACATTTTACAAATATTACATTTAGCCTAAAAAAATGACAAAATATTTCTAAATAAAATCTGTCGTCTGTCTCATTTCTTTCAGCCTTACATGGCAAAAATTTTTGTAACCTGATGTTTTGCGAATTCCGCATTAGCTAAACGATGCATTACAGGTAACCATACGATACTCTGTGGTTCTTTTTTCAGCCATGCAAGAAATTCGTCAATTTTTATTGCTCGACTGAATTTAGTCGTTTCAAAGCAGGATCTGACCGATGGTTCAACATTAGATCCACCAAATGCAGCTGCTTCACCCAAGAATTTTGGGATCTAAAAAAGAGATGAAAGTTGACCTTAGCAAAAATTTTGTCTAATATTCATTACCTGAATGATATCGTAAAGTAATAATGCAAGCCGTTTTTGATCCATTCCATCGCTACTTGACACCAAATGATAGAAATCTGAATTGCTTTTTCAGAGATATACGAAGGTAATTGATGATTTTGCTTTCATTTTTTTAAAAAACTTCTAGAAACATAAGAAACATAACTATGCAACAAAATCGTATTAATTCTTTTGTTAGTGATAAAATTGATTAGAAATTTAATAAAAATACATTCTGCAATCAAAACTGTAGTAACTAACATTTATATTTGTCGACTAAATTAGCGTTACATAAAGTCACTAATGCGACTTTAAAAGAAATAGTTCGAAGAGTACCATCGCGAGCGCTAAAAACAAGTTTTACGAAAAGTTTCAAACCATTTCAAA
The DNA here is from genome assembly GCA_900625125.1 of Dracunculus medinensis. Lineage (NCBI taxonomy): Eukaryota > Metazoa > Nematoda > Chromadorea > Rhabditida > Dracunculidae > Dracunculus > Dracunculus medinensis. The sequence goes on along the minus strand of UYYG01001156.1, from coordinate 1,940,152 downwards.
AAATAATTGAAATTCAGGATTTTTGGCAAAATAAAGTATTCGTAAAATAAAAAAACTAACGGATCGTAAACATTGAGTAAGAAATTGAGAAAAAGATCAACAGCTAGTGGAACTGAACGAATTAAGTTAGGAAATTTGCCATGCGCTGATTCAAAAAGAGGCATCAAGCACATAACTGCATCCTTGATAGCGAGCCGTTGTTCGCCCCATTTTGCATCGAGAGGTTGAAGTTTACAATCAAGTTCTTGAAGACTTAACAAATCTACTGAAAATAAAAATAAGATTTTTTTTGGAGCCACTAATACCTAAAACGAAAAATTCATAAAATATTGATTACAATGAAAAAATATTAAATAAAGCTAGAAAAAATAGATAAAGAATAGCTTCTAAAATTTGATTAATCAATATTTAGTTAATAAATAAAATTAATCAAAACAAGAAAATAACTGAAATGAAAAATTTACAACATAATCGTTTTTGGAGTGCACGCAATTTCATTGCCGTCCGGTATGCACAGAATTTGATTTGATTAAAATTTGATAATTCGCCAATAACTTTGACCATTATGGGATGATCCCACTGAGTCAATTCCGTTTCATGGCTAAAATCGTAAAAATAATCATAATCATATTTCATCTTAGTATTTTCAAAAAAAGTTAAAGATTTTATCGAAGAAAAACGTGAGATTTATTGTAACCAATTTTTAATAATTTATCGAATTCCTTACTTAATATAATAAGGAAGATGGTTAGTAGATGAAACTGCTCGCTGCCACGGTGGTTGTACGCTATTCATCAAGAAATGTTGACTCGATGGGCCAAAATCAGTTACTGCACGTTCCAAAGCGGCGACACGAATTTTTAAATCTGCTTTCAACTTATTTAGTCTAAAAAGTCAAGGGATACAATATATTAGTGGATTTACAATAGATAATCTAATAAAAATCTTAATTACAAACCGATCATTAACAGATTTTATTTGTGCTGTTGGTTCAGCATCCAGTTCGACATCTGAAGCCAGAAGTTGGCCACTCCAATCATTTGCATCATCGATATGAATGCGAGTACGAGCAAGACATTCTTTTAATTTATCACATTCATCAACTGCACTCATCAGTTCCTCCAAGCGTAACTAAAAATGAAATTATTCCTATTTTGAATTCGAGCATGCCTTTCGAATTATAAAATGAATTTGAAAAAAAAAACTTTTGAGCCAAAAAATTCAAATAATTTTGCAATTTAATGAAGGAAAATACCTCTTCGACGGGTTTTATTAATTCCATTTTTGATTCCATATTCGATAAGGCTAACTGACATTCAGCAACCGCACTAGCTAATTTTTCCATTTTTTCATGAGCATCATCAATAATTTTCGACCACGCTTCAACCTGAGTTTTTAACTCTACCCACATTTTCTCCAGCTTGTCGCTGTCAGATTTTATTTGAATTCCGACTCGGCGAAGTTCCGCAGCTTCCTTGTCTGTTAAGTTAAACTTTTAAGTTAAACTTTTAAGTTATCAAGTCATGCTCAATAATATTTGTGCAAAAATTGCACGGAAAAAACAGAAATTTAAAAAACAGAAATTTAGGATCATTTCTTGAAAATTGAAATATTAATTAAAAATTTTGTTTACCTTGTTCCTGAACTGATTCGACGGATAAAGCGCTAGGTGTATGGATTCGCGGTCGTAAATCGTGCTGCATCAAATAACTACGAGCTAATGTAATGCTAATATCAATTTCTTTTTGTCGGCGATATATTTCGCGTTCGAGATTCTAAAAAATAAATTATTAGTGAGAAAAAGTAATAAAATATTAAATAATAAAAAAGAATATAAAAAATAAGGAAACATAAAATAATTTAGTCAATTCTCAACCTTTATGAATTGGTTTTGTTGCTGAACTCTTGCTAATGATCCACCAACAGGTCCTTCGTTAATAATCGCATTGCTTTGCGATTCAGTCCAAAATAAATTTTCAGAAAGGTTCGATATTAATTTTTCCCATTCTTCTTCGGCATTCTCCAATCGGGTTCTGAAAAATTTCGAAATATTCTGAATATTATGAATAATAAAAATATGGAAATTTTACTTAATGTTGCCTGCAAATGAAAGGATTTTCTTCCATCTCATCTCTATGTGATTAAGACGCTCGCCAAGCCGTTCTTTTTCTTTCATATCATCAACTCCTCGCATTATTTGATGACCCATTTCATCGACTGAATGAAAAATATCTTTGTGGGCATCAATATCAATTCGGATACTCTAAAAAAGCAAAACTTTTTACAGATAAATTTAGAGGGAAGTAACAAAAGTTCAGCGATCCTAGTCGATAAACCCAAAAATTAACAATGCTCATAATAATACTTTTTCTGCTTCATTCCATCGTTTCCTTTTCACTGAATTCTTTAAACTTTGCATATTCGATGTTGCTTGTTCAAGTTCATCAACAGATAATTCAATTCGATCCATCCATAATTCTAATTGAGAAAGCGCGGATCGAAAGTTACTTTTTGACCGTAAAGCGGCCTCCAAAATAGCACGACGAATACGCAAACTAAATCAACCGATAACCGATATTAACCGATTACAAATTAACCGATATATTTCTGGTGTATGATCGAAAGCAACTTTTATAGAATAATAAGAAATTATCAACAAAAATCATTATTATTTAAATTATTATAAATTATTTAATTATAAAAATTATTTCAGAAAGTAAAAATTACTTGTCATTAAAACGACTCCAAAGCGTATTCATTTTAGAAGTTATATGCGATAGATTATGTCCTTCATCAACACGAAATTCATCTAAAAGTGCATCGCTACGATTGTTAAGTTCAGCCATTTTTTCTCTCATTTCATCAACTTTATTAACCATTTCTTCGAGAGATGTAATTTCAGTAACGAGAGCATTTTCAGTTGCAGCATTTACGCTGATTCCTTCATTTAACCTGTAATAAATTATATATTTATTTTTATTTTTGTATAATCTATGATTTTTTAAAAAATGCATTAACCTTTCTTGCGCATCAGTTAGCCATAATTGCACGCTGCATCTTAACTGATCCCACAAGCGACTATCATCAACCATTTTATTAAGCACGCATTTCCTACGCTGACATTCACTAATTACTCGATTCCATTCGCCAAGAGTTAACTCAGCTTTGTCTCGAATCATTTTTGATTGGCTTTCATCTAATATACGAATGATATCGAGATGACGTAATTTAAGTTGATCGATAAATGACTAAAAAAAAAACTAATCATCAGTGATCAAATTATATAATAGTGAACAAAATCATACCTAACTTTCAGTAATAATAAAAGAATTTACCTGCATCTTATTTACTGCACTTCGAATTCCCTGCACATCGATAATATCAACCGTTATCGAAGCATCACGTTCTATCTCATAAAGCCAATGATTGAACTGCACGATAGAATCCATTAATTTTTGTTCTCGAGATGAAAGTGCAGGAACTACTGGTTCTTCTGGGACTAATGAATTATTCAGAGTTCCATATTCGCTAGAAGAAACAAATTCAGAAGCAACAACGGGTTCAGATATTGCTGCTTCGGATTCTAGGACTGCTTCTGATTCGACGACTGCTTCATCGCTAGCTCCAGCTTCTGATACAGCGACTTCTGCTACAATAATTTAATTAATTTAATTTAATAATTTAATAAACATCTATATCCTTAAATATCCGAAATGTTTGTTTTGATTTCTTCAAAAATAACTCATTTATACCTGCAGAAGAAGAATCATAAGCAAGCGTTGGCAATAAAGCAGCAGCTTGAAGTCGTTCTTTTGTTCTTTCATATTTTTTGAAAACTTCTTCAATCATCTAAAATTTTACGTTTTACGCTTTATAATTCCATTTATATTACTAAACACGCTTCGTAAGAAAAGAACAAATCAAAAATCGAATTTCAGAAAAAAAACAAAAAATTAAAAATTAAAAAATCTTCGCAAAAAATGAAAAATTCATGTGAAAGATATGAAATTTACCAAACAATGCTTCGCATCTGGCGGTAACTCTTCGGTGAGCGCATCGGACCATCGCACCTTTAGCGAATCAAAAATCTCTTCCATTTCATTTTCTTTTACACGAACATTGTCTAATTCTGTTCCTGATGGTACGAAAATTTTAGCATTTTCAACTCTGGAATTTTCTTTTGAAAACAATCTGATAATAAGATAAATAAGAAATCTGATAAATATTCAAAACTTCTGAAACATTAATAAAAATCACTGAAAAAGGAAATAATGAAGCTTCTTAAAAATGATTTTTACAGCGGGAAAAACCCACAAGTTAAATTTAAAAAATTTCAAACATGATAAATGAAACTGAAAAAAATAGTAGATTGAAGAAAAGCAACAAACATATCAAGTGCCTTATCACACTGCTTGCAAAAATCGCTAATTGTTGAAAGATCATTGGAAAAATCTTGCGATTTTTTACTTAACGCATTTAATGCAACTTTTCGCTCAGCCAAATCAACTCGAACCTGTAAATGTAAACTTTAATATAAATTTCTCGTATGAACATTTTTCAGATCAAATTTCAGAATCATAAGGATCAATATGGAACAATCATTGGCACCTTTATGCTAATAATATCGTAAAATCAATCTTTTGGTTTGTTGAGGCCAAATGGCTCGATCTTGCTAGCGTTATAGCGTTTAATCCTCACGTATTGCTCATCATTACATATTATTATATGCAATTATTAAATGCAATTGCTCATATTATGTCGCTATCGCATTACCTATTGAGCACTTTATTGTGCATTCATCATAATAAGCACGGTGAAACTGTATATTTTTGCGTGGTAGCTACATATGTAACCAACTGTTATACTAGCGCAAAATTCTATAAATACCGTAGCACAAACTTAATCAAAGTGAAAACTATGCGAATTTTTACAACTTACACTGCTTATCCTTTTACCCAATTCAGATACGAGACGTCTGGTGCGATGCTTTGCTGATGGTTCCACAAATTGTGCGGTTAAGATTTGATCTTTGAGACGTTCGATATTGCGAAGATTTTCACGTTTTGATTCAAATTCAGCCAAACGTTCCTTTAAATTAAATCCAAAATTTTATAAATTAATATCATAAGTAACATTAAAGTGATATCAAATTTAGGAAATGGGAAAAAAAACCACTTGAATACGACAAGACAGTTCCTCAACAGCAACAACATTTAATGAATTGACCATCGTTGCGCATTCGGTTTCAGTTTCATCACACCTTAAAATAAACGGAACCTTTGAAATTAAGAGTTTTACTTCTAGATTTGGTATCAGATCAAGCGGAAAGTTATCTTGCAACTAGCCGAATCAGCCTAACCAGTAATGGTGCAATTCGTTAAAAGAATGAATCTCTGAAAACCATTTAGCAAAAAAATATTTGCAACTATTCTCTTTGGCCTGAACTATGGCTAAAAAAGTTGATATTGCTTTCTTCTTCTTCAAAATATCACTTGAATATATCATCTTTATCAGTTTAAATCGCTTATATCACTTTATCACCCACATTATTTTAAGTACAGCTTAAATATATACAAAGTAGTTCTTAAATTTAAAATAATTTTATAAACATACAAAACAAACCAGAATCACTAAAAACAAGTGATAAATTACCAAAATTCCAGCAGTTCGATTTCATTATTAAGTTCCGATTCATCAGCAAGTCTCTCATCTAAACGTTTGCGCTTCTGGTGTATTTTATCTTCACGCTTCTTCCATTCATCACCAAGTCCGTGTAAACGTTTACGAATTTGTTCAGCTATATTATCGCTCATTTCAGGAAATATTGTTTCGACCTACAAAAGAATTTTTAGAATTAGAATTTTTAATTGAAAACTTGAACTTTCAATTCAATTTTTGGTTGCTTGAAACAGATTTTAACTAATAAAACAATAATAAATACAATAGATACTAATAAACTAATAAATTACTTACTTTAACAGAAGTATGCTGAATCTGGCCAAGAGTTCGCTGAAGGTGATCTTCTAAGTCAATAGTTATAGTTTCCAGCTCACCGATTTCAGGTGATTTGTTACGGCTATCGACATCGTCAAGTATTTTATCTATCTCAGCAAGGTGTTCATCGCAAGCCTCGAAATAACTTTGAATACTTTTCCAAATATCCATTTTTTCTTTCAATTCCCTATAAAAAATATTTTAAGCTATTGGTAAGATTTGTTCTCCTTTAAACCAATTATTTACGACCAGGTATAGACCATCCAAATCTATTAATTTGCTTTGTCCAATAGAAAAAGACAATTTAATCCTGGAATAATTCAAAAGTATAAAAGTTGAAGAAAAATTCACTTCATCTTTTCATCATACAGTATTCGTAAAGAATTAAGACGATCTCTCGCAGCTTCAAATTCCAGCAAATCCATAGTCATTTGAGATTTTATAATAGCATCATCCACTTTGTTCAGGCGATCTTCGATTGCCTGAATATAATTGTTTCTAGTAGATATTCAATTCTTCAAAGGTATTTTATCGAAATGACAAGAGATGAAATGGAAGAAGACATATATTGAACTTAACCTGCACTGTTTCCAAATCTGCTGCTAATGAATCGTACGGCATTGGTTTACATTCGTTAAGAATCTCTTCAATCTGATCCATCTCGAAATAAAACGAATCTGACGAAGGCACCACATCAATTTTAATTTCTGGTGCAGTGCTTGGAACTGGAATTATATATTCGAGGCGCGAACGTTCATCCTCAGTTTCCTTAAATGAGGAAATCAAAATATTATTACTTTTTCTAGCTAAAACTCACCGTTATGAAAAATCAGTTAAGAGAGATATAAGATAGATAAACTTAGTAGCCAAACAAATAAGAATACCATTAAAAAAAACCATTGAATAAATGTCACTTGAAAAATTTCCTTCTCAACAAAAATTCAAACTAGAAACGACAAACTAGATTCTTACAACAATCTCATTTATTATTTAAACGCCAGCATAATTTGCCTTGCTTAAGCAATTTACTAATATTTGCGATATGATACCTGTACTTCAAGAGCAAGAGAGAGTGGACCAATGCTTGTCAGAGACAATGCATCAGGCTCACAATTCGTTGGATATGCATCGTCAAATACGACAGAGACCTCAACACCATTATCAGAATCTTCTCCCTTCTTCAATGAACGATTGATAACTGTCTCAACTGTTTCGATTTTCTCAAGTAATGAGTCCATTGATGAATCAACTTGGTTCAGCGATAAACAAGGAAAATCTTGATATATTTCCTCACATTTGCGTTGTAGTTGGTTAATTTGCGACTGACGATCCAATAAATCACGCCTAGTTGCCTAAAAATCGTTTATTTAACATAACCGAAATCTTAATTCCATTCGAAATTTCAAGACTGAATATTGCAAAAATTAAATTGAACATTGGTCGTTGCAGTATCAATTTATCAGTTCTTTTTTTCAGTTAAATTTTTTAAAATACTGGTGAACGACGAAAAAAAATGGAAAACAAAAATTTTTTATTTTTTTAATGTATATATATACAAAATAATATAAAAAATACAAAATCATATAATTTATAATTTTATATCATATTATATTATATTATATTACATTATATATTATATTATATTATATATTATATATATTTTTGTATCAAAATTTTAAAATATAAATTTATATTTACACTAAATATAAATTTTCTGTTTAAAAATTTTTAAAAAAAAATAAAAAACCTTTATTTATAAGTATTAAAAAATAAATGAACGAAATATGAAATATTTAAATACTTTCTAAAATTACTTTCTAAGAAATTTAAAATTTTGTGGGAGAAAAATTAAAATTGATTTAACTTTAAAATAAAGGAAAAGAAATTAAATTTAAAAATTTTTATTCATTTATTAGAAAATTCATCATTAAGAAATTTGGATAATTTAATTAAAATTTGAAATTTGATAATTTGAAATTTCTAACTGTTAATAGCATTTCCCATTTTTTGTTCCATTTGCAAATAGGCAATGGCAAGAATTAGGGAAATTTTTTTCGCAAATAAACGTTTTATAATTATTCAAATGAAGCAAAAAAAGAATTTTGTACTCACATTTGCAATTGTCGGATCGGTAAGGTCACGAGCATTAAGCTGCTCAAGCACTTCATCCATCGTTTGAATGTCATGAATTAAAGCTTCAGTCTTAGCATGGACGGCAACTAACTGAACCTTATTAGCTTTGACTTTTGATTCGACCTTTAAAAAAATTTTTTACTGGTAAATGATAATTAAAATTAATCAAATTAATAAATAAAAAATCGATTATTTGAAAATGGTCAAATTAAAATTATTTTATAATAAAAATAAAAAAATGGAAATATTTTTTTAAAGAAATGCACTGGTAAGAGTGGGCGAAAACAGACCAGATTGGCTAAATCTACAACTTTATCGAGCTTCTCTAATGCATCGTGAACATCAAGTTCCATACGGCCATTGCTCGCCAATTTTCGACCTATTTCAAGGATTTCTTTTAGGACATCGCTGTAGCTAAGAAGCCAATCATCCACAGTCTTCAACATTTAAAGAAAGTTATCAAATCTGTTTTGTCATATTTTAATATAATAAAAGCATTTTATTTATATATCCTTTGAAGACATTTGTTAACCAGGTGGAGTTAGGATGGCCGATTAATATATTACCTCGACTAATGTCAAGAATCCTTTTTCCTGAAGAAATTGGATGAATAAATTAATCATCCGAGTTTTGCTGGAAGCACACTCGCTTTTAATATTTCTCTAACGAATAGAAGTCAAAGGTGCTAATTAAAACAAATGAAGAAGTTAAGAGAAGTTAACTGGTTAACGAAGCAATGCAGTTAGTTGATGGTACACACCCATTTGTAACAGCATATATTTTATAATATCGAAGAAACGATTTCGACTTCTCCGATTTTTGAGTATAAAAATGAAATGAATAGAAAATAAAACAACCTTAATCCGATCGGACCATTCAGAAGTTGATGACACTGGATAACGATCAAAATCTAAATACCTCTCAGAGATTTTGAAAATGTCATGTAGTGCGCATACTTGATTTCGAAAATCGCCACCCACAACAATATCAGGTAAAGGTGGAGGTGATACCTTAGGTTGACTTGGAGGATTTCGCTGTTGCTTGCATTTTCTTTCAAGTGCATTCCATCGTTTTTCAACCTTAATTTCGATAAATGAGTATTATCACAAAAAATCACAAAAAATTAAGACTGAACAAAAACAAAAAATAACCTCAAATATCATTGAAGAAAATTTAGTTTCTTGGGGATCGCCTGGCTTTACAAGTCGTTTATATTTTTCACAGAAAGTATCCTTTCCCAGCCGATTATTTTCCAATGCACCAAGGAGATTCTAAAATTAAAAAAAATAGGAAAAACTTAGCCTATAACTGGACGACTTTTATAACTCCCCATCGGTCTTAAATTAAAAACCACCAAAACCTCAATATCTTCAATGTCTTCCATTTCCTTTATCGAATGTAAAAGTTTTGAATAGAGATTCTCTAATTGCTTCAAATTTGAATCCTGATTGTCGTCAATTTCCTGAAAAATACCTCGTGCACTTTCATTTGATAGTGTATACTTTTTGAGACATTAATATGCATCATATTAAAAAGTCCATAAATCCACTAACTTCCATCGAACCTATATGAGACAATATTCTATTTTTGATAATTTTCAAATGTTTCTTTTGTTCATCAATTTCCATTTCGTTTATTTTTATAGATTCATGTTGTAATTCTTGACAAATTTCATCAACCGACGAAATAAGATCATCAATTCTAAAATAAATTTTTAACAGTTGAAATAGCCAATTATTCAAATCGTCATTAAGAATGAATATCTTTTAAAATATTTGGGATAACAAAAATAATTTCTATCTACTAATATTAGGAGATTTTTTCGCAAAAATACAACAAACCATACTTCTTCAGTTCATATTCATGAGCTTCCAAAATTTCGTGATTTGTTTCATTTCTATCATAATTAATCTCAAGAATGGCCAGATTGTTGCTGATTTCAGATAATTTACCTTTCAATTGTTCGAAAAGTGCACAACATTTCTCCAGTCTCTTCATGACACCAGTTCGCTGAAATCATGGAAACTTGCTTGATATATCTATAAATAGTTGATTAGCTACAACGAGAAAAAATTAATGTGGAAATATATTTAATTTTTGCAGATTAATCTAAGAATTTTTCAGATTATTAATTTTCAAAACGAAAGAAATACCCGATCGGCGATAATTGTAAGTCTCATAGCAATTTCCGCTAGTTTTTTATTCATTTCCGCTTCGTTTGGTTCCATTAATATACCATCGTTAATTAGCAATTTTTGTGATTCTTTCAGTTCTTGAAGATATGTTTCGATCTGCAAAAATTAATAGTTGTGGTAAAAGTAAATATTTTTTTTCAGAAAAGCGAAAATCTCCTTTAAAAACATTACTTTAGCCTCTCTTCGTTCGATTTCCATCAGTTGATCCAATGCTTCCATCATATTATCGGCTTCGATATCAACAAGATCGTCGAGATTATTTTCTAAATCAGCTGCTTCTCTACATAAACGCTCAGCATTTTCTTCTAGTCTAATCGGTTGCTTAAATTCCATAAATTTCGCCAACAATTCATCGAACTGATTCTAAAAAAAATTTTCAGTTATCGCAAATATTTTATTTCATAAAGGGAATTCTACGGTATTTAAACTTCGTTCTACTTCTTGATATTGGATATTTCAACTCATACAAGGTAAAAATTAGTTCAAAAAATCTTACAGATAGATGGTCGAGTTGAAGTTGTAAGCGATTAGGTGAACTCCAATTCGCCGTATCTTTATTGATAAAATTGCGCAAATTTTTCAGACATCCATCACATTCGTCGAATTCGCTTTGAAGAAGCTGAAATTAAGATTTTTGATGGAAAAATTATTTTATGCCTTATCAGAAGAGTAAGGAATGGATATAAAATTTAGATTTATTCCGATAAGTAGTTGGCGTCTCGTTTCGTTTGAGTAGTGCATGCAAAAAAAAGAAGAAAGAAGTTGATAACTTACCGAAATCAATCTTCGCTCAGCAAATGCATTCTGAAACAAAAAGGCAAAACATAGTGCGTGATGATTAAGCTTAAGATGAATGAAAATGGATAAACGAACAATTATAGGAATATTTGCAACAAAACTAGGAAAAAATATGAATGTAAAAATAAATCAAAAAAGAAGAAATAAACCTTAAAAAAATTGTTGAAATTCCACGAAATGAGGACAAAAGACAAGGACAAATGTGCTTTCATTTTTTCGATGACAAATTTATTCGCTAAGTAGATTAAATATATTTAAGTGAACAGGAATACTTGCAATAAAAAACCATATCGAAAAACTAATTTTTTTAAATAAATTTGCTTTGCAAAGAATTTCAGATGAGTTCCAAATGAAATGAAAGAAAAGCTGTTCGACCCTAAGGCTACATTTTGCAGTGTTTGGAAACAAAATGCATTGGTGAAATGACATAAAGCATTCAATTTGACGCGAAATGGACGACAAGGAAAAATAGCAATATAAAGTCGATGAAAAACTCGATAAAAACTGATATACCTTGTATTCATGTGGAACATCGAGTGCATTGATATCATTAGATGCTCGACATGACAAGATTTGATTCACATGATTACACCACGCTTGACATTCCGCCAGCGATGTATCAAATTGTTCACAACCTTTAACTGCTGTTTCAAGCAGATCAATCCGTTCCTTCGCATTCTGAGAAATACTTTCGTAATCGTCCTTTAATTCGTTGAACTAAAAAAATTGATTGCCGTTTAAACATAAGACGAAATGTGAGAAATGCAAATTACTAGCAGCTACGATAAATTTAAGAATGAATATACCGCTTGAAGAATGAATAAAGTGTCTTCAAAAGTCGAAATGGCTAATGGCATTCACTGGCTCATATAGCATTCCTCTGTTTTGCAGCTGGATCTATACGCTTTACACTTATAAGTGGAATAAGTGGAATTCAAAAAAAATTAATCAACCATATGGCCAGCGGACCCAAATATTAAAAGAACGACCTGTTTTATGAAAACTTCATCCATCAGTTGGCACTCATCGCCAATTTTGCTGTTTTCGTTAACTATCGCATCATACAATCGTTCCAAATTCTAATTCAAGAACATTTTATTGAACAATTTTTATGGAAATGCTTAATGGAAAAAATCAGCAGCAAACATAAAAAATTTTGAAAATTTAGAAAATGAAAATTTGCGAGTCAAATGAGATTAATTTAAATTAAACTGTATTCGAATGCAATTTTCTGCGCCAAAAATTAGCCAAATGGTTGGCTGAATTTTATTTTATTTGAAATTAACATAAAGGGATTACTTTCTTGAAATGAGTACCATAAGTGGGGATATGCAATGCCATAAAGAAAACTAAGAATAAAAAGACTTACATCAAGATGCTCACTAAATTCTTCAGCGTCGGTCGCTTCGTAACTTGCACTAATTGCTGCCTTTAAATCATCAAGGTGTTGCCGAAAGTTACGTATCGCCTTTTGCTGTAATTTTTTATGTTCTTTTTCGAGAATATTTATATTTTCATCAATTTCTTCCTCAAATTCTTTCCATGTATTATTGCTTGAAACTATCGCATTTTTTACATCGTTTAGTGCCTTATCACGATTCGGTATATTGTTGCAAGAGATATATGATAACGTTTCGTCAGCTAAATCACCATAATCCTTTTGAATCGTACGGCTATTCTCATAATCACTGCGAAGCTTTCGAAAAAGTCTTAAAAGTTCAGGTAAATCAGTTGGATCTTTTTTAAGCGAGCGAAAGCGCTCTGTAAATTCATTTAATATTCCTTGAACGACTGCGCCTTTCTCGTTCCAACGTTTCGTACGATTAAGTAATTCTTTTATTGTATTATGTTTACCAACACTAAGAATTTCTAATTTTTCCATATTATTTTCGCGATATTTTATTTTTTTTAAAATTTCAAGTAATTCTTGTCCACAGCCAAACTCAACTGTCAACTGTTCTATGTCACCGAATGGTGGTACACTTCGTTGCAAATAATCTTCCAGTCGGATCATTAACGATGTGCCTTCTTGAAGTGCTAACATAGATTCTTTTAATTCAGTAAAACGATTCTTTAACATTTCAACTTTTGTTTTATCCAAATGATTGGCTTCAAGAAATGCGATATTCTTATTTTGTGCAAGAATTTGCTCGTTTAATTTTCTTAAACGTACTTCACGTTCATTGACTGATATTTGTGCACAATTTATTACAATTGTATTTGCAGTATCGAAGAAATTTTGAAGTTCAACTAAAATTCGATCATTTTCATCGTTTAAGTCTCTCGAATTGATAAACGATTCACGAGCTGATAACGAATTAAGCGTATCGGATATTTTCGTTACGACAATCGACCACTTCTTCGTAAATTTTTCGAATTTCTCGTTTGCAAAATGTAATTGCTTCGAGTCAATATCCAAATTATGTAGACGATCGAGTTCGGCATGCAACTCATTAACACGACTTTCTTGGTTTTTTATTTCGCGTAACTGATTTTGGCAATGTTCTATGATATTTCTTACATCATCCGAATAGTTTCGAATATCAAATGTATATGCCCAGTCAACAAGCGGTTGTAAATCATCGCTAACTCGCTGCAAATTACTGATAAAAATATCAACCGGAGATAAATTTTTCGCAGAATTCTTTTCATCACTACAGTTTTCTTGGTTTATAACTGAACCAACTTGCTCGAAAGACGTGAATTGTACAGTTGAAGGCTTGATCATTTCAACTATATCGTTAGGCTCAGATTCTTCGGCGGTTATTTTATTAGTAGTGCAGATACTCGAGTCTTCTTCATCGCTGTTTGCCTTATCGGGGCGTTTCGCATCAGCTTTTCCACTTTTTACTAACATGCATGAATATTTATCAATATTTGATACAATTGTATCCCAACGTTGTGTTATTTCATCAATTTGTTCACGCACCAATTTTGCAGAATTATTTTCACTAGTATCGTCGAATTTACTAAGAATCTCGGTTGCTAACTGAGACAAGGAAATAAAATCTTCATGACCCGCTTCCAATGCTGATTCAAGATTTTGAAGGCATTCAACTTGTTCAAAAATTTCTATTTCATTTTTTAGTTCAGAAACTGGTCGTAATTTAGCCATTTCATTTTCTCGAATATTAAGCCATTCGGAGAGATTTTTATATGTTTTTAAGTAATTTTGAATTAATTGTGGTAAATCGTCCAGTTTACGTGCACGATTTTCAGCCCACTCACAAATTGCCATCCAACGTTCACCTATCGAATTTAAGACTTTTTCAATTTCGTCGTACGGAAATGGTGTTTCGGTTTCATCGACAACTGCTAAAAATGTCGATAATTTTTGAACAATTTTTTGTTCATTTTCGATTTTTTCCCGAATAATTTTATGTTCCTTTATCAATGTTTCAATTTCGTCCACATCGAGTGATATTGAACGAGAACGTCGAATTTCTTCTTCCATTGCATTCATCCAATTTTTTATTCCTTCCAATTGTTGGATTTGTAGGGAATTTAATTTTTCTAAAAGAAGATTTTGTCGATTCATTGCGATTTCACGAACTCGTTCCCATTTTGCATTAACCAGTTTTAGCTGCGACAGCAAAGACATATTTTGCTCATCGTCAAGCTTTTGACATATTACGTTTCCTCGATGTAAAACACGACCAACGCTGTCTTGGCTTTCAGTTAACGATTGCATGAACTGTTCGTGTTCTTTGAATTGTGCTTTTACGACTTCGACATCTTCTTGCTCGATAGATCCCAAAGAATTTGTTTGTTCTTCAGCTTCACGTAACCACGCCATCACTTGTTCTAAGCACAGTTGATATTCACTAACAATTTCATCCAGCGATTTTCGACTTTTTCTTGATCTCTGACTTGAAGCTGAAGACTGACGAGAAAAATGCTCGTCCTTTTCGATAGAATGTGAACCGGTAGCTGCAAGACGATGCTCCGACCTTCGAGGAGATGGCTGACGTTCAGGAGTTGTTGTCATTTTCACTTTGTTCGAAATATTTACTGGCTGACTTTCTTCTGATATTGAAGACATTTGCGGATGTTCACATTCTGCTGGTTTCGCGTCCACTGGATCAATTATAAGAAAATTTGGCTGCATTTGTGGTGTTTGCGGTGAAGATGCGAGAGAGGCAGAAGATACAGCTGGCATTTCCAGTTTCTTTAAATTCAGCTGTAATTTGCGCTCATCGACAGCTGGTGAACGTGCACATATCGCCAAATACAACATCATAAGATAACAAACAACATTTTTCGTATCCAAATATTCACTACGGAAATCCTTCGGATTAATTATATGAGGAACATTTAAAAAATGATAAGCGATATCCATAGCGTGTTCAATTCGTTCATCACGACGCATATTGCGTACATCGTCCATATTGAATAATTTATTATCGTATGATAAGATTAAAGCATTTATTGCGTAACCATCTCTCCATGACGATGTAAAATCGTTTATTTGAATCTCATCGAATCCCTTTAAGCGCTCATCACACCATCCTTTTATTACTTCAATAAGTTTTCGATCACGGTCGGCTTCCGGCGCAAATCTGTAAATCAGATAATTACCCATTGAATAGGATAACCCTCCCTGGTTCACTGACTGATTCCTAGAAAAATTCGTCTGGTCCGAGCCAGCGGAAATGGTGGACACTCTCTCAACAAAAAATATGCTTCAGAGTTTTCACTTCAAAAACCAGAAATTGTATCTTTTGATGATTTCTACTGTTAGATAATTCAAAATCAACCTTTTCCAAAAGATTTGAACAAACTGCCAACAAAGAAGACATAAGGCTCGACTATTTTTTTCAACAAGTTCATTAACATTTATCTGTGAGAAGCGTTCTTCGTTATCAATCTCTTGCAAAGCATTTGCTATATCTTGAGCTCGAGATCCGGTGACATTCTAAAGTATAACGTGAAACGAACGTTGAAGAATTATAGGATATTTCGGCTATTCTCCGGTATTATTCGGTATTTGTGATATTTAAGGTGAACATACTTATTTCACTATTTTAATGCTACTTTAAAATCATTTTCATTTTAGTCATTTTAATCATTTTTCAAAAATAAATTCGATATATATATAAGCCATCGCAAAAAATGCACGAGAAGCGTGTATTGTATTCTAACAGCTTTCCGTACCCGATTTTCCGCTGCCAGAATTCCATCTAAATCTCGGCGTGACTGGGAAAGATTTAGCTTTACGTGAGGCACGTGAAAGTATAAGTGTACTTCATAAGTTTTTGTGAGAAGAAAACGGGTAGTTTAGACGTTTTTGCTACGGTGAATTTGATAAAGTTTTGAAAGTTAAATAAAATTAAAGGGGGAAAAAATTTACAATAGATTTCGACGTGATCAAATTAACGAAATCCGCAAGGAATTTTCCTTCAACAATGTCTGAAAGTTCTTTCACCGCCGAATCGGGTAAAATCGCATTCGCCCAACGAATAAACATGCCTTCTTGCATTTCATTACGCTCATCTGTAATATTTCAAAAGAGAATACCAGAATTACCACGCATTACTATAGTTGTAAAAGTAAAGAGAATTCGAAACTGGGTTTTCATTTCAAGTACCACGATTGCACTCCTAATTCGGCTAACAGTAACATGCGAGAGGTTGGCAAGCAACAATCGTTGATAATGCTGATAAGGACGCTTCCAATATCAAACGCCGACTCTCCGGCGTCTCTCTCTCATCTTAGTGCTGAATGCAACCATAAATTAACGCAAAGGAAAGAAATAAAGAAGGGAAATTTGGAAGCGTCAAGCAGCGTCTCATCCGATTAACTTCTTTTTCTCATTGGTGAACCTATTTCTTTGGATATTTTTGGTGAATAATCAACAATTAATTGATTCAATTCATTAATAATATCGTAAAAAAGTTGTTCGACGAGAAAGGTCAAAAAAGGTCAAATGAAAGAAAATTTTACAATATTGCAACGAACCTTTCTCGGTTTTTTTCTCTTTTTTCTCATCTTTTTTAGTTTTAACAGCACTTCCACCTGAGAATAGCATTACGCATCAGTTATGATACTCTCGAGAGAATGGAGAGACAGGTTAACCGAAGGGGTGGACAAATTCGCAAGATGAGCGGACGAGTGGACAGATGGACGAGCGGACGGATGGGAAAGACGCAAAGAGGGAGGACGACTGCTTCGTTCTGCTTTGCAATAATAAATTTGCCACACTTACCGATGAACATCAGCTGTTGTTCAACATCACAGCGATCACCATCCTCCAACATTTTCAATTATAATACCAATCATTTGTCGAAATATAAAAATTCAATAAAATATAAAATACATTTGGAAAGCGGAAATGGGGTCAGAGGTCAAACGAAAATCGATTCTTTTGTAAATAAAATTCTTGAAATTCCATAAAAATTCTAAACGAAAACGTTTAAGAGTTCTCTTCAAAACAAATCACATAAACTCTTTTCTCATATTTTTCAATTTCGTAAAAAAGGAAACTTGAAATTTTCCGGTTTATTCCGGCGGAAAATTAAAAAAATACATTAAAGGTCAAAATCGGGTCATTTGCGTTGTGATCGAACGATTCGAACTATAAGAGAAGACATTTATGAACGAAATATTGCTAGTGATGCATCGCTTTGTTGATAAATTTGGAACTATGGTTCGATCTGTTGGTCTTTGAACAATTGACCTGCAGTTGAACTAATCGCCCACAACCGGAATATTGTTCGGAGATCCTCGCGACCTTTGAATGTTCGCTTCCCACTCATTTCATATTCCATTAATAAGTTTTAGATTTCAATCAAAATTCCTCGTATAAATTTGTTCATTTACAAGGTCATCAAAAATTTTGATTGCTATAAATAGGTCAAGGAAGAATCTCTCGCGGCTGGTTAAACTCGTAGCATCTCATACTAATCGTTTATGGTTCTCTGATGGTGTTTCTATTGTATACCAAACTGAACTGCGATGTTTTATTTATGTATAAATCTTTCAGTAAAATTTTATGTCATACTAATTTCAATTTTGGAAAATCAATTCATTACTATTATCACTATTGATAAGCGTGATGTTTACCAATATTATCAATAACAAAATAACTGGGAAGAAAAATTTTGAGAGTTAAATTTTGCAGGCGAATGCTGTCTGTATTAAAACTAAAATTAAAAATAGTTTTATAAATTTTCTGTCGAACGATCCTTTTATTCTGAAAATATTCTATTATTCCCAGTTATTCTATTAATTAACAATTCTGGTTCTGAAGTGGGTTCGTCAAAAATTATCAATTTGATACAAATACATTATCGCAATGATCTGGAATGCTTATATAGCCAGTGAACCATCTCAAAGCAAAAATGGCTTCTGACGAGGACGAGTCACCATTATTAATGAAATCCCCATCCTGGAAACCCAAACAATACTAATAACAATACTAGGAAATAAAGAGACCAAACATCAGCTGAAATTCCTTTTTTGCCAATAATAATTTTTTGCTGATAATATAATTTGTTTTCTAAATAAACCAACAAGCAGAAAAAAATATCTACCAAGTTTTCTTTGGCAAAACTGGTTCGACCGGTCCGTTGAGAAATATTTGCGACTCATGGTTATTAATTTAAATTCTTTATGACATTATTCCTTTCTACATTCTTTTAAAAAAAAGTTTTTTGATGAATTCTATATTTATAATCCTTTATTTCATTTATCCTCAATAGTGCATTACGCTGAAAAGAATAAATATTCCTCTGCAATCACTAAAGAAGAAGAAATTATGGTTGCAATTTTATTTTCAAATTTTATTTTCTAGAATCTCCTCTATTTTCCACCAATTAGACTGACGAGATTACATAAAATTGCAATCATAAATATTAAATGAAGGGAAACAAAATAAAAATTAGCAAAAATTTAAAGAAAAAATTACAAAAATTTCTTTTTGATAAATTAATTTGAAAGTCCACATTATTTTTTATCAATCTATTAGTATTTCTTATAAATGATTCGCGTAATATAAATGAAATGAAATGTTCTAAGATATTAAAATTTTCGATGATAAATTTTCGACTAAAGAGTATTCGATCTGAACTATCCATAAAGAAAATTTGATTTAAATTATCCGCTGACAATGATAAATGGCAAAAAAAATTAACAAATTCTTCCAGAATTATTTTCCGATGATTCGAATTCTAATATCAAACCATTCCAAGCCTACAACAATTTTTGTTTTATTATTAACATAAAAAATATAAAAAGGATTTAATTCATATGAAAATAGCGAAAATAAAGAATAATAGAAACTAACACTAAAATTTGAATCTGTGAACGGATTAGGAAAATTCTGCGATTGAAAATTCTGCGTATCAAGTAACTGTGAAGGTAAATTTCCCATATTTAATGAAGATGTATGTGTATTACTATTATTTATTGTAGTAGGTGTTGCGATTTTTGACCATTCCAATGCGAATGAATCAAGTTCTGATTGTGCTGGATTGTTGAAAGATAACAGTTCCATTAAATCATTTGTATAATTTGTCTCTGAAATATTATTTTAATTATTTTCTTTTCTACTGTTACTAGTCTTTTTATGTTTATTATGTTCATTACTTCAAGAAAATTTTGCAAGTACTAATACCAAATACATTGAACCAACATAGTTATTTCCAATTAAGTTTCGTAATATTCATTCATCAAAATGCATTGAACAAAAATAACTATGTTGGTGTACTTCCTATTTCAATATTTCTTTAAATTTATTTTCACTGAATCTACTAAATTTCAAAATTTCCAAGAAGAAAGGTCGTTAATGTTCGATAAGATTTCTAAAATTACCTGTTCTATTAGCTTTCCAACCTGGTGGAGGTATTATCTTCGGTATTTCCTTCGCATCCAATTCCTTTATTGGTAAAGGACCAACAATCGGTTTATCTTCAATCGGGGAACTATTTAATAAATTATTATCTGGTGCCTGTCCCAGAGGACTCTCAAGCCTTTGATCAAATGTTTCTATTTCCATTTCCATTGCTTCTAAGCCTAATAAAATGCTATCGATTTCATTTTCTTTGGTGTCGATACTGATAAGACTGCAACTTATTAAAATGAAAGTACGAAAAAATGTTAAGATAAAAACAAACTTCAACTTTTTTTTCAATTTTCCTGTTTTGTCGACTATAACATTACATTTTATTTTTGAAAACAATAAAAAACAGCGGACTTAATTTGAATAAATGAATCAAAATGACCGACTTTTCGGAATTCGAATTCACCGCATCTTCTTTCAATTTCTGATTGTCTTCTGAATCCAAAACTGGATCCATAAGCTCCTGTAATTTAAATTTAATGGCAATTTACCTATATATTGCTTGCAAATCCTGTAAAAAATAAAAAATTATTTATTTCCTACTTTTTAAATTTGAATGAAGTATTTATTTCGACAAAATAGTAGAGCAAAAAATTAATTCAGTAAAATCACGTTTCTTTCCAGGTTTCTTTTCTTGAAATTAATTCTTGAAATCTTAAAAGTTTCTTGAAATAAAATTCGCTTTTTTTCAAGCACATTTGGAATGTAATCTCATAAAAATAGCTCAAGAAATAGCTAAAAAAAAATAACCGCAAAATAAGATGTAAAAATAAGATGTAAAATAAGATGAATAACAAATATAAGATGTACAGAAAATCTAAAGATGGTGCTTCGAGCCCATTTTCACACCTATCTCCAAGTGATTGTCGGTCGAAAAGGGCTTAAAATACTCGATGAAGCGAGCTAAAAAATGGTCTGAAATATTAAAAGAAAAAATCAGCAAAAAAAATTAAACCTTACCTTTAGCACTTCAAAGCGATAATGCTTGTGACCGCTTACAAGACCATAAATTTTGCTATATGCTGCTGTTGTCTGTTCATAAAAACGATATAAAAATTTCTGATATGTTTCCAGCAGCTACAAAATAATATAACAAGATGAGAAAATTTCTCGGGTAATCGTTTTAAATTATTAAATAAATCAACAAAATGCAGAAAAACAAATCTCGATTAGTTTAAAATAAAAAAAGCGAAAGTTAACGCATTTATATACCTGAGAAAATAAATTACATCTGCTAGCAGCCAACAAATCAACCTTCTGTAAGGTGTCCAACTTTAATCCATCCAATTTTTCCTTATTCTTTCGAACAACGCTCTGTGCAATACGAAACTTTTCCAATGCGATTCCAGCATCAGGGTCAACCTACAAACATATAAATACAACATTATAACACGAAATATTTATAACAAACATTTGCCCGAAAAAAATTGGGACAATAACTTAGTGGCATAATGCAGGAGTTCCAGACTCAGTAGGTGTGAATCTATCTTCAAAATTTTATTGCCGTCAGGTAATACCCTGAAAAAATTTATTCGATCTGACAAACCAGTGAGATAAGCCTAACTAGAGATAGAGGCACAAAAAAGTATTACTTCGTTGCTAATTTTTTTCAACCAAAGTAGCGACCCTCGATATTCGGTGCGCGCTTTTTCTGCCGCCTCAACAGTCGCTGCACAATCCAAAATTGCACGTTCGATAAAAACTTGAAGTTCACTTAGAAAACGTAATAATGGGCTTCGCATAAATAACCTAAATTATTATTTTTCGAATGCACCATAGCGAAACTTTGTAGAAAATGTACTACAGTGTTAATATAGAGTATTAATTTTTTTGAAATGATTCGACAATTTAAGATAAATTTTGCATAATTAATTAATTACCTCTTTGAAGATAATTGAAATTTTAAAAAAAAGTATTTCAATTTTTAAAAATTTGTTTAAAATTTTTATATTTAAATTTTCCAACTGCATTAAACATCAATAATGATTAATAAAAGAAAAAAATAATCCACAGATTTTTATCGGAAATTTTTGATAAAAAGATGATAAAAATGAAATAAAAAATAAGAAAAAAAAATAATATTAAATTTTTCAATTGATGGAGTTACTTTATTGTTATGTGATATAATACACAACAATAAGCGACAAATCCAAATATTTAATAATTTAAATCGAAAATCTATCTTAATATTCGAGAATTAATAAAAAAAAAGTCAACTAGTACGGATGGCACAAAAAAAAATAAACGACAGACAAAACAATATAAGCAAATTATTATATAGAAAGCCTAAGCCCTAAGCTTAATACCGCAGTAAGAGAAGGAGTACCAAACTACCAAGCTATGGCTATTAATTTTCCTCTACTACCGAGACATTAAGATTTGGTAAAAATTTAGAAAACGGATGTCCAAGAGAGCAATCGAACCTCTGTCGCCACGGCCACAACGCAGGGCACTTAACAAGTTTCGAGAATAGAAATCGAATATATGATGCTTTATTTGGAGGTCCCGTTTTGGACAATGAGATTTTTAACACCCCGATAAAGAAAGCGTTAAATGGGTGCAAATTTCAAACTAACCGATTATGAGCAGAAAGTGATATAACTCGACCAACAACACACATTACTTTACCTGCTTCCGTTTTATCTTCTTCTCCATCATTTTTTAACATTTTTCCGAGTGCAATTTCCGACTGAACCAATTCTGCAAATTTTCTTAAATTTCCTTGGAAAATTACGAAATTACGAAATTATCGCAACGAGAAAATACTTCTTTTAGCTCATTTCACACTAAATTTTTCACAGCCTAATTCAATTTCTTCTTAAAACCCTTCTAGAAAATGATTTTAACTGTGTAGAAATGTTATAAATAATAACCTGTTAAATAATGCTGATAATCATCGACACAAAATAACATTTGTTCGGATGTTTCACGCAGTGAACGAAATATACTAATTTTTGCGTCAAATTCGGCGTCTGACGCAAGCAAATATTCATCTTCCTATAAAATTCAACATTGACAAACTTTTCGAATATATTGCTTAACTAGTCTGATCTATCTATCTATCTATAGAAATGGAAAAAGATAAGAAAATCGAAGCGACTTTTATTAAACTTTTTTAACTTTTACTTAAAATTATTATTTTGATGGAAACCTTACATTATAAAATTTTACGGTTTAATCCCTTCCAGTATGCTATATGCTGAAAAAAAAAGATACTATTCATCACAGCCATCACCAGGCCTATACGAAAGTCTGCTGAAGCCTACAGCCTCATCACTGCTTCCCTCCACAGCCATCACCAGGCCTATACGAAAGTCTGCTGAAGGTCTCCTTACAGCCTCATCGCAGATGCAATTCCAAGGCTTATTTCGCCGCTCACTATACCTTCGCGAATTTTGAAATGAAATTAAATTAAAAACGATCGAAAATCAAAAAAATAAATAATCATAATCAAGACGACTCTTTCGAAAGAAAATATTAACTTTTTTGCCTAATTTTTTGCGAATAAATTGTTTCGTTGTCCAATATTGTTTACGGACTTTCGTTATTGTCGAATCGTCAAAATGTTCCACGAATCGATCGAAATTCAATCCGCTGAAAATTATAAATTATTAGTTTAATGAATGATTTAGTATAGTGATTAGCAATTTTACTGAACGCCGGTAGAATAAAAACCAAAATTTTATTCATACTTTTTTAAAATGGATTAGAATGGGGTTCGAGCCTACTTCACATTGCATAATTCGCAGCGGTGCAGAAAATTCACATTTACTAATATTTGCTAATATATCCACGATGACAACGCGAATCTGCATTTTCGCGGAGCCTCAATAAAATTACTGATAAGCCAATGTTTTATTAATAAAAGTTGCGAGGGCCGTAGAAAATTTTTCCGGGGGCCACGCATGGCACGCGGCCTTTGCCCACCAATAATTTGATTCAGAAAAGTAGAGTTCAGTAATTTTTGCAAGTTTGTCGTTTGCGGCCATATCATCGTTTTAAAAAAACAAACGTGGTTGGTTCAAAGACAAATGGCGTCGAAAATCTCAAAAACGAAATAAACTTGGAAAATTTAACTTTTAAACCATACAAAAACAAAAGAACAAAAGGAAAACCTCGTTGAAATTTCGTAAAATCTCGCTGAAGCCATTTGCTATAACGAAATAAATAATAATTTTACATGAATTTCCTCCTCGTTTTTCTCGATAAGTCTGAAAATTTTCTGGAAAAAGTATAAACGGATTAAATGATAAAACCCCGCATTGTTAAATAAAAATTCGCCAAAAAAATCAGTTTTCATTATTTTCAGTAAATTTTATTATTAAAAAATCTTTTTCATCGTCGAAAAATTTTTTTATTATAATTTAGCAAAAAAAATATTTAAATTATATTTGAATTATTATTGTAATAAAACGATTTGCAATAATTAAATAAAAAAAAGTTGACTTTTTTTTCAAAAAAGGGCCAAATGTAAAGCAAAATTTTTTTATTGTAAAATCAATAGAAAATCAATTAAAAAATTTTTTTTAGGAAATAATTCATTAAAATTGGATTTGAAAATTTTATTGCTTAAATAATTAAAAATAAATTTTTATGAAAAAGAAAAAATCCAGAAAAATCGAAATAAGAGAAATTCCATGGAAAAGAGCATGCAAGAGATATAAAAGACACAACTGACAACCGACAAATAAAGCATTTTATAGATTCGCTATCACTATTGCCACCGTTGATATCGACGACGATAATGATAATGATGTTTTCGCAAATTTGCTTTGAGCAACAATGATAATGAGCGATGAATGGTTCCATGAATTTTGGATGTAATTTGACCCGGTGACCTATCAGATCATCGGATGATCGAACATTTGACTTGATTCATGATATTCTAAACCAATCGTTCAATTTTTTCCCATGAACCCACTGGACGACGCTATGGGAGCTAACGGATCCCCAAATGCAACATTAAATATTTATTGAATTTTTCACCTAAGAGTTTTCATTTAATATAATAAAATGCATAAAATATTTATTTGAAATGATTTGCTACCATGTAAACAAAATAAGAATTTATAATTTGAATTAAACTCCCACGTTCCCTTTGAGAGTCACCATGGATCCCAAGGAATCTATACCAGTTAATGAGGGATTTGAATTTTTTAAATGATTCAAAAAAGAAAAAGTGGTGATTAGAATTAGAATAGAACGGAAAAGTGAGGAAGTATGAGTAAGATTCTAGATCATTGGTAAGGGTGAACCTGTCATCCAGAGTGAAATCCATATGACTGACGGAATTCATAACTTTTCTTCTTCTTCTAACAGCTCTTATCATCACTGGTTAGGCTGGCTCCAACGGCTACAAGTGTAAGTCGCAGTCCCAAGTGGCGCAGTCTGTTGCCATTGTCGACAGAAGCCATTCCTTTTTCCATTGTCTAAGTCCATATATTGCCGGTCCACCTATACGTTCAAAATTTTTCCTGACCGTATCAATCCAGGTCTTGATGGACCCACCACTCCATCCATCACATGGTTTAGCAAATAACGAAATATGCGACAATTTTTGTAGTGGTCGACGAAGAATATGCTCTAACCAGCCAAGGCGACGCTCTGTGATAATATTATTTATGCAAATGGTATTTGAACGAAAATGGATGCGATCACGTAACATTTAATATTTTATCCGCTCGACGGACCGGTAAAATGTACCTTAGACAAGAGTGGTCAAAGGTTGATAGCTTCTTAATATCCTCCACTCTCATTGGCCACGTATCAGAGCCATATAGCAAGATCGAGCGAATGACGGCTATATAATTATTGCGAGTGAAAAGAATTATTCATTCATTTTTTTAAATGATCCTTCAATTTGATTTATTTAAGCCAATAGGCCGAGAAGGGATACGTCGATGGCTCAGATTGTCAATGGTTCCGATCTGGCCAACGCACCACACTTCCTCGGGCTACAGTGTCACTGAACGGCGAAAAATGGTTTAGTGGATCGTTCTCTTTTCCGAAAGTCCTTCGAAAATCCGAGCGATGCTGGGGATCACCTGTGCTTCTATCACCAAATGGCTAACCTCGGCTATATTTGGTTCCACAATCCAGCAGAGCCAGTCTAACCAGCAATAAATGCGATATTTCATAGTGCATTTTAAATTTTGGTAAATAAAAATTTCACCAGCAAGGGTCAATTAAAATTCAAAGGCCAAATTATAATTTTTAAATTGATAGCTTTCTATTACATAATTTTTATATAATATTTTATATAACATTATTCATTATGATAGAATATAATATTAATAATTTCCATGCGGATTTTGACAATTTTTTTCAACTTCAATTTTTTAATATTCGTGCAAATTACTTTATAATTTATACTTAACAACATTTTTTTTCTCAGTTGCTGAAACAAAATTCACAAAATATATTCACATAATATCAATCTGCTTTCTTTGGCTACTGCAATGCAATAATATTGAGCTGTAATATTCGGATTTAATTATTATTTGTATATTTCAAATGTTAGGTCTTGAAAAGAAAGTATATTTCCGATTGTCTTTAGAGGAATTTTAATAATTGTTGTTGGTGTGTGGGAAAACTGTGGTCAGTAGTCACCAAAGAGTATTGTTGGGTATTGGTACGACTGCACATTCTTTGCCAGAGGAGTGACTGGTACTAAAATGTAAGTGGATCGTCACCAGCGTCCCTAATTTTCAGTGGGCTAGAGTCTCGCTTCTCACCCAGTACGCTGATCCTTTGATGTTAGGTGATTATTATAAATGACCCTTTTCTCCCTTAAATTCATCGAGTTCCATAAAGTGAACTAACCATTTCGATGAAGTATATTGTTATATATTTTTCATATATTGTTTATTCACGGTTTTGGTCTGGAAAAACACTTAGGCACTGGGATCGCACTGGGTTAAGTGCTTGCTTGTGCTTGTTTCGAATGATTCGTAATTCTCATTAATATAAAGGTCGTAAAAATATAAGATTTTGTATTTCGAAAATTATTACCATTTTAACATTTTTGCTGAAGTAAAAGGAAAGCAGAAAGCTTGACATAATTATTTGATGGAATGCCATTAAATATGTAAAATTATAAAATTATTAAATTTTAGCTAATGAAAAAGGACAAACGTAAACATGCTAATCATTATAGTAGCGATGTCGATGATGTTAAAATTCGACGAAAGAAAAGTCATAAAAAATTAAAATCATCCATCGGTATGGCATTTTTTTTAAGTTATTAAAATTACCCTTCGACCCTTTTATCTCTTAAATTGGGTTTCAACTGGGCTAATGTTGCGTCACTTTTTTTTTTAAAGAGTCCTCACCATTACTGGTTACTCCATTGGCTTGTGGCATTGGGTAATATGCCAGGGAGTCCCTTGGCAATAGAAATATAAGTGAGTCGCCATCATCATCCGGAAGTGTTGCGTCATTAAAGAAAATTGAATTTCACCTTGCGAAACCACCAGTCTTTTATTATGTAAATCAAATAGAATTGTATCTTTTGGCTTTCTCTGCCAATAGTACATTTTATTTTTGTTTGTATGAGTACATTGTCTAACTTTTTATATATTGTAATATATTAATATATTATATATTGTAATATATTAATATATTTATATATTTTATATATTAATCATGTATATCAAAATATTATTTCCTGTAGTATTATGTATATTATTTCCTGTAGTTTTGAAGTCCATTGAAAGCTATTTCAGGTCAAACACTAAGCGAAACTTTGGGCTGTTTCTTGAATTCCTGGTATTTTTATGGTTTTATTAATTTTTCTAAATTTTGTTTTTTTAAATTTAGATAGCGAAAAACGCGTAATGAAGCAGAGAGATCGATCATATTCACCAAGAAGTCGATCGAATAGCGAAGAGGATTTGATACCACATAAAAATTCATCTAATATACGCCGCGAAAGATATTCAGGCAGTAGGAGAGAAAGAAAAATATATGGGCAACGAAATGACGATATTGAAAATAAAAGGTATCACGATTTCGATGATGGTGATGATGACGACGATAGTGGCTCAGTACGAAAGAAGAATTGTGCCGACAAATATTCTGATTTTCGAAAAGACAAAAAAGAATCTTATCGTTTGGAGAAAAACACGTATCGTGGTGAAAAATATAAATCTAATGCATCTCGTTCAAAAGATAAACATGATTCTTCAGCTTCATCGAGTCAATTTGGTTTGCGGAAAAGTTAGTCTTTTTTTTGCGAAATTTTCTTTTATCTTATTAGAGAACGCAAATTTGCTTCATTTTTCACTTGAATTATACCTATTATTTATCTGTCGTGAAGTGCCAACTAAAAATTTATCATAAGTTATCGCAATAAATGAACCAAAATTATTAAGTCTTCGAACTTTCATAAAGTATAATTCCGCACAATTTTTTTATTAAATAATTGCAGATTTCAAAAAAGAACCCGTGAGCGATGAATTCAGGAACAGAAGGTTCTTTTTATTTAATTATAAGGTTCATTTGTTGGAAAATTATTTTATTTTATTTTTTTTAGTGTTTATTTTCTTCAAGCGAAATTTAATACCATACAGTATGAAATATTTATTGAAAGAAATTGTGAAATTACAAAAAAAAATTTCATTTTTAGCGAAATCAAATGGGGTAAAAAAGAGTTATGGGAGAATAGCGGAACTGTGGAAAAGGCTCCCATTGAGAAAGAAAAACCGAATTTCGTCCCTAGTGGAAAACTGCTTGAAGATACAAATATGTACAAGGGAGTTGTTATTAAATATAATGAACCACCAGACGCTCGTAAATCGAAAATTCGTTGGCGGCTTTACCCTTTTAAGGTTAATCATCATTTATAAGATTTTTTTTTTGTTCTATTTTTCAGTCGACAATGATAATAGTCTGCTAATAATTTATTGTCTTCTTGATTTTATTATCTCTTGATTTATCCATTATAATAATAGTAACTATCATTATTTGTAGGGTGATGAAGCGTTACCAGTATTATATGTTCATCGGCAATCTGCTTATTTGATTGGAAGAGACCGTAAAATTGCTGATTTGCCTGTTGATCATCCTAGTTGTTCAAAACAGCATGCAGTGCTTCAATATCGGCTTGTTTCTGATGAGCGATCAGATGGCACGGTTGTTAAACGTATCAAACCATATATTATTGATTTAGCCTCAGTGAATGGAACTTATTTGAATGGTGAACGGATTGAACCACAAAGGTAGAAAGATTTAAAAAGATATAGAAAAATTTCTTCCAGAGAATGAATTTTTGATTTTCTTAAAATTATATTTTGCAGAATTGAATGAAATTGTATTTTACAGCTTCTATTTTAGGTATTATGAATTGCGAGAAAAGGATTTAATAAAGTTTGGGTATAGTACTCGAGAATTCGTTTTATTGAATGAAAAATCCTGTCAAGAAGAAGAACCAAAAGAAGAAATTAAAAAGGAAGTGGAATGAGAAAATAGATTAAAAAGAAAGATTATTTGTTTATTTCGTTTCTGTTCGGGTATTATTTATTGTTTGTTTTCTTTTAAAGTTTTTAAATTCTTCGTTTGTATGGATTTTTTGAGTTGTTTATGTTCTGAATATGATTGCAAAAACTTAATTCAAAAAATAAAGTGTTTTTTTTATCTGAAATATATTCTGCAAAATAAAATATAACATGTATATATGTAATATAATATGTAAGTAAGATTCTTAAATTGCCGATAATTGTTATCTTCATTTCTAAGCATTTTATTTTATTATGTTGTTGCATTGGGTATACTGAACTGTATAAAATCGGGTTAGACTTTAAGTTTCGATAAAATGACAAAGCAGTTTGATTTGGACAGCTTCATAACAAAAAATTACTATCATTTCTATTATATTCAATATAATCTAAATCAGTGATACTTCGGAATTTTTCATATAATATTTATTTGAATCATCAAAAAAAATTGCTCTAATTTTTTCTAATTTTTTATCTCGATTTAACATACTAAATCGAGAAGAAAAGAATTATCAAAGATAAGAATGGCTGAGTAGTTTGACGCATTGGCCAAGTTGGTAGTTGGCAAATTTCAATATTTAACAAAGGATGCCTACTTTTGAACAAATTAATTGATTCTAAAATTTTTGATCAGGATTTAAAAATAAAGGTTAGTTGTTGGCACTATTTTTTGAACATTCATGGTTTAAAGCAAAATACGATGGAAATACCACGATTTCTGGCCGAGTTTACTGCTACGGGCTATTGGAATGAGCACTTTCCAAACTTTGGAAAAGTTATGTTGCAAATACTCGTAACCTTTCCCTATCACTTATTATCGCTTATCACCTTGTCTTGCGAAATTTTCTGCTAATAATTTTAAATATCATTTGAGTCTATAAATCAAAAATAAAAATGCGAGTTGTTCATTTGTTTCGTGGAAACATCGCAGTGTTCGATAAATAATTCATTTAAATTCATAAAATATTATTGTTATTTTTAATAAATTTTAAGCGATTTAGGCGATCTTTGTAAGGAATATGGAATTTTCTAAATATAAATAAGTGCAATTAAAAAGTAATTTTAGTGCAAAACAATTTCGCCAACCAGTTTATTATAAAGTTGGATGCGCTGAATGCATTTGCGCTTTCCTTTCACTTTACATTTCATATTTATCGCTGATTTTGTTGAAAATAATGTTCTCTTATTATTTGCAAGTGTGCATTCACTTATTTCTTTAATATTTTTTTATTCATAGTAGAATTTTAATAGAAATAATATTTTAATATTTAATATTTTCAACGATATTTTAATTTTAATAGAAATCGTTTTTTAAGCAAAAATAAAAACTAAGCATTGATTTGGAAAAGCTTTAAAGCTTAGAAGTCAATGAAGAAATTGTGAGTGCTGTCAGATGAGGAAGAAAGCTCCTAAGGGCCAGAAGGGGTTTAAGATCGTTGATGCCGGGAACTTATCTACACTTTTATCGCCAAAATGTCGCTTTACGGCAGCCTAAAAGCTCGAATATTATTCGATTAGTCAATAAAGCACTCGGAGAAAGCGAAATCGTTAAATAAGTGTCGAATTTCAGCTAAGTCAAATCGAATTGAAAATTTTGTCATTTTTTTGTTACTTTAACGATTTGAAACAACTTTTCATTAATTAGGTTTATTTTTTTTCCATTAATAAATTTTCAAATAATTTTTCATTTAATAGAATTTTTGTCAATTTTGCAAAAATTTTTCTGGCAAATATAAGAAGAGAATCAATAATATTAGTGAAGCACAATCAATGTTTCCGAGCTTCATCGACGCGGAATAAACCCAACTCGCGAAATACGGGTGAATCGATCCCGCAAGACAACAGCTTCTACGATGCTTCTACTTACTTACTTGCTTATCTCATTTACTTCACTTGTTTAAATATAGCGAAGTTTCCCTTTTTTTCGCTGGTTTATCATTATAAATTGCTTTTATTTATAATTTATGTACTTTAAACAATCAGTAGAAAATTTGCGTTCGCCACTTTTTCGTTCAACAAAATGGAACATAAAGTTTTACACAGTTGAACTGCCTGCACAATATTCTACCGTAATATTTATAATAAATTTGATTAGATTTATCAAATTAATTAAGTTTTTCCTCGGAACGATTATTAATCTGGGAAAATCAATTTATGTTGGAGGTAGGGAACGGCATTTGAAACCGCGAAAGTGGAATTTCGCAAAAAGCGCTCTTCATTTCGCGTTAGACGGCTCGCTCCGCCGGCTGTCGGTTGACATTTCTCATAGAGATCTACTTAGAGATAAATATAAGAAGTAAGCAAGCAGCACCGTTGAGGATTTTCAAATAACCGATCAGAAATATATCCGCCATGGAGAAAGTCCGAACCTCGACGTTTCCGACGCCAGTCTGAAGCAACGACCACTCGGGCGTTCTGTCCCCTAAAAATTATCACTATTATAATGCACTAATTGGAATTATAGTTAAAACTGTAATCTGAATTTTGTCGCCTTTCGTCGCCCTTTGCTACGGTAAAAAGCCGAAGAATTAGGTTTGGCGCCAAAAGGTTTTCCATCTAAAATAACTCATTTACTGTAATTTGCTTCTTCGTTTTGGAATTATAATAATATATTTAGCTGAAAATAATAATGAAATTAATGCAAAGTAAAGTGCTTGGATGGAATTTGAATTTTTTCTTCTGGGCTTTCATTGCTTTTGATTGGACTCGCCTCACCGACTCGTCGGACCGAACAAATTTCGCTAGGAAGTCACCTGGCGATGCGAATATAGGTTGGCCACCAGCGGATTTCATCCCTGCAGACAGAGCAAACGAGATTTGGTCGAATCGATTTAAAAATATTTTTAAGATCAATGAACGTGAACAAAAATATTTTTTTAATTAATTTCCAATTTATATTTTAAAATTTACCTTAAAAAAAATTTTTGAAAATTATTTTAAAACATCGATTGACAAAATGCCAAATATATTTATACAAATAAATGGTGAATCTTCTCCTTTGCAGTTGTGCGATGCGGTCGTTAAAATTACTTTTGCATTGACGAATTTTAAAATTTCTTTCATCCTTAAATTTTCAAAATTTTTTGGAAGAATTTCCAATTTTCTTTTATAAATTATTTTATTCGGTTTAAAATAATTGAAAAATATTTTACATTTATCCATTTTCACTCATTTGAGAGAGAAATTTTTCATTTTTTTTTGAACAGAGAATTTTCGATTTTGGAAATTTTCGTTTGTTGTTTGCGGTCGTTTTTTTCAAGTGGCATCCTTAATCGCGAATTTTTTTCTTGCCTTTGAGAAGCCAAGAATAACCTTAGAAATGCTGCGTAAAGACACATCAAAAAAACCTCGGGCATGGAGAAATGCTTGAATTGTTGGCAGAAGACGAAAAAATGTTGGCATTTTCTTTTAGTTGCCAGAGGGAAATTTCAAAAATACTGGCTCATCAGCAGTAATTGAAATGTTAATGAAATTCATCAGCGAATATTGCTTTTTCAGGGAAAATTTCTAAATTTCAGTTGATAATTTCAACTGAAATTTTTTATTTTCACTGAAGCAAAAATTTTTTTTCACATGATTCTGTTTGCCTTAAATTTTATCTTTTCGCTTTTTTTTCCGTTTTTTCGTTTAAATTCAACTGTTGGATCATTGAAAATTTCAAGGCAATCAATTTCGTTAACTGAATTTTTTTAAAAAAATAACTTCGAATTTCTATTGCTCATTGACGAAATCATTTGTGATATCACTTCACAGCACTGTTGATTTTCTTATCATTCATTGCAAGGATTTGGTTTTTTATCTAATTTATCTTTATTAATGTTAGTCAGAAAATCTTATTGAATATATCTTCAACGTTTTACTTCCTCATTCTTCTTTCATCAAATGTCCTATCGATCATCTTGATTCTGCAAATCCAGAGGCTTATAAAGCATTCATATAGTAACCCAGATTTACCAAATTTGAAATGCTTTTTATTCTCGTCTTAGCAAAAGTCACATACTATTTGTTTGTTATTACATGCTATCAAATTCCATTTTACATCAGATTACCTTTTTAATGGTTGAATGGTTTTTTTGATGCCGATTTTTTTTAGTAATTTATTAAAAATGGTGTTATAGGAATAGCAGAAGAAAACTGTCCAGTTTTCGCTAATAGATGAGGAAAAATAATGTTCAACATTTTGCTTGGAGTAAGGCCCGCTCCATTGGTTATTATTAGGATAAGTTTTTCCATAGGGCCATAAAGGACGTACGTGTCCAAAGCATCATTTAGAGATTTTGGTAATAGGTTCATTCATACTAATAACTACTAAGGTAAAATGCCGAACCTTGATGCTTCGAATCTAAACATATTCGCCCAAGTTAGCGCATTTAGTACTCTTAATATTTCTTGAATATTTCTCAATGTTTTTGCATTAATTTTTAATTTATTATTCTAATTTTTGATAATAGTAGGTTGTCGTAATTTTAACCGCAACAGTAATCGTAATTTTAATAAATTTCAGTGATCTAAATAAAGATTATTAATTTTGAAGGATTTATTAGCCAAGGTGAAATGAAAAATTTATTTTCATTTCGTATCGGTATTTTTCATACATCGCATTTGTTTGCCATCTGTTCTTAATTCAAGCAACATTTTATATTTTCATCCTTCTTTTCAGCGAGAAACATTTGATGTTATCTCTCCTTACTTTTATGCTAAATAAGCCATGTTAATAGCACAATCATTTATCACTAAGCGCTATTAACTGTAATTTCAAACATCCTAATAGCGTTCAGTGTTTTTGGTTTAGCTGCCTTCAGCTGGATTATGTCCTTTCTTATCCTTATCTTTTAATTTTTTACAAGGGAATCATTAATGAATAAAAATTGCTGAGTCTTTTGGATGGACCTCCTTATTTTACAAATCCTTAATAAGTAGCACGAAATACGAATCGAATTCATTTTGCTTGCTGTCATGCAAATCGAAAATATGATTGTCTGTCAATCATTTTGATCTTTTTTCAATATTCGTTTTAATAGAATTAATATTGACTTAAATCTTACGGAATTTTTTCACCTAAATATCTCAGATGAATTGGTTATAAATTGTGTTTATATCTGAAAAAAATCGAAATGAATTTTGAAATAATTCATTCGTTAAGTTTTATTTTTATATTTTTATATGTTTAAAAGTTAGAAATTAAAAGCAACGATTATTCAAGATTTCACTACGAATACTTTTATTTATTTTCTTATTTTCTATTCGTTAATTAATTCAGCGTTATTTTTTGGACAGAATTATCAACAAATCTGTATTTTTTTTATCGAAATATTTTATATGCCAAATCTGATAAGCTTAACATACTGATAAGCTTTTTTCCAAAATGAAAGATTATTCAATTATCATTAAGCTTGTTGTTATGCATTTGTTTATACGTGAAGCAGTGGAAAATATTCCCATATCTGGCAAATAAGGATTTCTAAAATTTTTGGATTTACTGAAAGTGATTTCGATAAAATAGATTGATGAATAAGTTCAACATTCATTCACCGATTCAACATTTTTAATACTTTGCCCAACCAATAAAAATTCTTTGGTAAAGTTAATTTTGTCTATGAATCTTTCAATAAGTAAATAAGTTGTTAATGCTCACCATATATGACTAAGCTATCTCCATTTGCTGCTAAAGTAATGAGAAATTTTTTACAAAAGAGATGGATGGTTGTTGTTGTTAAAATCAGAGGTGGTACTAAGCGCCGCTCAAATTTCGTAACAACAGATTTATTCATAGTGGAAGTTGGCTTCGAACCTTGATGCTGCAGGTGTTAACCTGAGCTGCCGTTCGACTTCATTACAAAAAAAGGCTAAAACAAAGCAAATTTTCAAAGCAAATTATATAAAAATTTTTTAAAAATTTATTTTTAAAGGATTTTTTGCATTGAAATTACATTGCATTTTGCATTCAAATCTGTATAAAATATTCTTTGATGTGAAATTTTCAGTGAATATTACACAAATTTTCAAGCGATTATTATTAATCGGTGACAATCGCCGTATTGTTTTTGTTCCATTGGCTTTTCTCATTTTCACTAATACTAAACGAATATTCGCTTTTTTTCTTCAAAATAAATCGTTTAAATTGCTTGAAAATCCTAACTTCTAGCTTTGCTAAAGTCTTATTTCTCGAAAATAACTGCAAAGCAATTCATTGATGAGACATCTGGAAATTGGTTGGATGTGTGTGAAAACAGATTCGATACTGAAAGGCGAGAATTTATGGTTCGCTATGTCGATGAATTCCCTATTGTCGGCATTAAGGCGATTTGTTTCGAGCGATTTTGAGAAATTTACAAAAAACTTGATGAATTAATCAACCTTTATGAATTTAATTTCATTGTTATGACTGTTTTGATTTGATATCAAATAGGTCACCTTTTATTGTCGATTCTCACTGAAATCAGAAATTGGGTAGAAATTGGTTTCGGAAGATAAAATCTGTTTTTTTCACTTATCTTAAAGTTAAACAACATTAAAAGTTTGAGGTTAGAGCTTGAAAATAAAATAAAACTACTTTTTCTGATTATTTTAAGTCGACGACAAAAATAGTAAAAAATAAAATATTTGATTTATTTTATAAATTACTTTATTTTACTTTATAAATTATAAAAAAAAATTTTCTCAGAAAAAAACAGTTTGCTGAAAATATTTGATTCTAATAGCCAATAAGAAGGAAATTTGGGAAATTTGTTTGAAGACAAATTAATAATTTGTAAAATAAAAAATGAAAAAGTAAAAAGTTGAAAAAAAATGGATTTGAATAAAATTATTGAAAATCGTAATGCTTATGCCCTTACGTTATATTTTGCGCATTCGTTGAATCAATTTTTTATATTTTGAATTTTGAATTTTCAATTTTTTTTTCACTGTTTCAGCATTAAAATGGCTGATAAAAAGAACTACGAATTTCACTGGGACCCGAAAGATATGAAAACGAAGTAAGACTTTTCTCGATTTTGGCTTTCATATCGGTTAAACTATTAAATTATTAGGCATTATTATTAGGCATTAATTGGGACATTATTTAGGACATTGGGACATTGGGAAGGGCGTACTGTTCAGGTTGTTTATCAATTTAAACGAAATGGTTCGTCATTGCCCCTAGCAGAAACATATCTGCCATTGAAACACCGGGGCAAACCTGAGTGCTTCTATTCCGAAGCTACTATTTGCGAGTGTATCTCATCTTTAAAGCATTGATGATGTAAATATTTAAGGATTCTTGCTTTCGAGCTGGAATTAAAATTTTGTCAAAATTATTACAATGATCTAAATTTTTTTTTTTGTTTTTAAATATATTATGCTGTTGTAATTTATGAATTTTCAAAGATTCTTCTCATCTATAATAGTAATTTTTTTAAACGAATAGCAGTAAATTTCTTACTTCTGCTTTCTGTTCCTCTAGTACATGGGATTTTAGTTTCGCTCGTAGGCTAAGTATTTGCAAGGACTCCGGTGAAGCGAAATTTGAAATTAATTGAGAACGCACTTTTCTCCGTAAATATTCGATTCCGTAAATATTTGATT
Organism: Dracunculus medinensis; assembly: GCA_900625125.1. Classification (NCBI taxonomy): domain Eukaryota; kingdom Metazoa; phylum Nematoda; class Chromadorea; order Rhabditida; family Dracunculidae; genus Dracunculus; species Dracunculus medinensis. The sequence continues at coordinate 1,903,133 of UYYG01001156.1, read as the reverse complement.
TCGTATTCGATTTGATGAGAATAAAAATTCGTATACGGCGAAGATTAAGAAAGGGAAGTTTTTCCATTGCTTTTTTACAACGCTCATCGCGAGATTAGGCGGTTTTTTTCTTGGATTATTGTTATTTCTGGGACATTTTTTTGCTAAATTTTGCTAAATGTGAGCAGAATGTAAGCAGAAGGTTAAGCAAATTTCATAAAGATTAGCGTAAATAAAATTGGTGAAAAGATTTTCTTTTGCGAGGGAATTGTGGGAATGAGAAATTTCAGGGTTTTAAATGAAAAAATGCCAAATTTCCCGATTCATTCGAAGAAGCAGAAAAAATTCCCTCTCATTCCTGTCAACATCAATCATTTTTGCCATTTTAGCGGAACCAGGGTCACATATATCAAATTGTCCTTTAATTATTCGGATTTTCATTGTATTCCTATAAATTATCATTGATGGCCAACTTCAGTCGGGTGTTTGAAAAAACAGTCTTTCACAAAATGAATATTTTCTTAATCGATGTTGGCCATTTAAAGCCAGGTTATCCAAGTTAATTCCAAGGAAGATATCATATCATATAAACAATTTGATAATATGCATAATCCATTCATTTGAGATTCTATCATTTCATTATCTTAATAAATCGTAATTTTTAAAACGATAAACTTTCGTTCCATCCAGCATTTTTCGTTAAAATATAAAAGTTTGTCTTACTTTCTTGTGTTCACCGATTAGTAATTTTTGAATATTTCATGAAAAACAACAAATTTTTTGAGCAAATTTTAGAAAAAATCATTAATGCAATACGATAACATTTATGCGATTATTGTTTATAACAGAGGTCATGTGGACCCGCACATTGAATTATTAATCAAGAAATCAATAATTAAAATAATTGGAACTAAAACTTTTTCTCCAGGTACCACACATGTTAGGAATAAAGTAAGCGTACAACCTGTCGTTTAATTAGATTTATGTTCAAATAGGATTTCTCGTAAGAATTATTCTCCGACGCACTTTAAATTTCATAAATTCATGTGTGGTTTGCTTCGCAAAGAAGTTAGGGATGTTCTTAAGAAACTGATGATGTCTGCTTGTCGAAATGGTGAATTAAAATATAAGTGATGTTTATGGCCTTTAAAATTTCTCATTTCTCATCACCATTTCCAGTTTTTTTGCATAGCTATGAAGCATGGTCAGTGGGAGATATCAGAAAATGGTAAGTGGGAGATATCGGAAAACTGCCTAATCGCTCATATTTTAGACTATGACATGGCACATTTTGCGGTGCCCTTCGAGTGTTGTACAAAATTACATTTTCCCTCAAATGCCATCTGCATTAACAATATCGACACAAAGATATTTTTATTAATTTATTTATTTTATTAAAAATGTCAAAAAGAACTTAAATTTTGAACAAAACGAAGAAAAATTAATGAGATTATGAAATTTGATTACCACCGTAAGTAATCTTTAACGCTACCTACGAATAGTGGCAAATTTATTCTCTGGGTACTTCTTCCATTATTTAATACTTTCAATATGAAAATACAATCCGGTTGATTTGCTCTCGGTTCATCTATTCATGAAAAATGCGTGACATTTTATGCATAAATCAACAAATATTTCTTATAAAGCGTTCTCCAAATTTGGTCATTTGCTCATTTATCTTATCTTATCAGTCCTTTTCTCTATTTATATTCATATAGAGTAAATGAATTTTTAGCGATTTTCTATGGAAATAAATCAGCACTAGTAATGGAATGGAATTTTTCACATTTTAGAGTTTGCTAAAGTTAATCTAATTGCACAATAAATGATTAAGATTAAATTTGTTTGATGGACAATATTATTGAGTAAATTTTATTTTATTTTTCTTCACGCATCATTTGTAGTTTGGTTGGCAATAATCATCAAACAACTGGGACATTTCTAAATTTCGCAATCCAATGCTAATTATTTCAGATGACCAAACAAAAACCATTGTAATTTATATATATAATTTAATTTATTTAAATTTTTTTCCTTTCAAAAAAATCTCCATTTGAAAATTTTCGAATTTTCTACGTGAATTCAGTGCGAGAAAATGTTCGGCAGAAAAGTTAAAGGTAAATAATGGATTTTTTGATGATTTTTTGAAGATTTTTGTGAAAATACAATTCTTTAGAATTATTTCTTTAGATGGGAAGGATTTGTTAAATTTGGTAATGCATCAGCGACAGAAATGACCGGGAAAAATTTCGATAAATGGCTAAAGGATGGTGGAGTGATCGACGCCAAAACCATAACAACAACGATGACTGGAATTGCATTCTCGAAAATAACCGGGTTATTAAAAAATTTTACTAATTTTGAACCTTCCTTTATTATTTCAATCGAAAAAACATCATTTTCCTAATTTTACGCATATCACATTCCATAATATTGAGTTCAAACACATATTAATAAAGGAGAATATTTAGAAATTTGATTATTATATTTAGATTGCAACATAAAAATCATTAAAGAAACTTGAGAATATTTGTGCTTAAGGATCTTTTTTTTTTCGCCAATTATTTAAATTTTCACAAAATAAAATTCGATATTGGAAAATATGATAATTCGGTCTTAAAAATCATACATCGAAGTGGATATGCCTTATTTTATTCGATTGTTCGTAACGAATAATTTGTAGAACGAAAAAGAAAGCCAACTTTTCTGAAACTCAACAAGTTTTAGTTGCAGTTGCTGAAGATCGTGCAAGAAGTTCAAAAAAGGATCCACAAGTACTTTATGTCGCTAACTATTAGGCAACAAGTAAATCAGTAAACAATGAAAATTTGCAATAAAATTGAAAAAAATCGTCATCGGGGAAAAAATAACAAATTTATTGTAGGAAAAACGCTTCTGGCATATCTCTCCAAATTGTTTAGAAATACAAAACGTAGAAGTATTAGATGAGCCATTTTTTCTTTATTTAAATTTCAGGACGAATTAGATGGTATTATCGAGAAACTAGCAAAATTAGAAGCTCCTTCAATAAAAGGCGCTTCAAAAGCCTCAGCTGATGGCGTATATAGTCGGCTAACAGATCATACAAAATACACAGGAGCTCATAAGGAACGTTTTGATGCAGAAGGTAAGGGTAAAGGCAAAGCAGGCCGAGAGGATATAAAAGACGATAGTGGCTATGTGGCTGCCTACAAAAACAAGGATACCTACCATAAGACGCATTCCTGAAACTATCGCTACAATCAATAAAGTATCAATAAAGTAAAGTTGAAGAGGAGGATCTCATTTGCAAGTATATTTTTTCTCCACTCATTTACTTATTTTCTATGCTTTGTAATTCAAAACTGTATTGCTGTATTGTCGGGAAATATTTCTGGAAAAAAATTCATATTGAATTGTATTTCGTCGTTTATTTGATGTTTTATTCATTTATGTAATTTTTATTTAATGAAATTTTTTTCAAAAAATTAGGAAATTTTGTCTTTCTTTTTCAATATTTTCAACTGAACATAGCCTTTAAATCATCCCGAATAATCGTCTGCCAGAATCATTTAAATGCGATTTGGTGCAATTTTCCTTTTTTTTACGGTTGAAAATTTAATGATATCGCTTGTAAGCCGATGAAATTCGAGGCATTTCCATTTATTTTTGCATGTATTTCGAGAAAGAGGCACGAAAGCTGCATTTATATTCTCTCAATTTATCACTCATTCTCGTTGTCTTATCACTGAGTTGATTATATTCAAATCAAAATATTAAAAAAATTTACAAATGTTTTTTGAATTATAAATATTTCGTTTTATATTTGTCCTTAAATGAATATTTTTTATTGTTTATTTTATAAACGAATAATTTATTCGTTTCTATAGAAATATTTCATATTCTACATAATATTTTACATAAAATTTATGTGAAAAATATTCTTTTTTTCTTCATCATGTATATCGGTTGTTTTTTTGTTTTAAGTTTGATAAAAAATAAAGTCATTCGTAACAAAATAATTTTCCAGCAGTTGAAAATTCTCAATTCAACAATTGAAAATGAAATCCCCTTTCTAAGCTTTTACTTCAGGCCTTTATTATATTATAAATTGGTATACGATTTGCCAGAACTGATAAAAATTTTTGGCTGAACTGAATTACCATTGTTAATTGTTGAATATTTGGATAGCCTAAGAGGTGAATTTTTTCCCACACATTATCATTCTTTCAATATTTTTTTGACCGTTTTTCGTTCATTAATTTGCTCTCCTTCCAATCATTTTTAAAACAGTTAAAGCCTATGAGCATTCAATATTTCACAACAACGGTTCAAAAGCGAATGTTTTGTCAAAAGCGAATGTTTTGTCGCACGAATATCAAACTTATCGTATTTGCCAATATCTTAAATGTGTTTTATATTTATAAATATATTGATAAAATTTGATAAAAAGTGCATAAGCGAACTGATTATTTCCGAAATTTCATAGATAGCTTAATGTCGTTAAAAACGATATTAATTTTGTATTTTTGAATGAAATACATTTAAAATAAATTTTTAGAGATAAAAGCTGTTTTTTTTCTCGACTTATTCTAGGCAAAAAATTGTCAAATGTCAAATAGCAAATAGTTTTGAAGCGATAATCGATATAAAAAGAAGAAGTGGCAAGAAGCAAGAATGTTTGTCGAACCACAATTGATGCTTTATGGATTAAACAATGTTCTTATAAATGATAACTTTTATTTTACTCGAATTATTTCTAAAATTTCAATTTCGCAATAATAATTTTTTTCCAAATTTCCATCGAACAAATTTGCAGTTTAATTGCAAATTTTACGAATTTTTCACTTTTTCCTCCATCGAAATTATTTCAATATTTATTCAAATTAAATTGTAATTTTAATATTTATTTGAAATAAAACCACTTTTGAACGAACTTTTATAGATTTTATGCTTAAATAATCTCTTATTCGAAGTTAATTTGTCTTGTCCACAAAATTTTGAACAATTTTGGAACAAAGAGAAATGAACAATTTCATAAATTTATTTATAACTTTCTCTTCATTCCTCAATTTTCCCCAATTTTATTCAGAAAATTCAAAAAAACCAGGTTTATTCGAATTTCATTCGAAAAACCTAACAAGTCTTGCATTATCAAAATTATCATTAGACTTTGGTTTTTAAGTTTGATATTTTCCATTGCCAGTGAAAAATGCCCTAATTTTTTCGTTTAAACGAAATGCTTTTTATTCACCCTTATTTTGCAATAATTAGCACATTTTATTTACTCTTCAATTTATAATAGCTTTTGTAAAATATACTTTATTAAAAGTCCATTTGCTCGATAAAAAATACACCATTTCGTTTTTTTTCGTCCTAAGGAATACTTTTAGTTGAAAAGAAATATCTATGCACAATACTTGGAGCAGTTATATTATACCTAAGAGGAAATACAATATTTTTCGAAAATATTGAGCAGAATGAAAGTAAAATGATGAATATTGAACAAAGAGGTTATGCCTAAGGCTATATTCATTTAATCAACTATTTTCCATTATCAGTGAAAATGTCCATATTTTATAGTTTAAGTTGTAATATAGGTAAATGATTATCTAGAAAAATCAAAAAAATATAAAAAAATATAATAGTCTAATATAAATATAATAAATATAAATACAAAAAAACTTAATATAACTAAAGGAAATCAGATTTATGTTGAGTTAGAAATAAACTTTTTCTGATTATCCTTGTGAATCAGTTAATTTTTTAAGCAAAATATTGGTTATTTCTTATTGAAGGAAATGAACATTCAGATGATCCAACAGATTTATGCATAGCACTTAGCATCAATTTATGCATAAACTTTTCGGAAAATCTAAAATTATCGAACTATCTCATTATTTCCAGGCAAATAAATCGCTTTGTTTGATTCATACATTCATTACCCTATTTCACTATTTTCTCTGCTATATGAATGTGCATGTTATGCACGTTTTTCAGTATGTCAAATGAAAGCAATGCGTGCATGCGTAATTGCTAGCAACATGCTTTTTGTATCCGGCATTTTTGTATATTTTGAACGACTGAATTTTATTTTATAATCACTTGAATATTGGTTCTCGATCAAAAAAATGGATTTTTTCCTTTCTGGATTTTCACTTTTTTAAAAAGAATGCTCACCATTTCTTAAATTTGCTTTGCTGGATTCTCAAATTTTTGGAAGATGGATCAAATAAATTTTGCAATAACAAGCATAGTCACCATTGCCCGAATTTTCGAAAGACAGTTTTACTCTTGCAAGAGTAGAATCCCAAATTTTCAATTTTTAAATGTTCTAAAGACTTAAATTTTCCATTCAATATTTATTCTTTATATTTTAGTGGGTACGAAGGAAAATATTTTTTAAAAAAACATATTTCGATTGTCATTGGATTACAATCCATCACTATGTAATAATATTTAAAAGAACCAAACCAAGAGCACTTTATCAGCAAAATCATAACTGAGTATTAGAGAGTATTACTGAGTATTGGAGAGCTGACATAGTCATCATTTCAAGCCAACATAAATTATCAATAAAAATATAAAGGAAAAAACTGCAAATGGAAATGAGAAAAAAAACGGCACTGAAAATGTAATGTGGAAGGACCTCCATCTTTTGGGGTAAAAATGTAGAAACAGGTGAAATTGCTAATGGATTAAAGCTAGTGTTTGATAGTGTTGAGGAAAATTTTCACAAACTATGACAAATTACAAACGGCAATGGTTTTCAATGATTGAAGATTTCCCACTTTGAGTCCGAGTGCCGAAAAGTCCAGTAGATTCTTTTTTTCTCTTGTTGCACAAAGGAGAAATCAAAAGCCAAGCCACTCGTTTCCTCTTTCTTTTTTTCTCCTTATTTGTGGTTTTTGCTCCACAGGGCTTTTATCCATTTGTCGCGCCGAAAAGTTAATATATAGCTACTTCACTGATCCTTTTAATCTCCCATATCCAGCTAGCCTGTTGTTGGTATGCCGCTTTTTTCAATCTTCTATCATCATCCTATTATCTGTTATCATTATCATTTTCTTACCGGCCCACCATTTAAATATTGGTAATTGTTTTATTATGCTAATTGATTGTGCTCAGTTAATTCATAATTTAAATATTTGAAAAATCTCGTTTTTAACTTATATGATTTAGCTTCAAACCATTGGACGACTATTTTTAATTCTCTCCACATACACAATGCGCACATGAACCACGATAAATTTGTTCTTTATATTAGTTTATCCGGAAAAAAAATTTAGTTCATCTGAATCGCCCAATCGCTATAATTTTCTCGAAGTTATTCTTTAACCTTCTTACACGGGTCCTCCAGTAAGAAATCGACAAACATGGCGTTTAGCATCATTTAATATGCTACAGTACATCGTAGACTGAGCTCAAAGCTAGATGAATTACAAAATTATTCTATCTAGAAATATTTAATATTTCTATTTATATGAAAATAATCACACATAATGAAAAATATATCGTCATTTTATAAAAAAAATAATCATCCGAGTTCATCCAAAAATCATTCAATCTTTTTTGCGAAGATCTTGCCTATCGGTCAAATTTTTTTGTGCAGAAATTACATCCACATTAACGTTCTCATAAAATAATAATTTTGGGCGAAGTTTATAAGAAAAACAATTAATGAGGTTGATATGGCCCATGGTCAACATTATTGTCTTAAGCAATTCCCCTCTGGTGCAATTACAACAAGTCTATCTTGAAATCTAAATTTTTGATTACCCATATTCACCTCTATCGTGATTTGCCGTTAAGATTCTGGCTGCCCATCTGTATTTCTTTCACCTGTCGTCAGCTGATTGTATAATTGTCTACGAATAATTGTTCGTTATCTTTTGTACAGAAATAATGATCGAATATGCAAAATCTTTTTTGGTAGTCCGATGAACTACGGTTGACAATTTATTTCCTAATGTTACCTTTTCTGTCATAAATTTTGTAATCGCAAAGATTTAATTTTGGTTCATACAAAAGAGTGGAAATACTTGTGATATGAGTCCAATTTTATTCAGTTCTAGAAGTGAAATAATGCAAATTTTTTGCGCCACTTCATTTTCTTTATTATGGATTATTCTGCTTTTTGTTTCATTATTTTTTATAGTGCTTTTGTCACCCGTAGAGATTTTAAACCCAAATCCTTATTAATTTAATGATAATTTAGTGCTTCCCTAATAATTTTGCTACTTGCAATAATTTTCTCCAAACTTTTTAAATGCTTCAAGTATTCTTTAGGCATATAAAGAATCGAAAATGAATTCACGAATTAAAGAAATGATCGTCTTTCATATTTGAATAAACTGAATGATTATTAAAGGACTTCGAATCATTTAAAGTCTTATCTCAACCTTATAATTACCTTTTTTGCAAATTATATTCGCAGAATGTATATCCAATTTACTAAGATGAAATCCTTGGCATGAAATGAAGGGAAAATAATCATTAATCATTATTAAAAAATAATTATATAGCAATTGCCGGAGGGTATTACACTAAGTGTAATATCGTATATCGGCAGTTATTATAGGGATCAATACAGATTTTAATAAAGATGATCAGCTCAACTGTTAAACTTTAACTTAAATAATATATCTTAACAACAAAACGAATGTAATGAAATGTTAGAGTAGAAGTGATTTGATATCGGAAGAATTGTGGAGGTTTTGGAAAAAAATTTGAAATTTATAATTTGGATTAGTTTACAAAAAACATAAATTAATCTATTTAGAATATAAAGAATTTACAATAAAAATATAAGAATTTGATCCTTCAAAGAAGTCAAATCGCAGAAGGAATACCACAATTAATTATTCTTTGAATTTGCAGAATATTCGGAGTCAGGAAAAAAGTATTTTATATATAGTCGCCATATGTTCATATTTCTTTGCTATATTTTATAAGCTTCATTCGCAGCAAATTGCATGTCAATCAGATTCGCCTTTCAAAATTTTTTCAGCAATTAAAAAAGAAATGTCAGATGCGAAATACAATCAATCAAGTTTAATTAAATCTTCAAAATGGATCGGCGAATGTAAAATTAGAAATAAAATAAAGGGCAAAAAATTTTACTTCGATCCATAAAGTTGGCCTAAAATGGTCGAATGCCAAGTTTTTTTTATAATATTGTGTCTTTTAATTCTCATATAAATGAAAATTTATTCTTACTTTTAAAATTTATTCGTTTATTGTTTAGAACTTCACTTAATATCCCGCGATTTGCCGGAATTTTGTTTTTTTATCTATTCAAGCAAAGCTTTTTCACTGGAATAATGAAGTTGGAACCAAAATTGGAGAAATCCCAGTTGAAGAATTATTGTCGGAAACTGCCTATATTGTATTATATTGTATAGTCAGGAAATTCTTTGCTAAAGGCTATTTTTCTTTTTTTTATAAAAACACTTGCCCCAGTTATTTCTTCTGGAATAAAATTTTTTAATTAGCCCATAGGATTCGTGAGCGAGCTCAAGGGAGGTGGTTTTAGTGGGTATAAGGCCTATAGGCAAGCGATGGGTACTTAAAAGAGATATTAGGAAAAAGCCTAATTTTTACTTTTTTAATTTTAAGACTTTTATAATATGCTAACGATCTTCATACTTTAAATCGTATACTTATCCTATTGAAACCTTTTTTGTTGGAAAAAGGCACTGACAAATTAGAGTTGTAGAAAGCTGCATCGGATTTTTTTTTTTGCAATCATTAAAAATTGATCCTTTTTTGCAAATATTTAAATTTTTGTCTTCGGCTGCACTTAGACAATTTTTACAGCATTTTTACAGCATTTGGCCCTTATAATTCACCATATTTTCCAACACCTTCTTTGTTGTTTTATATTTTTTAAAGGATTTGTGACCTGAGTGGTCGTATTCCGAACAATTAATTAAAGAATTTTATTTTTGGCGTTTTTATGGTCTTTAAAAGTATTACGAAATAATGCAGCAACCTATTTTTGACTCAATTTGATAAAATAATTTAACCATATCATAGCAAGAAACCAACCTATTTGGTTGAGCAAAATCTCCTCGGATGACTGCTATGTTGTTGGTGGCAGGAATTTTTTAAAAATTTTCTTACTATAAAAACGAATAATTTGGAAAGTATTTGTTTTAAATATTAATATTATAAAAATATTATAAATATTATGAAAAGGTTTGCGGACCAAGGAGGCAATAACACTGTGAATTGGTTATATAATGATTACAGAACCATCTAGGCAAGTTCTTGTTTGGAAGCCTTAGAAATATCATTCTTATTGCGAACTATGGGCCTGAACTATGGGTCTGCTTTTCTTAAGGTTCAAGGTGGTTTAGGAAGAGAATAGGGAAAAATAAGAGAAAATAGGAGTGGAAAATGGGGAATTTGGTTTGGAGTTTTTATTTATTAGTACCACGGATATTATTTTGGGATTTTTCTGCTGTTAACTGCATCCTTGTGTCGCCCTCGTCGTTTTAATCCGAGCCTCGCCTCCTCTCGGCATGTCGTCTCCGAAGCCAACTTCCCCATTTCTCACTCCCACTTAAAGTTCTTTTTATTTACTAGCAAACCATGTATGAGGCAAAGATGTCGAATGTCGAATATCTTGAGTTTTATAGTCGCACAGAAATAGGTCATCAATGCCCGATTTGTCAATAACTGTTCATCAATGAATGTGAAGCCATTTAGACTAAATGATTCGGCTCGTTTAAAAATGTTTCATGCTGATATAAAAGGCAGACTTGAATTGTGCTCAAGGGTCATTTTTACAGCAACTTAAATGGCTTGCCTTCAGCATTCAAAGAAAAAATTGATAGTTATTTCCTTGCTTATCGCTAAATCAGCGAAATTGCACACAATTGGAGTTGGTAAATTGGTGAATTAAATTTTCTTTCTTTATTGTCGAATATATTATGCAGTCTTAGGCCATGTTTTTTCGGCTTCAATCGCAGAAATTCACGCATATCTTGACAGCTGCTAAGTTCTTCCTACGTTATATGCAAACTGTCGTTTGATGTTATCAAGAAAATTCCTTTGAGCAAAAATTCAGTATAGAGCGGAAATGATGAAATGGCCTCGGATGTTGAAATTTCGTTATATCGTTATAGGTTTTCCTCAGATATCGCTTTCAGTGCTCCATTCCATTTATAAAAGATGAAAAAAATTGTTAATAGCTCTTATTCCTTAAAAAATAACTGACAAAAATACCTAAATAATGATTCTAAAGAAGAACAAATATTTCTTGTAGTTTTTTAGGAAAAAGCGAATTTCCTGTACAATATCGTGCCATTTATGCGCGTGTGTCTCGGCGACGGTAGGTCGCTATTCATTTCATGTTTGAAAAAAATCCGTGCCAAATGTATTTGCTATGCATTAGGTGATTCATCCACAAAATTTGGTTGCAAGAAGGTGATCAGTGAGCTTGCATTGCACTTTACGATATTTGATCACAGCATTTAACGATACCAGAAGCATTTGATCACAGTGGTAGAAAGCGACGAAGACTTCAATCTTTTGGTACTTCACATAGAAACGGATTGGCTGTTAAAAGGCCTAAGCCCAATCTTCCTCATTGTCCACAAGTTCCTTCTGTCGACCACAATTAATTTCTTTGATTTTTGCTTACATGATTTGATCTGGAGCTCTCGCTTCTCTCAGCTTATTGCACTGTCATCTGGAGGAAAGGAAAGGGTCGCAGGCGTGTTGCAGATGGTGCGCCTTATGTTGTAGGTTCTTTCGTATTTGACAACATTATATCAGAATTAATCTAATTTATATAAGCTAAAAAAATTCTATCTGAAGGAAGATGATGAATAAACCAACCTACAAAAAAAGATGAGAAGAGGCCAAAAAAGATTGGGGACCTATAGATTAGTTCAATAATTTCTTTTCTTAATAATTTTCTTAAATTCTGAGCGAAAGTCACTTTTTAAGGAACTTTTGAGCCCGCTGGATTAATAAAATGTTGTAGACAAAACTTTTTATTTTTTAAGTTCTACAGTTCATATTAATACGCTGATGTAATTATATTTTTTTAGTTTGTTTTTCATCTTTTTTGCCAAAAAAGATTTGCTATTGCTGCCCGAAAGCCTAAAGCAATAATCATCGCCGAAATAAACGGCTAGAAATAGATGGCGGCGAAAATTTTTATCTAAGCAACATTAATTTCAGGCAATTTCGAAAAGCGCACTCTATTCACCGATCAGTTAACTGATTTGTAATGTTAAGCGAAAAAATCGAACAGGAAGCTTACATGCGAGCCGTTGTATAATATCGGAATTAGACTAGCCGAGTGATTGCCAGATCATCATTGTTAGGATCAAAACCTCTAACAAGATTTAATATTAAAATATCCCAGGTGGTCGAATAACTCTCTGAGCGTGCCAACTGGCATTCGGGCGAGCGCCAGAATTGGTGGACACAAACCACTTCCATTTTATTTGCTATCCAAATTGAACAAACATTAAAAAATTTATCTCGAAATTTTTTCCAACTTTTTTTTCATTATGAAATCAAACATAAAAAATTGGAAAAAACTTGCAATGAGCCTATGAACCTGACAGCATCATTAAAAAAATCCCAATAGATTTCAGAATTAGACGTAATCTGCTGTTTAAACTATTGGCAACAAGGAAATGCATAAGCAACAAAGAAAAATCATGGATGACCATGCTTTAAATGCTTCATTTTGCTTGATAATGCAAAATCGAAAGAAGGTATATAAAATCAAAAACATAAAAATCATAGAAGAATATTCATGTGAGTCGTTTAAAATAAGCCCTTGGCAAAAATTATTTCACAGTTTGCCAGTGCTCATAATAAGCTGAATGCTCTTGAAATATGGTCAGTTATTGCGCATCACCACCAAATTTTTCATTAAATCGATGCATAGCCATTCAATAAGCAAACAGCGATACATTGTGAAATCTCTTTTCGTATAATAAATAGCAGCATGGCTACTTTTCTTCAATTGTACATGCCTAATGATAGCTATCGGATGAAGCAATCTACCATACTCATTCCTCATATCTAACTTTCTTACATTTTACATGCTCTTCGAGCACATAGAATCTCATACCTATCTTATTTCAAATGCTATTAATAAAGTCGTTATAGAGAGTTACCCACGCTGGTTAGATTCTTCTCCAATTACTAGATTAAAGTATCGCTTGGGAAGCTCTGTAACGGATGGCATTAAAGGCTAGGAAATTAGTGAAGATCTGGAATGATATAATTAGAAGAGATTTTAAAAAATAGCAATATATAGACTTAGACAATGGAAAAGGAGAGAATTCTGTTTCCTTCGGGTCTATTATCCATTTAGGAATGCCTTATGCTTGCAGTGATTTCAGTCTAACCAATAGTGATGCGAACTGTTAGAATTAATGTCATTTATTAGTTATTTTATCTATTTAATATAAAAAAAAAGATAGCCTATCTCCACTGCAGACCTCAAAATAATAGCCAACTGGTTATATAACAGGCAAATTACCCTTTCCTTTCAAAAAAGTAGCGTTCTTCATATCTATTCTAAAAGTTTCAATTTTCCTGATCTTATTATTAATGGCAATATAATCAGTAGAATCCCACACATTTCCGATCTTGGAATAATCATGGATAAAAATCTCGATTTAGACCTTCACTGCAGGACCATTATAAAGAAATCCTCAAAGATACTAAATTTTATTTTTCGTTCGTTTGAGAACAAAACTGAAGATTTCCTTATTAAAATGTACAGAGCGTTCGTTTGGCCACTTCTTGATTATAATATAAAAAATTAGATAATATCATTTATGATATTGTTTCAAAAGTTCGCATCTTGCAGGAAGTGTGAAATCTCGATTTTTACCATCCGATTATAGTTATTTCGAATTGTACTATATTATATTATTTTGTAATTTCCTCTTTATTTTATCTATAAATTGTTAATTTTTATCATTAATTCTTATTATTTGTTATTTTAACATTTGTTATTAATGCAAGCACATCGCGTTTGCGCTCTGCTTGGCTGATTTTCAATAAATAAATAAATTTAAATTAATTTAACAATTTAATTTAAAGTAATATTAAATGTATATTATTTTATTTTGATTTAAAAGTATCAAAAATCATAAGGTATGTGCGAAGTAAAATTAATAAATTTATTAGTTTTGAAGGGGTTTGAAGCGTTAAAGTTCTAACTGTTACCTTAATATTTTTAAAACTATGGCGAAGTATGACGGGAACTCTATTCCTCTAGGTAGTTTGTTGCACTTCCAGTACTTCTTACGCTCTAGTTGATTTTGACCTGTCCATCCATGATAAATGCATGCTTCTACTCGTAGGTCTGTGCATAAATCAACAAATACCTTCTTATTTAGTAGTTTGCTTATTTCCCTTACTTTATTTCACTTATTCATTTATATTCGTATAAAACTTAAAAGAATAGAGGATTATTTTTAGCGATTAGTCTATGGGAATAAATCAGTATTAGTAATGAACTGGAAATTTTCTATGCGCTATTTGTCCAACGTCGTTAAAAATTTTGCCAAAGTTAATCTAATTGCGCAATAAATGATTAAGATTAGATTTATGGAAACATTTATCAAGTAGTAACCACAAATTCAATATTTTTTAGCTAATTATTTCTTCTTTTCCTTCTAAAAATGCATCATTCCTATATTCTTGGTTCGCTACAATGGCCACTAAGTTTCTTTTTCTCCTAAGTTTCGTAACTCAGTGCCAATTATTCCAGATGATCAAACAAAAGCAATGATAATTATTTATATTTTTCCCCACTTTTTTTCGAAAATTTTCAAATTTTCTAAAGTGAATTCTATTCATCAGAAATAACTGATTTTTTGTTGATTTTCGCAAGAATTGGAATTTTTACTTTCGATTCCTTTCTTTAAATGGGTACGATTTGTTAAATTTGGTAATGCACCAGCAAGAGAAATGGCCGAGAAAAATTTGGATAAACGATGGTTAAAGGATGGTGGAGTGATCGACGCCAAAAATCAGAACAATGACTGGAGTTGCGTAACTAAATTTCGCAAAAATGATCGAACTATTGAATTTGTTCTTATCATTTCAATGTGTGACTATTTCCCATGGCATATTATGGCATTTTCCTAATATTCGCATATCGCATCCCCTAACGTTCCTTTATACAGTAATGCTCATTGTTATTGTGCTACTGAATGCTTAGAACTCTGTTTGTCACCTATACTAAAATTCAAATATTGATGTTAAAGAAATCTGTTAGTATTTAAACCTGAAAGTTTCAATCTTTTTTTCGTCAATTATTTAAATTTTCACAAAATAAAATTCGATATTGGAAAATATGATAATTCGGTCTTAAAAATCATACATCGAAGTGGATATGCCTTATTTTATTCGATTGTTCGTAACGAATAATTTGTAGAACGAAAAAGAAAGCCAACTTTTCTGAAACTCAACAAGTTTTAGTTGCAGTTGCTGAAGATCGTGCAAGAAGTTCAAAAAAGGATCCACAAGTACTTTATGTCGCTAACTATTAGGCAACAAGTAAATCAGTAAACAATGAAAATTTGCAATAAAATTGAAAAAAATCGTCATCGGGGAAAAAATAACAAATTTATTGTAGGAAAAACGCTTCTGGCATATCTCTCCAAATTGTTCAGAAATACAAAACGTAGAAGTATTAGATGAGCCATTTTTTCTTTATTTAAATTTCAGGACGAATTAGATGGTATTATCGAGAAACTAGCAAAATTAGAAGCTCCTTCAATAAAAGGCGCTTCAAAAGCCTCAGCTGATGGCGTATATAGTCGGCTAACAGATCATACAAAATACACAGGAGCTCATAAGGAACGTTTTGATGCAGAAGGTAAGGGTAAAGGCAAAGCAGGCCGAGAGGATATAAAAGACGATAGTGGCTATGTGGCTGCCTACAAAAACAAGGATACCTACCATAAGACGCATTCCTGAAACTATCGCTACAATCAATAAAGTATCAATAAAGTAAAGTTGAAGAGGAGGATCTCATTTGCAAGTATATTTTTTCTCCACTCATTTACTTGTTTTCTATGCTTTGTAATTCAACTGTATTGCTGTATTGTCGGGAAATATTTCTGGAAAAAAATTCATATTGAATTGTATTTCGTCGTTTATTTGATGTTTTATTCATTTATGTAATTTTTATTTAATGAAATTTTTTTCAAAAAATTAGGAAATTTTGTCTTTCTTTTTCAATATTTTCAACTGAACATAGCCTTTAAATCATCCCGAATAATCGTCTGCCAGAATCATTTAAATGCGATTTGGTGCAATTTTCCTTTTTTTTACGGTTGAAAATTTAATGATATCGCTTGTAAGCCGATGAAATTCGAGGCATTTCCATTTATTTTTGCATGTATTTCGGGAAAGAGGCACGAAAGCTGCATTTATATTCTCTCAATTTATCACTCATTTCAATTTTCATCATAGAACAATTTAGACTAAGCACGGATATTTATAGGATTTTTCTTTAAGTTGTTATTTATTATTTTTGTTGTTATTGTTTGATTTAGCCGTCCTTGAATTGGTCTATAATGACGTTAATTTGCCAAAAATGATGAGAAATTTCAAAAACGTTTGGCGTGGACTGAATTTTCGTTGCTAACTGCGGATAAGCAATGGAAGCTAGTGGACGAATCTTTGTCCGCACATTACTTTTATCAATATTTCTTTTTTATTTCATTAATTTGCTTTTATCGGCCATACTTTTAAAGTAATTAATGCTTAGTAACACTGAATTCAAAAGCAAATATTTCGCTTTTACGCACAATTTTTGTTCGAGTTAATCGTATTTGTGAATTCTTTTATTGGCATGAATAGATGTTGCGCAAAAAGTGCGTGAAAGAGACGATTATCCCTGAAATTCAATGATAAGATACTTTGATGCTGATAAAAATGACAAATCCTTTGTAAATATCAGTGATAAGATATCTTAATATCAATAAAAAAAGATTGAAGTTATTCGTAAATTCTCGAGTGAAATTTAGTCAAAAAGCAGAAGTGAAGATATCCATTTCTTTTTCGGCTGATTCCAAGCAGAAAAAACTTACAGATTATAAAATAGCAAATTGTCTAGAAAATAATCATCAATTCTTCCGTTTTGTTTCTCTCCAAAACTTCATATTTGAAGCGATAATCGATATGAAAAGAAGAAGTGGCAAGAAGCAAGAATGTTTGTCGAACCACAATTGATGCTTTATGGATTAAACAATGTTCTTATAAATGATAACTTTTATTTTACTCGAATTATTTCTAAAATTTCAATTTCGCAATAATAATTTTTTTCCAAATTTCCATCGAACAAATTTGCAATTTAATTGCAAATTTTACGAATTTTTCACTTTTTCCTCCATCGAAATTATTTCAATATTTATTCAAATTAAATTGTAATTTTAATATTTATTTGAAATAAAACCATTTTTCCCATTTTTTATTCAAAGATTTTACAAAATTTAAAGAAATCTGATTTATTCGAGATTCAATTGATTAAAATTCTTCATATTTTTCAAAGTGTTCATTAGATTTTGCGTTTTAATTTGATATTTTTTTGATATTTCAGTGATTTTGAAATGACTTTATTCTCCTCTATTTATTACCAAATTAACATTTTTATTATTTAACATTTAACATTTAACATTATTTAACATTTAACATTTTGCTTTTGCTACACAATTTGTAATTTTTTTCCAGAAATTCAATTTCTTAACTTCAATAATTTAAATTTCAATATCTTGAATTTCTCGAACTCTGGTTGAAAAATTATTCAACAAAAATGCATTTATTTGCTAAAAACACAGAAATCCTTATACCGGAAAGTTCGAAAGCCTGGAAAATTCTATCGTCCAAGATTAATTTACTTTTCTAACGAGGATTTTACCTAATTATGAACTATTTATAAATGTGAACCTTGGATTCTCAACATATTGTCATAAGTACTTTTAAAATGGATATGCTTCACTGAAGTCTTGGCCATTATTGCTTTGGCTTAATTTAAATAATTTAATATTAATTTACCAATATTTCAAATTGTTTAATTCATATTTAAAATTGGATAGATGCAAGGACTTCTGTAATAAGTTTTCCCTCCTAAGAAAGTCTATTCTTCATTATTCGATTAATTACAAAAATCGCAGTAATTCTGCTAAGAGACAGGAAAATATCATCAAAACTCGAGCAAATTTATTGTTTTTCTGTAAATTCTAAGTTATAAAAGATTAATGGTATCATTCAATGCTTAAATATTAAATTATTTTTTATAAATTCTTTTAAAAGGAAATGGAATAAAACATTGACTGATTAAAATTCTCCTCTTTAGCTAACTAAGAATTTTAGCGAAATTTAATTTTAACGATTCTTCGAAGTATAAGAATTGATTTAATGAATATTTAAAAATGTTCATTTCATAAAATCCAACATCTCCCATTGTCGAGAATTCTTTAAATTCTTTTCAGCATAATCGTATTCAGTTATGAACATTTCAGTTATGACGATGCAGCAGTTCCAATTAGTCCAATTAATCATTTATCATTTTGTGAAATGCACAAAATAAATACGATAAATTCAAATATTTCGCTATTTTTTCAACAATGAATTGAATTGTTAAATGAATTGTTAATTCAGTGTGCTTTAGGGAAAGAATCGTTGCGTGTTGGTGATAATTTTGATAATACTCTGATTATTTTTTGTGCAATCATTATGGCGAAAGGTGCATAGCAAAAAATTTATTTCAATTTTAAATTTTTCATTAGAGAAATTTTTTCGAACTTTCCCAAATTTTTTGACGATTCTGAAATCCACTTTTACGAATTCTTTCTGATTTTAGTGGATGTTTAACAGGAAATAAAGAATTCTTTAACGAAACATTGGAATTTTAAGAAGTTATAATAATATTAATTAATAATATTAAGTTGTAATAATATAATAATATTAAATATATTAATATTATTTTATATATGAAAAAAGAATTTAAAAAGAAAAAGGTAAAGAAAAAACAATTGCCTGATGGCTTTAAGAAATTGGATATCTTCTTGGAATTTGCTGAAGATTTAAATTTGTCAAAATTTGTCTTTATTCTTCAGTTTTATTTACTTTTTTTATACGCTGAATTTTCATTTTTTATGATGAAAATCAGCCTTTAAAATATCTTCGTAATGAACGTTTTGCACCAATTTTTTTCTTGGAAGACTGTGGTACTTCGACAGTACAAACTGAAATTTTGAACGAAATGTTGCATTTCCACAAAACAAACTATAATTCTGAGACATTTTTTTAAAATATGAATCAACGCCTTGCAGCTGATGATAGAATGGAATAACAAATCTGATTTCCTTATTCCTTGATCAATATTCCATTTTTATTTTAGAAAGACATCAATTTTGTATGATTCAATGGAATAAATGATATAGCCAGTTTGTCCTTTCTATATTTTAGGCATATAATGGAAAATATATTTTAATGCTGTAATGGGGAATAACGATTTCTATGGAACTTTCCCAATTCCACTCCTCCTCAAATTTGCACAGCTGAGAAATATCAGTAAGTTTAATTCCTTAAACTTTACCGATTCAAATCAATAAAATAAGTATGATTTTGACAAATTGTGCAAATGCCAACGTTTTATTATTATTTAAATTGTTATTATTTAAAGTTATTATTTAATACGAAAATGTAAAGAAATTACAAAAATGATAGAAGAATTTGATTCTAATAAAACTTAATATTTTCTAAGGAAATGGAAATTTAACAATGCTGCCATGAGGGCATTCCACTGCATCAGCATTCGTATTAGTTTATCAACATATAACAGTTGTCGTTCCGTGTTTAGTGGAGGGAGAGGGAGGCGTATTTGATGAAGAGGCCAAATTCTATTCACAATTTTCTTACCCTCTTATCTGTCAAATATAACTCTGAAATACTTCTTTATTTTTTGAGATCCAAATTTTTACTCAAAACGTTATAAATTCAGTTTTTATTTATTCCATTTTAATTTTTATTGAAATTTTTCACAGAAAAAAATTCATTTAAATTTT
The DNA here is from genome assembly GCA_900625125.1 of Dracunculus medinensis. Taxonomy (NCBI): domain Eukaryota; kingdom Metazoa; phylum Nematoda; class Chromadorea; order Rhabditida; family Dracunculidae; genus Dracunculus; species Dracunculus medinensis. The sequence goes on along the minus strand of UYYG01001156.1, from coordinate 1,883,106 downwards.
AAATTTTTTAAAACATATTTAAAATACAGAAATTTGCGTAAATTTCGCTAATTTTTCGTATATGTAAAAATGTATTCGGTTTGAATTGCTCGTTTGGTTCACGAGTGATTGATAATCCTTGTATAATTCACTACGATTTATATTTTATTGTGTTGATAATTTATAAAAGATTTTCTTCATGTCAGTTGGTATTCGCAGTGTTCTTAACGATTCTTCATAATTATTATTTCACGTTTTACATCATAGTGGATTAGTTTTTTTTTAAAAAAAAACTTTTTTCTAATTTTTTTAGTAAAATTTTTTTATTCAGATATTTCAATGGATTTTAAGCCACATAATTAATTAACTATTAATGATTCAACCAATTATTATGAATTATTATGAACCAATTATGAATTTTGAATCTGAAATTTAATAAAATTATATAAAAATTGTTTAATTTATTGAAACGAAAATATTTAAATTCACTTTTTTTAAACTATTTCTTGGTAATTTTTACAAATATTTTCCATAAATTTTGCAAAGATTTTTCTCTATATTATTCACCCTAGCACAATACTCAAAAAAAAATCCTAAATAGAATTTCTTAGAAAAAAAGCGTTTTTAAAAACTTCTTTTGTTTTCAAGGAACTATCCTTAACTAGATTTAAGAATAGCCGAGTGATTCTTCAGATCATTTCCTTTCTCCGAGCTTTCTCTGATAGGAGTATTATTTCCGGAAATCAACTAATAAGTCCAGATGGTTCTATTTCCTCGAATAACCAAAAAAATTCTTGCATAAATTTTTTATATACTAATAGGTAGTCTGGCCAGAAATGTTGGGCACTAACTGCTCGTTTCTATTCCTGAAATACCATTTTTTATAGTTCCGTCAACAAATCTGATTTTCAAAAACTGATATGCACAAATGCAATTAGCCAAGGAAAAATATTTTTGACAAAAAGCCAAAAAAGCTCAAATTTGCTGAAGGAAAAAAATTGATCATATATATTCAATGAAAAAAAAATATGGAAGGATGGAAAAGATTTTAAGAGAATTTTAATAGATTGGATTTATTTGAAGAAATAAATTTTTCTTTTTGCTCGATGTACAAATGATAAAAGGAAATTACTCGATAATAATAGCAAAAATTTTCTAAATATAATATAATATACTATATTATATAAATTTAATATAAATTGTATAAATTAATATATAATATAGATTATATAAATTAAAATAATATAAATTTAATATAAATATAATATAAATTTTTCATGTTCTAAAGATATGTCATCCGGTCGAAATAATATTTATTATTTTCATCCTGTTCGTTGGATTTTTTTTCGGCAAATTTACGATATAAAAATCTTTTGAATTTCCAATATTATTAGTTGAGACGAAACTTAAGGTTTTCACATATATTCAAACATAAGGTGCTGAGATGGTCGAATGTCGAGTGGAGTGACATGTTACTTCCACTGAGACCGACCATCATTGGTTCAGTACATATTTCTTGATGAAGTAAACTTGTCATTAAAAATGAAATCTGACTGGTGATTGGAACTCAGCTCTATCTTTCTTCCCAAAGAACTGCCTGGCAAAAGAATATCAATTTAACAATTAGCGTAATCAGTCAAACCAGGTTAGAGTCGTTTGAAGAAGAAAACGAACACGAAGTACTGAATATTGAATATAATTGCAAGTGATGGTGATATTGAATATAATTTTTACACAAAATTTCATTCGTAAAATCCTCTCGCCCAGAATTTTCTCAAAATTTGGCATTAATCTATGATCATTTATGAAGTTTATCGAGGAACTTATAAATACTTGTCAATCCTGAAAGCTTTCGAAAAAATAATAGGAATAAAATCGTTATCCACTCTAAACAATTTATTTATTTTCTTTTTAAATAATTTATTACTAAATTCTATTTCGATTTTATATTTTATCACTTTAATTTTATCATTACCATTACCACTGTTATTATTTTAACCCACCAGCTTCACTGATTGCTAAGGTGATAGTTTCAAGCAAAATCCATTTAAAAATAGCGACACTTTCGCATTTCGTGGTAGTTTCATTCCCCTTTATACAGAAACTACCTACCCTAATATACCAGTGCAATAGTGCAATCAGTGGCTGATCAAAATTATCACTATTATAAATAACCATTTGCCATTCGCCATTTCTCGTTAGATTCGTTCCACGAACTAATAAATCAAACAATTCATGCCTGGGAATTGGTTAGAAATGCAGGCGCACCATCCGGACTTCACCAATAACATTTGTCCTCATTTCGTGTGCAAGCTTTAGTGCTTGAAGGATAATTTGAACAATAAATATTCTCTTATATTGCTTCAATTTAATCATATAAATTAATTCAGCGTTAATCGTGTGAAATATGTTTATAATATACATATAAAGACTTTATATATATAAACTTAATTTTAGCCTTTTATTTTTATATTTTACGAGGATTTGCGTTTAAACGAGCGTTCCAATCATTTGTTGGCAATAAAATTATAATTAATAGAGCATTAAAGGTATTTGCGAGATTAAATGGAGATTATATTTATTCATATTTTGTGCTAATTTTTAACGTTAGAATCAGGTTATAAGCGAACAATTCACTGAAAAAACAATTCTTTATTAATTTCGAAGTGAATTACTGCATTCCAACTATTCGTAATTTTTTAGACGAAATAATTTAAAGCTTGTAGATTTATCCAATAAACACATTTAGATCAATGGATTTTCTCTGTTCATCTTCCAATAAAGACAAATTCTACTAAAAATATGAATAATTTAATTTACATCAAATTAATTTTGTCCCAATAAAATTTCTCCTATAATCTTTAGTCAAAATTTTGCTCACAGCCAGCAAACTTTTATGTTTTTTATTACAAATATAATATAAATATAAAATAAACCGAGGTGGGTGGAGAAGGGGAGAGGAGCGCCAGAGGGAATGCTGTGGTTCTACCGGCCGAAGTAAACTTTCAAAATTCCAGATAGTGCTAAAGACCTATTAGATATTTAGACTTTCCTCGCCATCAAGAATTACTCTCTGGCAAAGTTTGTCTGGCCTAAACCAACTGAACGAGCCTAGAAAATTTGTATGTAATATAAGATATATCCAAAACTATAAATGTTGCAATTAGCATTCGATTTGATTTTCAAAAACGAACGAATCATTTCACTGAATATTTAAGCCTTTTTATCCTATTGATATTTTATCTCTTTGGTAGATTGGCTAAGTGTAAGTCTATGAAATTGAAATCTATGGACTTATACATCGAATGCTGAAAGGCAAATAAAAATAAAACGTTGTAAAAATACATATATGAAATATTTATTAGTGGCAAAATTGAAATCAAATATGCTTAATGCTTTGGTTTTTTATACTACTTAGACTAGAAATTGAAGTATATTTTAGTTGGGAATTGCTAAAAATGATAAATCGGATCTTTCGCTAAAATCATGATGTTCTCAAAAGGTGAATCTCAAACTAAGAATCCCTCAATTATTCAAAATCCAGCCAAAATTCAACTTGAACTCACATGAGCCATATTTAGCTATTTCTAAGCGATTGAAAACATCACAAAATTAAAGAATTAATGCTCATGGATATTGTTCATGGATAAAGATGATTAATAGGGTAAAATGAAATCAAGTAGAATCAACCAGGATGGTTCGACAGATTATAAAGATGTTTAAAGAAAATCAGAATTCGAAAGGTGTTCAGGAAACAATCCATTTGAATAAGAGTAACGAGAATACTTTGGTGTATTCTTCGATTGATTATCATAGGCTCCGTAACTTTGGTAATAAGCTCGTCAATAGGCCTTGTAGCGCTGGGGAGTCGGCTGTCGATATGTGGATTTCTGGCACAAATTTTTGACCGTACCTATTAGCCAGCTTGGCCAACGCTAACCACTTTTTCACTTAATTTACATAGGAATATCGAACAAACTTTTTTTGATTTTAATTTTTCTATTGTTTTCCTATATTTTTTGCAATTGTATCGCTATATTTTTTCAAGTAAAATAAACTTTAAAAAAAATTTTAATAGCTAATGAGGGATACATTTTCACGGGTAATTTTTAGAAAAATTTTTGGCGAACAATGAAGCATTGCGATAAATGAGCGTCCCTCTTTGCATTGAAAGGATTTTTTTCGAATGGTATATGAAGACACCTAAAACGAAAAGCAAACATCGCTAAAACCAAACAAAACATTTAAATCAGAGGTGAGAAGTGAATAGAATGATCAGAAATACAGTAAAAAGTGGAAAATTTTCTGGATAATTAGTTTAGCGGAGCGGAGAATGATAGCAAACGTTCAACCCACAGTTCGTAGGCTCGAACACTTGAAAGCTCTCATCCACTCGATTCCTTCTGCTTATAAGTCCAAGTATTATCCACTAATATTCCAATTTAAGGACATAAATTGCTTGTCGTAATTAAAGAATATCTCTAATCGTAAGTCTAAGTTTCGCAAGTTTCGGCCTCTAACTAACTTTCCGACACCGAGTTATATTTCTCACTTATATCGTCTGAAATTTCTTTTTTGCCGAAAAGATTTGCTCATATCAAGAAGCAGCGTTCGAACTATGTTAATTGCATGTTTACATGTTTATTACACGTTTTGCATAAATTTGATCAAAGTGTCAATTTCAGGGTGAAAAACAAAAATTTATCGAAATTTACCGATGGAATATGGAAAAGAAAAATGTCACAAAAATTATGAAATTTAGAATATTTTCATGCATTTAGCATGATAGCTATAAAAAATCGTAATGCAATTATCATCAACCATCTTCACTGCTCTATGCCTTTTTTTGACCCATTTCCTCAATCAAGGTTTTTCATTTTAAATATTTATTAATTATAAAAAAAATTCATGAATGAAATTTTTTTATTGAAGCGAAAGAAAGAAAATAATTATTATTTGAGAGCATTTGTTTAGATTGTTCTTAGATAAGAATTTTCTTTAATGCCATTTTAAAATTAAAAAATAAAATTTTAAAATTCACTCATCTTTGATATTAAACCAGAATAAATTTAAACATAAAATTATATCAATTCGCTTTTTCGCTTTTTTTCCGTTTCTTATTAGAAAACAAAGAATTAGGAACAAAAATTTACGCGTGGATCCTCAACAACCACTCGGATTTTCGTTTTTATTACGGAAAAATGGAATCGAAAACATACTGCTTGAGATTAAAATGTACGGATGGTTTTTCACTAGAATTATAAATTTGCTTTAAAATTTTAAGGCTATTGTTCTGATGATGAAGGACGTTTGATGGTTGATGTATTTCGTGGCTATAATTCGTTAATACAACCCGTTAGAAATCTTAACGAAACACCACTTATCGTTAAAATTGCTCTGCAATTAGTTTTGCTAATTAATGTTGTTAGTTTATTTTTTTTCCTTACTGTGGTTACAAAATACATTTTTTTAAAAAAATTCCTAGCTATTCACTATCAATCATTTTTCCAAAATTCGCGAGTATTTATAATTGGAAAAAAATCAGTTTGAAAGGAGATTTAGGCTGTAGGCTGTCTCTACAGTTTCTTTTCATTTTTTGCATGAATTAATGCATGAATTTTTCTTTGTCGTAAATGAATATTAAGAAATAGAAAATGAAATAAAATTATAATTGTATGATACGAAATTATTTAATTTTAGGATGAAAAAGACCAAGTGATGCATACAAATGTTTGGCTTACATTGGTATAATTTTTTATAATTTCATTTTTATAATTTTATTTATTGTCAATAGTCTAAAACTATAACAAGAAAAACAATGACGAGTAGAAAAAAGGTTTTGCAATGGCTTTTTTAAACAATGCCTTAAATAAAATGGATTTACTTATTGTTTTGCAAGAAATCTCTGGAAGAGTTCTCATCCTAGAAATGGCATGATTTTCAAATGAAGTGGAATCCTGTCGATTACGGTGAAATACAAAATATTAGAGTGGCTCCTGATAAAGTTTGGCTACCTGATATAGTACTTTTTAATAAGTTAGTCATTTTTTTTTCAAAATGTCGTCTCAACGAAAGGATTCAGTATAGTGTCAAGTTGAGAATGCATTTTTTTTAGTTGTGTTTTATTGAGAGAAATTCCTGACAGACTAATTTTACAAGTTTAAAGCCTTCGCATATTACATTATATTCCATATGAAAATAGAGCTAAAAGTTTTGAATTGTAACCAAATTTTCACTTTTCAGTGCCGACGGTAATTATGAAGTATCATTCATGTGCAATGTAGTCATAAATTATAAAGGAGATATGTTGTGGGTACCACCAGCAATATATAAAAGTTCATGCATAATAGATGTTGAATTTTTTCCATTCGATGAACAAACCTGCCATCTGATATTTGGCTCATGGACGGTAAATTTAACTTTAAATAAATCATTTTAACTAAAAAATCTTTTAAAAATTTTTAAAAATTTAAAAATTTTATAACTTGGTAGAAATCTATGAAAATCTCGAAATTCAACAAAAATTTCTCAAATGATTGAATTACTTTTAATAAATGAATAAATCAATTTTTAGTAATAAATAATTAAAACCTAAAAAACTTTAAAGCGATTAGCAGTGTGATATATAATGTTTCATACTTATTTTCTCTCTTCATTGAATCTTTTTCCATAATTATTGAATCCATTAAGTACTATTATTCTCTTGCATTATCGACGATATTGGAAAGAGTGTGACAAAAATCCCAGTGACAAAATTTGGGAATAAATTTATTTCTGCTTTTACTGGAAGAATTTTTTTTCTAGTATAATGAAAATGAGATCAAACTGGAATTCGAACAAGCAGAATGGATCGATTTATCCGAATATGCGCCAAGTTCAATTTGGGACGTTATGGATGCACCTGCTTCTTTAGTCAATAAGCGCTCACGAATTGAATTTCAATTGCGAATCAGGTCAATAAAATCTTGCCATTTAAACAAATCTTGTCACTCTACAAAAAAAGTCAAATCAAAAATTGTCAAAAAGCTCTCCCTTAAATCATGAATGGTAAATTTCGAGTGATGAGCGATTTCTCTGTTCTTGAAGGTCTCTGCTTACTCTTCTAATTTATTTTTTCATGAAGAGTTCCTTTTGCGCGGAAATTTGTTATGAAATTTACCTGCGTTATTTTCGTTATCGTCAAGTGATTTCGATAAGTCAAAAAAATGGTTGTTTGCGTTTCTCATTCCTGTGATGAAAAACTTTTGCTAAGGAGTCACTTGGCGATAGAGATAGTGGGTCATTCAGCAACCTTCCTTTCGATGATGAGTTAATTCATGCCGGAGAAATTCTGGCTGTTATTCGAACAATCATTCGACAATCTTGTATATCAGTAGATAATAAATAGTATTTTTAGCAGATAATATTTATTTAGGGGCGATAAATATATGAAAATTTATTTTTTCAATATTTTTTACGGGTATATTCAATGATTCAATAATTCTGCAATGAACCAGACTAATGGTTTACTTTTGAAATGTAATGAATATAATAAAACTAAGATAAATTTAGAAGAAAAACTCTATTTTACACCGTTGTATTGATCATTCCAACTGTATTAATGGCTTTTTTAAGTATGGCTGTCTTTTTCCTTCCAACCGATTCAGGTAAGTTTCATTCATCCCCCTATTTTTATATTTTCAATAGCAATAACTTTTTTTTGGCGCATTGACCATTGTAAGTATAAATATTTTTATGCGCTGAGCTGTATTTCGCTTTCAAGACAAGTCCAAAGGGCTTTCTTTTGCGTTTTTATAGAATGAAAATAACATATATATATATGTATAAATATTTAAATATAGTGTACCAAAGATAGCCTCCGAATTTTCAAATAGATAAAATTCTTTAGTATCAATTTTGAAGTTCGTTTCGTATTTGATTTACTCTACCTATCCACGGAGACTTTATTTCCTTTATCTATTCAAGTAATGCAGTCAGGCGCTTTTTTTTTAAGCTGCTCGAGTTGCTCGAGACAAAACATTAGGTTAGAAGATTTCAAACTTGAATAATAGAAAGTTTATTTACAAATAAAATACAGACAACACTATACACAACACTACATTAACTATCAACAGGTTGATAAATTTAAGATGAGGCTGCAAGTGCATCCGAATAGTGATATTGTAAGAAAGGGAACTGGCGTGTGGTACGTATGTAAACGACGATGCACGTAAACGAAATAACAACTCACCAAAATATTACCAAAATGCCTTGCCTCCTTCCTTTTACTCTCTTCTCCCTTCCCTTTCAAACAAACCCCCCTTACATTGATCTGGTCCCCAAATGACCAACAATGATAGCACGGGAGTATATGAGGCTTGCGATGGATGGAGAAAATAGATTTCTTTATTCTATTCTTTACCTTTCGCTTTATCAAGAGATATTGATATGTTTTATGCACCTATCTTTAATTAGTTGCTTCTCTTTTCTTCAGTGATAATTTCGGTAATGATCTGTAATCCTCGCTCTTCTCAATTTCTTAATGTGAAGCTCTCAGGGGGAGAAAAAGATAGATATGTCGTGCATGGCGCTAACTGTGGTTTCTTTCGCCAATCGGCAATATATGTATTCAAACATTTGTTAATTATTAAATATCTAGGATATGATATCTGGCATGTTTCCCCTTTTCTAATAAAGAAGCCCACTATTTCTGGTTTGATGAGGGGTGGATTTATCAGTTGGCGGTACAAGTAAGGATAAGTCTGCAGCATTCAGGATTTCTTTTCACTGATAAGGCTTGCTTTCGCTATGAAACAATGATGTTTCTTCTTATCCTAACACTTCTTACCATTGCTCGTTAGGTTTGCTTAGGCTTGCTACAAGACAATGCAATACGATCTGATACCATTGTCGATAGTAATAAAAGCCATTCCTTTTTCCATCGTCTAAGTTCAAATATTGCTGATTGTTCTATATGTTCAAAATCTTTCCTGACCGTATCAGTCCAAGATGCTTAAGCTTAGCATAGGCAACATACCATTCGATCATGAAGTCTCTAGCTAGATTTTTTAAATACCCCTCAATGTTTTTGGGGATAGAATGGCTTGGTGGGTTGTTGCTTGATTTGGAGCGCCGGTGCTGAGGTTCAATTCCCTGCAGGAATAAGCCTTTACAATTCAGGTGATGCTGGCGATTCACCTGTATTTCTATCGCCAAGGGACTCACTGGCATATTGCTCCAAGCAAGTGGACCGAGTTTAACCAATAATGGTGAGGACTCTTTAAAAAAAAATTTTTTTTGCATGGATTGGCTTCACTGCCGAAATAGGCAAATTTGCCAGAGAGTCGCTGGGTGATTGAAGCATATGCCTAGCATAATGCGTATTTCTAGATGGGCTAAATATTTATTTCTGAGAGCACTCCAAAATTACAGTTATAATATTGAGCCATTCTATTTTCCATTTTACAACCCAGTTTAAATCAAATTAAGCCAAATTTATCGCTTAAAAATGATTATTACAAGAAAAATTGTAAAAATTTAAGGTGAAAAGATGACGTTGACCATATCAGTTTTGCTATCAATCGTTGTATTTCTTTTATTAGTGTCAAAAATTCTTCCACCAACCTCATCAACAATTCCCCTTATGGCAAAATATTTATTGCTCACATTTGTGCTCAATGTTATCACAATTCTTGTTACTGTGATTATAATCAATGTATATTTTCGTGGTCCAACGACTCATCGAATGCCGAGATGGGTGCGTACCATTTTTCTTCAGGTAAACTTTTCTGATGAACTTAAATTTTTTTGATCAGTGCTATCAAATCATAAATATTCGGCTTTACATCTGTTAGAATTAGATTTTTAAACAGTTCTTTAGATTTTCTGGTAAAATGATTTGAATTATTCGTTGGAATAAAATTACGATTTTAAAATGCACCACTAAATATCAGTTCCCATCAAAAATATTATGATTTTATCAGACAAACACAAAAATAAAAGGAAAGAAAGCGAAGAAAAAACCCATTTAAATTTTCTTTCCAAGTGGTTCCCGAGCAAATTTACCTGGTCTGATAAGCCAGTGTAGTCAGAAATAGGAACCCCTCTAGAAGCGAGAAAAAAACGATACGCGTAAAGAATTAGGAAGCTGGCTGAAATTGATGTGAAATTTTTCAAAGGCTCAATAAAAATTGCACAAGTTCATTTTAAATATTTTTAGATAATGCCGAAATTATTGTGTATGCAGAGGCCAAAACAAATTAAACGAAAAAAATCGAAAGTGAATGGTTCGATGATGGCAACATCATTACCTGGTATCGGTGAATTCACAATAAATCCTGCTGCCCACCACCCATTCTGCCCATCTGCCGATGATACAAGGTTTCACCTTTTCTAATAAATAATCAACTGCACTCGCATGTCGCAATTACAAATCAACACTTGGATTAGGTAAAGTGACAAGTTACCTACGTAACACTCGACTCTTAAAAATTTTACCTCAGTTCTTCAACATAATTTTTGGATTACCACTCAATTCAACAATTGATATTAAAGAGGCGCTATCTTCAACAAGTATCATAAGCATAATCAAATTTTTTCTCGTCGTTTCCATTTCTCAGCAAAAATTGAAATTTCTTTCTGATACAGTCTAAGCGAAAATATTGCAGAGAATGCTATGCTTAAATTTTTTTCCAAAATATTTTGTCGACTATCTCGAAATTTTTTTTTCGTAAATTTCAAAGGCGTCAACCACCTGCAATCGAATTAACACATGTTGATAGCGTTCAACAGATGGAGAAAGATCCAACGACAAGTGCTTATTATCCACTCAGTGCTGACGCTTTGCGAGCAATTGATGCTATCGAATATATCACAAATCATCTAAAACAAGACGAAGAATATAAAATGGTTTTTTGCTTTTCATTTTTTCCGCGATTCATTAGTGCAGAATGGCAGAATAATTTGACTATTACTATTATTTATTATTTTAAAAAAAAGTAAAAGAAAGGCAATGAGCGTTCGTTGCTGTCCTATAGTTATGATCACTAATCTGCAATTATTTTAGTGGGGAATTTTTCATCAAATAGCCATAAAATATAAAATTTGAAAGGAATGTGTTATATATTGCTTTCAAAGCCCAACAGTAGGGATTCCTACCAAGCTCATTAGCGAAACTGTCTTTAAAAGAAGAATCTACATGATATTGAAGATCTATTTCCAGCGCTACTCTCTATTCAGCGCTATTCAACTCTCGAAATGCTCGCTACCTAAAAAGTAATAATGGAAAATAATAAGTCTTAATAATAAATAATAAGAAATTTGCAAAAGGAAAAGTGGAAGAAAAATACTAAATTTTATCTGTTACCATGGTTCTATTATCATCATTATTATCATTCTACGAAAAATTATTGGATAATTTCAGTACCGAGATGACTGGAAATACGTTGCAATGATTATCGATAGGCTATTGTTATACATATTTTTTGGTATCACCTTAGGAGGTACATGCGGTATCCTTTTCTCAGCCCCTTATGTCTTTCAAGGAGTCGATCAACGAGCTGTATTACAGCGCCTTATTCATTTATATAAAAATGGCGGCGAAATATGAAAAATATATCAGTGGTTTTCGATTTTAAAATATCAAATATTATTTTCCATCGTTGATTTGGCGTTTTTTAAATCAATTCTTGACTCCTCGAAGAAATAATCAGTTTGCTTTAGAACAATTATCAATGATTTTATTTGCCAAAAAGGTGATAAAATAAAGTCTTGAACCACTGATCAATCAATTATCAATTATTTATTAATTTTTATTCTAAGTGAATTGGTATTGTCATGCAAAATGTATAGTATTTTCACTTTTCAATGATTCAGTGATTAATAAAATAAGTTTTACTCACCAATTTTACTATTAAATTTACTTCTAAGGGTTCAGAAAAAGGAAATTTTTCAAGTTCAAAATTCATTTGAGAAATAAAAAACATAGATTTTGTTATTTGGATGGCAGACATTTTTAAAAAGCAGATTTTTTTTCTAGTATTTTTTATTCTCATAAAAGATAAATAATATTCTCAAATTCTTTCCTATTTTTTCTTCTTATTCTATCAAAAAAATAATTTTTAGAAGCTTTTATTTCTTGTCGTTCAAGCTGCTTGGTCCAGTACCATGCTTGAGAATAATAGAAGTTAGTGCTTTTTACACCATCCAAAGCCACATTCAGTGGGCCATTTAAAATTTCTCCTAATTACAGCATAGAATTCGATTGGTTCTCCTCGTTTCTTGGCGTTTAAAAAAGCTTAAAATATAAATAATTTATCAAATAATGACAAAGTTTTTTCATCAGGATTTTTGCAATATTATAAAATCTAAAATCTGAAAAGAAAAATCTATAAAAATTTGCGTTTCATTAGGATTCTGTAAATATAATCGCATTTAATCAATTATTAATACGTTTATTATACTCATAAAATTATAGCAAACTTCATCAGACCATAATTGTAATAACCATTATTTTTCAATTGAAACCGGAAAATTATTAATTTTTAAATAATTGATAAATATATTTTATGGTTATAAATAGTTTGCGATCATTTATTACTGGCGAGAATAGGACCTATTATTAAGAAATTCAATCTCAATGGTGCTGTGGACCTACCTGTTTCAGGCTTATCTTCAAATAATTCTCCGGTAAGTTTCATCCTAGTTGCCAATACAGCAAGTTTTACCAGAGATGATGAATGCTACCAACTATTAGAGCCAAGTTCGTGAAATTTTGCGACTTTCTTTATTTTACTGTCGAAATGCTTGATGTTTCAATTTTCATCAAAATTTTTTCATTATTCGTTGTAATAATTCCGAAAAAAAATTTTTTTGCATAAGTTTTAAAATATAATTTTTTCCGAAAGAAGATAGATTTTTAAAGGAAATTTATTTACAAATAAGTATTAAAAATAATTTATGGATAAGTACGAAGAATATATTCATAAAATTTCAAAAATAAGCAAATACATTCAAAAAATTAAGTCATAGTAAGCGGATTAAGCGGATTAAAACAATCAACCATATCATATAGTCTAATAATAATAAAAATCTATTTAATTTACGATAACCAATAATGTTGGAACGTCATAATGAAATAGCAGGCAGGCTTCATCGCCACATGTTCATGAAATTTTAGTAGAAAACAGAGAGAGCAAAAAAATAATAATTGTTTCCGCCTTCTTATCTTATATTATGGCCCATACGGATAAATATCACCTGAATCAGGTGAACCATATCCATTTGGTGCTCGTTTTGTTGGTACTTGCCAATTCGCTGTATACACTGGATTGTTCATAAATGGATCATTCATTTGAACTCGAGTATAGTCTTTCAAATATCTAAAAGAACTTTCTTCTTTTTATAACTACTTTTTTTGTAAAAAAAACTGCTTGTATGTAAAAATAAAAATAAATTATACGATTATTTTAAATAATATAGAATATTGTGCTTCTTTTCAAATGATGAGAAAATTATAGCGATAATGATAAAAATTACTTACAGATAGAGCTTATAGATAAGGTAAAGAAATACGACTTCAATAGCTGCGACAATAAGATAAATAAGTATTATAAGGAGACCAAGGTATTCGGTGTCTAAAATTTCAAAAAAACTGGTTTCTACAACGACTTGAAGATTTGAATTCCACAAATTTTCAGCAAACAGTAATTTTATCGTAGTTTTAAACCTAAACTATATGATTTTTCCTTTTTATTTTGTGCACTTCGATACGGAATTCGACCTATCTTTTCAGTCAATCGGCGTATAATTTAAAATATTTTTCACATTAATTCTCAGTCTCCATTAATCTTATTTTTAATGAAAAATCCATGAAAAAAAAACGACCTTCATCACTCATATGGTACGAATCATGTCCCAATAAACGTCGAATTCCACGATGTGCTCCAAATACAATTAGAAGAAATACGACAAGTGCTACGATTATCAGGAATAGAATTAGAAATATCTAAAACAGCCGAATTTTTTGTTATTCTTTATTTTTATTCTTTGTTTTATACAATAGAAGCACGATGACTGAGCTCAACTTATCGTCTTAGAATTTTTGTAAAGGGGCCAATCCTGTCTTCTCTAGGTACGGATGTCATTAAAAAATCCGGAAAATCCTGGAGATTTGATGTCGCTAGCGAAAATTTCTTATTGCATTAATAAACAGTGGAGTGAGTCCTAAACACAATGGTGGATTTACTTACTCTGAGAAGTAATTGTTTTCCTCTTTTCAATTTAGTTTTTAAGGACTTTCTAATTATTTTCTCTTTAATTAAATTCTCTCTTAATAGAACATACAAAATCTTTTCAAAAATCTCTTTAAAATTTTTATTGATTTCAGATCAATTAATTTCATTTGTTTAAGCAATTAATTAATCGTATTTTAAAAAATAAATTCTCAACGGTTCGATTTCTTTCAACTCCATATGCACCAATTGGAACCAATCTTCACCATAGTTTAAAATAATCTCACCAAAAATCCACAATCTTTCAAATCCAGAAAGAAATAAAAAAACCTGAACAAAGAGATGTGGTATCAGTAGTCGTGCGTTATCTGTTTTGATTGCATAACATAATAGTATTATAACCGATAGAATTATTAAAATGCTTATTATTCCTAAAAAAAATTATGGGTTCATAGATTACTGGTTTTCCATTTAGCTTCCTTCTCTTTTCATATGAAATTTTTATATAATAAAATAAAATTTGGTGAACGAAAGAGACATTATAGTTTAAGAAAAAGTAAGATTAGAATCAAATCGGTAAAAAAAAGCTTTTTAATTTAAACCAATAATTCAAAAGCAATCCATAATGCAAAACGGAATATTTATCTTTAAGGAATTTTTTTAGAAAAACCAGACAATAAAAGGTTTTTAAATGAATATTTTTCCTTAAATGAGCCAAGGAAAGCATGAAACGAAGATAATAACAGCGATAGCAATAGCAAAAAAAATAGCAATATAGCAATAGCAAAACGCAAAACTTACCAATCAGGAACCATAGGAAATATGATTGTCCAAATAGATCGAAATTCCTTATAAGACCGTATACGGAAAGAATGCATAGAATAAATTCGATGACTGCAACAATAACACCTGCTGTCTAAAAAATTTGCAAAATTTTTATCGAAATGCTTTTGCAATTAATTATTTAAACAAAAAATCTTCTGGGTGGTACCTATAAAATAACTGCATAGCACAAATTTCTAACTAGACCAACATCCGGCGGAGCTAGCCAAACCAGAAATGGTGAAATCGAACCTTCACTTAGATAAAAAATATTGAACGGAAATTTAGAGCAGAAAATAATACTTCGAAATATTCCTTAGAAATAACACAAAAAGACGGAAGATGAAAACTTTTCCTCGTGGAATTTAGCAAAATCAAACTAAAGTCAACCGATTTCGTGAAAAACGAATAATTTTAGGAAAATTATAGAAATCTTATAGAAATTATAGAAATAGAAATCTTTATCTCTTATTATTTAGCGATTTCAAGAAATTTGTCTTTGATGGCTTTTTTCATTGATGATCATTGCTAATATTGAACATAGAAGATCATGGAAAAGATTTCGGATCCATTGATTCTAATCGATTAGCGCAATCAAATATTCAATATTTAATTCAATATTCAATATTTAATATATATTTAATATTAATATAAACGATATTTTAGCCACAGAGGCACTTTAGGATGGAACTAAAGGTGTATATCTCCAGCACCACGCAGATTTATACCCAAGCGCACTCCCATCAAGGATGAACTTTTAGAACAATTTTTGCACGAGTAATTTATCCTGTAACTGCTGAACTAGGTTAGTGGAAGTCACTGCAACAGCTATGGAATATTTGAAATATTCCGAAATTTACAGAGATTTCAAACATTATCCAAGAATTAATCAGTGAATATTATTTTTGACCAATTTAAATAATAATCTCGCTGATGGTTGTTTTCAATTTCTTAAATTTCGTATAATATTCCCAGTAAATAACTAAAAAATTTTGAAAGATTGTGCTGATGGCATTTAAAAAGGCTAACAAGAACTTTCACCAATAAGAACTTGCTACTTTCAACTGAAATTAATTACTGTTGAATGATTAATGATGATATAAAGATAAGACCGTATTGCTTGAAATGTTAACGAAATATTGAATGACAAAATTAGTGATAAAAGTGAAATCTTATCATGAATTATTAACTACCAAATACTAAATTTACTAGTAATAAATAAATTTATAACATTTATAACATTTAGCATTGATTAGGAAAATTGTGGAGAAAAAATTTTTTATGTTTGAAATCGATTCAAAAAAATAAAGTTGAAAACTTTCGAAAAAAAAGGAGTAAAAGTTACCGTTGGTGAACAGCAGGCAATTTTATTATTACGACGATCGCCTAGCATGTTGTGCTCGTTAAGTGGCAAACAGATTTCAACAAAATCAACAGCTTTCTTCGTTAAATATATCTAAGTCTCTTCGTATGTTTTTATTCCTCGAAATTCACATGTTTTTATTATCAAATATTTGTATCTCATCACTGATTTTAACAAACTCTGTCAATAATAACTTTAAAACTAATTTTTTGAATTTAATTTAGTACTTGTTTTATGAATCTGTTTTAAATTATACATAAAATTAGAGGAAAATTCCAAAAAAAGAACAATTATAGGAAGAGATAGGTGAGTGGTTGTTACGTAGGTTATCGTTTATCGTTCCAAGTGTCAGCGTTCACCGAAATAACTAAACCCTATCATTAAAAATGCTGGCAATAGGCGTATTTCAACCACCAAACGATAATTCCGTTTGGCAAATTATTAATAACCAATCGAACAAATCTAATTTCAGAAATGTTTAGCTCTATTAACCAACTATAAGTGAGGAAAATTTTTAATAACTGTGGAAAAATCTATGAACGTCTATTAACATTTCGACAGATAATCATCTTTGTTATCTTTAATACATGAAATATTTAGTAAGGCGAGAAAAGCTGCACTCAAACTTATAATTTATGGCACATAGGGCTAATGGTCCAAGGAAACTGTTGCAAGAATCATCATCATTATCTTAAACTCGTCGTTATTTAAGCTTTCAAGCTTTCAGATAGAAAAAATTTCAAAAAATGTCATACATAATTCATTTTCACAAAATTCAACAATTTTTAAAGATTTAAGAGTTTTTTTAAAAATCGCCATTTCGAATTCAGTGGATTTCGTTGGATGATAATGTGCCTTGCCGATTCTATTGGTATTCATTTCTCGCAATATTGTTTTTTCCTTTTTCGATGTAAAAAGGTTTTAATAAAATGGTTTTAAAAAATTATCGGATACAGCAAAAATATAAATCATATAATAAAAATTACCTTCATTAAATCGCAACGAACGCAAAATTAAATGAGAAATAGGAAATTATTTATAGGTTTTTAAATATTTATTCTAATTTTAGCACCAAAATTTTTTACATCGAAGAAAACAACGAAAAAACATACCACAATAGATGTTCGGTAGTTGTGGAGTTGCAATAATATTAATACAATATAATAATTATAATTTAAAAATCTAAGTAATAAATGAAAAAAAGCAATGAGAAATCTTTGAAAAATGCAATATTTCGCGGCGAATACATTGGATTTATTTTCATAGAATTGAAATTATTTGTTATTCAACTTTTATTTGTGAAAATTTGTGGATTATTGCAACATTTTTTGCAGAAATTTATGGACCTTCGATTTAGTGCTTGATTTTTCATTCATTCTGCCAGTTATCTATTTGGTTTATCATTTTTTATGATGATATTTTGTGATTTGCTAATAATTTCTCAGATCTATAATGTTAAAGTGACATAGAAATCATAATTGCGCTGATTTTGCGATAAGTTCTTGATATAAATGAGTGTAACGCTGAGAAATTTTCGGTTTGGTACTGTTAGAAATTTTTGTCGCCTGGCAATAGCACAAGTTCATCACCAGCACTGTCCGCGATAGGTGTATGTGTAAAACGATGGGTGTTTCACTTTCCCATAAAAATTGAGAGCTTTTTCTTAAAGGCATTTAAATTTGCAATTCAATTATCAATTAGTTAGATGTGAAGATGTGAACTCAGGTAATTTATCCTATTTCGTTCGCGGCTTTTCGCCTTTTTTCAACAAATTCTTTATCGTTTTTCATTGAATAATTAAAAATTTATACAATCTCATGAAACCTTCGAAATTCGTTGTTACTAAATATTTAAAAAATTTTTACGTTGTAAATTTATTTACGAAAAGAATTTTCATTTCAGAAAGAAGGATTCGTATGGAAAGAATTATCGAGGATTCCGAATTTCCGTTACTCCAGGTTTCCTCTTAAAGGGTAAATAAATAAATAAGTAAGGGCTCTTTCTTCTTTATTGTCGTCACATGGATTTTTCTCTCGCGACATGAAAGAAATTTTATTCAGAAAAATTCCCTGCCAATTGATTCAAGCGCAGAAGATAACGGTGATTTATTGATTTGTATTTAATTCACTTTTAAAAATATATTTTAGTAAGTTATAATTCAGGTTATAATTAGCAAATAAATCCGCAGAGATCGCTCATTAATTTATTTTGTTTATAACTGAGATAATCACATTGTTTGAAATAAAACACATCGCTATTATATATTTCTAATTAATTAAATAAAATAATAAAAATTAAAATTGCTTGACCTTCTACGATCACCTCTGATGTTAACAAACTTCCCAATAAAGTTCAACAATGCATGAACTTAATGATCACTTTTAAAATTCTCTTTTTCTTCTCGTTCTTTTAACAATGAGCGACATTTTTGATTAAGCTGCGGTTCCCACTGGCTTACTGTGGTAAAACATTACGTTTTTCAGGACGTCGATCGGATAAAATTAGTGAAATCAACTGAAGTTTTTTTAGGCCTACAAATCTTTGTAATTTGTGCTTTAGAGATCTAGCTTTCTTAACCTACGCCTCCTTCCTGCATGGCTTTTCTTGATTGGAGCCTCGCCTTTGGTGCCATATCTGCTGGCATATAACAAAATATATAAATATTTTTTTTGTTGATTTATATTACTTTAAAATAATCTATAAAAAAAGTCTGTGAAATTTATAGATTAATTGAAGATTTTTCTCTTTTTAAATCCATTTGATAGATAAAAAATTTTTTCAATTCATAAAATAAAAATGTGCAAATTTTCTAAATTTTTCGTGAATTTCTGTGAAATTTTTTTTCCATTTTTCCTTCAAATATTAATGAAAAAGCGATGAATTCAGCATTTAGCTTGCAAGGAAGTTCGTTAATTACACTCAAATTTTAACAAAAAAAAAGAATTTTAATAAGGTAAATTTTTTTCGCAAAATATTTTCAACAAAAAATTTAAAGTGAGTTTTAATTTTTCTTTTCATCCATAAAATAAGAAAATAATGACAAAATAATAAAAATACAAAAACAAAAAAGCAATAAAATTTAATGAATTTTACTTATTATTATTTATTTTGCTAGCTTTATATTTTTTTATTTGTGCATTATTTATCTATTTTTGTAATTTTTATTATATATATATATATATTTATTTATTTAACGACTATAAAATGATAACGACTATAAAATACAACGACTGAAAAAAAAATCAGAATTTTTCCTGAAATTTCTATTCCTGTATAACCGCCGATTTTATTTTTCTCATAGAATTCATTATCATGAGAATTTACATTAAATCCAAAAGAATTTATTAATTTATTTTCGAAACAAAAAGCTTAACAGTGTGCCTATCAACCTATTATCAAAACTGAAATTCGAGTGGACTCATTTTTATTTCCGATGCCTTTCTTATGAAACAGACTCGCTATAGTATTCAAACAAGCCAAATTAGCGAGAACTAAAAATGTATTTAGAAGAAGGAAGACTCTTCAAGAATTATTCACTACCTTAAATAAAAATTTACTGTTGCTTATCAGAAAATTATCTCAAATTATCTTTTCCAAGTGGAATTAATTTTTTATGAAAATATTTGGCTGAAAAAAAAGAAAATTTGTAAATTTATAAAAGGTAAAATAAGAAATATAATCTAAGAGGTGAAATCAGATTTCAGATTCGGGAAGAGCTCCGCCTTATCTGTTTAAAGGCGTTTTCGTGTATAATTAGTTACTTTCAGCTCGTCGCTACTTGATCAGAAATATTATTTCGGAATTTTATAGTTCGCCATTCTCACAAATATGATAAATTTACCCTAAAATTCGCCTCGTACTTGTTTTCCATCAGCGATCTGCAATTGAATTTTTCTTTTGATTTATAGGAATTTGAACGTTAAACATCGAGGTTTTAGTTCGCATAAATTTTTTACCGTATATTTTCATTCATTTTAAATGAATATAAAACCTAAATTTCATATCAAAAAGCTTTCCTTATTGCAAAATCTTTCGAAAATAATTTTTATTTCAAATTTAAAAAAATGCAACAATTAAAAGCAGCAATAAAGCAAATTTTATTAGAATGTCGTTTAAATTTTTTTCAGATTTTTCAGATTGTCATAAAAATTGGTTTTTTTTGCTTTTGAATATCGTTTTTGGTCAAATAATCGAGTCTATTCTTATCTGTTAACGAGAGTAAACTTATAAAGATTGATGTCAGATGGATTTATCACTAAACGATTTATCTGAAAAGAAGAAAAATTAAATAGTTTCAATCTTAGAGGGCTGAAGATAATTAAAGAAAATCAAAAGAATATCTTAAGAACAGCAACGTCATTAGATGAATTATCCATGATGAAAGGATATTTTTAAGAATTCATGGTGGCACAATTTCTTTTTTATTTTTTGCTGGTATCTTTTTTTTATTGGAAATTCCTTCTTCTTCTAATAACTTTCATCATTACAGATTAGGCTAATTCGGCTGGCAATTCGGCAGAGTAAAGCATTTCCATGTCTCGTAATCCGACTGAAAATTTTTTGCTATTTTTATAAATATTTCGTAACTTAAAGCTTAATTTCGCTGTCTTTGTAAATTATTTCAGTTTATCAAATCATCACTAATGATAGTCTTGATAAGATCAAATCGAGATTTTGAAATGAAAATAAGAAATTTAATGAGGATGAAAATAAAAACTAAGGTATTATGTTGCATGGATAACTGCGCTTGAAGAGAAGTGCAAGTGGATGGTTTTCTATATAATTTCCGTTTAGCTTCATCCAAAAGATAAATTCTCGCGATTGATAGATTACATTCCTTCAATAATTTCTTCATCTTTGCGATTTTAGAAAAGCTCATTTAACGAATTTTTGATGAATTTTTTCTTATCATTTTTCATTAATTCTATGAAATTTCGAGTAATTAACAATTCTCTATTCCAGAAAATCCATGAAATTCATCAAATTGAACTAAAATATATCTCAAAAATTTAAGTTATAAGAACAACAAAAATCTAAAAGCTTAAGCTTAAATTATGCAAAATGCTAGCAAATATTTAATTTTAAAAATTTAAATTTTTTTCTATGTTTTTAAAACGTTGTTGAATATTATTTTTGCATATATTTTTTGCCACAAAAATTTTTTCCTTTCGAAAAAATCAACAATTCTGTTCATTCTTTTTTTTGGCTATTTAAACGAGTTATGTTTGGTAATTGTCATTGAAAAGGAACATTTCACACGCTAATGCTCTTTTAAAGAAAATTTTTATATGGAAAAATATTGAAAAATTGTAATCGTTGAAAACATATAATAAAGCGTAGGAAAGTGTTTCTGACAAATTTTTTTCCTTTTTTAAAATCTTTCTTATAAAAATTATTTTATTCAATATTTTATTATAAGTGTTCGACATATCCAAGAATTTCTCTATAAAAAAAACGAATTTGCAAGCGAATCCTGAAGGATTTAGGTGATCATAAAATAAGCTCCGTGCATTGGTGCTCTAATGTCGGAATGCCGCTGCTGGGGTTCTTTCTCGAGTAAGGGCAAACTCGCCCTAAAAAAATCCGGATCCGAAATGATGCTAGCGATCACTTGCTTCACTTCTATCGGCAAGTGATTCTTCCTGGTCCGATGAACTAGTGGACTTAACCGTCAATTATGAGCGCTGTTAGAAAAAAAATTATCAAATGGAAGACTTTTATCATGGATTTTCACGGACATCAACGGACGATCTTTGCAATTTTTCATGCAAATCTTTTTTAATCAATTGGTTACCAGTTCTTCATTATTGTTACTTTCCAATTTTGCCAACAATTTACTACAGTTTATCTCTTTCTGCATTAGAAAATGTTTGGCACTGACTGCACCAGCTACGCTGGCTGCTATAAATTTTGATTTCTGCCAAAGAGTCGCTTGACAGAGATAGGAGGGGTTTCTTTGCATCGCTACAACAGCCAAGGATTTTTTGATGAGTTAATCTTGTTAGGACGAGGGAATCGAACCTATAATGCCTGGCGCGAATCGAAACAACCACAACATTCTCGTTCTCCTTTCGTGACTTTAAACCGAGAAATATTTCTTGATGCAGTACAATACTATGATATTCTCGCTATTATGATATTCTTGCTATTTAACGTATTAATGCAAATATTTACCAATATATAATGAAATGGTTTTAGGGGGTCGACGACTGGTTAATCAATGCTCAACTGGTCATTAACTGCATAATCACAACAAATAAGAGTTACGCCGATAACAGAACACGATATGTCGCTATTTATTGGTCACATCAATTCACTTGTCATATTCACACTCTCGTTAATCATTTTAACCAGAGGTATATTAAATAATTATACCACGTACCACATGTTTTAACTGGCTAACTATTCCAATTATGGGCCTCGCCTTCAGCCATTATTGCCCTCTAAAACAAAGGGTTCGCGATTTTTTCAAAAAATAGTCGAATTTAGAATGGGCCGACCAACTTCACATTCAGCACCGCGAAATGCCCCAAGGTCAAGAAGATCGTTAATCAAAATGCACTATCACTTTACTTTTAAAAACTAAAAGGCATTATGGAAGAACCCTTAAAAAACCCCTGACTCGTTATTCTTTGAAAGAACTTAACCACGTTGACTAAAATTGCTAGGCCATTTACAAATATAAATTTAGCCATACTATGCAGCCAACAGTAAAGAGCGCTTCTCTTTAGAAAATATTAGATTTTCTTCAGTATTCATTGTAATTCTTCAATTTTTATCAAAAAAACATTTTTATACAAAATTTAAGCAAAGAACGATAGAATTTAAACGGGAAACTATCGTATATAGCACTCTCTTGAAAAAATTCCCCCGCTTTTCATTGAATCAATATTTTATGCCTTTGACTGATATTGGAAAATAAACCAAAATAATATTTTTTCTAATAAAATAAATGCAAAATAGGAAGTCTGCTGCGAAATTCATGAGTTCCACTCTATGTAAAATACTTTACATAGCAAACTATGCAAAATATGGAAACCATATACAATTCAATAGAATTCTAACATACGTAAATTATTAAAAAAGGATAAAATCATGTAAATAAATAATAGATGAAAAATAACCAACCATATTTATACTTCACTATATTATGTAAATTATTTTAATAATTCACATAATTTTACTAAGAACTGAACTAATTTTAATAATTTTTATCGTTAATTTTAATTTTAATTTTTAATTTTTAATTTTACTAAGTACTGTACCAATTTTAATTTTGATAATAATTTTATTAAATTATTTTTATTAGTACAATACTTCTACTATCGAAGAAAATATCCTAATCCTCCGTAAGTTTATTTTTTGCAAAAGCTAATGTATTATCCTTTCACTATCCTTCCGAACTCGAGCACAATAGTTTGACCAAATCCACAAACACTTGCCAAATCCTTACAATTCGCCTTTATTATAATTTCTCAAATTCTACTCTTTAGTCCCTCAATCACCAGTCGTGATTTCGTATTTTTTTTACAAACTCTAATCATGACTGTGATAAATGTATGACAGGACACTAAGAGAGACTAACAGCAAATTAGTGATATTAATCGCGATGAAGAGAATTAAAGTGCAGTGGTTTAAAAGCGGTCCACTAATGGTACACCAAAAGGAGCATAGCGTGGAAGATTTTTAACGAAATGTAGCGAGATAAAGTCCCAGCACTGAAGCCGAGAATTTGCAGGCTTTACTATGGCCTTATATTGGTGTGTTATAAAGAAAAGCAGTTCCACCATCAAAACCATGCACGGTTACCACAGTGGTAAAAGGACTCGAAAACACAAGTTAATACATATAAAAAATATACAAAAAGGATTCAAGAAAATGTTATTATCTGGTTTTTAGAACATGATTTAATATGGTTATAAAAAGATTAAGAATATTTTGAAAAATAAAATTTAAATATATTTTAAGTAAAGGTATTCAAGAGATTAAGGTGATAGTAGTGTTGGAAATAATGGACAGTAAAACAGCTTAGTTGCTGCTTAACTCTGAGTGATGATGGTAAGATTCTACCCATCCCCCCTTCTCCAAGAGGAGTATATTTAATATAGTATTAGCAACCAGGTCTCAAAGAGTTTTAGCCTACCTTACGAAAGTTGTTAAGGAAGTAAAACGAAGTTTGAAACGAAGCGAAATCTAAGAAGATATTAATAATAGGCTAAAATAATAATTTAAATAATCTAGAAGCAAAGAGGCTCAAAAGAAGAAAAACCAGATTTTAGGAAATTTGGGAAAACAGAAATTGGAGAGAATTTTGGAAAAATTTAACAGATAAATCATTAATTGGAGAGAATTTTGGAAAAATTTAACAGATAAATCATTCCCGGACACAAAAATACATATATACAATATAAATAACAATAAATACTACATAATGTTACCCACAAATATAAAATCACGTTTGAGCAGATCACAAAAAAATTAACAATGAAACTGATGTGAAAAAATTTGAATGAAAATTTCATTATTGTTTGCTACTTTTAAAAAATATCAATAGAATCTTTTAGATTTGATTTTCCTTAAAGAATAATATACCCTTAATAAACGAGGTTTCTACAACAAAGGATCTAAAAAAAATTTCAAGTGCCAATTTACAGGTGAACACTTCGGTTCCCTGATTCTTTGTCCACCCGGAGGACAAGCCTTCGCAACAGCATATATGATGGCATGTGACATGCGTCGCCGACGAAAAAGGAACGCTTTTTCAGGTAAGTCAAATGCAATTTGAAAATTTGAGACTAAAGTTAAAATAAAAAAAAGATATTATAATAATTCATATTTACAGGTTTGGGTCTTCGTCCACCAACGTTAAAAGAAATGCAAAATATATGCTGTAAAACAGGATGTGAACTGCAAGATCTCTTTAATTATTGTGATCCTTTTGGAAGTTTAAATAGCTGATTATTCTATGACAATTCTGTTCCACTTTCCCACTGAAATTTAATAATGATAAAATATTAAAATCTTTACAATCATATCATCTTATTCATTATTCATTAATTAATCCAGTAATTAATAAAGCACAGCGACTCTGATATTGCAAGAATCAACGTTTTAGTTAATATTCAAAATTTTACAAAGCTGATCCAAAATTTAAAAATTCTGCGAAATTATCAGAAAAAACTGGATCAAAACCTATAGTTAGAGAACATTATGTAAATTCATAGAAATCTGTTACTAAGTTGTTAGCGGTGATTATTTCGCTAATAACTTTTGCCAAGAGACAGCTGAGGAAATAAGTAAAGGTAGATCCTAATAGTCATAAAGATTTTTTTATAATAAGTTCATTCTCATCGTTGACAGGAGTCGAACCATTCTAAACAAAGTAACTATAGGTTTTGGCACAATTTTCCTTATTATATATTTTGTACTACTGCTAATATTGTCCATTTTTTGATAAAGCAATAGACAAAACACCTAAAACTTTTCTGTTAGAAAAATATAAAAGTTCTGAAACTTTCGAATAAAAATTTAAAAACCTGAATAAGAGAATGAGCTGGCGCAAGGAGAGCCTGTTGAATATTTGCATTTAATCGTTGCTGTACTTGATCAACTTTCTGTTTCACAAATTGCGCTTGCTCTGTGTGGCCGAATTGCAATTGCAATTCTAAAAAATGGTAGTGTTTAAGAAAAAATTTAATACGTTTCTGAATTCCTGAATAAAAGAAGCGAATGAAGGATAAAAATATGATGATAAAAAAGAAACAATCAAAGAACATAAGAAAAACCGTAGATCAAGTGATTTGACCACAAAATTAATGAATTATCAGCACTTTTGACCGCCCAATTATTTGCCGCAAGCAGCATGTCAGGTGCTTCTAGAGACACAAGCTTGGCAGATAACAATGTGGCTAAAGCTTGAATTCTTGGAGCACCTTCATCTCGAACTATTGTTACACTATCAGTCAAATGACTTCTGGAAAATTTCAAAAAATTATATTTTCGTTCTTGAAATGTGAGAAAAACGATTGGCATTTAGAAAACAAAGAATTAAATCAAAGTGGAAGTAAATAATATATGACTATGACTAAAAATAAAGATTAAAATTTTTTATAAAAATTTAAATATTTAATTATTCAAAAATAAATAAATTGTTATAAATTAATTGTTTAATATCAAAAATCAATTTAATATTCACTTAGCCTCTTGCAGTCTTGACTGAAGATATGAATGGAGAGCATGAACAAAATGAGCCGAAGCTTTCAGAAGAGGCGAACTTGATTGTAGTTTACCGGGTGTAATACGTTCAAAAAGGCCATAAAAATCGCTTCCCTTACAAGTTAAAAGATAAACGATTGCTAAACTTAAATTTATTACTATCCATGTATCGGTATCCTTGGCTGTCTGGAAAATTAAAAAAATAAATAGAAAATAAGAAACTTCTTATTTAAATTTATTTTTAGCAAATATTTTTTTTCCAAAACCTTTTACCAAAAATCGAATGAAAAATAAAATTAAAATATAAACTCTCAGAGCAGCTTGAAATTGACGTTCAGCATTTTCTGGTAATCGTACCGACCAACAGTATATTCCCTTAAGAATTTAAATATTAGACAAAATCAATTAGTTAATCAAATATAACTAAACGAAATGTTGAAGCATTTTGACTATTCCAATAAAATTCAACTTTTCTTAGAAATATAATATTGATTGAAGCAAACTATAAATAGTGCACTAACTAGTAAAGTATGCAGCTGAGGCTCGAAACAATTAAATAAGTCAGCATTTAACCGCATTTTCTCAACCATCACATTTATCTGCAAAAGTCATTGAATTTTTATTTCAGAATCCAAAATTCAGAAATTTCATGAACTTGCACAAAGGAAAAATTAGAAATAATAGCATAAAACAATAGTAAAAATAACTACAAAAAAGGAAATTACCACGGAAATGGCTTCATATGGTTTTGCAACCATTAACTGAGCAGTTGCAATATTTTCAAAAAGGATAATTTCAAATGCAGCCAAGGCTTCAAGCGCTCTTCTTCTTATCACAGGCCAATCACTTCTAACCATAAGACGTCTCATATCATTGATATGACGAAGAGCAATTGTATGGTATTTATATGCTCTGAAACAGTTATATTTTAAAGTTGAAAAAAGTGTTAAAAAACAGCAATTAAGGGTTTAAAGAACAAATGTTGAAAAAAAAATGTTGAAAAATAAAAAATAAAATCTACCTAGGCATTTGGCAATTATGAATGCTTTGAATAACTGTAAGTAAATAAGTTAAAGCAGTTAAGGTTTCCTTTCCCATCCAGTCAAACAATGGCCACTGAGAAGTATTTTCGTCATAGGTTGATTTCATTGTCTGTACGAGTGACTGAAGCTGACGAAGACAAGTTTTTGTGTTTTTCAGCTAAAAAAAAAATTTTTAGCTAAAAGAATTTATAATCGAAATCGAAAAAATACCACTGAATCATATTTAAAACAAAAAATATATTTTCATAAGACTTTTTAAAATCGAAGTATATTATACTTAAGATTTCCATAAAACAAACCATTCCAACAGATATGAAGAAACAGATCTGTATTGAAAAACAGAATGCCTTGATATAATCAGCACTTGGATCATTTAAACAAATCAGCATATCGCTCACTTTGATTATACTCTTCATAAGATCTTCTCCACGACTTAAATTCATCGAAATAATCTAAATTATAGGCAACTGATTAGCAATCACCATTTCTGGTTCATTCCACTGGATAAGACAATCTTACCAGAGAACTATTTAAGGACAAACCAGAAATTAATACACATCGTTTTCCCTTAAGTACGACAATTGCAACAAAAAAATGCGTTATTGCAACCTAGAAATTTTTTTAATATTTCAAATTTTCAACAAGAGTTTTTACCAATGCTTGAGATAGCCGAAAGAAGCACTCAAGTGGTGCATTTTCAAGTTGCTCAAAAATAGTTATCCCGGTTGAAATAATTTCATTTGCATTATACCAATCGCCCGTAGTGCCATAAGCTTCCTAAAAGAAATAATCGCCAGTTTCTAATTTTTGCTTGAAAATAACTGGAAAAAAAATTGTTTAATTTATTTATTTAATGTTTTCTTAAAATCAAAAAAATCTTTCTTATCATTGTCTTTCAAAGAGTGTCTGTCTGCAAGACCTTAGATATTAACTTAGTTTAAATCACTTATACTCGAATATTCATAAATTCCTCTCCTTTCTACTCCATTATATCTCCTCCTAAATTTGCAATCAACTATTAATAATTTCGAGAGGTGAAAATTTTATATATCGCTAAAAAAGAAGTAAAATCAAATAAACTTACAGCCAACAGAAACAAAAGCCATGCATAGAATTGATGAAATTCACGAGAATAAGGGACTTCTTCTTTCAAGATTTGTTTAACTGGTTCATACATTTTCAACTGCATATAAACTTCCGATAATAAACATGCAGTTTCAATACGATTTTTTGTCAGTACTGTGCCCAGTTCTTTCATACAGCGATACTAAAACCGCTAACTATTATTAGTGATTATTTCTTCGTTAATATTTGTAAAATTTCTCAAACTATAAAAAAATAAATGAGTTCATGAAAACTTTAAAAGCTAAACTAAACTAAACTTAAAACTAAACTTTAAAAATTGACTGAACAAAATGAATAAAAAAATGAATAAAACGAGTAAAAAAATAGTACCGCTTGCTCTAAATAGAATTTCGCGAGATCGATGTTCCGCGTGTAATAAAAATACAGTTTGCCAAGCTCAAATGACGCACAAGCGTTCATTTCTTGAGAAATTGGAGTTTTAAAACAAGCCTGAAATTTATAATTTTAAAAATTTTAGGAAAATTAAAGGAAATACTCGTCGATTACCTATTTAACCTTTCGGATCTCCAATATTGACGGCAGACTGACGGTGAGAATAATTTTAACGAATTTAACCAACCAAAAGGAAAATAATGAAACGCTTGTAATGACGATTTACGAAGAAAAAAATAACCTTAACACATTTAATTGCCATTTTATATTTGGGTGGATTCGAAGTTCGAAAATATTCAGCAATATCGAGTAATGAAATTGCATACTGATCAATTATCTGATTTTCCTGGATTTTTTCATATGGAACATTCATCTAAAATAAAAAATTGAAAACAAAAATATTCATAAAAAATATTTTAGCAACATAATACAAAAAATTATATGACATTATGGCAATATGAAATATAAAATATAATGTAAACCAGTTAAGCCATATTTGAGAGTTCAGTAATGTTTATTTTCCACGTTTTCTTCATTTTATTGAAGATCCATAAGTGGGCAAATGAGTTGAATTGGAGGTTAGGTACCATGTTTGAAGCAAAAACAAAAAACTCGGCAAAACCTAGTACCACAATAGTCACACTAAGAAAAAGCAAAAACGCACCTCGGCTCCAAAAACTAGTGCCAATCTCACATTAATGCACTAAATACAAAACTCAACGGCTGCCGCTCAATAGCATCTATTTTGCGGATAAAAGTATGGAAGGGGAATGTGGCCAAAGGCGCTCGGAACTTGCTAATTGCAATGGTTGTACAAGACTGCGTCACCAGTACCACTCAGGTTTTTTAATGGCAGGCTTGCCACTCCTAGGACAGTTCCCGGGCAGTAGTGTTCGAGTGGTTTTCTTGGACTTTTTAGAACTCTGCGATTTCTTTCACAGGCTTTAAGATCTCTCAACTCTGCGGTTTCGCTTATTCGTATTTTTGCGCATCATTGATTAAAATTGATAAATTTCTAAATATTCGCGTATTAAATCATTTAAAATCATTTTTTTTCGTAGTTCATTTTAAAAATCTGTATGATTTTCTTAAGGTTTACGTCAGTCGAGGAGTAAATGGAAAAGGCTGTTTCACATTCGTTTTGTTATTTTGAAAATAGTTTTAACCTCAACAGATCACTGGTCTCATCGTCGGAGCACATTTTTGGAAGCATTCATTTAAGCACATATCGGTCGACAGAGATAAAGGGAGAATGAAATCTCATGTTTTAGCAGTACTTCACGTAACATCACTTCATGGCCTGTAAGTGCCCCACGTAGCATTACTACATGGCCTGGGAGTGGTTCACGTAAGGTCTGGAAATGTTTCACGTTACGTCCTTCATTATTTCTTTAAAGGAGAATGAATGTGAATTTGTATCCAAAAAAAGAGTAGTAGTATCGTAGTCACAAATTAAAATTCACCTTGTTTACTGTATTAAATAATTAATTTTTGTTCGTATATTTTTAAACAATAAAACTCCCAGAAAAATAGTACAACGAAAAATTTAGAAGAAATATTAAATGAAAATTATTAATCCGACTTTAATCATTATCACCGAAGAATATCATTTCCGACATGATAAAGTTAATGCGTTGTCACTGATAAAGATCGATATTCTTAATAGAAAATCTTAAATCAATTTAGATCAACGCATCGATTTAAATATCTGCTCTACAAAAAAAAATTATATTGATAAAGCAAGTTCTCAAAGAATTTTCTATGAATTCTCTCGGCGAACGTCGATGGTTGGAGCAAACAAATTGATAAAAAAAAAATTTGACAAAAAATTGGCATTTGCCTCTTAATAGCTGACAACTGTTGATAGATCTCTCTTTCCCCCTTTTCTCTCACTCCCCTTACCCCTCCCCTTTATCCCTTCTGTGATTAGCTCTGCTGGTTACATGCAAAATGAGAAATTTGCTGGGAAATTAACTAGAAGCGCAAGTGGGTCGCTCGTATAGCTCGGACCCTTTGATGAAAGCCTTCTTCTGTCGGACAAGGCGACATAAATCTGCTCTGTTATTATTGTTGCTATTGATATTGTAATTATTGCTACTATCACTATTATTCTTAGTGTTATTTTTTTACTTTTTGTTATTTTTTGTTGTTTCATTTATTATTATTATTACCGTTATTATTGTTATTAGTAAAATTTTCTTTTCTATTCATTATTCCTATTTATTATTACTATCATTATTATTGTTGTTATCATTATTATTATTATCACTGTCATTATTATTATCACTGTCGCTATTATAATTATTGCCAATCGCTATTATAATTATTTTTATTATTATTAATATCGTTATTTATTATTATTAGATAATTATTAATAATATATTTAATGTTTCATTCCTTATTTTGAAAAAATTTTCTTTTAAAGCTTTTTTTCGCAGCATTTTGACAGCATAAAATTAATTAATTTTAAGTCAGATCTTCCGATAATTTTTATTTCACAGCAAAGGAATGCGCATTACGCTGTCCAATTTCGAAATCAGTTTGTTATTTATCAATCTCGCTGATCTCTAAAAATCAGCTTCGGAGGTCAACATCCTATCATTCAAGTTATTTGGTTTGGTATGTTTTACATGGAATTTTTTATTTTATTTACTTTATTTATAACAATTTCTATGAATGAAAACCATTGCCATTTAGGCTGACATTCTTGGCTTGTCAGGCGATTTGTCAAAATTTGTCAGAAATTTTGGCAGACGATTTGACGCCTTCGTGATAGCAATGCAGGTGAATTGTTATCATCGCACGGGCTTCTGAAAAATAGTTGATTCGTGTTGATTTGAGTCGTCCTAGGCCGAGCGTCAGCGTCGCCTTCGGTCTGAGCAGCAGTCCACTGATCCATTCGGTCCCTCTGGTTTTTCTATTTCGGAGATACTTCCGCCAGATGAAGCATATGCCGAATTTCGATCCTCGAGTTGATTCTCTGTGTTTATCATTTGCTACTGAATCCCCGCCGTATCGAATTTGATATATAAAGTTTTTTCATATTTCTAAGAAGTTTTAAAAAATTTTGTTTTTGGTGTGTTTTTATTGAAATTGAAATGATTAAAATAATTTATCGTTTGAAAAAAAAGATTTTCAGAAATAACGAAATAATTATGGCTTATTCGGATGTTGAAGAAGGTTATTCCTATTCTTCTTCCACTCAGAAGCGCCCTTTATTAAGGTTTTTTAATTATTATTTTTATATATTTTACTTGTCGGCCGATCGCCCGATGAAAGCATTCGAATCCGAGCTATTCTCGTTTCCTTTGTTGATTCTTGCCACTGAGGTGCCTCCTCGCGGATTGGAGAGGGATCGGACCCCCGTCGAGACCCCATTGCTTGCAAGCCACTATTATATCGATAACTCAAATCAAAAGAAATTTCAAACAACAGAACAACGACACCAATAAAGAAATGACTGGACCATACTGGAGAACAGTGAAGAAGAAGAGACTTAAGATATCCGCGAGGCAGAAGTTCAGCAATGGGATAAGTCACGTTAAACGTTCATATGGTTGGTTTTCTCTCTGAAATATCTGAGAGAGACCATTTTTTATTTAAGGCAGCTGTGCTAACTGTTCTGCTGCAACAAACATTTTTAGCAAGCTTCTTTCGTGAACAGCGAAGTAAGTCTCGGCAAGACACTTCGCCCGGAGCAAATTGAGTTTGCTCTAGGCTGCCAAGTATTGCCAGAAATGATAAAAAAAATAAAAATATATAATTATTATTTATAAATAAAAAGCATATTTGGGATAAATATTATTTTAAAATTTTGATTTTCATCTGTTTTAAATTTCGAAAATTTTGATTTTATCTGCTTTAAATTTCGCTTATTTGTTATGATCGTAATATAGATTTTATTTTTCGCCATTCTTTCATACAATATTTGCTGGATTGCGATAAATAATTGGGTAAAGAAATTCCAATAAATTCGATACGCCATTTATTTTTTTTTTTTGAAATTTCTGAATTATTGCCGTTTTTTGAACAAAAACGGAAAAAATTGAAAATGAGACTTTTATCTTTCAAGGAAAACAAAAGAAAATCTAGCAAATAAATAGAGGAAAAAGATGATGACAACTGATCGAAATAATTAATTCAAGCTATAAAACTTATAGAAATAATTGCAGAACACGTTCGCATAATGGGCCGTCGTTTCGCACTCTACCTTTATTCGGATTTTTACTCGGCCTTATCGTCGCATTTTATATTTTTTATTTATATTTTGTGTCTAGCGATGAATTATCAGAAATGAAACGGCAATTCAATGTTTTGGAAGGACATTCAGTGAAATTAAAAGACGAAAATCTCGGTTTGCTTAATTTTTGTTTGTTCTTAATTAATTTGTTTAACTTTTAAAATGAAAAATTGATTAATTAAATTAATTAATTAAATTTTTCAGTTTTGTATTGCTTTCGTACGCTTCTAATGTCGTAATTCTTTCTCCAACTGATTATTTGACTTGTTTCGCTTATTTCGTTACTATCGTTTAGATGTTCCTTAAATAGAATGGGATGGGATTTAAATGATTATTTAGCCATAGCTTCAGCTGGGACAAAGATAAATTGATATTTCTCGATAGTTTCTTCGGGAGCTTAACTAATGAAATAGTCGTTTGTGTGAAATCTTTTTGTTACAACATCAATTTTTTTGAGATAATGTGAATCAAAATAATATATTTACAGAGATGAAAATACTTCTGGATAATTATAAGGAGAAAGAAGTGACCTTGCAGAATGCCAAAGAACTAGTTGAAACTAAATTGAATGGTATATTGTCTTTTTCTTTTGGCATCATTTTATGGCTTTATAAATGTTTCTATCATTTTTTTTGCCATAATTATATGAAATCAAATTTTTCAGTTGTTTATTTTATTATAATAGTTTTTTTATTTCGTTAACATTTAATTTTTCGTATGATTTAATTCTTTTTAGTCTGTTTTTCTTCCACTTTTATTTATTCTTCTTCTATCAGCGATCATCTTTTTTAATTTGTCTGGCTTAGCGGTTTAGGATGGGATGAGGTATTTCTAAACTTTCAAAATCTATTTGTTGTTCTATTATTGATCACTTTATTTTATTTGTTATTATATTCATTTTGTATTATGGTTTTATTTTATAAATGCAGAATGATTTTCAGAATGCAGTAGAAATTTGGAATCCATAAAGCAGGATTATGAAAAATCGAAAGTGGAAACAAATAATATCGATAAACAAAGAAGGTTGAATCAGATATTTTAACTGGCTTTTATTTTGGCCTCTATTGTTAATTTAGATTGATTTTAATTTCCTTATTGTTTATTGGTGTTTTCTCCATTGTTTATTGGTTTCAAGATATTTACTTTTTTAGTGAATGTTCAAAAGATTTACTTGAATTGCAAAATGGTAAGGTAAATATATTTCTTTTTTTATACTATTGTTTCCTAATGAATAATCCAGACAGCGCTTATTTATTTTATTTATTTATATTTATTTTATCTATTTGTTTTATAAAGTTTTCACATCATTTACGAGTTTTAATAAATTTTTTGTTTTTTCTTTCATCAGTGAATTTAGAATGCAATGGAAGAAATTATTGCTACATTACGAGTAAAAGTGGACAATTATGAAAGATTAATTATTTATCTTAATCAAACGATCGCAAGGTTTTATTATTATTTTTTTGATGATTAGAATTATAAATAAGTGAATTTATAAGTGATTTTTGAATTCCTGTGTTTCAGGCTTGAAGCTGAAGGAGCAAAGACATCAGAAAAAGTGGTAGAACCATTCTTGCAAAAGCCTGACCAAGTTGTGCAGCAAGTAGACCAAGTAGATGTAATTTTTATATAAAAATTGGTGGCATTGTTTTTTATATTTTGTAGATTCTGTGAAATTTTCATATTTGTAATACATTTAGGTGGTTCATCAAATGCACCATGAAGCAAGAAATGCTACAACAGTTAATATCGACCAAGGTAATAATTATCGCAGAAATAAGAAAATTTTGTTTATATTTATTTTTAGTTATTTCCAATGTGGATCAAGCGAAAGAAGGAGGAATCAATTTTGGAAAAGTTGTTCCTTTGATAAAATCAAAGACTGAAGGTAGTGAAGAAACTGATTTCAAAGAAAATATTCCTGCTCCTCAGGGTAATTAGGTTAATAATTAATTATAAAATAGTGTACTATTTCATCAGTATTTATTTAAAAGTATGAAGTGCACCTTTTGCACTGCGCTTTTCACAATCAAATCTCAACTTGACCTTAGAAATGCCAAGAGTGAATGAACAGTTTGGTGTCGTTCGACCAGGTCCTGGGGATCGTGTGAAAATGGAAATGAATGGAGGTCAAGTAGAAGATGGTGGTGACTCAAAACTCGTTGCTGGTTTCGCCGACTTCCAAGGTAATTGTTTCCAAATTTATAAAGTTTAAGTCTTCTACGTTTCTTTTCTTGTTATTATTTATTAATTATTTATATTTGGCGTTATCGGTATGGATTTATTTTTTTTTCTATTTTATCATTATTAAATATTTAAAGATAAAAATTATTTTATCTTGACGATTTTTCCAGTTTATAACTATAATTATCCTTTCAATCTATTAATTTTAGATGAAAATATGCTGGGAGATTTAAAGGAAAATGTTGCTAGAATTGAAAATAATGACGTGAAAGCTGCAAAAATCTAATATTTTTTCCTAATAACACCATTTTCATGCATATTAATGCAAAAATAATGCGATATTATTTTTTTTTTAAAGCTTATATTTATAATTTTCATAATTTATCAGAGTATTTGACAAACAAATCAGTATTTCGTAGTGTTGTTTCGATTGTATTTTTTTATTTTTTATTCCTATTTTCGTTTGATTGTTGTAACAATAACAAAAAAAGTGAAAATTTGCAGTTGGCGCAGGAATTATGGTTAGAATCTTATTAATAATTTGTACAATTTATATGATCTTTTCTTTTATAAATATTCTAAATTATAAATTTGCAATTCATAGCAATATCTCTTATTATTTTATCTTTTTACCTTTGTCGATGTTGATATGGCATTTTAAGTGGAATAAATTTTCGGTTATTGTAGCAAATGTTACAGATTGGTTTTATTAAAAGTATTTTACCAAGGTGGTAGCTTTACTGACAAATTGGTCTTGGAATTGGCAACATAATTAATAGAAACCTAACATTTTATTCTTTACCTTTTTTGAAATTATTGTCTTGTTTTCAGCCTTTTACCAATTTTTTAAGTATCGTTCGTTTCTGTATTTTTTATTTGAAGAGCTTGTTTGCTTGTTTTTTATCAGTTGTTGTTTATCATATTTTAAAAGAACCTTTTGCAATAGTTTTATTTTGTAACCATCCATTGTTAAAATATTGAGCGAAGAAGGATTGTAAAAGGGTAAAGGGTAAGGGTAAAGGGTCTAACCGATAGGTAAGGCAAAGCCATATTCGCCGAGCTTTTTGCAAAATTTGTAGTCCAAAGAATCGATTCAGTCAGCAGAGACCACGCATGACTTGCAATTCCCTCGCAGGAAGAAGATATCTGCCTATGTACAGACGACTATTTCGGTTAGATCAAGCAACTCCAAAAAGCGCCAATTTCTGCTTCTGCATATGATAAAATCAGGTCATAATTAACATAAAGATGAATGCGATCAAGAAGAATGCAAAATTTTGTGGAATCGGATCGAAAAATTTATTGGTAAGATTTTTTCTAACCATTAACCCAATTATAATATTTCGAAGTATTATAAAAATTTCGAAAAAATGATATTTACTTAGAGAAATTTTCGTAAAACACAATGTTGATATCCAGAAGTGCTTAACGTTTTACAAATTAGACGAAATAAACAGCAATGTTTCCATGAATTTCATTTTAGAAACCAACAATTTTATCATATAATAAATCAAAATAAGATGAAATTATGAAATTAATAATAATGATATACGATGGAGAGAAAAAAGAAAAATTTAGCAGCAATTCGACAGTGGCAAAGCAAGAATTATAAACAAAATAGTGGCCAACAAAAATAAGGCCATTTTCGCAAAAATATCATGCTAAAGCAAACATAAATCCAGCGAATTCCAGAGAAAATAATTAAGTCAAAATACTTCCATCAAAAACTCACAAGAAATCAGAACTACAAGAATCAATTATTTTTTAAGATTCAACGTCTAAGCCAGATTGTGCCATTAGTTCAGTAATATTTTTCTCTAATTCATCGATTCGCTTTGACATTGTATCTATTCGTCCAATAATCTCATCAGACATATGTTTAAAACGCTCCTGAGTTTGTTTTAATACTCCTTGGATCTAAAAAATTATCAGTGTTAATTATCAGTATTGAAATATTTAAAAAGAAACAACGGTTGCTCCATATTACTTAGCCACATAATTTCTTCCCCCTTCCTTCCCATGTAGCATTGAAATTCAAGAAGAATCAACATCATTAGGCTCACAACAGGTTTCACAATAAAATAATTCGAATAATAAGACGACGAACCAATCCTGTCAAATCTTGCACATTCTTCGGATTTTGATCTTCAGGAACTGAAAGAAGATTATCTTCTAACTTTCCACTTTGTATATCATTTTGTTCCATTGGTCAAGACTATCTGCAAAAATAGTGAAAATAAACTAAAATGAAACAGCATCAGTTGTACAAAACCACTGATAATTCTGATTTTAGAGCGAAGTACACAGATGATATTAAAACATCCAAAAAAGTAAAAAAGAAAAACATTGATTAATTTTATATTTGTACTGGAAAACAACAAGTCAGACATAGACATGAAAATCTAAACAAATAAGATATCAATTCAAAGAAAAATAAAGGAAATAAATTGAATATATACTCCCATTTTAAAATATGAAATTCTCGATTCATTGATTCTGAATCGCAAAGCTGAATAAAATGACAGTATGACGGTAGACACATATATATATATATATATAAATTTCTCAAGGATCAATATTCATGGGTGTAACAACAGTATCCTCAACAGGGAAACCCTGAAGTAGTCGCATTTTCCTTTCAATAAAACGTGGAATATCTGGCTCAGCAACTGATTCCGATTCTTGAATCATATGATAAATAGCGATAATTTCCTTCGTATTTTGTCCATTGATCCATATACGCCCATTCAATCCACAAGTAATTTCAAATTTAAGATCTCTGCCAATTAAAGATAATAATTTAGAAGTGGGAGACAACAAGCGCCGAACAAGATTAAGACTTGTATTAAAAGTAAAACCAGAAGTGGGTAATACACCTAAACCACGAGCTCGACCATCATCATCGACGCAAGTCAGCTGAAAAATGTTTTATATTTTTATATGTTTTATAATTTTTTTTTTATCAAAATCGAATAAACAGCATAAATGAGGCAAAAAAACCAACAGTTTCCTTACTGAAGAGATTTCTTGTTGAATTTTATGAACGGATTTCAAAAAGAAAAAATTTCTAATCTTAATAAGCACAACAAACCTCAGGTTCGAGATGTTTTGAAGCAAACTTAATCGACGCAAATAATAAATCGCCTACTTTCAAATTCGGCCGATTACTTTTTGTTGCACCTAAAATCAGACATTTTCGATACATCTATTTAAATTTAAATAAATGAAAATCTAAATTAGAACAAATGTATTTTTCAGTACTTCCATTTTTAAAAAATTACACTTATATATTTAATGCGGTGAGGCGCAACACATTAACATTATAAAATTATAGAAAATATAGGAATAAATAACCTTCAAAAGAGAGGAAATTGAGAAAAGCTTGATCAGCTGAACCAATATCAACCTTTATCGCATCTCCATGTGTAGACGTGACCACACCTAGCACTCGATCACCATTACATGGTATGTACCTAATCAAGAAGACCAATATCATACATTGTCAACCAAATCTCAAAAAAAAACATCAACTTAACGTTTCACTAATTCGTAAGCCAAGGAGAGATGAATAAAAGGGAATGAACCTTCGAGAGTGAGTAAGTATCCATTGCTTTCCATTAGCACATATTTTAAGACCTGGTTGTACCACTAACAATTGATCGCCTTCTTCATTAAAACAATGATCAAACCCACAGCCAACAATTACCTAAATAATCTAACATAAAGAAAAGACGTTTTTGAATTCAAACCTCCAAAAATCAATTCAATAAAACCTTTCATGTGAAAATCGTCTTAAAAAAATTTTTCCTACAAATCTAGAAATCAAAAAACTGAGTACTTGAGTGGCAGATGCGTCGTTCTTATCGAGATTAACGACGTCACCCGGCAAAACAACTTCACTCCTCATTTTTTCAGCCTTCCAGTGTACATATAACTTTTTTTTGCTGACGGAAAAAATTTTTAGCAAAAACTGCTATTGTCATGGCAGAATGTGAATGTTAGCACCGATGAAATATATCGAATAAGGCTATCGAATAATTTTTTTGAAAATCATGAAGACGACTATTTATTTATTTTAAAAAAATCAAACAACACTTCTTTTAAGTGCCACAATAATAACCATAAAACAGAAGATAAAAAGATAAAAAGTCGATAAAAACATGCAAATCGTGGGAAAAGAATAAAAAAATATCGACAATAAGTAAAAATAACCGACAATATTAAAATTTTGATAATATGGAAAATGCCCACTTCCTTAACAATTCTATTTTTGATATTTATGGTTTATATTTTTACATCAATTGAAATGGTTAAATAATGCCTTACCTGGAAAATTAAAAGAACAACTGTTAAAAGAATTAGCTCTTAAGAAAATAGAGTGGCTTTTGTTAATCTCATGTATGGCATCGAATAAAGCAACTTGCAAACATCGTGGGAACTTCATAGCCAGCCGATGCATCCAAACCAGTAATGATGAACAATTATTAGAGGAAGATTAAATAATACAGCATACATTTGTTTTTTTTCCAAGAATACCGCTTTATATCGACAAGCCTTTTCCAATTAACTGCAATCATCTAAATCCACTTAAGCACTACTGCTTTCTTCCAATATTTCTC
Source organism: Dracunculus medinensis (assembly GCA_900625125.1). NCBI lineage: Eukaryota > Metazoa > Nematoda > Chromadorea > Rhabditida > Dracunculidae > Dracunculus > Dracunculus medinensis. The sequence continues at coordinate 1,842,913 of UYYG01001156.1, read as the reverse complement.
AAACTTTTCAAAACTTTTCATTTTATTCTCAAGAAATGAAATATAAAACTCATTCCTGCTCCAGCTCCTTTTACATTTTACTAACAAATTCTGCCAAACCACATTCAAAATATTCGCATACATGATAGCAATGATAAAAAGGAGGATAAACTACTTGGGGCAGCTTATTATAGACAGAATAAAATAAATACATTTCCTACTCTATAAAGAGATTTGTCCTGCAATACTGGATTATTAAATTCTCTTCTACCTATTTTGCTATCTTTGCAGTATTACCATTATTAAGTGAAATTTCTAAAAAAGAACATGCACATACTCTTAATTCAGTGGCAGTTACAGATCATATTTGTGCTTTCTTTTATAAGGAATAATAATTTGTTGCTGATAAAAATTTAATAATATTAAGTCATAATTAAATAACTGTAGATTTAGAAAGTACAGAGAAATTAGGTATTATATTGGTTCATTCACCAAATTGCTCCGCAACCGCTTTGTAAAAAAAAATTTATTTCTTCACTATAGCAATTCATTAATTATTTTCATAGCCTTATTATACCAGTGGTAAAAATGATTCTATTAACCTTCTTCCGTAACTTTAGCTTCATCTAACATACTGGTTTCACCTAATATGAGTCTAATATATTTAAAATTCTGGAATGAAAATAAGTTCCTAAATGAACGACTAGTGTCCAAAAATTAATGCAAAACGGTGAAAAAAGACTACTGAAAATAGATTTAAAACTAAGCTCAATGAAAAAACCATAATCCCACTCCCCACCACTTCCAAGTTAAAATACATCCGACCTCGACATAGAGATACTAGATGAAACAATGGTAAATACCGTCGTGCAAAATTTCGTTTTAAGACCGAACTTTAAAAGGAGGGAAATTTGGATAAAACCCAATCTACACAGGCGATGCAGAAAATGAACCGAACAATTTTACCAATATATTTCATTCTACCAAACTGCCGTAAACAAGTCGACAAGCCAAAAAAATGTCAAATCTCCAAGCTGATGACACCTTTATTTAGATAATAGCTGGTGACGACCTCTTCATATGTACGCAAGAAAACTCTCGATGAATTCACATTGCCTAACGGCCTTAATCAATACCAATCGAATGTAAATATCAATCTTTATCAATCGAATGTGATGAAAACAAATATCCTATTATTTTTATTGAAAAGATGCGGACAAATCTTTAGGAGGAAATAATCGACAAATGAATATTTTTAAAATTTAATTTAAAATATTTTAAAGAATACCAAATAAATTTACGAATAAATTTCATTTTTTCCAGCCCAAATATCAATTTCGAAAAAAATACAAGTATTTAGAATTTTTTACCAATATTTCTGATATGTCATTTCAATAATAAAAAAGCTGAAAATGTTAGAAAAAAAATCAAAATTTCACGCAACTTCGAGCGATACTTCAGCGATTATCCAAGAACCGAAGAAATCGAAAAATTCGCGCACTATTCATTAGTGTAAGACGAATGCGATGGACCATATATAATAGATAAGAGATATACAACGGCCGCAGGAGAAGGCGATTGGACCTTCGATTTTATTCCCTGCTAACTGATTGAATTCGTGCGCTTTGATTGAATAAAAAGAATGCTTTAAGACTTATATCCCATTATGGTATTTACGATCGCAAAAAGTCTTTAAAGCAATTAGTCTATGCGAAGAACAGCCCAATACTTCGACGCATACTTGAAAATAATCTGAAATTTTATATTTTTTAAAATTAATGAAAATGAAATCAAAACTCTCAAAGAGATTCAACTCAATTACCTAGTAAATTCAAAACAAAAGTGATGTGGAAAATGCAGAAGTTTCACTTATATTGAAATATAAAGTTATTATTTATTATTTTAATTCACAGTATGGTAGTTAAATCACAAAATGCTTCAGTTAAAAATAAGCAAAATAGGTTCAATTTCTACCGCTTAACAAGATTAAGCAGGATCTATAGATAAAAATGGAATTTAGGTATTTCGTGAACAGCCATATTTGCTTCCACCTCCAAGGGAGTCCTGTGGCGAAAGGATTCCTTGAAATGCCTCAAGAAAATGGCTAAACATAGTCAGAAAAAAATAAAAATGAAAAAATAAAATTCGAAAATGAAAATGTTTTCAAAATCTTTATTTTATTACCATTTTAAGTCAAACAGATTGCATAGCCATCAAACCCATGCGGTCCATCCTTCATACATTAAGGCCAAATTGTTCAAATCTGTTGCCTCATTTATAAGCAAATCAACCTGAAACACTACTTCGTTTTCAAATAAACCAAGGAAACCATTATGTAGAAGAATTAGAAAAGAAGATGAGTGGATAAGATATTGCAATAATCAATAAAGTTTAACTAACTTGTTCAGCAACGGACATAGCTTTATTTATTTTCGTTTCCTTAACATTCGATTCTGGACATTCCTTATCGTAATTAGCATCAATTCCTTCCAGCTTCAATCGCATTCGATGTGAAATATTTTTTGCGTGAATGTTTTGTGGTTGTTGCGGTTTAAAACAATTGTTGTTATCTTCAACAAAATTAAAAAAGTTTCAGTTTTACTCCCTCATTTGCTATGCACATTTCTCTAAACATTAAATAAACATTCTTTATTCAGGCCACCACTTCCCAGGTGATACCCATCCATGAATGAATCTTTTGAAAACTTGATCACGATTTATATGAGTTTTACAATCAACTGATTTTATTTTTTATTACATATGACATCATTATTACAAATGTTGAAAACGTAATGTTTTACTTCTTAAATAAAATTTTCACTTGCAAAATTCACATATTTACTAACGCTTAGATTACGTCTAAATTTACAAATAAAAGTGGTGATAACATTATTTTGAAAATGGTTTTAGCATCGAGGATTCCTTGAAAAGGCCTTGGCACTGCCAAGAGCTTGTTGAAATGAAAATGCGATGTTTCCCTAATTTATTATTTAAAGCATTATTTATTACTGACCTCAAGCCGCCAGAGATACTTTAATTATTTTTTATTAATTATTATACATTTTTTAATGGAAGTTAATTTCTTAATTAATTGTAATTAGGAAAAGGAATTGACCTCAACTTTCTAGGAATTGACAATTAATCTGAGTCCAAATCTAAGCGCAAACCTAAACCTCCCGTTAAACTACCAACGAAAAATGGTCGGCTGAAAATAAATTGTTCGGTAAGTGTGGCGCCCTTACCAAATTAATTAATTAATTGCTTCGTTTTCAAATTTTTATTAAATTTGACTTGAATATATTTCCAAAAATTTTTCTTATTTTCTTTTTAATATATTTTTTTAAGTTATTGCATTTTATCTTTTTTTGTTATTATTTTTGGTTTAAAGTTTAAATACCCAAGTTTGACGCTATCAGTAAAAGTTCTATTCAAAATTGCTACGAAACAATCTGTCCTTCCTGCCACTTACCATGCGAACTTTTCAATAATCTAAACTGTAATCGCGTGGCATCTATTATTATTATTAACCCGGTCAACTCATTGTTTACAGCTGCATTATACCACAAAAAATATTTTATAAAGAAATAGAAACTGACCTGCAATATTATTTGGTGAAAAATTTTTTGAAATAATATTGTTTGATTTGGCTCTCGATTTAGCCAAAAGAAGTAAATTGTCATAAACACTAAAAATATAGCATATAAAGATAAATGCCATAAAAAAATAAAATTGTGAAGCAAATTTATGATGAAACTATCGCATCGAAAAAATAAATAAATTCATAAGTATATGAAGCACAATTTTTTTCAAGAACATTCGCTATTATCAGGCGGACTCATTTCACTGGCTTATCGGATTAGATAAATATGCCAGAGTCCCTTAAGAATAGAAATACTGGTGAATCGCCAGCATCGCCCTTTTAGAAAATGCACTTGTACAAGTGCACTTCTTGATTAAAATTTCAAATTTAAAAACACTTAATGGAGCCTAAATATTTTTCCTTGAATGAAATTTACCCATTAATGTTATCGACAACTTGACGAAAAAGTTGAACACAAACGGAAAAATCTTGACTAGGATCATCAAGCATTCTGTGTCCTTTAATTAACGGACCACTAAATGACTCTTTATAAAACCTTAAATATAATCGGAAATTTGAATCGATCTGAAATTAAACAATTTGGTCAACAGGAATTGTTTTTACGAAAAAAGAAATTAGCAAGTTTGATTATTATAAAGTTAAACAGTGATTAAAATTAAGATTTTCATAATCTACAAATTATAATAAAAAAGGAGAGGAGATAAACAGCTTAATAATAAAAATTTCGAAAATTTTTTAGAAAATTTTAATTAAAATTTAGAAATTAAATTTTGTAAGGACTAACCCGAGCCAGTGATCGTAATAATGGCCGCAAATCAGTCATCATTTCATGATGCTGAGTTATTGCTTCTTTCAATTCTTTTCCAGCTTCAACACGTTTACAATCAATATTTTCGACTGAACTTCTTTGTTCATTTGGTGTTTTATGGTTTGTGCTTAATGTTTCAAGAATATTTGCGACACGAGTTAAAGCGCGATGTAAACGTTCACTTAAAGAAATTATTCATGATCTACATTACGATAAATTATTATAAAAAAATTCACAAAAATTAGAAAGAAATTCAATATTTTATATATTAAATTCAAAAATTCTAACCCATTCAAATGCCATGACGCAGAGATTTCTTTGAGACGAACAGCAAATAACGACCGATTAATTTCACGAGATTTTTCAGAACGACTTTCAGTTCCTTTAAAATAAATTCCAAATTGGTAAAATAATGATATAAAAATTGAATAAATAACAGATGTGAGGATAATAAAATTTGAAAGAACTGATTCAAAATGGAAAAATAAAAGGCTAACCGTAAACAGCTAATGTTACTGCAGTACCAACAGCTGTATTTGAAAAAGTGCTATCGTGCGTGCATGACCAATCGATTAAAGGTTGATAAATAAAAGCGTCCATTGCTCTCAATAAAACTTCCTTATTCACCCGAAGCTTTGTAAGCACATGCTCACATGACAACCGAAAAGTACCCTGCAATAAATTTCTTTTACAGTACAATGTTGAACTTTAACTGTGGTCTTATAACCTAGTGAAATAAGCATATATAACTGAAAAACCCTTCAACAAATTAAGAGATCTAAATCTTTGGAAGTAGCAATATTGTATTCTAAATGTGAGCTAATGAAAATTTTCTTTTTTCGTTGTTTTTCTACTTCTATATAAAGTACCCACAACCACCCACAATAAAATCTGAAAAATTAAACAAAATTCAAAAAAATGCGTTGAAAACCATTCAAATTTCATTATGCATTAAATAAGAAAAGGTTGTGAGCAAAAAATTAAAACAATTTAGCAATAGATTGCGAAAAACTAGTTTAAAACAAAGAATGAAGAAATTTTTAATTATTAATTTGCCAATATTTGGTAAACTAATACTTCAATTTGAGTAGGTCCAAGTGCATGTACGATATTACCAGTAAGGCGAAACGGCACTGTTTCTGGCACTCTAAGAATACGACCCTAGAAAACGGTTTTTATTCAAATATAAATATAAATTTCCTGTTAATTAACTAGCTGTTAATACTCGAGCAAAAATTCTTGTTCAGAAATTATTTGGCGACAGAAGTACATGTGACTTACTATCACCACTCAGATATTTTAAGGTTAATTCCTGTCGACGATTGGAAACGAATCTGAGCATTTCAAAATTCCAAAATGATAATTTTTATATATAATTTACATATTTTTATATATTTTTGTAATTTTTATTTTTATTATGTTTCAAAATGATAATTTGAACCAGAATTCAAAACAGCCATATTTTTAGCAAAACCGCATGAGTGTGAAAAGTCAGAATAATCAGACGGTGAATACCTTATCAAAACAAATATTATAATCGATATGCATCAATTGACCAGAATCAAGGTTTACAAGAATGTTGTCCAAATGCCGATCACCAAGACCTAAAATACTGCCAATTATAGACATCACCGCAGCTGATCGAGCGAAACGTTCTGTTACATGATACCACGTGTCGGCGCTTCCAGCACGTAACCAAAACTCTCTGAAATCCGCATAATTTGATAATAAATTTCAAAAAATACAAAACAAATCTGAAGCAAAAACTGGAAACCTACTTCATAATCGATGCCAAAATTCCTGGACAACAAATTATGGAAAAAGTGGTTAATCTACGATCCTCACGACATTCTATTTCTTTTTAGATTATTTTCCGCTTATCTTTAATTTACATTTCTGCTATTTTTGATCTGTAGCTTATAATTTAAGCATACAGCTAAGATTCTTTCTGAACGATAAATTTAAATGAATTTATAAATAAAAATAGTGTTAAGACCTTGATAGAAGATCTTGTGGAGTTTCCTTAATTAGTTTTTCAACAACACCTTTAACAACCAGCAGCGGCCATTTTTGACGATCATTTATCACTTCTGGTGAGATTTTCTAAAAATGAATAATACATAATACATGATGGTATTTCATAATATTCTAAAATATTGACAAGGATTTCACAAAGAATAAAGCAAAGCGCAAATGAAGAAGTAAAATATGTTAATAAAAATCCTTTTCTCTATATAAAATTATTTATAAAATGGACAACCTCAGTAATAAAAAAATATGCAACTAAAAATAAGATAAAATGAGTGCGAACATCGGAATATTTTACAATCGGACTAATCATTCTGGTTTCTTACAATGATTTAAACTGTAATCAGCTGCACATTATTATCATCTGAACTTATTACAATAAAACTTCAAATTATAAAAAAAAAAAACAAGAAAAATCTTACGTTTGATTTGAATGCAATTTTCAAGCGGTTGAAAAACAATTCGCTAGGTCGTTCCACTCCAACTTGGTTCTTTTCAAAATCTTTTGCCTAGAATTTAAGTTATAGTAGATTATATAATATAATCTCCACACTTCATAATTACAGCATAATAATGAAGCATATAAAGCATAATAAGTATACCAGTTGTCTCTGTTGCCATTTTCTATACAAATGAAACAAAGGAGTGGCACCATCGACCCACTGTATCAAACCAGAACGTGAACCAAGTGGTGTTACAGAATAAGTGATTGCTGAATAAGGTGGCGATTCTATTCGCTTTTCAGTCATAATCAAATTGCAAATGCATAAAAATTGCATGATACGTTCATCCAAATGCAAATCTTCTTGGCCTTTGAAAAGAAAAGAATATCTGGAAAGAATGCAATCAAAATCGAACAAAAACCAGAAAGAATAAATAATTCGACAGAATTCAAATAAAGTAGGAAATAAAAATAGTATGACATTTATAATTGAAAGATTGGATGGAAATTTATGGCTCAAGATGAATGAAAATCACTCTTTTCCATCTGATCCAATAAACGAAAGCTTCTTAGGCCTTGTTTTTGTGGGGAGAACAAAGACTTGTTTATTGATGCTTTCGATGAAAATCAAATCGCAGAAATCGACTGACTCTTGGCCAGGCAACGGTATCTGAATTTTGAATTAATGGATTATTAATTCCAATTAGTCCAATTAAAACTGTTACAATGTAATTTCAAATACAGGTAAAACTGATTTCGATACTCTAAATTACGCATATTGAGATGGAAAAATACAAAAAATAATCTCATATGCCTATTTTAAATTAATTCAAAAATAAAATTCCACTGAAAAATGTACTTTTGTATGAAAAAGTGACGAAAGACAAGGTGAAAGATCACCAATTTGTAAAATTGATGAAGGTCGTTTGCTTGATCCTTGCGTAAAGTTATATAATAACTGAAAATGATATAAAAAGACGGCTATAATTTAAAATAAAAGGTACCTAATTATTATTTTTAAAATACCTGTTTAAAAGGTAACCAGGCTTTAGATAGTTCACTTTTATTTATTTCATAAGATTCCAATGCCGCAGCAATTTGGTCTCCATATGTATCACGAAACTGTTGTTCATCTGCTGTTAAATAATTTTTACCACAACTTCTTTCGTACAAATCTTCAATAACATAGAATATCTGCAAAATCTGATTTAATACGTATACTATATATATATATATATATATATATATAGCACTCACCAATTCTAATCAGGCTCGCACTTGTATACATATAAATATTTCAAATCATGAGCAACAGCTAACCATGGAAGTAAATATAGTATTTTTTTCCTTAATTATTTGCAACTTTTCAACATTAGTCAGATGTGGATTGGCAAAAGTTCGTGTACTCTCTAATTCTATTTGCGCAACACGTTTGTTGATTTCATGATCAAGATTGGATAAAACAAATATCCAACGTTCTTCACTTAGCATATTAATGCGTTGAAATTCCTGAATGAGATCATTTAAAAAATTTGCATTGCTTAATTTCGCATTGCAAAATCAAATTTTTTCTTTAAAATCAAATTTAATGGAAGATAAGTTACTTTTATAAACACAGATATATTGGCAACTAAAGTTGGATAATTTTTCTCCAATTGATGAACAATTCGCTTACAACAATCGAACATAAATGAATGAACCTAAAAAGATTCAAATGCAAAAATCGTGACATATAACCAATTCTTTTTTATTATATTTGAAGAAAAAAAATTAAAAATATTGAATTACAGAATTTTATTGACTAACCTGACTGCTTCTATCTTTATCGTCAGAAGAAACATCTACTTGGAATGAATTTTGTTCATCATTGAAATCCTCATCATTATCATCATTAATCTCCACTGGCTCAGTCACTCCAACAACAGCAGGATAACAAAGGGAATGAGGAGAAATAATAGCTATACGTTCAAGAAGAGTGCAGATTGTATTGCGAACAGTTATCAGAGGATGATTCAGGCGCGCAAAAAGTTGCGGCAAAATTTCTATAAAAAACATTAGTTGAAATAGCTGGCGAATGATGGCAACTTATAGAATAACCTAATTAGGTAGAATTTCAGAAAAGAGCCAACCTTTCCAAACCAGTTCATTTGTGCGCTGCATCTCTGAGTTAATGAGAGGACTAAGTGGCTCGGAATAACGAACTAACAAATCCAAAATACGTAACATAGAAATAACATTTCCAACATTTTTCTGGAAAGTATTATAAGTTCTAATGATGGTAGTTATAAATAACTAAAAATTTTCAGACAATTCCCCTGGAATAAAATAAAGAAAAAAGCAGCAAAACAAAATAAAAAAATTACCAAACCATCGCTATTTCCATTGTTACCGCTCAAATTGATATAAATAAAATATGAACGTATGCAATAAGCCGAATAATATGTTATACGAGATTTTGAAGTCATAATCAAAGTATAGATCCTAAAATATAAAAAATAAAATTAAATAAGTACAATTAAATCTATTAATCTTTAATTAATATTAATTTCAATTGCTATTTTGGAAACATAGTTATCAGCTCAAATGCTTAAATAAATAAATAGATAAAATTAATTGAAATTGAAATAAGGAAAGCATAAAAAAAGCAAACAGAGAATATTTGTACATACAAAACCACTCAATTTCATCATCATTTTGAATACACAAAAGTATAAAAATTACAAACTGCGAAAAATTTAAAAAAAACCAATTCTGTCTATTAGAAATAAACAGAAATAAATTAGGTAAGTACCTTCTAAATAAATTATCATCATGAACGACACCCAAGATTCTCGAAACAACATTTTCAAGAGAATCTTCATTATTTGTTACTGATTTTATAAGATTTTCCAATGTAGACAAAGACAACTTTACTTTATTCTCCTGAAATGTTCGAAATAGAAAAGAAAATATTAATAAAAATTTTAAATCTAAATCCTAAATCAAATCCTAAGAAATTTCAGCACCAATAGAAATCTTGGATAAAATTTGAAAAAAAAGATCAAAGGAAGGATTTATTTTTATATTCTAATATACCATGCATATCCATGAAAAATTAACGAAAAAAAATTTCATATACTTTTAATATCATTTGTATTTCGTCTATTTCATCTTTTACCACTTGGATACCATATGCATTCTCGTACTCGTTTGCAGCAGTTAATTTATATACCCAATCAGCCAGAAGGAAACGAGATTTTCTAAGATTTGGCAAAATACTGCACGATATACTTAATAACGAAGCAACAAATTTGTCTGCCATACCTAAAATACTATAAATTCAATTTCCAAAACTAAAAAATAATTAAGTTTAGAAATCGGATAACGAATTCAAAAAATAAAATAAATATTCAAAAAAATAAAGAAAATTAATTACCTTAATTAATTTAAAAATTGATTACCTCTTTTATTCACATTTAGAAAATATGGAAAATTAGAAGCTTCACTATAAATGAAATGCATCAATCGTCGTGAAGAACGACTATACATTGAATTTAACAATGATGGGTTGCAACTGAGCATTAAAGCCAACTTCATTAGTGATTTTACAAGCGCATTTAAATTCTCGTTTTTTACTAAATTATCTTTCGACAAAACCATGGCTGTGTCCTTCAATTTCCATGAATATAACAAGAAAAACAAGGAAAAAAGAGTTCTACGAAGCTGATCATAATGAAAATTTAAAATTAAAATTTTAAACTAATCGTAATAAAGAAAGGTATACAAGAATTTTTAATAACCTCCGATCCAATTCGATTAAATTGTTGTATAAGCGAGCCAAAAAGATTAGCATGTGGCACAGCTGGCAAACCATTAAATATTAGATTATTTTTGAAAAGAAGTTGGTCAATTTCATCAGCTGAAGAATCCAATAATAGCTCAAAAGTCATAGCTTCGTCAATCTCATTTAAGTCATGGCAATCAAGCTAAAAAAATAATAAAAATTCTGCAACTTCAATTGTATTTCCAAAACTTCGTAATAACTTTGAAAAATAATTTTATCAATGAATTCCAAGAATAACCTTAATCCACTTTAAATTTAATAAGATTAATTCGATTAATTTACATAAAATTGCAATCTCATGAATCTTACGATAAGCTCATTATTTTAGATGTTATTAGATGACATTAAATTTAGACAGTAATTGAATGATTTTAAACAGTAAAAGATCAAAAGGTTGTAAATGATAGAGACTGGCAACAAATAATAGTAAGAATTAAAATATCAACAAATTACATAAAAATTGACCATATCAACGAATTTTTTAATTTATAAAGGTTAAAAGAAATATCATCTATCTGGATAACAGAAGGATGAAGTAAAATAAAGGGAATAAGAAGAAAAATAATCTCGATGTTTAAATGCTTAGATATGCATTAGGATACCTCTTTTTACTTTTTTTCAGTTAATTTAATGTTTAAATTAAGCTTCCGGTTAAGAAATGGAAGAATGTAATTAAGAGATTAATTAAGAAATATATTTACTGAAGACAGGATATCAAAATCATGATTTCGTAAATAAAACAACGTACCAATTTCACAACTTGCAAACTTTCAATAATTTTACTTTCATGAGGCAATTTTTTGGACAAAAGAGTGCACCATATCTTCAAATCACTCTTTTTTTTGATGGCAGAGCAGCATTCCTGAACAAAATATTTATTTCAGTTCAGTTTAAAAAAAACTTGTTTCTCACTCACTAATTTCTAGTGAGACTCCTTTTTCAAAAATTATTTGCCGGCCAATTCTGATTTTTTAATTAAGAAAAAAAATTTGATTGAAAAATTAAGCATCTTAGAAATTACCAAAAAAACGGCATCATTATGATATGCTTTACGATTCTTAGCGAAAAAAAGAGATAACTGATGATGAGCAAGGCGCAAATTGGAAGTTTTGCGGGCAATTCGGGCAAATCCAAGATGGAAAGCTGGATCATCGGAAAATAATTTCAGTGGAAGTATACCGTTTCTATGATGGTCGTCGATCCATGAACTCAGTTGTTGGCATATAGTTATCCTATTAAGCATATGAGCATAACTTGATTTCCATAGCAAAGATGGATTGATGAAATTCGAAGCAATCTATTAAAAAATAAAAAAATAATAATGAAAATAAACCAAAAGCCAAATAAATAAAATAATGGCGAAGAAATCAGCAAAAGACCTTATGACTGTCCTTAACTGCACTAGCGATCAAATGAAGAACGCTTGCTGTCGTATGATCACCCAAGTTCGTATCCATGATCATAAGCATCTGAGCATCTTCACCCAGACGGCGGGTTAAATCAATTATATCATTCCTATAAAAAATAAAGTTCGAATCGAACAAATGAATAAATACATCAATGCTATTGTGCCAAATCAGCCTTAATTGACGATAACCAAAAATGAATATATAAACGTTTTAAAAAGCAAAACGGAATGCAAAAATTTCATAAAAACAAAGATTTAAAAACTATAAACCTAAAATCACGAGGTGATGAGCAGGCAATTTCCCACAATTTTAGTTCATAATTTATGAAATGATCATCCATATCCCATGTTGTTTTAGGCGCAATATTGTGTTTTAACATGGGATCAAACATCGATAATTCTTTTAATCTGCAAAAAAATTCGGGATAACTAATTTTCTTGATTTCTTCTGGTTTTCTTAAACAATTTTACCTCATCCATGATTCTTCCTCGAAACCTTCAGGCACTTCATCACAGGTTTCATCATTTTCTTTAAGACTGAATGCTTGAAATACTTTATTAGTTTCACTACGACTCCGAAGACAACATAAACAAATAAATATCTAAAATAAAGTTACTATTAATACTACCAATGCTAAATAATACTAATGCTTAATGTTAAAATATAATCGGATATTTATTTAGTTCTTACTTCCTTCATCATCATGATTTGTTTTTTAATCAAATTAAGAATTAAGAAACTTACGAATTGCTTTATCATTTTACGAACACCTTCTGATAATTTCCGCTCAGAATCTGTAGCGTACTTTAATAAACCATCTAGAGCTGTTTCAATCCTGAAAAAATATAAAAACTCATTATTTTAAAATATTTCAGTCCTCAACATATTTTAAACATCAAAGAAATCCAAAAATTTGTAGAATTTCTAAAATTTCTATATAGATTTATTTGTAAAGAAATTGAAGTAAAAATTAGTTTTGATGTTTGACGTTAATTAGTTAGAAATCAAATGGCCGAAATTTAACCAAAAATCTTGAGTTAACAACTAGCTCCATAAAAAGTAAAAGTAAAATTTTTTCAAATGGAATAAAAAGGACAAAAAATAGATTAATGAAGCAAATGACTTGAAAAAAGATAAAATATAAAATATAAATACCTTCCATCTGCCAACAAAGAAACAAATTCCAACCACTCACTCGACTCACAACAATATTTTTCACACCATGCAGCAAGGCCGACAATAGCTTGAGGTTTGCCTAGTTTTATTAAAGCGCGAGACATAAATGCTATACAAGCCAGTGCATTTATTTGAAGTGGATCAGTGCGAGTTGCTGAAAACTTCAAAACTTGAAAAAAAAGTGAAAAAATTCCTATGATTTTATAAGATTTTCTCAAACAAAAAGTGCAGTCAAGAAATATTAGTTAAGAAATCAGAAATAGTCAAGGTATAATGATAATAATAAGGTATAAAACATCTAGGGCAAAAACCCTTTGCAATTATATATTATTTGCCTAATGGTCAAGAATGAAATAGAACTATAAGCGCATACCTCCTTTAGAATTATCATTATTGCTCTGATCTCGTTTAACGATGGAACAGCGTTCAGCAATTCTTAAAGTGAAAGTACCAAGCCTAATAACTTGAGCATAATTTCCATTCATGCAAGCGACAGCCATCATTGGTAAATATATTCTCGATAGCCAACTCGAGCAACTTGTTTGATTCGTTATAAAAAATTGCTGTGATACCTAAATAATCAAAAAACTGACAAATTAACTGATAAAACTGATGTGATACGAAAATATGAGAAGAAAAAGGCAGAGTTTATGCTGATAAAGCTGGAAATATGGAGAAAGTGATAAACCGAGTGATGATTGTGACTAATGTGACCATGAAACAACTTTAAAAAAAAAAAACAACTGCATAAACTCCAAAATTGAAACCTGACTAATGGTAGAAATAGCAAATGTTGATCCATCTCTTGCATAAGACATTAATTTTTCTAGTATTTCCAAGGTTTCAAGTAACACACGAACACGAAACCATTGTTCCGCCGTAGTCAATATATCATCTTCTGGCTTAATATCCCCAGCTTCATGATCATGAAATCCTGCCTTCCTCTTTGAGTGGATAACAGTGGCTATAGTTTTGGTACAAGTTTGTACTATGGCTTCATTGTTATTTGATTTTCGTGAAGTTAGTAAATTACGGATTTCTTCTGCAAAAGTTAAGGCAAAGATTTCAGAGCAATTACTTTAACGAATATTTGAAAATAATGCAAATTGGAAAGAATTACTAATGTTCATTAAGGCAAAAAAAAATTATATTCATAATTAAAGAAAAATCACGAACTTTCGAATGCAATATAAGTTTGTAAAGCTTTTCCAAGAGGAGTTTTCATTCGGTTGTCTATACAAAATTGCGCTGTTTGTGCCAAAGCCCATCGCCACATTGTTGCATAATCTAATTTACTATTCTCATTACCTACTGCATTTATATACAATTTTTCAATAGCATTCACAAACCAAAATTCACTATCCCTCCTGAAAAAGATTTCCATAAAATTCTACATAACTATCATGTTGTTTCACAAATCGCGATAGATAAATTAATGTATTTATATATATATTTACTAATTCTATATCTTTTTTGTTTGCCATATATAATTTCCTGTAATTTCCGACTCAAAACTTCTATTGGTTAAACATTACGATAGCGAAATCTATTACAATTTTTGTTTTCTTCTTTTTAAGAGAAGGAAACTGAGGGTTGAACGCCGTGTATGAAACTATATTTTATTCATTTTTTTCGCTTTTTTTGTTAAATAAATTTGAATCTTGTAGACTGCTTTATATAAAGTAAGAATTTTCCGTAAAATTGAGTAGTGTCTCATATAAATGGTGAAAAATAAGATAAATTATGCCGAATAAAGAATAACTGTAAAAAAAAGAACGATTTGAGCCAAATGAAGAAATAAAAATTTATAGATTTAAGATGCCTTTTTACGAAAAAAACTATAGTAAACTTACTTATCTTTGTAAAACGAGGGTGCAATGCCTTTAAGAAGAAAATCGGTGATTATTTTAAAATGTTCGCCAGTAAAATGAGCATTTAAAATCTTTAACTGGGGAAATTCAATCATATTATACGTAATATCACTCAAACCATTGCTAAAATTTTTGATGCATTTTTAAATAAGAGATCTAAAGAAATAATAACACCAAAAAGAAATTAAATATTACTGCAAATACATCAATATACATCAATAATAATAATGATAAAAATAATACCATTTAGTACCATTTTCTTGAAGAACTGAAATGAAAACAAAGAAAAATTTAAAGAAAAGAAAAAGACCTCAAAAACACTGCAGGTGGAATAGCTTGCCACAAACCAAGAGCCATATCTCGATCACATTTTCTAATGCGATCAAAAATTCTATAAACATTTCGTGCCAAACTAGGCATATCATTCATTAGTACATACTCAAATACTTCAAGACGACGTAAGACCATAAAATAACGTATTCGTATACTTTGGTTTGCTGCAATAATACATAGATGTATATATTTATTTGAAAACATTTTTATTGGGGTTATTTGGGTACAAATATAATGATTAAAATTACTAATACAATATTATAGGCAAAACAATAAAATCTGACAATAAATTTTAAAAAATTTACATCGAGGATCAGTGTTAGCCACTCCAGACGTAGATTTTGCAGATACATCTAAAATTTTCTTTGGCAAGGAATGCCTTAGAAATGATTCGAATAACGCATTTCGAACTTCAATCATTTCTTTATGGTTCAAAACTTTTTGTAATATCTCAGATGACATGCCAAAGCTGATCCCATAAATCCAGTCAATGACCAAACATCTAAATAAATCCAAATTAATCAAGATAACTTTTACCTTCAATTTTGATAACAAACTTCCGTGGAAACAGCGTGGAACGTTAGAACGCTAATTGACACTGCAAGCCAAGAGATCATTGTCCACACCCTTTCTAAGCATCGTGTGGATATCGCTTGCTTGTCAGAGGTCCGCCTTCCTCACTTTGGGTCTCGAGAAATTATATTAATCCTGGTTCAGAGCAAAGATACTGGCTACATCACTGTGGTGCTTTGAATAACTCAGGACGAAATGGCGTAGCGATTGTCATGTCTGACAAGACCCATTCCGCTTTGATTGAGTGGAAACCGGTAAACGACCGTATGGCCTATGTCCGTTTTAAGGGTAAATTCTGCAATATCTCGGTCATCAGTGTCTATGCTTCAACGCTGTCGGCAGATGACCGTGATAAAGACAAGTTCTATGCGGAACTTCAACTGCTAACGAAGCATGATATGATCATAATCCGGGAAGACTGGAATGCTCGCGTAGATCATAATGTAGCTGCGATGACCTCAACAATTGGCAAATATGGCATCGGAGACCGGTGTGCCAATGGGGAACGTCTTCTTCGTTGTGCCGAAGAGCATGAACTTTTTGTTAGTAATACTAATTACTAATACTAATTGCTTGCGGCATCATAGAAAACATCTAGTCACATGGAACTCCCCGGACAACCAACACTTCAACCAGATTGATTATATCTTAATCAGTCGCCGTCGGAAGAGTTCCGTACTAGATAGTCGTTCCTATCGCGGAGCTGAAACGAGCAATCTTCATGGATTTGACCATGTTATGGGTTCGAGCCAAGATCCGCATAAAATTGACAACTCGCAGAAAAAAGCATCCCCCAAGTTCCTTCAACTATCTCAAACTAAAAAATTCGGGGATAATGAGTGCATTTCAAACCGAATTATTGAAGCATCTCAATGATACAAATATCAATGATTTCTCTGGAACGGCAAATGAATACTGGTGCAAACTAAAGGAATGTCTCCGAAAATCAGAAACTTCCACGCTAGGGCATACTAGTAGGAAGTGCGCTAGTTGGGTATCGGAAGCAACTGTCTGTCTGAAAAAGCTGCCAAAGCACGAATGTCAGGTAATCCTAACTACCGGGTGCTTCGAAGATTTGCAACGAAAGAAGCAAGGCGGGGCAGAAATCTCTATTGGAGTGACATGGTCTCAAGAATGGAGGTGGCGGCTCGATTAGGCAACAAAAGGAAACTATTCTGCCTTCTTCATAAAGCAACTATGACTCGGGGAACGATCAATGAAATTAAGATAATGAACTCTTTGAGGCCAAACTTAACCATAAAGCGCCCTCTGTTGCCCCTGATACGTTTGCCGAAGCATACGTTTGCAACTGCGAGCCTCCAACACAAGAAGAAATAATTTCAATTATCCATAAGCTTAAGGCCAACAAAACTCCAGGAGAAGATGGTCTTAGAGCTGAGCTTTTGAAATGCTATCCATTGTCCTTCATAAGGCACCTTCAACAAATGTACTCTTTAGTATGGAAAAAAGAAATATTACCAGATGACTGGAGTAAAGCAATTCTGCTCCCAATTCTCAAGAAATTCTTCCGGTTGACGAAACCTTTATGGAATTGTCGTGAAATCACTATAAAAACGAAAGCCCGCATCTATATTGCCGTGATCCGTTCGATCTTATTGTATGGTTCTGAGACATGGGCAATGAGAGTGGAAGATATTGAGAAGTTATCTGCCTTTGACCATCCTTGTCTAAGGTATATTTTGCGGATTCGCCTAGTGGATAAAATCTCACAAGATCCTTTATTCAAATACCACTTGCATAAATAATGTTATCACAGAGCGCCGCCTTCGCTGGTTAGGGCACGTTCTCTGTCGCCCACCACAGGACTCGACACATATTCCGTTATTTGTTATTTGTTAAACTTTGGGATGGGTGGCGTCAAAAGCGAGGTGGGCCCAATCAAGACCTGGACTGATACGGTGAGAAAAGATTTTGAACGTATAGGTGGACAAGCAATATATGGACTTAGAAGATGGAAAAAGGAATGACTTCCATTACTGTCGACGATGGCATCAGACTGCGCCGCTTGGAAGCGTCTTACCTTTGCAGCCGTTGGAGGCAGCCTAACCAGTAATGGTGAGAGCTGTTAGAAGAAGAAAAAAAAATAACAAATTTCCAGCCATGAAACAACTGAATGTTTAAAAAATAGAAAAAAACATGAGAATTTTGAAGGTATATGCAGAAAAAGAATGAATTTAAGGCATATAAAAAAGTTTTAGTAAAAAAAAATTTTATCAATAATCAATAATATATTTTAGACCTGACCTCGTTTCCAACCACATATTTTCATCGAACAATAAAAGTTGCGCAAGTGTACGAAGAATTACTGGCAAATGTTTCGCCGTAAAGCCCTCCTTAACCAATCTACTATTTTCAGCGAACCAAACACTATTAGCGACGAAATTTTCATGTCTATAAAAAAAAATATATAAAAATTTTCTCAAGAAATAATAACACGTTTCTATAGTCTATTCCACAACTGAAGAAAAAAAATAGTTAATGATTTAACTTGCTTTTCTGAATGAAGTTTGGCCAAATAAAGTAGGCCGAAATGACAAACTGGATGTCGATTTATGAACCACTTTTCTGCAATGGGCAGATCGACCATTAAAAATGTGAATAAACTCGGTGAAAGTCCCATCATCTTAAAAATTGTGAAAGTGAAATATGAGAAACAAATAATCACTCAATAATTCTGTCGTCACTAAATTAAATAGTATTTCTTAACTCTCATCGATCTAATTCGGTGGAATTCCAGATATAATGCACTAAAAAATAAAACTAACTGCTATGAAGGAATTTTTTATAACTGCCAAATCGGTAAAAGCCTTCAACAGAAGTAGAAAGCACTTCTCTTCATGACGCAAAGCACGGTAGTTTATTTCTTTACAGTCATAGTTTTTTAAAATGGATATTGATCCTGAAATTACAATGTAAAATAAAAAAATTGAAAAAGGCCAAAAGTTTTAACATATGGAAAAAAATATTGGAAGAAATGAAAAAGTAGAATTACCTAATAATAGGTTTGTAACGCATTTGTATGCCATTTGTAAAGTATTCAATGATTTAGGCAAAAGTAATCTACTATAAAAATCGCTCATCGCTCGCGCATTCTTTACTGAAACAAGCTCCATATTCGTATGAATATTTTGATCATCTAATATAAAATGAAATATTTGGGTAAGATATTCTGCAGGAAGTTTTTCAAGCACCTGAAACTAGCAAACAATATAATGTAAAGTGAAACGAATATTAACTTTTCTTATTTATTTATTTCATTCTTCTTTCATAAAAAATTCCACTTAAATTTTGACCAGTTACCCATCAATTAACCTTTTCAAAAAATGAAATCAGGGAAATATTGATTAATCTGTCAGCAGCTGGATGAGCAGCCATTCGAATAATCATAGTTGCAGAAATTGTTAAAGTATCCAATGATGAAGATATTTGTAGAGCAAACCATAGAACTTCTTTCATAAAAAGAAATATGTAATTTATATCAGCAATTTCAATAGTATAAATCAGTTCTAACTGTTTGCAAACTCGAACAAAAATCTAAAAGAGTAATACGATAAACTATTTATAATTTTTTTCGTTCACCGCGATAATTTTAAAATTTAGCTTTTCAAATCGAAACAAGATGAATAGTGAATGATTATTAGAAAATTTAACAATTAAATTTTTGGAACTTTTCCACAGTAAAAAATCTCATTCGAATTATTAAAATTATTAAAATATTAAAAAAATATTAATATTAATATTAAAAAAATTTAAAAAATGACCCTAAGCGCAACCTCGCAAAATCATCTCCAAACCTTACTCCTAGATATCTCATAGAGTTTGTTATATACGTTTAACACTTCTGCCTCTGATATCCCACAAAAGCCAAATCCCATAAATCTTCCTTAACTCTCTTTTCCAATACCCTATTCCTAGTTATCTTCATGCCACTTATTGCACACCAATAATTTTAAAATGCAGCCTCAATAAAAGTGGATTGCAAAATTTGATGAGATATTAAGACAAGAAATGGGTGCTCTCAAGGGGTTGGCTATAAGAGCTACAAATGAGTTTAAGAAGGTTAAAACAGCCAAAAACAGCTTAGAACAAAATCAATAATGGATTAAAAATTTCACTTTTGAAAACCACTGTCAGATTTTGTATGCAGCATAACAAGCTTTTTCGGAATATTATAAAAGAGTATGGCAATATATTAAAGAGCCTAAAGGGGTTCAAAAAAAGTCTGTAAGTGTCCAAAAAATTACGACAGAGTAAGATCTAATATATTATTAATGAGGAAAAGTGTGTAGCGGGTGAATGGTATGGGAGCCTAGGGGGCTTCGCGGAGTTTTAAAATGGTAAAATAATTCTGAGTGGCAAAGATGTAAATGATGATATGCGAGGACTAAGAGCAACTGAACAATGTGAATCATGAAAATGTTAAAATAGAATTTAATAAGGACGGAAGAGAATTTTCATCTGATGGCAACATATCGGTAGTTAGAAGAGAAGAAAAATTTTTTCGCGAATATACGCCCAGTAATAAAATAAATATATGGATTGTACTAAAGCAATGAAAATTACCAAATAGTTTTATAAAGTGCAAAAAATTGCAAAAAATTAAGTTATCAAAAGATAAAAATAACAAAAGAAACCTGCTTAGTGAATGAAACAACAGAAGGATTTAATGGTTCACTATTAACAATATTTAAAATAGTAGCCAACGCTTGCAGCAAAAGACATATTTTTTCCACAGCAATTTCAGAATCTTGATTTTCATTATATAGGTCCTGAAATTATGCTTTATCTAAAAATGAACAATGCAATAACATAAAACTGAATATAGCAAATTTTCTAAAATAAACTATGAGAAATAAAGCAAAAAAACCAAAAAAAATAAGAAAATCCATAAATATTCATTAAACTAAAATATGGAATAAACAAAATAACCTTAATATGTGAATCGGTGTCATCTAGAAACTGATTCATGAAATTAATAGCGTTAGGAATAACTTCCAGCCAAAATGGTTTTAAATCAATAAGCAATTTACGACATTTCTTTATAACTCCTTTTGGTTGGTTAGGTTCAACATACCAACCAATCGTAAAATCAACAACGTCCTAGAAATATATCAAACATATTAAGTGGGTGAAACCAACTTATGAAGAAACAAATCAAGGATATATAAATAATCTTAACAAAGAAATTAAAAATATAAACATTGACAAAAAAAATTTGACCACTTTTAATTGCTAATAATTACTGACGTCAAAGTTTTTTTTGAACAGAGATGAAAAAAAATTTGCGACCATCTGACAAATGTCTAACAACGGCAAAAGTACTGATGGTGAACTATTAGTATTCAAATAATCATTTATATGCGTCATTAAATCCTGAAATTTCATTTGAAAATTTTGAAAAATTAATTTTATTTAGCGAAGAACAAAAAACCACTAGAAAAATTTTCGACATAAAAAAATTTCGACATAAAATTTAAGAATAAAAAGATGAATGAGCCAAGAATCTTAACTAAAAGTTATACTTCGATGACTCGAGGATGAATTCGAGATTCGTAAGAATTGGAACCAATAAGTCTAAGCGAATTTGATAAAGAACGTAATATCAATATTCTTTCTTTCTCACTATGACTTTCACCATCCAGTTCAATCGCTTTTTTATTTGCTTTCAGTAGAATTTCGATATATCTTGAAAAAAGAATCATATTTAAAATCATAGAATTTCTCTAACATTTAGCATTCAAAAAAATTTATGGATGAAAGGAAAGGCGAGAATTTTAGATTTTAATAATAAAAAACATTTTCTGACATTCACTACAAAACTTTTCGTTTATATTTCCATATATTTTTGCTTTTAAAAGAAAATATAAGCTAACTAACTGATCGTATTGTGAATGCATAGCAAATCCAACCGAAGCGACACACTTTACTACAGCCTTTTTGAAATTTCTTTCAGCACGTGTTGAAAAAATCGTAAAAAGATCTTCAAGGACAAGATTCCATTTAAAATTTGCTTCCTAAATTAATATCGATAAAATAAGCGAGTGAAAAAAAAATAAAAATTTACCTAATCATTAAAATACAACCAAATAAATAGAAAATTATTTAGGCAAATAAATCTAAAATTTGACGCAAAACATATAAATAAATCTAAATAAATCAAATCTAAAAGAATAATTGGTTTTCAACTTTCAATTACTTGCAATTCTCAGATTATTCCGAAATCATTAAAATAAAGTTTATTCGACATAAGCAATAAAAAATAAGATCAAAATCAAATGATTCACCCAAGTGATATCACGAGACATTAATAAGGTGCATAACCGATCGCATGCAACAATTCGCTTCTCACGACTGCCGCCTTCCTTTTCGCCAGTAATCTGCATAATATTTAAAAATGAAAAAACTGAAAGACTTAATCAAGTTATACTTTTCAAATTTGCAAAGTCCCTAAGGTACGAAAAGTAAACTTTGTAATGTTTTTGTTTTAATAAATTGTTCACAAAAATTTCAATAAACAAAAAAACACCTGACGAATAAGATTTTTCACCGTGGATAACGGTGGAGTAACGCTCATTTCTCACGCTTTATTCCAAGTTCCAACCCCTTCGATATTACGCGCTCACACAATCGGAAAAACTTTTTGTAAAATTTGAATTAAAATTCGAAAATGCCATAAATTTATTCGATAACCTCCACTTTCAGCAATTTCTTACAAAAAAAATGCTTTTTCGATAAAGAAACTATACAGTAAAAGAAAGCGAATTTTCCTCGTCTATTAGCTGAAGAACCGATTGCATAAAATAGATAAATAAAATAAAATTAGGATGATTCACTGCTTCAGTCCACAAATTTATTTAAAATTCATGTAGAATATATAGTTACGGATTTAAATTCTTTAACGCACAAGGAACATGAAAACAATCAAGAAAAAACAGATTTGATGGTTCATGATTGTTAAGTCTATCAGTAGAACTATGCTGCCATTAATCTAGCATAATTCAACCGTTGTGCTGTTGACTAATGGAATAAATTACTAGAAGACTGCTTATAAAGAAACTAGTGTTACTGATCTGCATGCGCTCAAATTCACATTGAGGTTACACCACTTACCACAATCCAATTTAACGTGGCCTTATGAAATTGCATGTTAAGAACAAATTTTTAATCTTTTTGTTAATTTTTTATTAATTTTTTATTAAATTTTTTGAAATTTGTCGAAACAAAGCGATTTAATTTTACAAGATTTCTGGCAAAATAAATCATACAAATTTCATGATATATTGCGCCAGCATAGAACGACTGCCAATGACCTTTCCGGTGACCGAAAGACCCAATGGGCACAATCCTACCATCTCACCTATTGCTATTGCGGCAAAAAAGTAGTTCGACAGCACATGGACTAAAACGCAGTCACCGCCAGCTCTATTTTTTTAAAAGAGAAAAAGCCTTCCTTCTAATAGGAAATGGAAAAGTTATAACTGAAATAGACCAGGTGAGATGAATTTATTATTTCAGCAAAAAATTTCTGTGATTTCTTCTTCTTCATTTATGTAAATATTGAAAAAATTTTTTTTAACGAAGTTAATGATGAGCGAATTTATTTAAAAAAAATTGAGTTTTTTTAAATCAAAAAAATGATAATTCATCAAAATTAAATTCAAATTTTTCAGATTTTCCTCAAGAAAAGTTCCTTATTATTAAATTGTAAAGTGGAAAATTTCTGGAACACGGAAAGAGAAATAAAAACCAAGCCAAACGCCACCGCACATCAGCTTCTTTCACAACTATACAAACTCCTTTATCAATGATGGAACCAAAAATCCGCGAATTTTTCACGCACAATCGTTTTCAAATATTTTTTGATTTTTACAGCTCAATATTATTGAAGAATCCATGGTTCACTTGTAAAGCATGCATCTCAGTCGACTTTGCTCCGAAACAGGCAGGGTTTCGGCAATCAGCTATCGTGTCAATTGTGCCTATGCCATTGGCTGTTACCTGGCAGTTATGGATGGATTTTTAAATTTGCACTGGAAAATTTAAAGTGGTTACAAATGGTAGCAAATTCTACATTCTTAAGTTCTTAAGCGAAGCCTTCATTTAAGGAGAGCGAAATAAACTTCGAAGGAAGAGGCATTAACAAATAGTGTTGATGATTTCGCATATTAAAGATATATCGGACACGGTATCCTCTTTTTATATCCATTCTAATGGTTCTTAACGCTTTTCTTTTAATGGTCACCTTGCCAGCCAGCATAAATTCCTGGAACCCTTTCGTCACCTAAAAATACAAATGCAGCACTGACTCTCCAATACCATTGGGATTTCGCCTAAGAATTATTACCACGACTGGATAACTGGATTTAAAAAGATAATTTTACTTCGTCAATTTTATATATTTTTATAAAATAAAGTAAAAATATATACAACAATTGCTTGAAATACAATAAAAACCTCGAAGATATTTGCGAATACAAATACCTCAGTACAAAAAGGTTGCAAATACCTCGTCGATAATCCACCCTTCCGACTTTAAATAGGTCGCTTGAAAAGAAGGTGAAATTTGAAAAACCATTTGGTAAACGTAAAATTCTGGTCATAAAATTCGAAAACAGAAATGCAAATTAATTTCAATATTTCTAGTTTATATTAGCAATAATATAGGAACCGAATATTTAGGATATTATCTGCTAATAATATTGGAACCAGATTTAGGAGATATCTAGGCCCTCGCCTTTGGTCGAAGCAATATAGTATTCGACCCATAATCCAGTACCGAGTAGAGACTCTTAGCCAATCATAGATCCTTCTTAATCTCTTCGCTAATCAATTTTTCAACAGTCTGTTTGATAAATTTCATCGATAAGCAAAAATAACAGAATTAGCGTAATAATTAAAAAATAATTAACAGTTTTTTTGAAGAGCCCTCACTACTGCTGGTTAAAATCGCTCCACTGATTCCTCGCATTGGGCAATATCCCAAGGAGTCGATAGAAATGCAGGTGAATCACCCAGATTTTTTGGCAGGTTTACTCCTGCTGTGAATCGAACCTCAGTATCGACCCTGAGAACTGGGCAACAACCCATTGAACCATCCTCTCCCTGATGCATCATTATTATTGATAATTAAATTTACTGAATGGAAGATAGTTTGTAATCACATAGTATACGCGTTACCTGCACCTGAAGTCCTAAAATTTGTTCCATTAAAACAGAAGGATGGGCGGACTTCCAGAACCAGCCAGATTTTTTATCGAGTTTATTTACTGGATCTCGATAGTGCTTAAAATGGTGCACCTAACCTTTGCGTTAATACGCATGCCCTAACAAGAAAAATTAATAAATACGAATTCGAATCTTTTCTACTTAAAAAGAAAAAAGGAAGGTGAATATTTTTATTATGAAAGCACTAAACCTGAGTAAAGGATTAGGTACCACTGGTAATGATACTGATTAGGTACCACTGGTACTGTTTTGGTAGTATGAAATTTCTTTTTAATGCAAAATTAGCGACAAATTGAATTTTTTGCACGACAATTGCTCTTTAAGCGCTTTAAAAAAAAAATGAATTCTTGCAATTCGCAAGTATGCAAATAAATTAAAGAAATAAAAACATTTTAAACTGCAGAAAAATAAAAATAGCAAATAAAAATGTTGAAGGACAATTGTGAACTTTGCGTTTAAATGGCTATAAAAGCGGTGGAAATGAGAACTGCAAAAATGATTTCAAATAATTTTATAAAAATATCACTCGGAAAGACTGAAATTTGTCTGAAAAAAAGCGAACCTATCGAATATAAAATATTTTATTAAAAAATTAACTTCGAGAAAATCCTTGAAAAATTTCACTTTGTAAAGGTTTTAATAGAAAAAAAGCCTATAAATTGAGAATAATTTTAAGAAACTTCTACGAGCGATTTGTGGATTTTTGTGGATTTTAATCGGAATTTCGCAATTTCAACCGATAATTTCCCATTCGATAGAATTTTTGCCTTCAAATAAATTATTTATAATTTACCAGAACTATCGAATCATTCAAGCTGAGAGCTGAGCAGATTTAATTGCGATAAACGTTCTAAGCCAGCAATTTCCTCTCGAAATCTCAAATTAATTTCGTTTCGCATTTCATTTTCATAGCTTTAAGCGTGCTAATTGACCTTTCACTTCAAAGTCGGCCTTTGCTTGACCTTTTGCTTTTTCAAATAATTCAATCGCTTGACGCTGATTCTTTAAATTCCCTCTCATTTCGATAAGAATTTTGAATTAATAAAAAAATTTGAAGCTGTTTACCTAATCAAAAATAAATCGTTCAAGTGGCTGATTTCTTTTTTTTATTTCTTATTTATTTAAAAATTGAAGAAAGAATTTTCCGAATAAACAATGGATATATGCATTTCGTCTATTTGCTTTTTTGTGGATTGTAAGGCAATTATTGAAGAAAAATTTTACGAAATAACAAACGCTTTTTCTGATTAAATTCATAAAATTTTTGAGCGAGAAATTACAATTTTCATAAATGAAAAAGCGTTTGGCAAATATGCATGGATTTTAATTTTCTTTTTTGAAAATATTTTTCCTTTTTTTCAGCAATTTCAATCGAAATCGTTTAATTGTCGCGTTTTGTTTTAGAATAATTTACATGGTCGAATAAACTAAAATATTTTTGAGGAAAAACAAATATTTGACTTCTAGAAAGCAATTTTTTATAAATATAATTCCAGCATAATTGTCGTACATTAAAACTCCATGATTCCATAAGAATTAAAAACACCCATAAAAAACAACTGCGAGTGGTTCTTGTCTTCGCTAGCAATTTTAATAAGTCTTAAAACGCTACTGTAAATGATGCTTTAAATCGTTCTATTTCAATAATTTTGGTAAATTTTTATGGACAAAGTTATCATCATCGTTATCTTCAAAAAAACTGAAACCAATTGCAAATTAAAGGTGAAATATTTTATGGAATATGGAATCTACTTAAATATGTACAGAACCAAAGAAGACTCCTCTCGATCTTCTTTCCAAAGAAATTATTCAAAATTTTGTATGAACCTTTAACCTTTATGCGATATGTAAATAAACGAGCAAAGAACGTTGTAAAAACGTTGCAATTCTCCTCCGAAGACATTGCAGCCAGATTTCTATCGGGAAGCGGCAAAAATTTCTGACCACACTGGCCAGCCAGCAGAACAAATTTAATGTGCCAATTTTCTAGTTGTAAATTATTTTTGTTGAAGCCATAGTGAATTTTTTATATGTTTTTTGCAATCGAAAAAATTTTTATGAACATAGGATGGCAAATTCTCGACAATACCAGAATAATACTCAGGGAAAGAAGTAAAAACGAAAAAATTTACCTTCTTCCTTAGTTATTATTTTAAGCCAAGTCCAGTTGAGCGATGAGTACTCGGCAGTGTACAGTAAAAGGCTGAAATGAGGCAGCCGAAGCTTTTACATTAAGCTTTTACAAGCGTTTCGTTAAGCACGATTTCACGCTGGTTTTGAACGAGTACAAATTCGAATCTAAAGAAGCTCGCAACGTATATTCGGTCTTTGCAGAGGACAAGGATGCAACACATGAATGCCACTTTTGCTTTCGGTCAACGTGGCAACTCATATGTCTCATTTTAAAAGCTGATCGCCTATCGCCGAACAAACAAAAGTTGTCATCGCTATATTCAAAGAAATCTGTCATAATCCCACGGAAGTATGAAATAGCATAAACTGCAAGCATAAACTTAAATTTTCTATTATTATTGATAAATTTAATGAAAATCAATGGTCTGAAGGTATTAACTAAAAAATAGTCAATGAAGACCATTTTAAAAAACCTGTTTCCTTCTTTGTCTGCAATTTTCATTTTCGTCTTTTTTTCCTCTATTTATTCCTCAATATATTTTATAAATAACTTAATATTTTTTGAAGTAATCACATGACTATTTCCTTCCTTTCTTTTGGTCTTACTGAATGCAACTTTCGCTTTAGCACTCATTCATTATTTCTGGTTCGGCTTACTCCACTGGCTCTTTCGATGAGATCTCTCTATTCGAGTGCCATGTGGGAATAATGTGGGTATAGACGAATTTCCTGCGCCACTCAGTATGGCAATTATTTCGTTAATTGAAATCGCAGTAAAACAACAAAATTTCATTGACTAATGCTACTTCATTCTTACGAATTTTGCTTATAAGCTTTTTATCAGAATCATCAGAATTTATCAGAATTTATGAATCTTTCTTCAAGAATATCTAATCAGTCGAGCAATTGTCAGCCAATATGTTAATGTCTTTAGAAAATTATGAGGTACGTCATTTCTCACTGCTGGAATATGTGCAATCGTAATCCGCTTAAGCTATGGCAAGCAATATGGATCCTTCTTCATCTATAAAAGAGTAAACATGTCGGTGAAAGTGGAATCCAAATGGCTATCCCTTTAATGCATCCATGCACAAGTGATTCGTTGACGAAATATTTCGAACTAAACTGCTTAATGATAATGAATCCAATCAAAAATGGCGAAAAGGGCTCGAAACCATGACGGTGACTGGTATGCGCCAATTAGAGTTGTCGAGATAGAATCTTAGAAAGTTAGACCACTCATGGTGCACTAGTTGTGGCGCTTAAATCATAGGTTACTCTTGATGGGGACAAATCTGCTATTTGCAAAAGCAAAATTCGGATGATTCTAAGGATATATCTCTTCGGTTCTCCACTGAAGCGATCTCTATTTTATCAGAAATGCTGAGTGATAATAGATGAAGGTGAAGGTGAAATAGTTAATAGTTAATTCAATGATAAATTTGCCAATATATGAAAAAAAATTAATGAAATAATTATGTTAACGATAGATAAAACAATAATTATTGCCTGCCCTTTATTGCTTTGTTATTTACTGTTAATGGATGGGAGATTATTGTTAAATCGCTGCGGTTATAATGATGATAAAACTCGCTTAATTGTCAGCCGAAACATCAATTTGAAACATATTTGTAGATTTTGGCCCTTTTTTCCCCAATTGAGTAATACATGAGGTGAATTTTATGCAATTTAATAATTTTTTCATTAATTTTGAATAAAATGAACGATTAAATTGGACGAAATTGGCAAAAAAAAAGGCTTTCGCGACATATTTTAATTGCTTTTATTTAATTTTATACGAATTTATTTTTATACGACAAAAAAGCGAATATATTAGCGAATAATGCAATAAACTAAAACAAAAAAATGTGAGACTTTTGTTTTGATGAAAAATAATTCTTTTTAAATTTCGACATGAATTCGAGCTATTTTAGGCATTAATTAGCGAAGAATAACGCCATCAAATAAGTTTTTTTATTTTTTAATCTAAAAATAAATTGCGTGAGTTCAATTGCATATGAAAAAGCGAACCTGAACGGCTGCTCGAAACTCGCCTCAATCTCTACTTCCAGCCGATTCTCGCGAAGATCAATCGAGAAGTCAGTCGAGCGACTCTAATTAAAATTAAAAGTGATGATTGCTGTTAAAAGAGGGAAACCATCTACATACCATTTTTTCGATGCCATTATGCCCACGAGAAAATTTCATCTCATCGAAGTGCTTCAGGGCTCATCGCGTCTTGCGAAGACGCTCTCCGACCCCTGTTAAATACCCTCCCCCTAGCACTCTCTAAAATTTCTTTCTTCATTACACATCACTATATTTTAAACTCCGTCCACATACACTTTTTTTCTTTTCTCTTAGCCCATTAGCCCTCGCTGTATTCTTCAACCATATCCCATTACATTTTAATCCCTAAAAACCATATAATCTCCTTCATAATCTCATGTTACATTCCTCCATATCAAAGCTCCTTCGCCCTCTCATAATTTTTTATCAATTCCTCCTAGTTTCTTTGGCAGAAATCGTAGTCATAATCGTAGTCGAACTCTCTTGTACCTCTCTCGTAATCACTGTATCAGACAATGCTCTCCTAGCATAATCTTTGGCTGCCGAAATCATTTGTGCCATTTTCGATAATATTTTGTGCAACCAGTACAACATTTTCTGAAAACCCGAGATTATATTATCCGCTGAACCTTTAACCCCCGAGTCTTCTTTGATTTCCCTGAAACTGCCATAACTTATGAAGTCTTCCCAACTCCTTAAGATCTTTTTTAATACTCTCAAAAACCTGCCTTGTCTACTCTTTTGCCACTAATTCACGAGCAACACAAGTCGACTGATTGATTTTGCTAGTTTAATAACAATCACATCAATTAATATAAATGGTTTGTTTTGGCTATTTTTCTTACCAAAAATCGAGGCCATATGTTTTATTATTCGATGGTTTATTCTACACATTTATAAACATTAAAGCGCTTCTCAATTTCTAATTTATATAATTTTTATATTAAAATTTTTATTTTAAATTTTTTTACAAATATATTTTTACAATATAAAAAAAGTTTTTTATGCTTTTTGCCAAAATTTTTTACCTATTCGCGAATCACTCAATTTCATTTAATATAATTTAAACTTTTTAGTGTCTGCTTGTGTGTGATAAATTTTTTATTTTGGAAATGTGGCTTTTAAGTGAAAACCGATTTTCGTATTCATCCACGTTATCAATCGTCCTCAGTGTCCCCATAATCATTGTTTTTCCTTATCATTCTTCTCACTGTGGATATTTTGATGTCCAACAAGTTCGAACTGAATTTTTTCTTTTAATGAGCGGCGAACTTTTCTTCTCAATTCTATTCATTCAGTACTTATGGATTCCTCGTCGTCGTCGTAATTTTAAAAATTATTAATTAATAAAACAAGTGCAATTATCGGAAGTTTTATTCGAAATGGTTAAAGGACGACAATTAAATTATATGTGTACGAATCGATTTCGATGGTTTATTAAACTCGACGGTGCACCAAATTCGATGAGATTAAGATGAGTTGGCTACGACCTTCATTTGTCTCTTCGAGTGGCGAACTGAGAGACGAGAAATTTCTCATTTGCCACCATTATTACGAGTCTAAAATTTCGACTTGACGGAGGCAGAAGACGAGCGTTGCTGGTTCATAAGAGGAAAGCGTTTGCACGCTTCTCGATTCGGTGCCAGAAGAATTTCTGCTTTTCACGTCAAAATTTAATAACAATGAGACACTTCGGCAAGTCTGCTATTTGGCCGACTTTCCAATATTTGTTGCCCAAGTTTATTTGTTGCTCATAAGGCCACTGTGCCATCTGCGAATACGGCGTTGCTTGAGCCTTGCGAGTTTTCTTTTACGCGCAAAATGTGTTCCGGAAACACTTCGTCATCTATCCGATTTTTAAATCACATAGCATTTCATTAAGCTTTTAATTGTACATTATCCGCTCATATAACTTACAACTTTCAAATACAACTGTATTGTTGGAATGAATGGGAAACCGGAGTTTTTTGATAATAGAACGCCTACCGTTTTTGTTTAGACTCGCCCCGCTCAGATTTATGGAGCGAGAAATTTTTCCCAGTGAGTTGTCCGAAGATAGGGTGGATAGGCCGTCCATCCGGAGCCTTTAACGAATTGCATTCGAAATGTAGAAATATCCTGCGGAATCAAATTTTTCATCGAAGAATTTGTAATTAGCGTTTCGTTAGAGCAGTTGGCTTTGGCATAAAGTCAGCCAGGCTGAATGGTGTACTGCTTTGGCTTCGAGTTCGATCCTTGCCACTTAGTTGGAGTGAACCTTGTTATTCAAAGAGAAGCTAAGAAGACATATTTATTTGTTGTATATCTTTTAAATACAATCATATAATTTGCTAAATGATTCATATAAGTATAAAGGTGCCTGTGGAACGGGGGTTCGAAAAGTGACCCAAACTGGAACAAACCGGTCGTTGAAAACTCGGACGGCGCCGTCTCTAAGTCGTTACCCTCAGGCAACGACTTCTCAGCTCACGAACAACCAGAACCCTAGCGCAAGTAGTGAGCGCCAACCATTTATTAGTCTCTCACTTTTTCTTATTATTGGTTCTTTCAAAATGGAAATTATGTGCCTCGGAAATCATCCATCAGCCAACATATTTATTAAATATTTACAAGTGAATGAATGCATTTCATTTTAATGATGAGAATAGCAGCTGACATAATCGATCTATCTTCTTAAGTTTAATTTCTTCGGCAAAAATTTCCCTTTAAATTCTTTTACAATTCAGTATTGCTTAAAAGAATTGTCAATAAATTTCAGCAAAAAGCAAATTTTTTGCAAAAACTCGGTTTTACAATTAATTAGAAACCAGATAATTTTTTCTCGAACCCTATGTTTCGCACCATTAAAGGCTTCGTTAGCTCCACAGGTGACTTCCTATTAAAATTATTCGAACAGCAAAAGTGCTAATTCATATTATATCATCCAAATTCATGAAACAAAACGAATTCAAATGATTACGTGGAATCGATTTGCACAATGAAAAGAAAAAAAATGCAAAAAAAAAATTTTTTAATGCGTTTTAAGCGAATGAATTGACGTGGAATTGACGTGGGAGATTTAAAAAAAATATTTTATTAATTTTTTATAATCGCATTAAAAATTTGAGATTTTTTATAATTAAAAGTTCTCGTAATTTCTTTTTAAAGAATATTTTATAGCAGAAAGTGCGAACGCCTTTATTATCGCACTTTTCATTTATTTTCCGTTTTTTTTTCATCGTATATAATTCTTATTAAATTATTTTATCAATGAAAAAAAAGATAAGTGATTATTATTTTTGGCCGGGCTCACTGAAATGAGGATTCTCCACTGAGAATCACCTGGAGATAGCTGGGAAACAGGTGGACCCGCTTGCACCATATGGATTTCTTAATCCGGACAGGCTTGTTACATCGTAACGTGGTTTCGGGGAGTAGAGCTTAAACTCTGACGCCAGAGGTGACAATTTAAGAAACGTAAGGCTTAAGCTCTGACGCCAGAGGTGACAATTTAAGAAACGGTTTAACTGCTTTTTTAAAGATAAATAAATCATTAAAATATGGAAAATTTGAAATTTTTTCAAAATTTTTAATTTCCAATTCGAATTTTTTCTCATTTTTTTCTATAAAAGTTATTAATTCGTTCCATTGAATATAAAAAATCATTTTATTTACTGTTTGTTTATGAAAAATGTTTCTAACTCGCAGTTAGCCAAATGCCTTATTTTAGAAGCGTTTTTGCGTTTTTCGAAAAATTTCCCTCATGTGAATGCTTCGCTATTTTTATTGCCCATTGTTGTTGACCGTGCTTTGATCGGTTAAAGCCGTTCATTTGTTAATTTCATGCGTGAAACCATTCTGAGCGAACAGTTTGCTTCTGAACCTTTTTGAATTCGTTTTGCCTATTCCTTCGTTTTTCGTGCAATTCCTTTCTTTTCCTGGAAGCGCATCCTGAGTTTTTTTAAAGCCGGGTCGGTCGAGTGCAATGCTTCACTCGATACGCGTTGAGCACCAATTTTGGCAAAGAGTGGAGGATACCACCTTGTAACTTCCGGCGATTGCTTTGGTGAAAGTGAGTAGAGTGAGCTCAGCTAGTAATGTTGTGTACGGATAAAGGAGGTAGGGGGGAGGAGGGGGAGATTTTTCAGTAAATTCCTATAAAGCTTAAGAGAAGGAAGGAACATCAATTCATTTCATCTTTATCCTCGTCTTCTTTTTCATCTATCGATTTCGTGTCAACTCAAATAACACTAATTTATTATTTTAGCGTGTTTTTAGATTTTTTAAAGTAATTCTCGTTTTTTTCCTTCATTTATTAAATTGGCACGTTTTGAATATTTCTTTAATAAATAAAAGTTCTTTAATAAATAATAAAAGTACAACAAATTTCTTCAACAAATTTTCTTGTTCATTTAAAAGTCAAATTTTTATCGAAAAAAATTCGTTATTTATGATAATAATAAATATTATTTTATTTATAATTTAAAACTATTCGAAGCTGTTTAATTATTATTTTTATTTAAATTATTTAATAATTTTATTGCTAATTTTTGTTAAATTTGCAAATTTTATGATAAATTGCAATAAATTTTTAAATAACTAATCGGATTTAATCGCTAAATTAGAATTAATTTCGTTCGAGGATCGCTCTATTTAGGGATTATTTTTTTATGAGTAAGTTCCAATATTTTTTTCGTTCAAATTTGTTTCATATAAATTTCGCACCAAGGGAAGAAAATTTTTAATGGAAAACACGCAAATCTTGCTTTTTTATTAGTTTATAGATAAGGAGGACAATAGTTCTGCGGATAATCGTTGGGCAGCAAGAACTTCGCTTTTTCTCCCAACGAGAGGAATCTGTCATAATAAAGTGTTGACGAGCCTACTTGTTCACTTGAGGCAGTTGAATCCTTCGCTAAAATTTCCAGTCGTTACCCATAGTTTTCCATGTTATCGAATCTTTCCACTTATTTAGACCATGGAAAATCTAAAATATTGTAAAGCATTAAAAAATAATTATTTCATTCCTATTGGAAAATTTTTTTAAAAAGTTTTTTTATGAAAATTAATCTCCGAAAACGATTGTGAAAATATTTTTTCGAAATTATTTTTTCGCTAAAAAATTGCGTTTTACTTTCGAAAAAAAAGGAAGTAAATTTTAAAAAATTTGAAAAATTATTTCTATTAAAAGTTTTCTTTTCTCGTTTATGCTATTTAATTTTGAAATTTATATTTTATCAAAATGAGTGACAACTTGTTTTGCGCTTAAGAACTCGAATTTTATATGAACCAATCGCCTCCGGCAAATATTATTTTATTAATCGATTTTGGAGAATCGCATTTACATATTTATAATAAATTGGTGACGGCCCCCATTCGTTGTTTTATGGCTAAATTCTTGAATTCCCAATTTTTTTCTTTTAAAATTTCGCGACTTTTTGCTTATACAAATCGCATAACCTTCATATCTTCTTTTTCTGAAACTGCCATTTTTAATTTGGCTGCCTCCTCCTTTTTATAACGCTCACCATTAGTGGTTAGGCTGTTCCGTTGGCTATAGCGGTGATGCGTTTCCAAGTTGCTCGATCTGATATCATCGATGATAGTGGGTCATAGGGAGCCTGGGTCTTGTCTGCCTCCACCGACTCAAAGATCTGATAATCAATTCAAGCATTCATTCAGTCTCGTTTTTATTCTTACAATGTAATTACATGTTTATGTATTCCGAAAATTTCTATTTTTCGCAAAATTCCGCATTATATGATGTTCTTTTTTCTAAGTTAAATTACGCCAATAAAATGGAAATTTCCAAGAAAATTCCAAATTTCTCATCTTTTGGCTGTAATTCATCGAATAGATTCATTCTTCTTCGAATATTTTTGCAATATTTTTTTTTTCAAATTTCTTCTTTTCAGAATTATCATTTAATTTCGTTTTTAAAAAATTTAAAAATCTAAAATGCTTCACTTATCGCGTTTTTTTATTCGAAATAAAATCTATTTTAAATTTATTTTTTATTTGCTTATTTCGATTATTATTTTAATAAAAATGAAACAATTCAATAGTCGAAATAATTTTCAAAATCACGAAAACGAATCTGTTATATTGAAAAAGGTTTCTTTTTTTTTAAATTTTAACTTGAAAACAATATAAATAATTTATTGTTTCAAAAAATGTTTTATTTTCTTATAATAAATAAATTGCGATTGTTTTTAAAATAAGTTTTCAAATGATTTATGAAGAAATTGATAAATTATATTTTATTTTAAACAATAAAAAAATAAAAATGAAAGAAAATTTCTTATAGGAATCGTTGAATGTTATTATCTTGGGCCAAGATAACGAAAATAATCGAAATCGAAAGGCGAACATTGATTGGGCAGATAATTTGGTTTCTCTTTGGCTCTTTTATATTTTAAATATATATTTTTTCTCTTAAGTGATAATATCAGTCATCTTTGCCACTTAGGAAGTAGGATAGCATCGCCAAGTGGTCAGATTTATCTTTTAAGGAATTGGGATTAGGCATCTGCTTAAGCAGCAAATTTTCATTACTTATCTCCATCAATCAATGATAAATATAAGAAAGTTTCGGGGGTTGTTTCGACCTGCAGTCTGGCGCTATGATTCGGCTACAGAACATGTGATGTGGCTTTATGCCATTGCTTTGCTTGTTCTTTGAATATTTTTGCTAATTTAATCATTTGCCAGTAATCTCCATCAAAAAATATATAAAAATAATAAAAGTTTATGTAAATTATGGAAAACTGGAAATTTTTAGTTTCTGAAATAGTTTTTAAAAAATCATAAAATTTCACTTTAACCAAAAATAATTTTTTACGTTTTTAATTTTATTTTATACCTAAACGATATGTAAAATTATCATAAAAATCGTTAATTTTTTTCGCGATTTTCTTTAAAAAATCAAAAAATTTCGGACTAATTTTCATATTCGATTTGAAAAAAAAAACACTAGATTTAAAATCAAATTTGGCTTCTTAATCGCATTTTATTCATATATTGAGTTTCATTATTCCAGTATTACTCTTCTTATTTCCTCTTTTTTTATACGTAAAAGTTTGCGAGATAGTAATAAGTAAGATAATTCCGGGCTTAGGCTTAGGGAACTTTTATTTTTTCAAGAAGCCTAAAAGTTTGCATTTAGATTGAATTTATTATTGCTATAAATGAAAACTTTTTTTTCGTTGCATTCCTATTAGAAGAGAGATTTCGCATTTCCGTCTTTTTTTGCTAAAATTTTCTGCAATTTTTTCTATATTTGCTTATTTGAATTTAATAGGCCAAATTCATATTTGCTTTTGAATAAATTTTTTTGAAAAAAAAGAATGGATATGAACAAATATTGAAGAGAAAAATGGGCGATATTCAACTTTTGATATGAATAATCATGGAATTTTTTCATGAAAAATTCGTAAAAAATATTGAGGAATTGTGGAAATTTACAAAGAAAAAGAATATTTAATAATAATATTTAGCCACGAATTTTTAATTTTTACTCAAATTTTTTATTTTAAAATAGAATAATCATTGTGGAATGAACGCATTTAAAAAGATATTGCTTCAAGAAAATAAGTAATTCTAACTTTTTATTATTGCAGCTAAAAGATTGCAACGATTAATAAAGGCAAATACATTCGGAATAAATAAAGTAAAATAGAGAAGAACGAAATTTACTGAATATTTTAGCAATCATTTATGAAATTATTGAAAATTATTTCAATTTAGAATTGTAAAATACCGAAATTGGACATAAATGGTAGCGAAGTTATGAAATTTTTTTCGAAGGCAAAACCACTGCCGTGCGGTTCAAAGCCTAAAGAATGGGCTTACATCGATTCGAATCGGGTTATCCGAGTCACTGATGAAACATTTAGGTTTATGCTTTAAAATTTTTCCTTGAAATAAGAAAATATCGAGAGGCCACAGGTTACGGCACATTTAGTATAAAAACTCTCCTCCCTTTCACAAGAAAAAAGTCACCAATAATAAATGATGTACTGGGTCATTCGAAAAATCCCTGCGATTTCATATATCCGGCATATTGTCTGGAGCCAGATATTTTTTCTCATGCCAAGTTGTCTCTGCTTTTGCTTTTTCTTGCAATAGCGGAAAAAATAAAATTTAGTCCATTTTGAGTGATTTTGTTTTGTTACAAAATGGAACGAAGATTTTCGATTCGACTTCTGGCAATTCAAATTCTTTTAAACGACTCATAATAATATGCTAGCAGTTTGTCGTGATGGTGCCTCCGAAGAAAAAACAAAAGCAATGTAAGAATGTCCTCAAAATGTCCGAAAAAGGGCTTCTGAAATGCCCTGTTGCTGAAGATCCTTAAGTTCTATTGAAGAAGGAAGGGTCCCAGAATGATATACTGCAAGAGCTTATTGTTTCGCATGGTACTATGTACAATCATCCACATGCATTGGACAAGTAGTTCTTCTATGATTTGGTATATTTGAAGGTTATCATTTGTTGATGCGATGCAAAAAGATTTTTTTATCGGACACATTTTTACTTATGATTCTACACGGCAGGAAAAGGCCAAAGCAATGGATAATTTGATGCTCTATTGGCCCACTATAGCTTCTTTAAAAATATGTAGCGATTACAAATGAGTTTTGCGATAACGAATTGGAAATAATAGCATCTACTAGAAAGCAGCCAAGCATTCAGCGGAAAAAGTCTCATCCTGCACGATAATGCTTAACATGTTCAGCAGTTCGTTGGCTGCAGAAGCTCAAACTTTTGTTCAGTAAATGTTATTGTATTGGCAAAAGGTGTGTTTAGTATAATGGTGCTTATTTTGAATGAAAATAGTTTTCAACGGAGCGGTTTCAAATTTAAATATAAAACTTGAACGAGAGCATTTTTTGGCATGGCCCAGTAGTTATCCAAATAATAATTTCTTCTTTATACCAGTTTCGCTTAAATTTTTTTGATTCTTTTTTCCAAATTTTTGCAAAAGTAACTGTAATCTTTCAGTTAATGACGTATTTTTCAGGAAATATGGTGAACCAAAATGTATAATGAAAGCATTTAGCTCCAAGGACGATGTTGAACTCATTTTTGATGAACCAATTCACTTTCGAAAAAAAATTCAATTGAATACGAGCGATTTTGCAAAAGTAGTTTGCATTTCTGCAGCTGGTGATTTTTGGTTAGTTCATAGAATAAGTTCGTCATTCTGATTTTTTTCTGCGAAGTGAATTGATATAATTCGATGAAATATAAAAAATTTCAA
Source organism: Dracunculus medinensis (assembly GCA_900625125.1). NCBI lineage: Eukaryota > Metazoa > Nematoda > Chromadorea > Rhabditida > Dracunculidae > Dracunculus > Dracunculus medinensis. The sequence continues at coordinate 1,804,180 of UYYG01001156.1, read as the reverse complement.
GGGGCACTGACATAATGACAATAGTACCAAAGCAGAATCGAATAAAGGAGCTACTGGAAATAAAAAAACCAGACGATTGGTCGGGACTTGACGTTTATTTTTTAGGTTAATTTTTCTAATTTTCTAAAATTTTTTAAAATAATTCGTAATTAAATTAAGTAATTTTTAATTATTATATTATATTATAATTATTTTATTTAATTCTTAATTAATAATTTTGAAATAATTAAGTAATTCTTTTATTTTATCAATAATTATCATCTCCAGTGTATATAGTATTTTATAAGATTTATTTACTTATATATAATAATTTTTTATACAATAAAATTTTATAGAAGATTTCAATCAAAAGGTAAAAATTGCAGGGTTCGATTCGGTTTCTCATATGACTTTTCGTAGAAAATTACCTCTTACAGTTAAATTTCTTGAGAAGGAATTAGAAGCTGTTGTCCTTAATGGTATATTTAATATTTTTTATTGTTTTTAAAAAATTTTGAAAATTCTTGAAAGAATTTCTGTTGGCTATTTTCGAATTATCGGCTATTTTTTTGTCCTAAATTTGATTTTACAAAATAGTTCATCAAATAACTAAAAATTTACACGATAAATAATATTTTTCCAAATAATATTAGGTTATAATATCGTTGGTGACGGTACACCGCAGGCATTTATACCTATTTTAACTGCGAAAACTGAAGAAGAATTACCGATGACCAGGTTATATCACATATCCTAGAAACAATAATATTCTTATTATCATAATTTGATGTGAAATGGGCATGAAAGGCTTGGAAATCGTTTATTCTAGTCGCAGAAGAATAGCCAAATTAGAAGTGGTCCGAGCTTTTGGATGAAGATTTTTTAATTTTTTGAAATATTTTTTATGCATTTTCATCCCCGTATTAGTAGTTTAGAATTGAACTTGTGATTATTTAACTTTTTTATGTCATTACTTATAAGCATTTAATAAAATTTAGAAATTTTCTAGAATTTCAGGAAGCGATACAAAAATGCTCATTTTGTTGATGAAGTTTATCCATTTGTGTGGAATAATTTTAGCGATGCTGGCTATATAACAATGTTTGCAGAAGATTCTGCTGCAATTGGAACTTATACATATCGCTTAAAGGTTTCTCATGGAACTGGTTTAAAGATCGATTAGAGATTCCATATATTCACTTTCGATAAAAGTCGTTTGAAGACTTTCTATTTTCTCTTAAGATTTTTATAACAGTGCATTCAACCGAGATTTATTGCCGATAATCCGGTGAAATCAGGAAAATGTGACTTTAACCACATTCTAGAGTTTTTTTTTTAGCGAACAAGGAGCGGTATTGAAAAAGACAATATTGAAAATATTTTAAGGAAAATTGATAATTTCATGAGATCAACCAAAATTGTTCCTAAGGGATATATGAAAAAAGTCAGAAATCCACTGAAATGCTTATACAAAAAAATTCGATTAACTCTTTAAGGGATTCAAAAAGCAACCAACGGATCATTATTTGCGCACATATTTTATGGAATTTGAAAAGTATTGTGAAGACTGTGAATGTGTCGGCTCAAGGCCTCTTTATGAGGTTCGTTAAAGTTTCTTTTTCTATTGGCACTCATCATTTGTAATTTCATTAATTGACAGGATGAGATCGCTTCTTCACTAGAGAATAGCTAAGTGGTGGAGGTGGGTTCCACGCGGATTTTATTCTTAACGGAAGGCTTACCTCCATTAGAAGTCTCACCTATGATAACTCGACCACTTTCTTTAAGTTGAAACTCATGATTTGTTTTGTGACACTATCGCAAATATTAATGTGATAAATAGTAATTAACATATAAGATATTAAATAAAATAAATTTTTAGGACTGGTTTCGCTATACGAGTGAATTCATGCTAAGGTACAAGGAAGTACCGAAATTTCTTTTGGCCCATCAATCACGATACAGTCATGATTCATTGGATTTAGTTGAAGTAGAGGATGAACATATTGTACAACATTTTAGGGAACTTTTAAAAACGAATGTTTTAAACAATAGTGTTATTATCACAATGGCAGATCATGGGCATAGATTTGCCAATATCCGTCAAACACATCAAGGTATTTCCTCCTTCCTCCTTCAATTTCAAATAATTGTGAAAAAATTTGCCAAGATCGAGATTATTTTTGCGGATTCCTTGAAGAAACAAACATATTGTTGGAAATCCAGTTAATATTGGTCACTTCACGGCCTCTCGTAGTAGTCAATGGAACTAGTAAAACCGAGAAAGAGTTGTCAGAAGACTGAATTGATACGAATTAATTATCGATGTTTTTCAAGTTAACTATTATCTAATTTTTTTACTCGAAAGGAAATAAGGATTTCTTCTTATTTCTTGAAATTTTCTGTAATTCCATATCATTTTCAGGCCAACTTGAAGAACGATTACCTTTCTTTTCAATTGCAATGCCACGTTGGTTTCGAGAAAGTGATAAAGGTCGCACAGCTTGGAAAAACTTGCAAGAGAATAAAGACAGGTGCATTAATCTTTTTGAGAGGAATATTAGAATTATTGAAATGATAAACTAATTAATACAGTATTTGGCCATAATACTGTGACAACATATTTCTGTATATTTCTTATGTTTACTCTTCTCCTTAACAGCTCATCATCATTATGTTAGGCTGGTTCCGCTGGCTAGAAAGATAAGAGAACTCCTAGCTGTTCGGTCCGACTCCATCGCTAAGCCATTATTTTTTTCCCCGTCCATATACCTCTGGCCCACCTATACTTTTAAAATCCTTCCTGTCTGCATTATCCCAGGTCTCAATTGGCCCTCCTCGATTTTGACGCCATCCATCACAGGATTTAACAAATAGCGAAGTATATATCATCTCCTGGTGGATGACGTAGAATATGCCTTAACCAATGAAAGCAACGTTCTACGGTGGCAGTAACATGCGATCATGGAAGATCGAGCGAATTGACGCGTTTTTTCACCACTATTGTATTATATATAAACCAGTATTATTAATATAATATTATTCTTTCAATATTCTTAGTATAGTATAATATTATTTTTAGCACGATTAACAAACTTTTTTAAGGTTGACGACTCCATTTGACATACATGCAACATTAATGGATATATTACACTGGCCAAGTGAAAATGAACTCAAACGATCGGGAGATCTGAAGAAACGGTCTTTATCATTATTTCGACCCATTCCATCTTCAAGAACATGCGCTCAGGTTTGTGATCAATATTGCATATCATATTGCATATCAATATCGCACAAAGGTTATCCTAAAGAACTAAAATAAGGGCATATTAAAATTTCAGATGGGAACCAGTCGTTTTTTTCGAACAACTGGAAAAATACTGAAATATAGAGTTCTAAATTGTAATTTCCAGGCAGGAATAGATCCACATTGGTGTACTTGCTTGACTTGGGAATCCGCCATGGGAAGTGAACAATTGGACACTTCAAAAATGCTAGTTAATGTTGCTTTGGAGGCTATTAATTCATATACTGAACCAGAAAGGAAACTTTGCGCTAAACTTAATTTGGTAATTTTGTTTTGTTAATATTGTTTATATTTATCATTTGTTTAATTTATAATTAATTAAATTTAAGATTAAAATTTAATTAAAATACTTTTCATTTGCATTTTAGAATTCGCAATTAGAATTTATCTAAAGTTTTCTTTTTCTCATAGTAATTAACTGGGCTTTTTTTTTGCTTTACGAATGAAGAATGAAATTTTGATATGGCTTCTTCATTTTTATGCTCATTGTTTAATTTTAATGATAAAGAGAATGATAATCCTTATGATAATTTTTAGGAAAAATTTGAAAACGCCAAACGGTTGGTACCAAATGCAGCGCTACTTTCATATAGAAATGCATTAGATAGAGATGGGTTTGTGCCAGACTTAACTGGAACCACTTCAGCTAAATTTGCTCATTATCAACTCAGTTTTCGAACAACTCCAGGGAATGCCCTTTATGAGGTAATTTTACTTTTTTATTTCTTTAGTTTTTGCTTAGAAATTGATTTCTTTCCTTAAATATTTGTGGAATGAATCGCTAGAAAAGTTAAATTTTAAAGGTTTTCATTAAATTTCTATACGAGATCTCTGTTCAGGTCACATTATTATACGATTGGAATGTGAACTCAGTAACTATTGATATGAAATCGATAAGTCATGTAAACAAATATGGTGATTTACCACATTGTATTATTGATAAAAATTATTTTATGGCCATGTACTGTGTTTGTTATGATAAGATCTCTTAGAAATTGATTGATTAATTTATCTTCTTCTAGTAACTCGCATCGTCGCTGCTTTGGTCATTTCCACTGGCTAACACTTTGTTTCTGAAAATGCCATGCCTGAAATTAATTTAAAGCCAACATTTTCCCTTATATTTATGTTTATAAAACCTTTATATTAGTTAATTTTTAAAATGATTTTTAAATACACTGCTTGCAGTGAAGTTTATTAATTTATTAATTTGTTCTCAGTAATTTAAATATATTTGTATTTATTTGCAAATTTACATTTCTATTTAAATATATTTTTATATATATGCATATAAGTATTCATAAATAGCTTATTTTTTATATTTATATTTTATATTTATATATTTTATGTATCTATGTTCGGGTGTTTTTTGTTTTCAAATTGTTTGTAATAATAAGGCTTTGCATATTTATTAGGAAATTTTCTGTTTTGTTTTATTATCAGTTGTTCACTTATCATTTTTCATATTTTTCTTGGTGTTGTGTACATATAAATACGTGAGAATGTTTTGCCACCAAAATAGTTAAATAGTTATCATTAAAAAATAGTTTGTTGCGATTATTTATTTATTGTTTATTTATTTATTTATTGAAAACCAGCCAAGTAGGGCGCAAACGCCATGTGCTTGTATTAATAACAACAGTTCAAATAGCAAATAATAAGAATTAATTACAAAAAACAAAAAAATAATAATAATGAAATAAATAAACAATTTAAAGATGAAATAAAGAGGATATTGCAAAATAATATAATATAGTACAATTCGAAATAACTATAATCGGATGGTAGAAATCGAGATTTCATACTTCCTGTATGATGTGGACTTTTGAAATAATATTATAATAATATCATAAATGATATTATCTAATCTTTTTTTAAAGATAGTTAGGGTTGGTGCGCAAGCTATCTTTTGGTAGTTTATTCCAGTAATTAATATTACGAATAAAGAAATCGTGAGTCCTTAGTTTAGTTTTATTTAACAATCTATGATGTTTTTTCTGATTCCTCTAACAGCTCGTGCATTGGTCAGGTTGGCCATAATATATGCAAGCATATCGGTCTATCTTCATTATCGTTAGCAATAGGAATCACTCATTTTCTTATCGTCCAAGTGAATATATCGCTTACCACTGATCTAAGCATTCAAAATCTATCTTCAACCCATCATTCCAGACCCTTTAGGTCTTTCTCGCTTTTGAAGATATCCATCAGACAGTGGCAGATTATGCATAGGTAGCGAAGAAAACGGGCCTAACCAGCATACACTGTGGTGTTATTAATTAATACTTGTGGCATTCGACCGTACATAATTATGTGAGAATCACCGCATCGTAGCGTGAACCTTAGATAACGTCGATCATATCTGTCATATAAGAACCGCTCATTCTCATTGGTTATATTTCGCAGTGCTATAGTTGGATTGTTGGAGTGTTAAATGAAGTCTTCCATTTATTATTAGCTTCGATTGTTTTCGCAAGAAACTGTTTTTAATTGCTGCTATCCGTTTAGAGTTTTTTTCCGCTTGGCTTTTTAATATAAGAATATAAGAATATAGTATAAGAACTGATTTTTACAATGTACAGCGATTTCCATAGCGCATAGAATTTTCTCAGAAGGTGAAGGTGTAATTTTCTCAGACTTTGGCAGAAGCAGCAGAACGGATTTAAAAATTGGATTTAGACGGAAGCGCGGTTGTATTGACCAAATATTCACATCGAGAAGGATGCTGGAACATCGTTTTAAATATCTGCAATCCACCGTTATGTTTCATAGATTTTGCAGATGATGTCGATTGAACTGATAGAACAGGTACTTTTAAGGGTGATGTGCGACGGTGTTCCAGAGAAAATCGTTGGAATCATAAAGGCGTTTTATCTGTGCATGTCGGCGCAGGTCTATGTGAGGGACTCCTTCGAAATAAGAACTGGTGGGTGTCAGATAAATCGAAGGCTGTGGCATTGCAAATGCTATGAAACAAGTTACGGTGATTTGCCAATATTTGAAGCGATATCTCAGCCTGAATATTTGCTATAAATCCATGCCTTGTTCTGAATTAGTTTTGTTTAGGGCCCTGTATTGCACAATAAATCTATACAACAGAATAGAAGCGAAAATTTTCCTAGTGGTTTCTAACTCTTCGATAGCTATCGCATCAAGTCCTATCGCTCTTCTCGAAGATTGCAGCAAGAAAAAAAGAGAGTTTTCCTCCTGTCATAATTATTATTCATTAGATCTTAATACAATATTCTTATAATATTAGTGTTCTTTTTTTCATATCAGTAAGCACATTCACTGAAAGTGAATTGTGAGGGACAATGGACAATATTTGAAAAGATGGAGTTTTTTTTTACGTTCACTTGGAGTTTTTGAATTTGAATTTTTGAATGCAGATTATTTCTTGCACCGGTGGGTCATATGGCTTTCGCTTAAATCCGGCGTTATATTTAATTCATCATGGTCAAGTTTCGTTCCAAAAAACCTCAGGCCAAGCGACCTTTGGGAGTCTTTAGAGGTAGGTCATCGCTGACAAAGATCATTTCACTGATTTCATGAGTTCCGGCTGTTTTATGAAGAAAATAGAACACTTTCCTATTATCACCTAATCGAGCAATCCTCACGTTCTCACTTACGATGCTTTTGGTTGAAAAGGAAATGTCAAGAAAATCTTAAATAATCAAAAATGGAGAATAAAATAAAATCTCACGTTTAGCATTGAGGTGGTTTGTAGCCAAATTATAATACATAAAGGAGTATTTATCCAGTAAAATTTATCCAGCTGTTACAAAAAATTCTTTCTCTAGTCCCATGTATTTTAATTTATAATAAGTCTTTTACGCTTAACTTTGTTTATTTAATTTATTATTAATTCTCAATCAATTTTAATTAAGTTTTTGAGTTCCGTTCCATTTTAAATTTACTTTATAAAAATTAATAAAAATCAAATTATTAAAATCCTTTAAAAATGAATCATTTAAACCACTTCTTATAGTAGAAAATAGAATATCTTTGAATTAAATTTTTATAAATTTAATTTTTTCTACTTCTCTAATCGTCAATCTAAAATTATTAATGCAGAGGTATCCAAATAGTAAAAAACTGGGACCATTCGAGGACTAAACGAGAAAATTTAGGGTAAAAATAATTTCTCATGTTTATTCTTATTCTTATGCTTTTCACATTTACTGCTATTTGCTGCTGAATTATCGTTGATCTTGCTTGCAGCTGTTAACATAAAATGTAAAGAAATATGAAAAATGATAAATTTAGTTTAGGCAAATTTTATACGTCGCTGATATTAAATGAATGAGAAATTATTTTCCTAAATCATGGAATTCCAAACGATAGCTCATGAAACTGCTTCGATATATTGTAAAATTATTATTATTTTTAAAATTATTATTATTTTATTATTTTTTCGTGCATTTTTTGCTATAATTTATCGCCCCTGTAGAGTTATTTGTACAACTCTATTTGTATTTTTATTTATTACATTTTTCTACTCCCCACAACTCTTTTCTTCACCTTGCAGCAGGAAACCCTTACATCAACAAATCACCTGGGCATAGTAAATAGACCCATTCACACTTAACGAAAGATTTGATTCCACCAATAGGCTCGAATCGAATTATCTAAATCGAAATTTGCATTACCAAAAAGCTAAAAATATGAATTGATTTCAAGCGATTTTTTTTAAATAATGGGACATTCTCAGAGAATTACTTTGATATTTAAGTAATTTTAATGTGAAGCGAATAAAACGATTGTTATTTGTTATTTAATTTATCTTATCAGTTTTTAACAATTATTTCTCTTATTAACGCGTTTTCTATTGCCAGAATTTTGGGAAATATCAAATGTCATTTTTTCGTAAAAAGGCTGTCAAAAAATTATTTATTTTGATTATATTTGTTTCCATTCCAATTTTAATTATTATTCGTGGAAAATTCACCATTTATGGAGTCACTGAGGGTGCAAAGGATGGAAGAAATGCGACAAATGACCGGCAGAAAATTCATTTTAAAAAGGTACTTTACTTCATTTTATAAATTTCTTTTTTTTTCATCAAAATGCCACGTGGTTTTCCCTATCAGATTTTTCAAACATTTCTTTATTATTTTGGTACGAAACTTTTTTCTGCTAAGAATTTCTGGTTTCATTGACTTCGTTAAATCGATTTTCCAAAAAAAAGAAGAATTGCAAAAAAAGAAGAAGAACATTAATTATGGCAAAATTATTTTATAATTGGAGTTGATTAATAATTGTTAATTTAACAAAATAATTTAAGAATCGTTTTTCAAGAAAAATGTTATTTGCACAATTGCGCTCATAAATATCTTATTTTACGCTTAATTTTAAAAAAACGTCCAAAAATTTGCTTTTTTATGGAAAATCCTGATTTCTTTCTCATTTTAGGGACCATTGAAGGTGACTGTTTTGGGTTGGGATGGTGAGAATAATCGGAACCAAAAAGCGAACGTTCATTGGGCCGATAATTCAGTTCGTTCCTTCTATAACTTTCGAATTATTTTAAACATTTATCCATTTTTTTAAAACCATGTTGAGGATTTGTTTATGGAATGATTGTTGGTCTTAAGAAACATTTCTCGGGAAATCCTAGAAAAACCTATAATAACTAATTCTCTATGCTGTGAGTGTGTGGAAAAAATCCAGCTATTTCCTCTGGATGCTCAGCTTATGATCATTCACTAAAATCATCTTAAACTTCATTCTGCTACAATTCGCTGCAACCCATCTCCATATTCCACTATTATTTCACTATAAGTAAAAAGGATTATAAAAGCTTGCCAAGTAACAAAGTAATGCAGTCTTTAAAAGATTACAGTATACCTGACAAAAAATATCGAATGTATGCAAAATTTTGAAGGCATCTTTGTTAGTCCACAGAGCGTGGCTTATCAGTTTATCATAAATTTTAAATAAGAAATCGCCAAAGCCAAAAAACGATAAATATTCGAAAAGTTTATTTTCCTCCAGAAACATTTCTTTCGCTCACATTATTTATAAATTTATAATTTAATAATATTTATTTATTTCTCCAAGAAAAAAAAATGTGAAAAAGAATGAGCTGAATTTTTTTATAAAATTTTTTTATTTTTTTAGAAATGCAAAATTCCAAAATTGGAAATAAATGGTAGCGAAGTTATCCACTTTTTTGACAAGGCGGAACCACTGAACTGCGATTTAGAATCGAAAGATTGGATTTACATGGATTCTAATCGAATCATAAAAATTACTAATGATGCAATTAGGTTTCATATCATTTTTATTTTTGCAGGCATTAAATTAAAATAAAAAATCCTACAAAACTTTTCTATCGCAAAAAATCAAATATTGCAAAATTTCGCTGAATTTTTAAATAAATTAGGATTAGAACGTCATTTTTTTGATAGCTGGTAGCATGTCTGATTTGTTGACTTCACTAATTTAGCTCTCCATTATTTCATTTACTATTGTGGTGAGATGTTTTCAATCAGCATAGCAATCTTACCGATGACATGTTTTCCCCCTACTGAGGAAAAAAAGTATAAGGAGCAGCAGTATTTTTCCATATTAAATAAGTAATTTGCAGTATTTTTACAATTCTTTAAAAATAAATTTCTCATCTTTATTTTTTTAAATTAGCAAATATGGCGAAATAATTTGTACAATGAAAGCTTATCGCTCGCCAGATGTAATTAAGGTGAAATTTGATAAAGGAATTGAATTTCGAAAAGAAGTTCAGCTGAATTCGAGTGATTTTGCTAAATTCATTTGCAAAACTTCATCCGGTGAAACGCAGTAGGTTTCTTTTCCGTAAATGAAGTACCATTTTGGTGGATTTTTATATTATTACTATTTAAGAATATATTATTTTATATTATTATTTAAGAAAATGGAAGAGTATTGCCGATATGCTATTCCTTCGCCTTGATCATAAATATAAATAAAAAAGCTGATAAAATTTTGAGGATACTTTCTCTCATGACAATCGCTCCGCAGAAAGAGCGAATAGGGCAATTGACGAAAATCAAAAAACCAAACGATTGGTCAGGACTCGACGTATATTTTTTAGGTAAATTTTTCGTGAAAATTTTCTTATTAATATTTTTCTAAATGATTTATAATTAAATAAATAATCGCAATGAAATATTTCGAGGATTCGACTCGGTTTCGCATATGACTTTTCGTCGAAAATTGCCTCTCACGGTGAAATTTCTTGAAGAGAATTTGAATGCGGTTGTGCTAAACGGTTCCATTCCACTATTTGCTTTTTTTAATTTTATTAAATGCTTTATTAAATAAAATCATTTTAATTTCGAATATTTTGGTTACAATTTAATTCGTTTGAGTCGTTTTATGCTAAATGATTTATAAATTGTAATATTTGTATTAACAATAATTATTATTATAATTATGATTGTTAATTCATTAAAAATAATAATTTATATAAATATATACTTTACATATATATATATATATATATATGTGTATATGCTTTTCATCATTAAATCAATCATTAAATCAATCATTACAATTTATAATTATTACAATAGTTCATTAATAATAATTTAAAATAATTTATACTAACTATAACGATACAAGAAATATCAAACAGAAAAGCACATATTTATTTATAATTTATTTGGTATTTTCATCTACCAAAAATTATTATTACAAGGAAATTAAAATAAAAAATAATAAAGAAATAAAAAATAAAAAAATTATTTAAAAAAAAATTATTTTTGATAAAAATTTTATTTATAAAAATAAAAATTTGAGCATAAAAATTATGTTGAAGTGAATGTCGAATTCAACCAAAATTACCAATATTTTAATGAAAAACAACCCAAAAGTGTTGAGAACGATAATTTGGATAAAACGATAATTCCAATGGTTTCCATTAGGCCTATTGAAAAGAATTATAATTTAGTGCTTTTGAATTACAAACAGGCCTATGTGGTTTTACAATACTCTAGTAACCTTATGGCTCGATTACTGTGGTATAATATTCGGAGCATCTTATATTAGTAAAAGCAAATAAAATATTTTTGGTCAGGCTATAATATAGTTGGAGATGGGACACTTCACGCTTTCATTCCAATTTTAACTGGAAAGACTGAAGAAGAATTACCGCTCGCGAGGTTAATCTTTATAATTTAAAAATCTAATCTTTATGAACATCATTTATTACTATATTTTCATCATACAAATGCATTTCTTTATACTTTAAACATTTTATTTTTCATTTCCTTGATGCAATTATATATTATTTAGAAAGCGTTTTAAACGAGCGCGTTTCGTCGATGAAGTCTATCCATTTGTATGGAAAAATTTTAGTGATGCTGGCTATATAACAATGTTTGCTGAAGACGATGCGAAAGGAACTTATACAAATAGCTTAAAGGTAGTTAATTGGTGGTGAGCATTCACCATTTCTGGTTAAGTTTGCTGCACTGGCTATTAAAATGAGAAGCTTCCACCAGAGTATTTGAAAATCTCCGCCGCATCAATCGGATTTCTTGATGATTTCCTTTTAGTGAGCCATTTACTTATACTGCAAATGCACAAGGATAGAGAGATTCACAGATTTTTCAGGGATTTAAAAAGCAACCAACAGATCATTATTTGCGAACATATTTCATTGAAGCTGGAGAACGTTGTATGAAAAATTCAAAGGAATGTAAATGTCTCGACTCGAGAAATCTTTACGAAGTAAACTTAGGCATTCCAAAGTTTTAAAATTTAGTTTTATCCTATGAAAAAAATTTAAAATATTTCCTAAAAATGCAAAGATGACTAATTTGCGCCTTCTTCAACCAAAAAAGAAGCTTTTGATTGAAGGAACTGAGTGGCAGTCAAAATATAAGCCTAACAGGTGACTTCGGCATTCATTCCAATTATTCTTCGAACTTTTCGCTATGTCTATTGCACCAGCGTCATGTAGTAGATAAAAATCGCAATATGTTTGTGAAACGAAACGCACGAACTAATAAATTAGTCGACGATACGAAAAACGCAGGAAAACTATGTTCATACAGTAATACCGAGCAGTTTTATTGAAAAAGGAAATTTCTGTCTCTCTGCCATATATATAAAAGCATTCACGAAAATTGGGTGCTATGCCATTTACTGTTGTAAAATTCGAATAATTTACGAAATTTGGTGGATTAGAAATTCATTTTTAGTACGACAGACGTAGGCTAATGTGAATACTTCGAATTACTCGTAAGTAAGTATTAATAATCCGAATTCAAATCAATTTGCGAATATTTAACGACAACTGCTGCCGATTTCAACCTCGTATGGTACCTGTCGATCATTTGAACTATTTCCGCTGGTTCTCATATTTCTCGCTCATTTTTTTTGTATAGTTAAGTTGGCCAGGTGCAAAGGGGTGATTAATAGTGATGGCGGTTGTATACTTTTTCCATTCGCTTATTTGAGGGTCCACTTTCTGATGGTGGATGCAAAAGATCAAGAGAATTTCCTATTTTCATCCCATTAATACTTCTTCAGATATGATTTGAGAAGACTGGGACTGCATTTGGTATATTTCGATAATGCAAGGGAACTTTTCTAGATTTTTTGATATTGATCCTATCCCATCCATTTTGATAATAGTTCTCTTCAACGTGTCGATGAACCGTTCTGTTTGGCCATTAGTTTGTAGATGATAAACTGGAATATTGATATGGTTAATCCTCATATTCTCTCATGCACTCGGCATTCTCGGAAATCAAAAAAGACAGTATTCTGGGTGTAGTGCTTCATCTTATGAATCTCTAACCATCGAGAAAAAGATTTACGATCGCAAAAAAATGAGATCTGTTTGCTGCACCAGCGTAATCTACATTAATTCTGGTTTCGCAAGAATAATTAGAAACTTTCCTAGGAAACTTTGCTAGCTGATATTTTTTTCAAATTCCCGCACAAAATCACTTAAACATTTGTCGATGAAAGGCCAATAAACAAGGATATTCATTTTTATTACTCCTGATCTCATGATTTTTTGCCCAAGAGCTGATCATTTGACGATCCTATCTCCGAACATCGGTCTATTACTGAAAAAATTTCCCTTTCATCAAAAAAGTAGCATCTCTAACTGAAAGAATTAATGAATCGCGACCATGAATTTGGTAGAAGATTTCGTCTCGCCACCTATTTCAACTATTTTTAAACCCCTCTACAAAATCAAAAAAAAAAAATTTATTCTCGTTTTTCGTGCCGTGGGCAACATCCGAAACTGCTAATAAGAATCGCTTTAAAAATGATTTTATTGTAATTCTAAGAAAAAATTGAAACATATTTCTTCATTGTACGGTAATTATTTATTGGTGGAAAATTTGTGCAATTAATAATATAGGATTGGTTTCGCTATACAAGTGAATTTATGTTACGCTATAAAGCTTTGCCGAGATTTCTTCTGGCACATCAATCACGATACAGCCATAATTATTTGAATTTGGTTGAATTGCAAGATGAGCATATTGTTGAACATTTTATAAAACTACTGCAAACGAATGTGCTAAATAACAGCATTATTGTCACGATGGCTGATCATGGACATAGATTTGAAAAAATCCGACAAACACATCAAGGTTTTTTTATTTCATACGATTTATTGGCTTTTCTAGTTCCAATAGTAACCTTAATAATATACCGTTTTATCAAGCCTTACAATGTACTCTTTGCCACGGGGGCAGCAAACTTGATAGTTTTCTATAAAATTGCAGGAGGTAGCTAGTATAGGGTGATTAGAAATAACGAATGAATATGGAGGGAAGAGGCTGAATCAAAGTCTGTCTCAGACCAGCCTGAGCCTTTTAATTGAATATTCAATAGGTTTCGACTAGTTTCAGTCCATTCAATAAATTTCATACGTTGAATTTTCGTGTGGCCATTTTTCTTTTTTCACCGGCCTCAAATACGACAATTTATTTATTTATTTTATACGACAGTTTATTTTTAGATTTATTGTTATACTTTATTCTACAGTTAAATCTAGTTTACAGGCCAACTTGAAGAACGATTACCTTTCTTTTCAATTGCAATGCCACGTTGGTTTCGAGAAAGTGATAAAGGTCGCACAGCTTGGAAAAATTTGCAAGAGAATAAAAACAGGTGCATTTATCTTCTTGATAGAAATTTTTGAACGATATCAAATACCAGAATTATCATTCAATTATTGATTAGCATTCTCAGTTAGGCTCGTTCCACTGGCTATTAGAATGCGACAGTCTCATAGTTTCATTAGACTTGAATTGAGTCCACAGGACCAGTCAGATTTTTCAATATAAAACCCTGCGAAAAACGAGTGCCATTCCATAAGCTTGAAATGACAATCTAATTGATGGTGCACTCGGCCATGATACCCCACAACTCAAACAGATAAAAATATATTTTTATATTATTACTCGGTATTATTAGTAAATTTTCTGAAGATTGACGACTCCCTTTGATATACATGCAACATTAATGGATATATTACACTGGCCAAGTGAAGATGAACTCAAACGACCGGGAGATTTGAAGAAACGGTCTTTATCATTATTCCGACCCATTCCATCTTCAAGAACATGCGCTCAGGTTCTTTTTTTTAGGTCCTTTATAATCCATTTTAACTTGAGAAGTGCTTTAAAATTATTGATTTTCATAGACTACGTTGAATATGGGTTCAATTTCTACCAATCTGATGGAAGATCGGAAGTCGTAACGGAAGATAGGAAGGTAGAACTCTACAAGAAACAAACTTAGCACTAAAAATTAGAATCCTTGTGTGTGCTATATTTCTATCTCAGAAAACAAAGAATATTCTAAATGCCTCATCCCTGTGGTTGGTGAAATGAGCCAAGTTAGATATGTAAGATTTTAAAAAAGCGTCATATTTGGCAAATGCATTACCAATTTTATTTTAATCAAAAAATAATTTACTGGTTCAATTTTTATGAAAATAATTTGTGGTGTTTAGGCAGGAATAGATCCGCATTGGTGTACTTGCTTAAAATGGAAAAGTGCCATGAGTCCCGATCAGATCAACATTTCAAAAATGCTCGCTGATGTTGCTTTAGATACCATAAATTTGCATACTGAGCCAGAGAGAAAAATCTGTGCTGAACTCCATTTGGTACCCAACGTTTCAACGATCTTTTTAACAACCAATCTTACTGAATTAGCCACTATAATAATCGACAATTTTTCCGGAATGAATCCAGCTCTTATTGTTTCTATTGGTCCTTTCCTTTATATCTCGTTTATTTTACACAGATTTACAGACTCCCATATCGATTTATCAATATAAATTTATAAATGATTTTAAATTTTCAGCAGAAACTTGAGAGAGCTAAGCGATTATTACCAAACAAAGCTTTACTTGCTTATAGAAAATCTTTTGATACGGACGGACGCCGACCTGATTTAACCGGAAATACTGAAGCGAAATTTGCACATTACCAACTCAAATTTCGGACAGCACCAGGAAATGCTTTTTATGAAGTAAATTTGAGCCTTTAATTTTTGGAACCATTAAATAAGCTGCAATTATTTTGTTCGATCTTTTAACTCAAAATTATTCCATGGCAACTGCAGCCTTAAATCAAGATTACCATAAAACCATAAAAATCCGAAATTTAGGTGACATTATTATACGATTGGAATGAAAATTCAGTAACTGTCGACATGAAATCGATAAGTCATATAAATAAATACGGTGATTTACCACATTGTATTATTAAAAAAAATTATTTTATGGCCATGTATTGTGTTTGTTATGATAAGATTAATCAAACTTCGTAGTAAAAAATTATGAAATTTTAAAATTTAATACCTCGAATGATTTCCAAAATTGATACACATTAAAACTTGAAAATTGAACAAATTGAAAATTGTTGTATATTCGAAAAAAATAAATTTCATTTCTTCGATAATAATTCATTATTTATCTTTCTTTTCAATGAAAATACCTGCATTTACTTCACTGATACTTTTGATAATTATTTTTAATGTTATCGGTTGTAAAATGCTTTCTGATTTACCAAAAATTTTTAAATTTCTAAAAATTTTTAATTTTTTCAAATGCAAATTTTCGGCAAAACAGAGTTAACATTTAATTTATATTTGTCGATGTACATCTGAAACATAATTTAATGATTATTCGCTTTTTTATTCTTCTATTTTTACATTATTTTTTTTACAGCAATCACTGAAAAAATAGACACATTTAAAGCAACGTAAATCACTAAACAAAGATCTCGTTTGAAATAAAAATTGATCCAGGCTTATAATTTCTTTAACTAGCATTTTCTGCTAGTATTCATCATTTTTAGTTGGGCTCGGTCCGCTAGGCTGTTGAGCCACAGAAATCTTTCTAGAAATTCTCTCGGAGATAGAAGTACAGGTAAGTCGTGAGCCAACTCTATTTGGTTTCTATTTCTGCTAGGAGTAGAACTCTACGAAGCCATTTGACCTACATCTACATGGATACTATGTTATTTTTATTTTTTTCTCATATCATTTTTGCGCAACATATTTTGTAGGTAAATTCTTTGATCGATTGCCGTAAGCTTTGTCAATTATCCATAATCAGATATGATTGAAATAATATTTAATAGTAAATAAGTGGAATGTTTTTTATGCTAATAAAGGATTGTGAAATTGAACAAAAGTGGAAAATTAACTTATCTTCTGCTGCTGCTTTGGTTGTTTCCATTGGCTAATGTGTTAACACTTAACGCTTCCGAAACTAATTTGAAGCCACTGCTTTTTCGGTATATTTACAAAACTTTAACGTTGGGATCTATTTTAAACGCATCATTCCAGATTATTTTTGATTTTTCTCACTTTTGCCATCCTTTATAAGACTTAGAGGGTGGCAAATTACGTCAATTCTTGTGATAGGTGATGAAGAAAATGGCATAACCAGCATACACGATATTATATGATATTATGATATTATTTTTAATTCATGCGGTATTCGAATGTAGGTGGATAATTATAAGACTCTTCGCTTCAGGGCACGTAAAATCTTAGACTAGAATGATCGAGCTATCTTTCACTCCCCTTGGCCATGTTGCGTGGCCATGTCATATAATTGAATTATTTCCCAGGTGAATGCGGATTTTCATTTTGCTGTTGATTTCGGCAGCGTCCGTGACATACCTCTTTCATCCTGGTAACGACTAAGAATAAGAAGTTAAGAGCGATGTTGCATATCTATCGCCGAAATTATGTAAATCTAAAGCACTTAATTAAAAATAAGTACATTAGAGCGCAATCAACTTCAGAAAGTAAAAGGAAAAAATGGAAGAGAACCATTTCCTCGTCCATTCTAGGCACAAAATAAACTGTCGAGCTGCCATTGTTGGGTAATTTGGGAATCTTAGTGGGCAATGGGGACAGAAAAAGGGAATAGAAAAATAAAAAAAAGGAGTGGCCAAGGCGAATTGGAGATGTTAGTTGATTCTATCAGGTATACGCGACATGGATCAGGTATGCGCCGATTTTTTTCTTCACCTTACCATTATCACCATTTACATCTGCCGCACCATCTTAAATGTCTTGAACTTAAATTGCGTTGTACATAATGCATGTTGTCTGCATATTATTTAATTACTCAAAAATTTGAGGCCCTCTGAGCTAAGTAAATAGCTGAGTAAATCGCAATATTCGAAAGGATGTAGTATTTGAATAGAATCCGCATAATAGGCATAATAAAACTTAAAAGGGAACGAATCTCCTGGACTAACATTGAAGAATTTTAATCATTGGAAATTCATGATATCTTGATCTCCTTTCCGTAGAATCTCTCGGTCTGTATTAGTTTTTTCTAAAAGTACAAATTTGTGGTAGTCTCTGGAATGTCGGCAGATGGGCTACAATCGCATATTGAATACTGACCAGAATAGGAGAACGACAGTTCTTCTTTCAGTTCTTAGATGAATTAACTCCTCACAACTAGAGATTTTTGGTGATACACGCTGGTAAAATATTTTTATGGATCGGATTATCTTCTCTGAAAACATCACCATCTTACCATCTGCACGAAAGAAAGATAAGCAAAATTTCCAATGAATAAATTCTGGAGATTCGTTCCCTCCGTATCGAAATTGCATTTGGCAATGCGGAATTTGATTTTCTCTATCTAAATATTGCTGCTAGGCCTTCCATTTTAAGTAGTTCGGTACGAGTTGCAGGACAGAAATTAATGGAATTTAAAAGAACCTCAAGCTTAGGCAATTAACATTTCTTTATGAAAAAAGGAAAGAGCGTAAATATTAAACTCCTCAACGTCTCATTTCCCTTGCCCACTCCCTTGTCTCGCATTTCGCTTCACTCCCCTCCATCTAACTATTCCCCACCATGAATCTCAAATGACCAAAACTGACAACTTTGAGGTTCATGTAGAGTTTGGGACATGCGAAAAAAAGATTTTTTCCTTTCTCTGCCTCCCACATTCTGAAAATGGAAAACTCTAATGTACTTATCTCTAATTAGGTATTTGCAATTTTGCTCGCATATTTTGGGTGATAATTTGCAATTCTTGCTCCTTATAAATTTTTAACGCTCTTACAGGGAAGAAAGTTGTGGATAATCCACCCCAATTTATAAGTTATTCTGCCATTCGGCGACACTTACCCTTCCAATGGGTCAGATAAATCGAAGGCTGTGGCATTGCAAATGCTATGAAACAAGTTACGGTGATTTGCCAATATTTGAAGCGATATCTCAGCCTGAATATTTGCTATAAATAAATGCCTTGTTCTGAATTAGTTTTGTTTAGGGCCCTGTATTGCACAATAAATCTATACAACAGAATAGAAGCGAAAATTTTCCTAGTGGTTTCTAACTCTTCGATAGCTATCGCATCAAGTCCTATCGCTCTTCTCGAAGATTGCAGCAAGAAAAAAAGAGAGTTTTCCTCCTGTCATAATTATTATTCATTAGATCTTAATACAATATTCTTATAATATTAGTGTTCTTTTTTTCATATCAGTAAGCACATTCACTGAAAGTGAATTGTGAGGGACAATGGACAATATTTGAAAAGATGGAGTTTTTTTTTACGTTCACTTGGAGTTTTTGAATTTGAATTTTTGAATGCAGATTATTTCTTGCACCGGTGGGTCATATGGCTTTCGCTTAAATCCGGCGTTATATTTAATTCATCATGGTCAAGTTTCGTTCCAAAAAACCTCAGGCCAAGCGACCTTTGGGAGTCTTTAGAGGTAGGTCATCGCTGACAAAGATCATTTCACTGATTTCATGAGTTCCGGCTGTTTTATGAAGAAAATAGAACACTTTCCTATTATCACCTAATCGAGCAATCCTCACGTTCTCACTTACGATGCTTTTGGTTGAAAAGGAAATGTCAAGAAAATCTTAAATAATCAAAAATGGAGAATAAAATAAAATCTCACGTTTAGCATTGAGGTGGTTTGTAGCCAAATTATAATACATAAAGGAGTATTTATCCAGTAAAATTTATCCAGCTGTTACAAAAAATTCTTTCTCTAGTCCCATGTATTTTAATTTATAATAAGTCTTTTACGCTTAACTTTGTTTATTTAATTTATTATTAATTCTCAATCAATTTTAATTAAGTTTTTGAGTTCCGTTCCATTTTAAATTTACTTTATAAAAATTAATAAAAATCAAATTATTAAAATCCTTTAAAAATGAATCATTTAAACCACTTCTTATAGTAGAAAATAGAATATCTTTGAATTAAATTTTTATAAATTTAATTTTTTCTACTTCTCTAATCGTCAATCTAAAATTATTAATGCAGAGGTATCCAAATAGTAAAAAACTGGGACCATTCGAGGACTAAACGAGAAAATTTAGGGTAAAAATAATTTCTCATGTTTATTCTTATTCTTATGCTTTTCACATTTACTGCTATTTGCTGCTGAATTATCGTTGATCTTGCTTGCAGCTGTTAACATAAAATGTAAAGAAATATGAAAAATGATAAATTTAGTTTAGGCAAATTTTATACGTCGCTGATATTAAATGAATGAGAAATTATTTTCCTAAATCATGGAATTCCAAACGATAGCTCATGAAACTGCTTCGATATATTGTAAAATTATTATTATTTTTAAAATTATTATTATTTTATTATTTTTTCGTGCATTTTTTGCTATAATTTATCGCCCCTGTAGAGTTATTTGTACAACTCTATTTGTATTTTTATTTATTACATTTTTCTACTCCCCACAACTCTTTTCTTCACCTTGCAGCAGGAAACCCTTACATCAACAAATCACCTGGGCATAGTAAATAGACCCATTCACACTTAACGAAAGATTTGATTCCACCAATAGGCTCGAATCGAATTATCTAAATCGAAATTTGCATTACCAAAAAGCTAAAAATCTGAATTGATTTCAAGCGATTTTTTTTAAATAATGGGACATTCTCAGAGAATTACTTTGATATTTAAGTAATTTTAATGTGAAGCGAATAAAACGATTGTTATTTGTTATTTAATTTATCTTATCAGTTTTTAACAATTATTTCTCTTATTTCTCTTATTAAACTTCTCGTTTTCTATTGCCAGAATTTTGGTAATTTTGGGATCGAATGATATTGCGACGCTTTTTTCGGAAAAGGTCTATCAAAAGATTATTTATTTTAATTATATTTGTTTTTATTCCAATTTTAATATTGATTCATAAAAAATTCACTATCAATGAAGTCACAGACGATAGAAGCAGTGACACAAATGACCGCCAAATATTTCATTTTCAAAAGGTATTTCATTTAATAAATTTCTTTTTTTTTCTGTTGGTAAATCATTCGCGTTAGCTTTCCCCCTTTCCCATTTTTCGTGTCAGATATTCTTCAAAAATTTCACATTTCTCTATTATTTTAGTACAAATCATTTTTTGCTAACAGTGCGCTCGATTTTTGGTTTCGTTGACTTCATTAACCACAATATTGAATTCAATTTTTAATATATATCAATTATAGTAAAAATATTTTAAAGTTAAAGTTCACTAACTTAAAGATTGCTTGTTTTTCAAGAAAAATGCACAATTGCGCTCATAAATATCTTATTTTACGCTTAATTTTAAAAAAAACGTCCAAAAATTTGCTTTTTTATGGAAAATCCTGATTTCTTTCTCATTTTAGGGACCATTGAAGGTGACTGTTTTGGGTTGGGATGGTGAGAATAATCGGAACCAAAAAGCGAACGTTCATTGGGCCGATAATTCAGTTCGTTCCTTCTATAACTTTCGAATTATTTTAAACATTTATCCATTTTTTTAAAACCATGTTGAGGATTTGTTTATGGAATGATTGTTGGTCTTAAGAAACATTTCTCGGGAAATCCTAGAAAAACCTATAATAACTAATTCTCTATGCTGTGAGTGTGTGGAAAAAATCCAGCTATTTCCTCTGGATGCTCAGCTTATGATCATTTACTAACATCATCTTAAACCTCATTCTGCTACAATTCGCTGCAACCCATCTCCATATTCCACTATTATTTCACTATAAGTAAAAAGGATTATAAAAGCTTGCCAAGTAACAAAGTAATGCAGTCTTTAAAAGATTACAGTATACCTGACAAAAAATATCGAATGTATGCAAAATTTTGAAGGCATCTTTGTTAGTCCACAGAGCGTGGCTTATCAGTTTATCATAAATTTTAAATAAGAAATCGCCAAAGCCAAAAAACGATAAATATTCGAAAAGTTTATTTTCCTCCAGAAACATTTCTTTCGCTCACATTATTTATAAATTTTTAATTTAGTAATATTTATTTATTTCTCCAAGAAAAAAAAAATGTGAAAAAAAATGAGCTGAATTTTTTTATAAAATTTTTTTATTTTTTTAGAAATGCAAAATTCCAAAATTGGAAATAAATGGTAGCGAAGTTATCCACTTTTTTGACAAGGCGGAACCACTGAACTGCGATTTAGAATCGAAAGATTGGATTTACATGGATTCTAATCGAATCATAAAAATTACTAATGATGCGATTAGGTTTCATATCATTTTTATTTTTACTAAATTAAAAATCCTGTAATTAAACTTTTTCCTAAATTTATATAGGAATAAAGTCTTCTTTTTCTGACAGTTGATTAGCATTTCTAGTTTGGCTGATCCCACTAATTAATTTGTTTATATTTATTATCGCTGGAATGATACAAAAGAAGTGGAATTCTTGTATAAAATATTTCCTTGGTACTAAAGAAAAAAATAAGGGAGCTTTCTCCTTTTTCCACATTAAATTATCAAACTCAATAATTTTTCACTCTTTTTAAGTAAATTTATTGTTAATTTAAATTAGTAAATATGGTGAAATAATCTGTACAATGAAAGCTTATCGCTCGCCAGATGATATTAAGGTGAAATTTGATGAAGGAATTGAATTTCGAAAAGAGGTTCAGCTGAATTCGAGTGATTTTGCTAAATTCATTTGCAAAACTTCATCCGGTGAAACGCAGTAGGTTTCTTTTCCGTAAATGAAGTACCATTTTGGTGGATTTTTATATTATTACTATTTAAGAATATATTATTTTATATTATTATTTAAGAAAATGGAAGAGTATTGCCGATATGCTATTCCTTCGCCTTGATCATAAATATAAATAAAAAAGCTGATAAAATTTTGAGGATACTTTCTCTCATGACAATCGCTCCGCAGAAAGAGCGAATAGGGCAATTGACGAAAATCAAAAAACCAAACGATTGGTCAGGACTCGACGTATATTTTTTAGGTAAATTTTTCGTGAAAATTTTCTTATTAATATTTTTCTAAATGATTTATAATTAAATAAATAATCGCAATGAAATATTTCGAGGATTCGACTCGGTTTCGCATATGACTTTTCGTCGAAAATTGCCTCTCACGGTGAAATTTCTTGAAGAGAATTTGAATGCGGTTGTGCTAAACGGTTCCATTCCACTATTTGCTTTTTTTAATTTTATTAAATGCTTTATTAAATAAAATCATTTTAATTTCGAATATTTTGGTTACAATTTAATTCGTTTGAGTCGTTTTATGCTAAATGATTTATTAATTGTAATATTTGTATTAACAATAATAATTATTATAATTATTAATAATTATTATAATTATAACTATGATTGTTAATTCATTAAAAATATAATTTATATAATAATTTATGTAAATATATACTTTACATATATATATGTATATGCCTTTCATCGTTAATTCATTACAATTTATAATTATTACAATAGTTCATTAATAATAATTTATAATAATTTATACTAACTATAACGACACAAGAAATATTAAACAGAAAAGCACACATTTATTTATAATTTATTTGGTAATTTCATAAATAGATAATGAAATTTATTAAAATATTATCGAAAAATTATTATGAAAATATCAAAAATTTTTTAAAATGTATTGAAAAAATAAACTAGTCGAGTTGTTTCCAACAGACCTGTTAAAATTCCAATTACGATTTAATGCTTTCGGATTGCAAATAGGCCTGTGGAGGCCTATATAAACCAATATCTCTAACACCATTATGGTTCGATCATATTGTGATCATAATATTTGGAATATCCAACATCAGTAAAGCCAATTAAACAAATTTTGATCAGGTTATAATATCGTCGGAGACGGAACACCTCAGGCTTTCATTCCAATTTTAACGGGAAAGACTGAAGAAGAACTACCGCTAACGAGGTTACTCTTTATAATTTAAAAATCTAATCTTTATGAACATCATTTATTACTATATTTTCATCATACAAATGCATTTCTTTATACTTTAAACATTTTATTTTTCATTTTCTTAATGCAATATTATTTAGAAAGCGTTTTAAACGAGCGCGTTTCGTCGATGAAGTCTATCCATTTGTATGGAAAAATTTTAGTGATGCTGGCTATATAACAATGTTTGCTGAAGACGATGCAGGTGTTGGAACTTTTACAAGCCGATTAAAGGTAGTTAATTAGTGGCGAGCAATCGCCATTTCTGGTTAGGCTTGCTGCAGTGGCTATTAAGATAAGTTCACCAGAAATTCTTTTTGAAATCTTTTTAGCATCAACTCGATTTTCCGATATCTTTTTTATGAGGGCTTGTCAGTATTATAGTCAATGATTCTAGGATACTTGATATGCCCAAGCACCCAACAAAAAAATTAATTCAATGATTGAGATATCCACAGATTTTCCAGGGATTTAAAAAGCAACCGACAGATCATTATTTGCGAACATATTTCATTGAAGCTGAAAAGCGTTGCATGGAAAATTCGAAATGTAAATGTCTCGACTCGAGAAATCTTTACGAAGTAAACTTAGGCATTCCAAAGTTTTAAAATTTAGTTTTATCCTATGAAAAAAATTTAAAATATTTCCTAAAAATGCAAAGATGACTTATTTGCGCCTTCTTCAACCAAAAAAGAAGCTTTTGATTGAAGGAACTGAGTGGCAGTCAAAATATAAGCCTAACAGGTGACTTCGGCATTCATTCCAATTATTCTTCGAACTTTTCGCTATGTCTATTGCACCAGCGTCATGTAGTAGATAAAATAATTGTGAAACGAAACGCACGAACTAATAAATTAGTCGACGATACGAAAAACGCAGGAAAACTATGTTCATACAGTAATACCGAGCAGTTTTATTGAAAAAGGAAATTTCTGTCTCTCTGCCATATATATAAAAGCATTCACGAAAATTGGGTGCTATGCCATTTACTGTTGTAAAATTCGAATAATTTACGAAATTTGGTGGATTAGAAATTCATTTTTAGTACGACAGACGTAGGCTAATGTGAATACTTCGAATTACTCGTAAGTAAGTATTAATAATCCGAATTCAAATCAATTTGCGAATATTTAACGACAACTGCTGCCGATTTCAACCTCGTATGGTACCTGTCGATCATTTGAACTATTTCCGCTGGTTCTCATATTTCTCGCTCATTTTTTTTGTATAGTTAAGTTGGCCAGGTGCAAAGGGGTGATTAATAGTGATGGCGGTTGTATACTTTTTCCATTCGCTTATTTGAGGGTCCACTTTCTGATGGTGGATGCAAAAGATCAAGAGAATTTCCTATTTTCATCCCATTAATACTTCTTCAGATATGATTTGAGAAGACTGGGACTGCATTTGGTATATTTCGATAATGCAAGGGAACTTTTCTAGATTTTTTGATATTGATCCTATCCCATCCATTTTGATAATAGTTCTCTTCAACGTGTCGATGAACCGTTCTGTTTGGCCATTAGTTTGTAGATGATAAACTGGAATATTGATATGGTTAATCCTCATATTCTCTCATGCACTCGGCATTCTCGGAAATCAAAAAAGACAGTATTCTGGGTGTAGTGCTTCATCTTATGAATCTCTAACCATCGAGAAAAAGATTTACGATCGCAAAAAAATGAGATCTGTTTGCTGCACCAGCGTAATCTACATTAATTCTGGTTTCGCAAGAATAATTAGAAACTTTCCTAGGAAACTTTGCTAGCTGATATTTTTTTCAAATTCCCGCACAAAATCACTTAAACATTTGTCGATGAAAGGCCAATAAACAAGGATATTCATTTTTATTACTCCTGATCTCATGATTTTTTGCCCAAGAGCTGATCATTTGACGATCCTATCTCCGAACATCGGTCTATTACTGAAAAAATTTCCCTTTCATCAAAAAAGTAGCATCTCTAACTGAAAGAATTAATGAATCGCGACCATGAATTTGGTAGAAGATTTCGTCTCGCCACCTATTTCAACTATTTTTAAACCCCTCTACAAAATCAAAAAAAAAAAATTTATTCTCGTTTTTCGTGCCGTGGGCAACATCCGAAACTGCTAATAAGAATCGCTTTAAAAATGATTTTATTGTAATTCTAAGAAAAAATTGAAACATATTTCTTCATTGTACGGTAATTATTTATTGGTGGAAAATTTGTGCAATTAATAATATAGGATTGGTTTCGCTATACAAGTGAATTTATGTTACGCTATAAAGCTTTGCCGAGATTTCTTCTGGCACATCAATCACGATACAGCCATAATTATTTGAATTTGGTTGAATTGCAAGATGAGCATATTGTTGAACATTTTATAAAACTACTGCAAACGAATGTGCTAAATAACAGCATTATTGTCACGATGGCTGATCATGGACATAGATTTGAAAAAATCCGACAAACACATCAAGGTTTTTTTATTTCATACGATTTATTGGCTTTTCTAGTTCCAATAGTAACCTTAATAATATACCGTTTTATCAAGCCTTACAATGTACTCTTTGCCACGGGGGCAGCAAACTTGATAGTTTTCTATAAAATTGCAGGAGGTAGCTAGTATAGGGTGATTAGAAATAACGAATGAATATGGAGGGAAGAGGCTGAATCAAAGTCTGTCTCAGACCAGCCTGAGCCTTTTAATTGAATATTCAATAGGTTTCGACTAGTTTCAGTCCATTCAATAAATTTCATACGTTGAATTTTCGTGTGGCCATTTTTCTTTTTTCACCGGCCTCAAATACGACAATTTATTTATTTATTTTATACGACAGTTTATTTTTAGATTTATTGTTATACTTTATTCTACAGTTAAATCTAGTTTACAGGCCAACTTGAAGAACGATTACCTTTCTTTTCAATTGCAATGCCACGTTGGTTTCGAGAAAGTGATAAAGGTCGCACAGCTTGGAAAAATTTGCAAGAGAATAAAAACAGGTGCATTTATCTTCTTGATAGAAATTTTTGAACGATATCAAATACCAGAATTATCATTCAATTATTGATTAGCATTCTCAGTTAGGCTCGTTCCACTGGCTATTAGAATGCGACAGTCTCATAGTTTCATTAGACTTGAATTGAGTCCACAGGACCAGTCAGATTTTTCAATATAAAACCCTGCGAAAAACGAGTGCCATTCCATAAGCTTGAAATGACAATCTAATTGATGGTGCACTCGGCCATGATACCCTACAACTCAAACAGATAAAAATATATTTTTATATTATTACTCGGTATTATTAGTAAATTTTCTGAAGATTGACGACTCCCTTTGATATACATGCAACATTAATGGATATATTACACTGGCCAAGTGAAGATGAACTCAAACGACCGGGAGATTTGAAGAAACGGTCTTTATCATTATTCCGACCCATTCCATCTTCAAGAACATGCGCTCAGGTTCTTTTTTTTAGGTCCTTTATAATCCATTTTAACTTGAGAAGTGCTTTAAAATTATTGATTTTCATAGACTACGTTGAATATGGGTTCAATTTCTACCAATCTGATGGAAGATCGGAAGTCGTAACGGAAGATAGGAAGGTAGAACTCTACAAGAAACAAACTTAGCACTAAAAATTAGAATCCTTGTGTGTGCTATATTTCTATCTCAGAAAACAAAGAATATTCTAAATGCCTCATCCCTGTGGTTGGTGAAATGAGCCAAGTTAGATATGTAAGATTTTAAAAAAGCGTCATATTTGGCAAATGCATTACCAATTTTATTTTAATCAAAAAATAATTTACTGGTTCAATTTTTATGAAAATAATTTGTGGTGTTTAGGCAGGAATAGATCCGCATTGGTGTACTTGCTTAAAATGGAAAAGTGCCATGAGTCCCGATCAGATCAACATTTCAAAAATGCTCGCTGATGTTGCTTTAGATACCATAAATTTGCATACTGAGCCAGAGAGAAAAATCTGTGCTGAACTCCATTTGGTACCCAACGTTTCAACGATCTTTTTAACAACCAATCTTACTGAATTAGCCACTATAATAATCGACAATTTTTCCGGAATGAATCCAGCTCTTATTGTTTCTATTGGTCCTTTCCTTTATATCTCGTTTATTTTACACAGATTTACAGACTCCCATATCGATTTATCAATATAAATTTATAAATGATTTTAAATTTTCAGCAGAAACTTGAGAGAGCTAAGCGATTATTACCAAACAATGCTTTGCTTGCGTATAAAAAATCTTATGACGCAGACGGCCATCGACCTGATTTAACTGGAAATACTGAAGCGAAATTTGCTCATTACCAACTCAAGTTTTGGACAACACCAGGAAATGCTTTTTATGAAGTTGAACCTTTAATTTTTGGAATGACTACCTAGTATAGAACTTCCAATGGCAACTGACCAGAATATACCAATCTGGTTGCACTGTTAGTTGGATAACCATCATCCAGATGCCAACTAGATTCTTCGGTGTCGGCAGCATATTAGAAACAGTCTATGCTCTTTGGCATAGAGAGCATTATCCACTGACCACTGGACTTCCATGCCACATTTGCCAATAACCCAATTCACCGTGGCCACAACTTAAGTGCGCGTCTCAGCCACTCCTGATTAAATGACCATGTACAAAATGTCTATCTTTCGGGTAGACATTGTGTTAATAATTGAGGTTCTGCATAGAATTTATCCTTGCCAAGCTTCTGCACACATAGTTGGAGCATATTGATGACAAAAATATTGCAGAATTTCCCTCTGAATTGAATACCATATGGTTTACCAACTTCTACTCAACTAAGTTGATCCGAAATACCACAGTCAGCCAGTATTAGTCGTACCTCTGATAAGAGGCACGTAATATTTACTCGAGACCAGAAATCAGGAAAACTAACCTCCGACAAGCAGAAGACATCTATAGATATTTACAATGATTGCAACGTTACCATGGTTAACATAAACAGAACTATTTTCCTTGAGATTTCGAGTAATTATCCTAGCTCCAGAATCTTATTTTCAAGCGTTGTTGCGATCAAATTGCCCATTTTTCGCACTATCGGGCTGGCATGCGCGCTATCAGGCTGGCATCAAGACCAGACTCTTTCACCATAAAGTCACTTGAGGATGTAAAAGAAAATTAAATTAAATTAATACTAAATCAAGATTATAAAACCATAAAAATCCGAAATTTAGGTGACATTATTATACGATTGGAATGAAAATTCAGTAACTGTCGACATGAAATCGATAAGTCATATAAATAAATACGGTGATTTACCACATTGTATTATTAAAAAAAATTATTTTATGGCCATGTATTGTGTTTGTTATGATAAGATTAATCAAACTTCGTAGTAAAAAATTATGAAATTTTAAAATTTAATACCTCGAATGATTTCCAAAATTCATACACATTAAAACTTGAAAATTGAACAAATTGAAAATTGTTGTATATTCGAAAAAAATAAATTTCATTTCTTCGATAATAATTCATTATTTATCTTTCTTTTCAATGAAAATACCTGCATTTACTTCACCGATTTCTTTCACTGATACTTTTGATAATTATTTTTAATGTTATCAGTTGTAAAATGCTTTCTGATTTACCAAAAATTTTTAACCTCACAAGGCTTTACATGAGCCACAAAATAAATGCAAATGCAAATTTTCAGCAAAACAGATTTAACATTTAATTTACATTTATCGAATCTGAAACATAATTTAATGATTATTCGCTTTTTCAGTCTATTTTTACATTTTTATTTTTCATCATTATTTTGAAAAAATAATATATTTAAAGCAGCATAACTCACTAATCTGATTTAAAATAAAACTGATCCAGGTTCAAAATTTTTTAACTAGACTCTTTTGCGGCATTTTCTCCAATTTTTTTGACTTCTTCGTTCACTGGATTTTCCAAATTAATTTGTTCATAGCCTGCAGTAATCGACTCATTTCTGAACGCAGGGAAAACTTCCCAAGGAGTTTTTAGATCAAATTTGCGAAATTCTTGAGCAAGTTCTGTAGGTTCGTAAACAACCCGTTTTAACTCCGCATCGTATCGCAACTACAATATAATTACAAAAAATAAAAATAGCGGAAAAAATAAATACTGGAACAAATCTTTCAAACCCAAGTTCACTTTTTCAACAGTCCGCTTAAACTTTGTAAAATGATAAATGATATATTAGTAATTTTGTAAAATAATATAAATGATATATTAATATTAGCGAAATTCAAATTGCTAACCTCTTTGTAACCAGAAAGCGGAAAATCTTTTCGGAATGGATGGCCTTCAAAACCATAATCAGTAAGAATTCTTCGCAAATCGGGGTGATTGTTGAACCAAACCCCAAACATATCATACACCTCTCTTTCATACCTGATTTTTTTTCTTTTCATTAATTTCATTCTCTTATGCTGTTCGAGAAAATCTTTTATGAAAATATGAAGATAAAATTAAATATCCTTTTGAACTATGCATATTTTTTTTCTAAGTCGTTCACCAATCCTAATTAAGTTCAGTCCGCTGGCTCGTCGAACCAAGCAAACCAGACCGTTTGGCGCTAAACATGGTGGGTCATAAGCCACCTGGATTCCTACTCCTGCCAGTAGTAAAGCCTCAACATTAATCTGAAATTGATTAACCCACTGAGTTTTCTCATATATCATTTTTGACTATGCAACATATATGGACAAATCCTATGAACTTTAAGCAGCCATAAACTTTATCTATTACCTAAAGTTAGACCAAGGCTTCGATTTTATCCTTTATCGAATGATGATCTAAAAGATAAACATATTTCTCGAAATACGACAAAATATTAATATACATAGGCATATGTATAAACGTATAAATATAGCATATAACAGAAGATGACCTTGCAATTTTTTTATATCTACAAATCTAGAAATAAAAAACTTTTTGGCTTAATGCTTCAAGTTTCGTTGTTTCGTTGAAGACAATGGCTTTCACACCCATCAAGCGCTACCCACCTTCTTTCTAGCTGGTGTGCAGTTTTTGGGTGCTGGACTTGGGGATGGAAACTTCCATGTGAGAAGTTTCCTGGTCTTTACACCAGCAATATATCTTCCTTTACCCATCTTACTGATGACTAGCAGGACATACAGATTTATGGCATAAATTTTATTCGTCCAATTGAGTTGGCTTTTCAAGGTTTATCTTTGGTGAGACGTAAATGTTGCAGTCTTCCTTGCCTCATCATCGTGTTTGCCATATAACAGTGGAATACCAAGGAACTTGTAGCTAGCTTCTGTATCTGCTATATATATATATATATATATATATATATATCTACTATATATCTTGATGGCTGGTCTACTCCATTAGTTATTACTTTTCTTTCTTTACTACCATCCGGCCACTTTTATCCGAATGATATCCCAATGTTCTGGCTCTAGTCCGAAATAGATGAGGGAATCAACATCTCGTTCACTTTTTGCATATAACTTGATGTCATCTATAGAAGGTGGCTGATGGTAATCCCGCTTTTAATTTGTACCCATATTCGCTTCTGGTGATTAACTGATCGAGAGGGTTTATGCAGAACAATAGAGGAAACATGCATCACCTTGGTATAAGCCGAACTTGATGGCTACTTGCGTAAGCTTTTTCGAGTTAATTTCAAGTGTCGTTTTCCACAGTCCCACTGAGTTCTCAATAAACGTCTTTAGGGTCCCAATGATTTTGTATACAGTCAGACATTCACAGATCCCATGTATGGGCCATTGAATCATAGGTTCTTCTGTAGCCAATCCAAGCTTTATACAGATTGGTCTGCTGGGATTTTGAGTCGACTATCTCACCTATATTCAACTGGAGCCTCTGGTGTTCCCAATGCTTCTTTGAATTACACTCAAATACTGGCTGATATAGTCATGAAGCTTGATGGCTATAATGCCTGACAGGACTTTTCACGACTTTTCATATTTTTGAGTCGTTCCTTATAAGCAACTGTGAAAGTAGATGGTTCCTCCTCTGAGAAGTTGCTACAACTTGTTCTCAGATCTTGCAGCCATTTTGCACTGGTGTTATGAACCTTCTATTTCTTCCAGCCATATATTTTTCCAGTACTGTTTAATCTCTGCTATTTGTGGCTCTGTTGCTACTATATTACCATACTATTACACTGAAGTTGAAAGTACACCTTCTTCCTTGGAGAACAGGACATCTGTCTTCTTATCTAAATGTATTTTCTTAACATAGTGGTCATAGTAGTGCTATAAACTTGTTTAGCAATTTCAAAGGCTTCTGATGCGATGCAGCCCTTGTATTATCCCAGCATTTTTTTTTCAAGAGTCCTCATGTCCTCACCATTACTGGTTAAACTCGCTCCGCTCGCTTGACGCATTGGATAAATAAGAGATGGAAGTACAGGCCAGGCATCAATCGGATTTTTAGACAGGTTTACTCCTGCTCATTTTCCCAGCATCTAGATATTATTCTTGTTCTTCACATCTTTCCATAATTCCCTAAGTAAAATGGTGTACACCACAGCTTTAATTTTTGAAATGCTGAAGTATAAAATCAAGAAAAATAACAATGTAAGGATAATATGCCCATGGAAAATAAGATTATAGCACAACAATGCAACAAAGAAATTAGCCAGCTAACAGAATTACAGAAATAATCCATAAAATATTTGCTTGGCATATAGTTTAGACCTATATGTAAATGGGAGAAAATAGGGTATAATAAGGCAAGGGTATAGATAGATAACTGGCCAATCAACAACAACAACAAAATATGGTGGTAGTAGACAAGAATCAAAAATCAGTAATAGATATAGCAAGTGACAGGAACGTGAGGAAGAGAAGAATATGAAAAGTTAGAGAAATACCAAGGGATGAAAGAAGAATTAGAGAGGGTGTGGAAAGTAAAAGCCAAAGTGAGAATCGGAACACTTGGAATTGCGATTCCTAAACTAAAAAAGTGGTTTTAGCAGATTCCAAGAACAAAATCAGAGATCTCTAGAATTCAGAAGAGTGCACTGTAAGAAATAGCATAGACAGGTAGAGAACCCAAGGATTGCCATCATCACCCAGAGGGTGGTGAGAAAAAAGTTCTTCGAGGTTACTTTTTATATTGTGCTTGAAATTAAAAACTGACCAGTTCGCGCCACGAAAAATAGATGTGATTGAATCTATAGGGGCTACCTCATCTGTATAGGTACGTACCCGGACGCGTGCATTAAATCTCGTGGAAAGCAATGAATATATTACCTAAAAAAAGATTTTTCATTTCATGTTCACTAAACAAATTGACTTTTTAGAAAAATGCATTAATTTATCTACATTAGATAAACGAGTGAAAAAATAATATACAAATTCGGCCAAATAAGCAGAGCAAAAAAAATAACCTCAAAGCGATTCTTTCTGGTGGGTACATCAACACCGCAAATAAATATCAAATTGGTAAATTGAGCAGAATGATTGCCTTTCAAAAATGAGATAACTGGGATAACACCGGTTGGATGAATTAGCAATTCAAGTTCGTCACCAGCAGCAAACTAAATTATAAACCGAATTTGATCGAAGCAAAATTGGATGAATTTGTTTGATGAAAACAAATTTTTTAAAAGTGCTTAAAAATATTAATATTTAAATAATATTATAACAATATTATTTAAAAGGACTGTTACCTGAACTTTCTGAATAAATTTTGGAAGACATTCAGCGGTATAACGTCCAAAATTAGCTAATCGTTCTCGTTTCTCTTTATTAATCTTCCATACATGATCTGAGAATGAGAAGTGAATTAGAGAAATCACTATATTTGCTATAAACTTGCTATCAAATTTTTTTCCTTTTTGCTGTAATAATGCGACAGTATGGCAATTAATCTTCGTTCATTGCATCGCAATATTAATTCTTCTTCTTCTTCTAACAGCTTTCACCATTACTGATTAGTCTGGCTCCAACGGCTACAAGAGTAAGACGCTTCAAGGCGTGGTCTGATGCCATCGTCGACAGCAATGGAAGCCAATCCTTCTTCTATCGTCTAAGTCCATATATTGCTGGTCCACCTATACGTTCAAAATCTTTTCTCACCGTATCAGTCCAGGTCTTGATTGGCCCACCTCGCTTTTGATACCAACCGTCACACGGTTTAGCATATAACGAAATATACCTCAACTACTGTGGTGGACGACGGAGAATGTGCCCTAATCAGCGAAGGAGGCGCTCTGTGATAACATTATTTATGCAAGTGGTATTTGAACGAAGGTGGATGCAATCTTGTGAGATTTTATCCACTCGAACCCGTAAAATATAACTTAGACAAGGGTGGTCAAAGGCAGATAACTTCTTAATAGGGCTGATTCCTCGATAATTTCGCAGTATGTCCTATCATCTTTCTTGAGAATTGGGAGCAGAATTGCTTTGCTCCAATCATCTGGTAATATTTCTTTTTTCCATACTAAAGAGTACATTTGTTGAAGGTGCCTTATGAAGGACAATGGATAGCATTTGAAAAGCTCAGCCCGAAGACCATCTTCTCCTGGAGTTTTGTTGGCCTTAAGTTTATGAATAATTGAAATTATTTCTTCTTGTGTTTGAGGCTCGCAATTTACAAACGTATGCTTCGGCAAACGTATCAGCTATATCAGGGGCAACAGATGGCGCTTCATGGTTAAGTTTGGCCTTCAAAAAGTTCATCATCTTATGAGACGATCCTTAATACTTTTAATTAGTACGCCATTGCTATCTTTTACCATTTCACTGATCGTTCTCCGAGTCATATATGCTTTATGAAGAAGGCAGAATAGTTTCCTATTGTCGCCTAATCGAGTCGCCACCCCCATTCTTGAGGCCATGTCACTCCAATAGAGATTTCTGCCCCGCCTTACTGCTTTCGTTGCAAATCTTCGAAGCACCCGGTAATCAGGATTACCTGACATTCGTGCTTTGGCAGCTTTTTCAGACAGTTGCTTCCGATACCCAACTAGCGCACTTCCTACTAGTATGCCTTAGCGTGGAAGTTTCTGATTTTCGGAGACATTCCTTTAGTTTGCACCAATATTCATTTGCCGCTCCAGAGAAATCATTGATATTTTTATCACTGAGATGCTTAATAATTCGGTTTGAAATGCGCTCATTGCCCCCGAATTTTTTAGTTTGAGATAGTTGAAGGAACTTGGGGGATGCTCTTTTCTGCGTGTTATCAATTTTATGCAGATCTTGGCTCGAACCCATAACATGGTCAGATCCATGAAGATTGCTTGTTTCAACTCCGCGATAGGAACGACTATTTAGTACGGAATTCTTCCAACGGCGACTGACTAAGATATAATCAGTCTGGATGAAGTGTTGGTTGTCCGGGGAGTTTCACGTGATGTTTCTAGATGTTTTTACGATACCGAAAGCAAGTATTAGTAACAAAAAGCTCTTCGGCATAACGAAGAAGATGTTCCCCATTGGCACACCGGTCTCCGATGCCATATTTGCCAATTGTTGTTCGCAGCTGCATTATGATCTACGCGAGCATTCCAGTCTCCCCCGATTATGATCATATCATGTTTCGGTAGAGACTTTGTTAGCAGTTGAAGTTCCGCATAGAACTTGCCTTTATCACGGTCATCTGCCGATAGCGTTGGAGCATAGACACTGATGACCGAGATATTGCAGAACTACGGGCATAGGCCATACGGTCGTTTACCGGTTTCCACTCAATCAAAACGGAATGGGCCTTGTCATGGCCAATGGACATGACAATCGCTACGCCATTTCGTCCTGAGTTATTCGAAGCACCACAGTGATATATAGCCAGTATCTCTGCTCTGAACCTAGATTAATAATTTCTCGAGATCCAAAGTGAGGAAGACGGACCTCTGACAAGCAAGCGATATCCACACGATACTTAGACAGGGTGTGGACACTGATCGCTTGGCTTGGAACGTCAATAATCGTTCTAACGTTCCACGCTGATACCTCGCCGCACGTGCAGAGGGCTGTTTCCCTTCTTGATAGGTTTCGAGCAATTACTCTGGCTTGAGAGCACATTTTATTTACCATCCTTGGGATCGCTTTAAGCCCGGATTGTATACTTATCACCGGGTTCAAAGTATCATGCGCGCCAGGAACGCGGACGCCGTATGAAGTGTATCTGATCCTTTCACCATAGAGTCACTTGGGGATAGAGTTACAGGTGGGTCCCCGATTTTTGACATAATAGCAGGTTTACTCCTGCCAAAGACAAAAAAAATTAATTTGAAGAAAATAATAAAACAATGAAATTTTAAAAATATATATATATATAAATAAATATAAATATAAATATATATATATATATGATTATATGTATATATATGAAACATATACATATATATTATTTAATTATAATTTAATTTATTTGATTTAATTTAATTGATTTAATTTTATTTTATTTTTAATTTTAATCGTTGTTTGGTAAAAAAAAATTAAAAGTTCAAGAGAATTTAGCTGAATTGTTATCAGAAATAATTCCCAAGTAAAACAAAATAAATCGAGAATAAATTCTTAAAAAAAAAAAAAACGACCGCTCGCCAAACCGCAAAATTTTATTAATTAATAAAATATAAATTTTAGAGGAATTCAAAGCAAAAGCAACCACTTGCGAACTGAATTTTTGGAAAAAAACTGAAAAAAGTAG
Organism: Dracunculus medinensis; assembly: GCA_900625125.1. NCBI lineage: Eukaryota > Metazoa > Nematoda > Chromadorea > Rhabditida > Dracunculidae > Dracunculus > Dracunculus medinensis. The sequence goes on along the minus strand of UYYG01001156.1, from coordinate 1,767,542 downwards.
AGAAAAATAGTAAAAGAAAACATTAATTAGGAAATAAAAATCGCAAAACCAACAGTCTGGATAGAAGTTTTCACTTCGAAGAATTTTAAAGTTTTTGAAAAAAAACCTTTTCGAGTATCATCTGCAGTCGCTGTCGTTGACGAATAACGTAAAATTATTCCTCGTAATTGGTCCGATTCTTTTTTTACTAATTGTCTGAGCATTTCTTAGCTTTTACTGAAATAACATTTCACAAAAAACGGAAAAAAAATGTTCGTTTATCATCGTTTGATAATCGCCGAATTAATCATGATGCGCCATCTGTAGCAGCTGATTTAATCGCATTTCGATTTATTTCCGTGAGAATTCGTGAAAAAATAATCATATTCTAATTCTAATACTCTGTATATTTTTAAAATATTTTTAGGTGTACTACATGACTTACAATCATAACTTCATTCCATAACTTGGAAAAGCTATAATACTTTCGTTTCTGAATACCTGCAAAGTCTCAAAACAATTATATCCAACTTTACGCGTAGAAATAGAGCAATTACTAAGATATCTTCATAAACGCCAAAGGGAAAACCTATCTTTCGAACAATTTATTTTAATGACAAAAAGAATAAAGACAATAAATAAAGTGAATCAAAGCAAATCTAACAATCAGTAGCCTCGCATCAGTAGCAAGGCAGGCATAAATTTCCTTGCACGACATTCATTAAAAAGTAGGAAAAAAATTGCAAGGCTTCTTATTGTCATTTCACATATCACACATCTTTACTTTGGATGAAATACATACTATTCACATTCATTTCCCAGAAGTTCTTTGAAAAGATGATTAGACTTTTCAAATTCGGCAGATGCTTCAGTCAACTGTTGATTAAATGTCGCTAATTTCTTACTAATTTCATTTAATTCATCAACCTGCAAAATATTCACATGGTTTTGTATAAGCATTGTTGAATACAGCCCTCTTTTGGGACATAAAATGCCTCAATGGGTTGTTGCTCAATTCGAAGCGTTTAAGTTCTAACCCCCACAGGATAAAACCTGTCCAAAAATCCGAGTGATGCTAGCGACTCACCTGTACTTCTATCGCAAAGACTTTATATTCCCCGTCACATATCATATTTGTCCAGTGCGACAAGCCAGCGAGGCGAGTTTAATCAGAAATGGTGAGGGCTCTTTAAAAAAAAAAACAGTTCTCTTTTAGAATTAAATATAGAATAAAAATTTGTAAGAATCAGTAGAAGAACTAACATATGAAGTTTTTTGGGTTGTTTGTGGTACCATATTAGCCAGATCAATACAAGATTTTGATCTCATATGAAAAATGCTCTCTAATCCGCATGCATAGGAGCGATTATTCATCAACCCATACCGCAACATATTGGCTGTAGCTATTTCCTTGCCTGCAATAATTCAGTTTTTATTATAAAAATTTTCTACAAACTATGAATAAATTCAATGTCAAAATCATTGTGAAATATCTAATACTGTGTTATAGAATATATTATATAAATAACTTTCAAAAACAAACCCAATTTTAAAGCGGAATCATCAATATCATAATGAAATGTATTGCTTATTTCAGGAGAAATTGACGCTTCTTTCGCATCATAATGATCTAAAAATAATGGAAATAATAAATAAAGACATATTATCATATTTTTCGATAGTTTAATCTAATTGGACAATTATCACATCAGAAATAAGCATGAAAGAATGAAGGGAAAAAAAATAAGCAGGAAAACAGAAGCATCTCCATATAAAAATATGTCATGTCATTTAAAAAAGAAAAACATGGATATAAATTCAGAAAAACATTTCTGAATTTAGACAGCGGAGATTTTTACTGTAAATCTCCTTAAATTTATCGAATAGTTATATTATTGACAAAAACCAAAAAAATACCAACTTTTTTCCATTTTTTCTATTTTCAGTTTATCTACATATTCATTTGAATAGATTGGTTTGTATTCATTCAGAACAATCCTTAAATCGGACAAATGATCATTTGCTAAGGCGGTTTTAGATCGACATTTTTTTGGCCTATTCAGCAGATTCGTAGCTGAACGATGATAAAATTTCTGAAAGAAAAAAAAACGTAGAAAAGAGGATAAAAGAAAAATAAATAATTATAAAATAATTGTAAAATAATAAAATAAAATAATTACTAAAATAAATACTAAATAAATCAATACTAAATACTAAAAATTCTATCTATATTCGAATTATAAATTATAAATTCAACTGCCGCTAAAAAAATGACATATATCTACTCTAATGAAATTTTTTCATATTTTTATTGTTATCTTTTGTTTTTTTTTCATTTTTTATTTCTCATACTTAATGCCAAATTTTTCATAATAAAAAATTTTTACGCTGAAGAAATCGCGTTTAATCCGTTGAATATTTGCCCAAGATCGCCAATATATTAAAGCTTTTCTAGCAATTCTGTTAGATCGTTTTATTTTGACCAAAAAAAATTTTCGTTCTAAATCAAGGGATGTACAATCACGATATTCAGATGAACGGCGTCGATGAATAGTCAGCTGAGATCGAGGAAGTGGAATAACAGGAAAGTTTCTCAAGAACGATTGCTTCGCGTCGCGTTGCTCCTTTCGTTTGACCATATATTTTTTCCACTGATTTACAAACTGTTTAAGCCATAATCTAAATATTCTAAGTATGTTAAATATTCTAAGTAAAAATATTCTTAAACATGGAAAAAAATATTTTGAAAATATTTTTCAATATTAGTATTTGATCATCAATTTCGCAATTATAGTTGGATATAGAATTGTTTTGTAAAAAATTAATCATACTTATCCAAGCGGGCAGCAATCTTTTTTAAATGTTCTTGAACATTTTCAACTTCCTGTTTCATAACTGAATCCACAATTTCTTTGATTAATTCATTTGCAACACTTTCCATTAATTTTTCACCAAGATTGTCAGAGACAGAACTGATCAAGAACACCTTTCTATCATTTTTCAACCTATTCTCACTGAAAACAAAAAAATATAAAATGAATGGAATAAACATTCAAAAATATTTTTTTAAAGAATAAATTTTAAGAAAATCTTTGAAAATTATTTAAAAGAACGATTTCAGAAAGAAAAATTTTAAGGCACTTGACGACAGCTGTGCATATATCCCCAACTATTTGCGCCACAGCAACATCCAACAAATATTCCGACATGTCTTTTTCAAAATAAGATAATTCTTGTGCAACTTTTTCCTTTTCGCTTTGCTTCCAGCGATTATACGAAAGCTTTGCAGATAGTAAAACTTCTTCAGCGTGATTTCTGAAAAATTAAAAAAGTATTATTACATAAATGATTAAATGAATGAATATATGTTTAAAAGTACTGGATGCAACTATCAAGCAATTCATCGCATAATTGAAAAGATATTTGAAGAATTGTAATATAATAGTTTAGCGAGTCCGCAAAAATGTTATCAATTTCTTTATTGATGACAATAGTTGCAATTTCATTAGCAGCTGAATCAACCTGAAAAATAATTAGATTTCTCAAAAAAAATGACTGAAAAAGGATCAAAATCATGAATAATAATTAATGAATAGATGAAAAAATTTCAATGCTAAATCAAAATTCAAAAATAAATACCATGTTTACTATGTTTACATCAAATATCCCACTTTGTAAATCAGAAACAGTAGCGTCACAACCGACACTGCGATATCTGTTCTTATTACTGAAATAAAAATTTACTTTAAAGGCTTTAAAATTATTCATTTATATCTCCAAAAATAAGTGATCAAATGCAAAAGAACTGATTTTCCACTTATGAATAAATTATATTTTAAAGCAAGATGATAAATTTTTAAAGAAATTTTAAGGAAGATTTAAAAATCGAAAATTAAATAAAGGAAATTCTCTAAACGGTAAGCAAAACATACTCTTCCATATCGAAATCTTCAATATATTCTGAGATGATGGGATCAGAAGTATAAATTCCTTGTTCATTGAATGAATTCGCTGGCTTTTTTAAAATAACTTCCGAGCATAAGCCGCCACTCAAAACCTATCAAAGAATCCAGTTCAAATAATGACTATATTGAAAAAGTTTTGCAAAGTATGAAAAAGAAATAAAATTATAAAATAAATATAATTTTAAGAAAAATTACTTGAGCTATAGGAGTGTCTAAGCGTTTCTCTTCAATCCAAAGTGACATTTTTGGTACAGGTGGAGTTGATAAATAAAATTTAGACTTAGATAACAATATGCATATATCATCTGGTTCGGTAATAGTATCGACACGCATATTGTAATTCATAATAAATTCAGTGGCATCATTGATGCTATCAAAACCGAGAATATCAACAAGTTTAGTAATTGGGTACTGAAAAATACGATTTGGCAAAAACGGCTACGTTGAACGGTTACATAAAAGAGCACAAATAACACTGAAAAATTCCCTCAATTTCCCTCAGTTCAATTCCCTCCGAAAAAATATTGAGAAAAAATTTTCAATGAAACAATGAAACATACTCTAGCCTTTTCATGCGAAGAGTAAGCCATCACATAAAGCGCATGATTCCGAACATCATTGAAATATCGATGACATAAACAGCACTAAACTTTTTGTATTTGAAATGATTATCAATAAGATAAATATATCATTAAGAAAAATGAAAAATCGATAAAAAATGCAGCAAAAATATTTCAAACATTTTCAATACTTTTATAAAAATTCTTTACAAATGTAAAAAATAAAAAATTATAAACCTGTAGATAAGTCGCATTTCTCTTAAGCAATTTAAAAAATCTTATATAATTTCCATTTTTGAAACATGAAAAAAGGCGTAATGCGAGCCTCATTTGCAAGGATTCGCGTATTTCTCGGCGATATGTTAGTATTTGCCTGAATTAAGATTTAAATGAGAACAACAATAATTTCACTAAATAACACTAAACACTAAATAACACTAAAAAAAAGATATATTCAATCACCGCAAAATGTTGGAATCTTCTAGGTTCAACATGACATCATATGCACGGATTTCAGCTTCATTTTCACAAAGCAGTCCTCTCTTTGCCAGATCGTCATACAAATATCTCAAGCTTTGCAAGCTTTTGCTAAGATTTTCTGCAAAAAAATTAATCTTTTGTCAATAATTTTATAGTCTTTTCAAGGATGAGCCATTATTTATTGAAATTTAGTTAATTAAAATGAAACATTGGCGCATAAGGATTTGAAGAAATAAATCAGTAATATCAAAATAAATAAATAAATAAAAGTTTCTTTTGCTAAATATAAATTATTACTCACCAGTATTCATTTTTTGGTCAAATTCATTTGGCCCCAAATGGCAAAGTCTGTGGGAGGCAAAAATGTGAAATCGAACACACTGTTCAATTAAAATCACTGCCACCTCATTGACAATCATTTGTTGGGTGATATCCTGAATTTAAAAAATTAAAAAAAATTTTCAAAGAAAGCAAAAATAGAAGGTACAAGAAACCTTTCGAATAGCTCTGGTTCGATTCCACAAAAAATCATACCATTCCGCTAAATTTTCATCACGCGAAGGAACACTGCTAGCTATCTAAACATATCACTTAAGAAATGGCAGAAAGTTTATAGAAAAATTTAAAATACTTCTCAAATTATACAACAACAACAACACAAGCTTAAGGGCTAATCACCTTATGAACTGAGAAAATATCGAAAATTACCGTTCACGGTCATCATCAAACATGGATTAAATAACAATATCAAAGCAAAAATTCACAAAAAATTCACTGAATTCAACACCAACTTAAAGTGGGCTAAATCCTTATATATTTAGGCAGCATTCCATTTAACACATTTCTACCGCTTAGTGTTGGTATATGCTTATATTAGTAAATCAAAGTCTTCTGAATCACCTTAATTTCATAGAAATATTATATGTACAGTGCTTGGAGAAAATCAAGATGCATATGCATATTCTTACGACTTAAATTTCATAAATAAAACCTTTTCGATAAGGTAATTCATCGTGAACTGAAGAACATGAGTAGGACGAAGCTCGTGTGGAAGAGGCTCTTCCTTAAAAAAATATCCAATAGCCTAATTTCAGATTTTTTTTTATTTCTTATATAGAGAAAAAATCGAAATATTCAAAGAAAGAAATGAAAATTTTGCTAGAACCTAAGTTTCAAATCTTCCTTATATTTACCTGAAAACCCATCAAGTCAGCACGTAAAAAATTTTAAATAATTCTCATTTAAACACCAATATATTATTAACGATAATATCTATAATTATGTGCTTAAAAAATGTGAATAGCAATAGTAATTTTATCATTAAAACATAAATATAAAAATATAAATATTGAATAAATAAACATGTAAGCATAAACATTTTTATAAAGAAATATTTTTTCCATTACCTGATCTGCGGCACTTCTGCTATATTCTTTTATGGCTATTTCGGGAATCATTTCACCCAAATCATTGCATTCATAAGGACTAACTCGTTTTTGAATAATTCTAACATATCGTTCTTTCTCACTACACATGTCTTCACAAGTGCCCTAAAATTAATGATATAATATTAAAAAAAAACAAAATATGATTGAAAGACATACAAAAAATTGTTGCATGCCTGAACCGTAACTGCTGTCTCGACATCACTAGATTTAATTCGAGCTTTGCAAAGAATTTTATCGCGCTCCTCCAACAAGAGATATTTATCGTAGGTTTGCTCACATACTCGTCCAATAAGAACTTTCAGCTGCTTCGCTAAAATTGTGAAAGCTGAATTCAGATATCAAACGGTAAAAATTCCTGTGAAAAAATATAGATAAAAAATTTATATGCATAGTGTTGCTAACCGAAATGCAAGTGAGCCACGCTTTAGCAATCTGTTCTTGCATTTAAAAAAATCGACTTTAATAATTTAAATATCAAATTTATAAATAAAATTTTAAAAATTAATAAATAAAACTTATTAATTTAATAAAATATTAATCAAATTTTCAAATATCAAATTTTATTTAATAAATTTATCAAGTTCCGACAAGAATTTTTTCAAAAATTTTATATAAGAATTTTACATCTTCAGTAAGACCGATTTACGGATAAGAACATTGTTTCTACTTTCCAATAATGACTGCTAAATTTATTAAAACCTGATTTATACTAACAATTCTTGGACTCACCAACATCTTCTTTTGATAGGGATGTATATGACTTTGGTTTTACATTCTGCATCAACTTCTTCTTTGGTTGAGCCAGTTCATCGTCATTTTTATCGCCTTTCTACAAAAAAATTAGCTTAGAAAAGGCAACAATTATTATTTGAAAAATTCTGACGAAGGATGAACAATTTAAAGTAAAGAAAAATAATGGCAATAAAATATTTACACGTTTGGCACTTAGAAAACGATTATCGACACCACTAAGAATTGTTCCAAGGCGTGATACTTTAATACGCAAATCAGTGTCTGATCGTTCAAGGTTCTTTTGCGTTCGTAAAGAACTTTGAGCAGAAATTTTATGATCTTTTTGGCTAAGACGACGACGAATTAAACGAGCTGTCCCTGTAATAGAAGATCGACTTCCTCTTAACGGTCTCAGTTGATTTTTGTGGCCGCGTGATCCTTTAAAACACAAAATAATAGAATAAAGTGAAAATATAAAAAAATATTTGACAGTGAATAATGAAACTGAAAAAACTACAATATCAAATGAATATCAATATAAATAAAATTATATGTAAGAATCAAAACCAATATCCAAAATTATATCCAAAATATTATATCCAAAATGAAAAAATTTTTTCTAAAAGTATGGAAAATATTATATTTTTAAAATCGAAAGATACAGAGTATAATAAAGCAAGCTCATTTATATAATTCTTATATTGATAATAAAATTCTTAAGAGAAAAATAACAAACCAATAGATCGACCGGGACTATCGAAATCAGTATAAACAGCACTTGGATGAGTGGGGAATTTTGAATTGAATCCAACTGTTTCTCTACTCTGTTCGGGCGTTTTCATTAACAATTGTTTTTTTGCTCTTAAACTGAAATGGTTTCTTGAATTACTTCTAAATATTTAAATCAACCAATTTTCAAAAAAAAATGGAAAATTACAATATCAAATCCAGATTTAAAAATTTATAACTAATTAAATTTATTATAATACGATATGACCCTTTTTTCTTGATTGCTTTTTTGGCCAAAAAAGCAATCGATTATTCAAATAAATTAGCATAACCAAGATGCAGAAGCCACATAAGGCCAAAATCTAGTTAGCAAAATCAGAAATGGCATATATTTTAGAACAAGAAGAAGTGATAAGGGTGATAGAAAATGATAAAAATGCTTTGGAAAAAATATAAGAATGAAAAACAAATAAAAAGGAATAAATTAAATAAACCTTTGAGGTATACTGAAATTGAAGGACGAAGCCATCACAATATGCACAACCAACAACTAAAAGATAAAAAAATATGAAACATAAAATATTTATCGGGATAATTTATCGAGAATATTATTAAAATGAACGAAAAAATCAAAAAAGTACGAAAGAAGAAATCGAATTTCACCACCAAATTCTACAATTGTTTTCTATAATATTTTCCGCAACGTTTCACGGATGCGGAACCAGGCCTCCAACCGTAAAGAAAAGAAAAGAAGTCTACAAGGAGCGATGGAAACGTAAGAACACGAAAAGTAGCAGAATTTAAAAAGATAAAAACAGAAAAAACACTAAAACCCGGATAAAAAGAACCTCACGATTAGACTGTCACCAAGCACGTTAGGCCGCTACTCAAGGAAAGAAAACGAGGCCAACGGCTCAGATTTTATGGATAAACGCATAGCTAAAAGAAGAATGGGTTAAACTTAATTCTGGAAAATATTGGTCGGCGCAAAAAATATACCGACAAAACCGACAAAAAACCGACTAAAGTAACCGTAATCGTAGTTTCGTTGTGAAACATAAAGCGATTTTAAATGCCATTTTACCATTTTATATCTAATGAAAATTTATAAAAAATTATTGGTAATTAGATAAGGCATAAAAGTGAAGTGAAGACTAACTGATAATTTTGAAAGGGCCTGAAAGATTTTAGCGAAAGAAGTCGCTGATTAAGCAACGAAAGTAATCGTAGTATGGAGAAAATGAACGAATTTCATCGTCATATTTTCTGCGATTTTTTTGTAAGAAATTCACGAACAAATTTAAATTTCAACTTTTAAATATCGTTTAATTTAATGTTTTGTAGGCTCATAACTAATAATTTTTCTGGTTTAGCAGTATTTATTTAAACGAAGGCCGAGTAAAGCAGCGATGAATTTGTAACAACTATGCAAAAGCGACAACTATGCAACAACTATGCACTAGCGAAAACAAAACGCTGATTGCAGTTTTGCGACTTTTGCCGGCCACATCGCAAGCTGATTGATAAGAAAAATATGGTGTGCAGAATCATAAATCAGCAAATCAGCTGAAATTATGAATATTAATACGCAAATCGCACTTTATCTCATAAAGTAAATAAAATAAAAGATTTTGAAATTCGTATCAAAAATAGAAATTAATTTTTGAGAAAATTCAAATTTTATGGCAAATAATTATTAAAAATATGAATGTTTTTTTCGCTGTGCTTTGCATAAAATATATATTTATTAGAAATCTTTGCAAATATTTATTTTTATTATTGAAATATCATTATTTATTGGTTTTAACGACAATCAAATCTCTCAAGAATTTAGCAAAAAATTATTTTGTTGTATAAAGAATTATATAAGAATGGTTGAGCTTAAAGTTAAGGTCAAATGTTGTTTGCAAAATAAAATCGCCAGATCGACTTCCTCATTATGCAATAAATTAATATTAATCCATTAATGCGAAGTACTCGAGATCGCCTTACTCATTTCTTTTTTTAGTATATTTGCAATAAAAATAATTGATTTTTCCTTATCCTAAAAACGCTCATCGTTTTTGCTTAGGTTTGCCTTATTGGACCATACAGATTCTGCCAGAGAGCCATTTGATAAACAGAAACACAGGCGAATAAAAGATTTTTCGGCAAATTTATGCCTATTTGGAGCAGAATTCGAGTTTCAGTATCAAAATGTCATCGGTAACTCACTGACCCCTTCATTTCGCAAATATTAAAAATCTTCAAATGATAGTCATTATTATTATTACTATTATTCTTCTTACAGATATTTTTAAATGAAATACAGATTATTATTATTATTATTATTATTATTATTATTATTATTATTATTATTATTATTATTATTAATCGTTATAATAGTTTTATGGTTATGAATTGCAGAATTTTTATTTTATTTAAACCTACTATTATTATTATAAAAAATTGAATAATAATTTCCATTGAATTGAATTTTTCGAATCGAAAAATGATTAGAAATATGCAAAAATCATATCAAATAACATAACAGAATCATTATAAACATTAATATTAATCGTATATACAATGAAAAAAGAAAGATATAATGGTAATAGTTAAGCTTAATGATGCTCATCCATCTTTTTCTTCCCCTTCTCATCAATAATTTTCCATTTTCTATTACTTTATTATTAAATAATGTTAATATTAATAATAATAACGGTACGAATTTTACTTAATTAATTGATTTTAATTTTTATTAATATTTTAACTTTTTTTATTAAAATTTTATTTTCTCCAAAATTTTTTCCCACTTTTGTAAACAAAGTTTGATAGTTTATTGCGTTTTTTTTCCTACAGTTAATCGCTTCACTATATTACATTTTAGGCTGATAAAGTATGAAGGTGTATAAAATGGGTATTAGAGGTATTCTTAGTATAGAGGTATTCTTTGAGATCTTTCATCCTTATAGCCAATGCAGTTAGTTGAATGCTGAATATTGTTAGAAGACATAAACCAAAACTATAAGATCTTCAAAAAAGAAGGAATGGTGGAAATTGCATTCCACATTTTGCACCACTATCATCACCATTTATTTTACTACTTTTCCTTTCGTTTAGATAACAATTTTGGTTTGAAATCGATTCAGAAGACCAATTTTCAAGTGCAGAAAAAAATAATTAATCATAATTGAAAAGTTTCTTATTTCTTTTTCATAAATTTATAAAAATTTTTAGTTTGTCCGAACAATTGGACTCGTTATGATCGAACAAAATCATGTTTTTCTGTAATCGAACAACGATTACGGTGGTCGGAAGCAGAACAAATTTGTGAGGATTTTGGTGGTCATTTAGCATCGATTACGGATGAATATGAAAACATCTTTGCATTTGGTATACTTTTCCAGAAAAAAAATGCTAAATATGTTTCAATAGAAATATTTGAAGGAAATTTTTTGCAGAAGTAGCAAAGAAGGCAAATCTCAGCGTACAAACAATTTGGTTGGGCCGAATTGTCAAATTGGCAAAAACAGGAGCATATGAATGGAATGATGGCTCAGTTGGACGTCATGCTGATGGATTTAGAGGTGGTGAGCTCATTTTTTGTCTTACCAATTGCCTACCTAATTCGTAAATTCTTTTTTCTTAGTGTAGGCATATCAAAGCTTTTTCATGATATCACTCACAATCATAAATAAATCCTTTTTTCAGTTTTTTCTCTAAATCTGGTTAAACTTATAATTTTTCATTCATTTTCCCCTTCTATCTGTAATATTAAGCCAAATTATTGTAGAGCCGCCATCTGGAACTGATATTTGTCTAACAATGTGGCTTGATTTCGATAGACCTGAAGGATCATGGAACGAATGGGATTGTAATTATGCTACCGGTTATTCTGCGCTTTGCAAAAAGTCTTATAAAAAAGCATCCCTCGTATCAGGTTCATTTGTGATTTGATAAAATACTGAGATTAAATCCATTATTCACTTAATATATTTGAATTTTGATATTAAAAAATTCAGAAAATTGTGCCAGAAAGATATTTATATTTCCCGATGTATTTCATTTAGTTTTACCAAAATTTTTAAGCCACTGTAGTAAAAACGACAGATACTCCCAATATTTACTCAAGCAAACGCTGCTGTGTATCGACTATGTGCTCTAGCCGATGTTCACCAAATGAACGGTGTATACCAGATGATTTGGATTGCTTAACGAAAACTTGCGAAAATCATGGGCCCGGATGGTGTTTGCCCGCTGTTTGATCTAATTTTGCAATCTTCTTTTCAAGTTTTTATTTTTATATAGATGAGATATATGAAATTGTGAAAATTTTTCAATTATCTTTTTCTTAAATTTTTTTGATAAATTGTCAAATTTTCTGATAAAATCGATTAGAATCATGGAGAATGATTCTAACATTAGTAATCGGATCTAACAGGTTTACTCGTGCCAAGGGATAGAAAATCGAACCTATCCATGAAAATTCGACATGGATGCACCACAGTAGCTCGCAGTAGCTTAATAAATTTTCCATTCATCGACTTTTTTGAGAGCTTTTTTTTGTTATATTGTAATGTTTATAAATTTATATACATTTCTTTGTTGATTAAAACAAATATGCATTTGTTTATTTTTAAATTTTCATTGATTTTTTTTTAAAATTCATTATCTTATTCCATTAAACATTGATATTCTTATCATTATAAATGAACATTGATAAGAATTTTCATAATTTTATTTGCGAGAATATTTTTTAACAAATCAGAAAACTTCCATTCTTCAAAAGCTTATATAAACTATTGGTATATACGAAAATAATATTTCTTACTAGGCTCGATGCACCGATTATTAAAATGAGGCAGTTCCACTGGAAAGGAATAGATTTGCAGATAAATAGCCAACACCACTTGCTACTTCTTTTGAGTCGATGCTTAATGCTGAAAGTAACCAAGGAAATACGTACTACTCCAATTACTCGCTTAAGATCGAGATGCTCCCAATCATCAGCAAACGATTGTCGAATGAGGAAAAAAACGATTTTCTTGTCGTAGAGTTAAAATCTAAAAAAGCGACTTTTCATACTGAAATAATGGGAAAAATATGAAATAAAATGTAAGCAGCAGGCTTGTATTTGAATTAAAGCCAACGAAAATGGACTGAAAACTGATATGTTTGCATTCAATATGAAATGAAATGAACGCAAAGAGAAGAGAGAGTAGCGGAAAAAGCGTTGTTATTGGTGAGTGAGTGCCCTAAGGGACTAAATGCCTTGTTCATTCTCTCTCTTTAAAATCATATTCAATTTCAAAATATAATGAGGCTGATGGATGGTGTGATGATGATAATATTTGCTTGCTATCGTGAAAATATTTGAAATACTTCTTGTTTGGCATACGGTAGAATCGAGATCGAGACTAATAAATTAAGAGAAAAGTAGAGAAGACGATAGTCGTCATCGGTCGTCGTTTATCGAGAACTATGAAGGAATAAAAATAAAAAGGTCTGATTGATTGAAGAAGTTAAAGAATTTGAAAGTAGGCTGGTTGTTTAACTCAAAAATTCCTTCTCACTACAAAACTCCCTGTCATGATGCTTCATATCGACTCAAACACTGCTGAAACGGTACCAATTTTCTTTTATGCTTTTATTTTAATCTTTTTAAACTTGTTGTTAGTAGTAGTTTTTGAGAAAGAATGATAATTGGGATTTTTGATTCTCCAATTCGGATCAATTTTCTGGATCATCATTATATTTAGCGAATATTATTTGTTTAAGGATCGTATTCGATCGCTATTAGAGTATTCTTATACTTCGTAAGAATTATCTAATCCTTTCATTTTCAAAACAAAATATCCATTAAGTTGTATTCACAATCATAAAATTACGTAAGAAAACGACCACTAAATTTATACATTTGGATCAATTTCAACAAGTATTCATATTGCATAATATTATCGAATTTAACAGGCAATGAAAACCGATACTGTCCAGCAAGATTCATTTCCTTATTATTTTTATCTAATTTTTCAGATGATTTCGAGCACTAAGGGAATATTCTTATAAAACACTTTGAAAGCTATAAATTTCTTAGGTTCCTTACGCTTTTTTTGTTGATACTTTAACTATTTATATTTAATAATATTAGGATAGATTATAAACTAGTTCTTGTTGAAGTTAAGTTTTTCATAGATTTTTTAAAAGTCGAATCCAGTTCAACGAATAATTATAACAATAGAAAAGTTCTGGAGTGGTCCTTATTTTAAATCGAATATAATTCGTAGAACCAAAATTTATCACTGAAATAAAACAATCTAAATCTAGAAAAGTTTTTTTAGTCTATTTCAATTTGCTGATAAAAGACTCTAACTGGCAGATAAATTTTTGGTGAGTTTTTCGGCATCAGGCCAAGAAGTGGTTTATGGTATCAATCATGTTTTACACCACCATATATCTTTTTTTCTAATAACGCCTGCCATTTTAGTTTAAATTCGTTCCCACTGGCTAATTTTGCCAGAGAACCACTTGTCGACAGAGATACAGGTGAATAACAACCCAGCAACAACCTCACTTTTCAATTAAAAATCTCTAAATAAGCAGATTTGTGATGAATAGATTTGTCCATCAATATTGCTTAATTAATTAATAATAATTTAATTTATTTATCATTATAATTTAATTATTAATTTGATCGAATTCCTCATCTATTATCTCTAATATTTAATCGTATTATGCATTTGTTATAAAAAGAATACGTTCATCATTCATATAAAATATTTTGGCTCAATAATCACATAAACTATCCCTTATTACAATCGCTATAATCGTTGTATCATTAAATTTCAAGGAATAACCACCTAATTAGCGTATTGATGAAGGCTAACTAACTGTCATAAAGTGAACATATCTTACTTCATTCAAGCGTGTAGTTCTAATGATAGCTATCTAATGATAGTTATATTAGCTATTAGTTGTATTGTATTATATTGTATTGTAAAATAAAGAACTCTTAATAGCTTCCGGCAATAACTATTAGCACTAATAAATTTTCAAAGAGCTTTACAGAAGCCAATTAACATTCCATCTGTCATTTGCCTACAAAATCCTGCAAATTTTCATGATGGCTTAGTCGATTGGCCAAGTTTCTCAGCATAAAACCTATAAATTTATTTTTTATATTCTTTAATTTTAATTGAATCTAATGGCACATTGAACTTTAACATTCTTTTCGAAATGATACAAATCATCTAATTGGAACACTGTTAGATAGAAATACTAAAATAATTCGTTATGATAGATATTTAGCAAATTTTTGTTTGCTAAAGTGGCAAAGACTAACAACAATTGTTAGATAAATTGTCTATTGAAGGTGTTAACTTACTTTTTACTAGCTTTATTACTCTTCGTTACTGTCACATATTAGTTCTAAAGGATATCTTTTCGTATTTTCAAGTTTTCCCACAAATCGCTGAAAACAAAACTTATTAAGTTTGCTACAGTAGTACTGCATATGAAGCAGATTACTGTAGTTTTAATTGCGTCTAGTAGTCAGCTTAAGCCATCCTTATCCGTATCGCTAAAAATTTAAGTTCGACTAGCATCACCAGCAAATAATTCATAATTGATATCTTCGATAACACTTTCTAATCATTTCTAATTAAAACTTTTTTGTCAAAATCACTTCAAAATTGAATTAACTTTATAATAATTCAATCATGTACTTACAAATATTCAGCGAATACTCAGTGAATAGGCAGTATGGGTGAGGGGTGAGTGGTATTTTGTTTAGACTATTATGAAGTGCCATAGTGCTTACCTTTCAATTTAAGGAGCAACTGATCAAAGTTCCAGTGGTGTGGAAAAGCCATCTGCATTTCCATCTCAGTGTGATTGATTACCTAGCGAAAGTGCTTCATCCTCCCGATAGCCAATGAAACAATAACCAGAAATGGTGTTACTAACCACTAATTAATTAATTTAGGCAAATAGAATTTTTTGAAAAATATATATGAATGCATCCGGTTTAGTGGGAAGTAATAGTATCGGTATCCAAAACTTTAAAAAAAGCAGTTGCTACAATGATTAGTTATAATCTGCAAATATCAAGTTTCTCGAGAAGAAAACCGACTTTAAAACCTTAACCGCTCTTTTAATTCATTTATTACTGTCTCTGAACTTAATATAGCTGATCGCATTCGGCTAAATACACAGCTATCACTTTTAATTTCTGTTACATTTCTAAATTTATAAGTTTTGGAACTAATCGTTTAAAAAAAACTTTTGATAAAGTTGTCAAAAGTTAGCAAAGTTGCCATATTTTTTTTTGTACCCATCAGTTCTTCGAAAAGCAAACAAGTGCAATTAAAATGAATCAAAATCCAGAAATTCAAAAAATTTTAGTGATAGGGATGGCTTCAAGAATCTCTTCTTCGGCAAAGTTCCGCAATTTTGTTTAACCAATAATCACAAGAAAAGAAAATTAACTTAATCCAATCCAACTCTGATAATAAGGCTATAAAATTGACTATAATCCATTCCCCATCGAATACACCTCTTCTTCTTTCGACAACAAGTGCCATTTCTAGCTTGTCTGGCTGTTGATTACTGCTATAGAGCAGGGTCAATGCGGCTGAGAGCCATTTTAAAATAAAAATACAGGTGGTGTACTAGCTGCAACTAATATAAATAGTATCAATGTTCGTTCATATGCGCAGTTTGGTTAAATAAATTGAACAATTAGCATTTAGCATCGGATTATTAAATTCATCATTTTTTACACATTAATTCATTATTAAAAAAAGGGATTCTCGATTAAAAATAAAAATAATCTCAACTTTTGACCGAGTTTGTCGACAAAACATGACGATTATATATGGTTTACATTAGATGAAGAACAAATAATGAAGTGTATCTGAATGAATAGTTAACAATGGTACTTAAAGATGCTTCACAGCTCCATATTTGCTGCTATTTTGTTATCTTAGCCAGCAAAAAAAAGATCTTCACTAGAGTCAGTCGTCATTCACTGCCATCTGTCATGCTCTTCTTTCTTTGCTTCGGTAAACAATTCTACATTTGTGACCGACGAGCCTTTCTATAATGCCGATCATATTTCATTTTATTCCACTTTCTTAGTAAGGTAAATTAATTGATTTGCCTTTACCAAACTTAGATGAACATCATTGTAGTAGTAAAATATTTCGCGAATCCAAAAATTCTCCCTAAAAAAGAGTGATACTTTTCTATGAAATGGAAGGGAAAAGTTGGAAATTTTCATAATAATTTCAAAATGTTGATGATAATGGAATGATAAGTGAAAAATGGTTAGCGCTCATCGAATTAAGCTGGCTCCATTGGCCGTTATTAGGATTACAAAATTTCCTTTGGGAATCATTCGCTTGGAGATTGAAATACAGATGGTCGGAATTGGGATCGTATTTATTCAATGATTCATAAGCGACTAATTCGTTGCAGACTTATTTAGAACATTTATTGTCGTAATAGCCAAGCATTTTCTTGAAGTGAGTGAAGACAACTGAAATTTACTTAAATGGCTTCTGCCGCGGAAGTAATTTAAAAATAATAATTGGTCAGAAAGGCCTAATTATTAATTAATTCCTATTTGGTAAATTGGGAAAATCCGGAAAAAAGTGAGAACTATTCAGTAAAATAAATTTATTATAAAGCTATTCGTTAAAAGTCGACAAAATTATTTAATGGTGAGTATTATGAGATGTGGTGAGTATGGTGAGAGAGTGTTTGCTTGCAATTTTTTTAAGATAATTTTTTATTATTTACGTACCACTTGAATTGAGATGAAATGCGTTGAAGATGACAACATGAAGATAAAAGAAATTTATTAAGGTGCCGTACATTTTTCTTAGAGGCATAGATAATTAGGGATTAAAAATAGAATAGGTCGGGGTTGGAGGTTAATTGGTTCGGTGTAGGGCGGACCCCCACAGTGTCACCTGCCTTACTGTATTCTATTTGCATCGTTCTACTCACTCCTCATTGACCGCTTTCTTCGTGTGCAATTCATTGTTTTGTGCGCTTCTCTCCATTTTTTTTTCTTTTGATAGCATTTATTTTTGCAAATTTCTTCTAAACGGTTGATGGATGGTCTACTAAGCGCTTAAAATTTTCTCAACATAAAGTATAACAATTTATAATTGATGTTCCATAAAAATTTTATCATTATTAAACGAAACTGACTTTTGGCAAATATCGGGAATAAGGAATTTAAGATCGACATAAACCTCCTTTACATGTGGGTAAAATCTGCTTTTGAGTAATCGCGAATTACGAAGGAAAATTTTAAAGTTTAGCAAATAATTCTCATTATGTTAACCCTTTGCTACCAATAGACGCTTTCAATATCGCAGAAGAGACATATTTGGTCACATGGAGTTCCCGAATGACCAGTATTCTAGTCAGATTGATTATATCACTGGCTATTCCACCAACGTTTACAAAATGTCGATGAAGTATAGTTTTTCCAGCATCTTTCATGGAACTAGACCTTGCGCTATGCATCATTATGCAATTGATCTAGAGAAGAGGTTTTAAAGTGCTGCATGCCAGGCGAATTCACGAAAGTGGATGGGAGGGCGGGAGGGAAGTGGGGAAATACTGCAATAATCTTGCCAACTATAATTGAATAGCGTTTTTCAACCCATAGAAACCTTAAAAGAAATTAATATTCAATTATTTTCATAAAATTCCGCTAATAGAGTCCAATAATTTTCATTTCTGGCTGACTATATTGGTTATTAAGATGGAATCGCATAGCCACTTGGACGCGTTTCGAGCACCATATTTATTATTATAGAATTAAACGGTATAGCTAAAATATCTTACAAATCCCAACAATTTTTTCTTAAATAATTATGCTCAATGATTTCTTCTTAAAAAATTTGGCTTCATAATGTGTCGAGCCGTAATTTTTTTCATTTTATCCCATCATATAACAGTTAATAATATTTTTCCAGTGGGCGATGGCAAATTGCATGCAATATCCATGTTTACATTTGCTTAAGAAGAAGAAAAGTATGCACGAATATATATGTATGTATGTATGAATGTGAAAAAGTATGTATGTAGCATTAAATAAATATAGGAAAAATAATGCGCACTTTATGGAGAAATAACTTTCCACGATTTTAGACGATGGAGAAATGCATGTTAAACATTATATTGTGCATGTCGAAGTATCTTTCACGTCACAACTTCAAATTTTTATTCATATTTGATTCTGTTGATTGCACTTCGGGAATGAATGGCTCTTTATGGAATTCTTTCATGGCACAGAAAATTTAATGTTGCCACAAAGCGAATTTATACGGTTGAATTCGAGATACTAGAAGGCGCAGAGATGAAAATTTCTATTCTCGATGTTGAGCAGTCGCCAGTTGATCCAAGTCGACAATTTTAGCCTGTAGAAGGCGCCCATGATTGAATTTTTAATCAACCAGGAAAATATCCTTCTTTTCAAACGTCTTTTCTTCCACGTTTTTTCAAACTATTTTCTCGATTAATTTATATTTTTAATTTTTCTTTTGGCCTAAAATTTTGTTTAATTTTACTTGCAAATTTCTTAAAAAACTTTAAAACCTTTAAGAAATTCTCCAATATAAAAATTGATTTAAATTTCGAAAGACAGTTTATTATGTTAAATGAGCAGCAATTTAAACAAACACACACTTTTAAAAGGTAAATTTTTTGAAGAGAAATTAAAAATTTGTAAGGAATTCCCATACATAAACATGTAAAAAAAATTCTTGCCGCATGATGATTTTAATTAAATTTTTTTCAACAAAATTTTTTTTAATTTGCATTTTGAAAATTTCATACAAATAATTAATAATTGATGGAACCGAATTGAATGTATTGAAAATTGATAAAATAAAAGTAACCATCATGATCACCAGCAACTAACCAAACATTTTTGAACTACATCAGTACTCTGTTCTATAAAATGTAAAATGAATGACTAATAAAATGACTAACACAAAATCTCCTCAGTATTCTCTGAAATCTCTGAACTTCACTTCTAAAAAATGCATCTTGATAAAGTGATAACATAGGATAATAATCAAGCAAATCATAATTGACTTATAACATCAAGCAGTTCATAATTGATTTATTCTTTCTTATTAAACAATAAATTGCTACTGCTTCTTAAATTATGGAATATTTTATAAAGAGCTACGTTAATCATCGGATCACTGCTGTCCTGCGTGGTATCCTTAATTAATTCTGAAAGCCATCTTTAATCAAATTGCCAATTTGAAATAGAATATCTAAAGAATATCGATATTTGATAATATTTAATATTTAATGTTTTCACTAACATCAAATTTCGAAACAATCATTTATTTATTTGGAAAAGTTGGTCATAAATAATTCGACTACCGAATTCTCCTCTTACATTTCTTTCCTTTTAACATAATTCACCATTTTCGGCTTCATAATTCAAGAACTTAATTTATCATATCAAATTCATCATAATAATATACTTAGCTGATATAAGAATAGGTTTCGTCCGCAGTAGCCATCCGGAAAAATTCTAACGATATGCACCAAGGAACCATACTGCTCATCGAAAGCCTATAAAATATTCACATTATTTAAAATGAGATGAAAAGCTTTTTTAATCTATTGAATCAAATCTTAGAAATGACTTTCATAGGAAAAATAGCAGGATTTAGCTAAATATACAGTGTAGAATTAAAGGTAATAATTTACCAAAGAAATATGTCAGATGATTGATTCAAATTATTCGCGCTAATAGAATTCTGTTGTTACATTCTACTGCAACCCAACGTCTATTTTAAATGTATGTAAATGTCATGATTCAAGGTCAATTTCGTTCCCGCAAATTACCTGTTTACACCTATGAACATGCTTTTAACTCACCTTTTGATCCAGTGTAGCCAAGCAATCAGTTACCCACATTCATTATCTATTCCCTTACATTAGTGCTTATCTTCTTAATTATTCATCTTATATCGATTAATCATGTCAATTAACTGTGATTATCGGTATAAAAGCCTCATAAGTAGAAATATGATAAAATATGATATTGAATTATCAAACATAATGGACGATAAATTGATCAGTTAATGATATTATTATTCGCATGAACGAATTAGAAACTGGTAACTAGTTACTTCGAAGTATTCCAAGTAAATTGCCTCTTATGACTTATAAATAGAATTTTTTTTATAACTTGAAACATCGCAAATTATTTCATGAATGAAATTTCATGAAAAAAAAATTAAGAAAATGATGTAATTTGGCTATTAAAGATATTTTTTAAGGAGAGAAATAGCGCATTTCGAGGTTCTGGAAGTGATTTACAACGGTAAGTAAATTTGAAAATTTTTTTTATTTTCTGATTTATGGAGTCTGTTTTTACCAGATGAAACACTAAACACATAAGCACAGTTAAGTACTAAAGAATATATCTGACCGAATAGAAAGTGCGATTATCATGACGAAAGAGATGAAAGACAAGGATTCATTCGGACCTTGTCGCTAAGGAATAAGCCTATTATCCGAGTGCTGGCGACTCAGTTCTTAAAACCAATAACTCCAAGGCAAAAGTTTCTAATTGCTTCGAAGCTTTAATCTCCTACTTATATGTAATCATATAATCCATTTATGGAATTTTAGGACAACTTAATCTTTTAATAAGAGAAGATTTTAAAAACTGCAATAATTTTGTAAAAAATAAAGTAGTTTTCTTAAATTTTGATTGGGAACTTATCGACTTGTTCCCATGCAAAGAAAGATGTAACTATGCATCACATTTTCATAGTCGAGATATTTTAAAATAGGCTTTTCCTTTTCCACTTCCTTTTTCTTCTTTCTTTCTTCTGATAGCACTCATTAGCTCTGGTTTCCCTCATTCCTTTGACCACTCGGGTGATTTTGGATCATTTTAGATCGATTTCCAGTAGAGTTGTAGATCCTCGTCACCACTATAACTGTATCTCTAGTGATGGCTTTAATCCTGTCATGAAATAGAAATAGATTCTATCCATGATGCTCGATCTCGGCTTAAACATATACCATTCGATTTTCGAATAGATTTAAACTTTCTAAAGAATCAAATCGCTGCATGAGATAACAACGAGTTTAATGAAGGCAACTAAGATTCTTCAGTTCAGCTTCAGATTTAATCAAAGCACTAGTTTTAAGTTTTGAAAATTTTATAAAAAATATTATTGCAGAAATTCGCATATCGAACAGTTTGCTTGCTTTAATGGGCCATCAGCCTGGAGTATTATACCAGATGAAACTAAACAAGACTTATTAATGCCATCTTTATCTGATCGTTCTGCAGCAATTTCGGCAATGACTGATGCTGCAGCTACTGCTGCTGCTGTTGCATCTTGTGGTTCGTCTATTCTTAACTAATTCTCATTTTCATTTGATTCAGACAAATGTACATATATGTGTTGGGTCAGGGTTTCTTAAGGAAATAATTTCCCTTAATAATAATCATTTTTTCGAATCATAAAATATTAATTGAAATTTGAAGATGCTCGAATGATAGGCGCACCGGCTTATTATAATACAGGATATTCAGCTGCAAATTATGGTATGTATGCAGCTGGAACTTCAAATTACTACCCAGTTCCGTCAACTTTACGAGCGACTGCAACTCATTTCCCTTTTGCAGCTCCTCCACATCCTTATTATGGTAAGTGGAGATATTCTTAAACAATTCGAAATGCGCGCTGTTTGTGGTAGCGTCTGATGTCTCTATAATGAATTCTGGAAGCGAAATAATTTTAAAGATATTTAAAGATTTAAGGGCCAAATTCAAGTGTGAATGAAATTTGTCTTTCAGCTGCAAATACTTCTGGGCTATTGCTATCGAAAATTGGTTTCAGGAAATGGTTATTCAACTGCTGGATTCGAGTATGCGCCATACCCGACAAGTATACAGTGTTACGGTAGTCGAAATACGTATTACGCTCATCCGATCAATTCCGTCACTTCATCATCATCTTTATATGTAAATACAAATCACTTCTATTTAATAATTTATAAATAGATAACATCAATATAACATTAATTTAATTATGATATTCTTACATTTACACTTTATTAATTTAATTATTTTTTAATTTAATTTAATAATTTAATTTAATTATAATAATTTAATTTAATTATTTTTAATATATTATATATTATGTATAATATATATTTCTAATTTAATTTTATGAAAAAATTTGTGATTTAATTCGGCAGAAACAAAAGCTTTATAGCATTAATTTTTCATTCATTATTATTCTTTATTATTATTATTATTCATTAATTTATTATCATTCATTAATTTTTACTTTTATTGAAATACAACGATTCGAACGATCTTCATGCATCCATAGTTTTTTGTCCCATGAACTAAAATTATCAGTTAAAAGTTTTTATATGTTTTATATATTCAGACTATGAGCTCCTTATCAGCTGAAGCCATGACTTCCAGTCAACTGCCATCGTTTACTTCAAAAGCCGATGTCAAAAAACCATGTAAAATTTTCAGAACACCTTGTCAAAATTTTTATTTTTTGACAGACGTTAGCTGAGTGGATGTTGGTTCAAATTATCATAATGAGGGACGGCTCGGCCCCTATGCCAAATAGGTTTAAATTGTCATTAAAAAATCCAGCTGTTGCCAATCCACCTCTATTCCTATAGTCAAGTGATGCACTCGTCAAAATTTCGCTTTGTAGCAACAGCCCGCAGAGCCAGGCTGAGCGGGAATAATGAGTGCTAATGAACCGGTTGGTATCATATAATTATTAAAAAAATTTGAAGTATCGAGTTTTTTTAACTTTCTTTTTGCTTTTTTACTTAATATTATTGCTTATGAAAGTTGAAAAGATAATTTTATAAAAAAAATGTTTTCAGTAAAAGGTATGAGAAAGAAAAAAACAGTCGGAGCAAGTTTTAGCCCTGATGATCATTACACTCGTGTTTTTATTTGGGAAATGGAAGATGTTTGTGTACTTTCGAACTTTTTTCTTCGTTCCGGTGATCCTTTGAGGAGCCATAGACTGGCGAATTCTGTTAATGCTAGTGTAAATTCATTTATTGCACTAGCATTTGGTATTGAAAACACTGATGTAATTTTTTAACGAAAATTTTTGAAAAAAAATTCTATTAAATTCGTAAATACAATTTATCATTGGAGTACATTTTTTGAAAGAAAATATTACATTAATATTTTGCAAAATTCAGAAAATTTTTAGAATTCTACTACATTCAGTGGTGCTGAAGATTTAAGCCAATAAATGCCTTTGATACCTAATGCCTTTGATATGAATGAAAAAATAGAATTATCAAGCGACATCTTATCAGTTTAAGAATTTTACTTTTGAGGTTGCAAATAATATATGCGATGCCAGCTTATATTATTTTAATACTAACATAATAATACTATTTGATAATGCAAAATAATGGTTCAAAAAAGTAAAATATTGCATTTTCTAAATGAATTTAGGACTGTGACCAAATGAATATCGAAGATACAACCATAGATGAACCCATAAATGATATGCCGTTCATTCAAAACTCATCAGAGACATCAGTAATAAACCAAGCAAGTACATCGACTCATTTAGCTCAAAGTGTTGCTCGTGGTGGCGTTGACTGGATGAGAAGATTAGCTGTCAAATATCAGCATATTAAAGATATATATACTTTATATAGAAATAATTATACAGGTGAATTAACTTAAGTTTATTCGATCTTCAAAACTTTCTAAATTTTAGCTTGCTGCAAAATTTTTTGGAGGCAGCATTTCTGATTTCATTATTATCAGAAATCACTATTAACACTTATTGATCTGTTTTGAATATTTCTTCTCCTTAAAAAGTTGCATTACAACGTTAATTTTGAAAAAATAGATAAAGAATTTTTTAATTTGCAGGATTAATAGAAAGAAATGGTATAACAAGTGAACGAGCTGAATTACTTGCTTTTAAAAATACGATTGATCCGTTAACTCAAGGATGGACAGATAGTATTGGACGTTGCTTAAAACTTATTGTTGAAAGGTTTTCTTTATATCTATAAATCAGAAAAAATTTCACAAGAAAGCACCAATAAGCGGCAGTGGAGATTTCTTTCCATGGTATCACGACGAATCGAGCGTTACCAGCCAATAATATTTGATTCACCAAATTGTGATTAATCAACTACCATATTTGCAATATAGTCCCACTCGTGTCTATGGCCTGCGGCAATGTAATGATGAAGTTCCAACTCAATAATCAATATCCTGTTTTTAATGAAACCATGTTGAAACCATTATGGTATTTCGCTGCAAAAATTTAACTCTTATCTTATAATTTCAAACAGGTCATCTCGAAATCAATATGCTAATATATTGATAACAAGTGAAAGTATTGTGCCAACACTAGCAAAACTTTTAATAAGCGAACAGAGCTCGATGATTCCAGCGGAAAATGTTTACAGTACTTTACGAATGTCAAAGGAATCAGTAATTGATCGAATCTTGAGTAGATTTGGAAAGAAATGCTCATTTGTGATTATTTCAACACATTTAGATACTCATGAAATTGCTAAAAAAGTTCGTTTTTTATTTTCGTTTTTCTTTTACCTCTCGAAAAAAGCCTTCATTTTCTGGCGAATTCAAGTAATTTTTATCAACACTCGTCGTTAAATTTTTGCTTTTTTATCGATCAGACAATTGTTGAAAACATAATTCGCTTCTCTTCATTCACAATTTTCTCATTCGTATAAAATTTTTACAATTTAATAATTTTTAAATTTTTAAATCGTTTTTGAACAATTCTGAATTTTTGAAATTCTTCGTTTTGTGGGTTCTCTTCGAAAATTTCGTCGGAAATTCTTAGTTTCTTATTTTGACTTTTAGAATTATCACTAATATCACAAGCTGTTAATAACTTTTCATTGTGTAAATATTATAAATGCAGCATGATTTTGTCCCTATCGCCAAACTTGTCATTAGAAAATTCGAGTGCTGCTGCCGACTTATTTATACTTTTGTAACCATGCGGTTCCTTGCTCACCATAAACCTTGTTTATTTTAATTAATATTCATATTTATGACATTTATCCATACTAATACCAGTCTAGCAACTAATAATCAGCAAAGCGAGAAATGGTAAATACTTGCTCAATTAATACTATCAAATAGGAAATAGAATTTATGGAAATTTATGAAAATATCTTCAAAAAATACTTTCATATTTTTCTTATTAATCTGTTTAATTAATCGCATTAATTTTTTTCTATATTATTATTAGCGGTTAGAATGGCTCAGTGTTGTTGCTCATTTCAGAGCGCCGATGCTGAGACTTCATTCCCTGCAGGAATAAACCTATCCAAAAATTCGGGTGATGCTGGCGACTCACCTTTACTTCTATCGCCAAGGGGTTCCCTAGCATATTTGTCCAATGTGACAAGCCAGCGGAGCGAGTTTAACCAGTAATGGTGAGGAATCTTAAAAAAAAAATTACATTATTATTATTGCATTTTATCATAAAATATATCGTTATTATTATTATATTATTATTAAATAAATATTGTTATCAAATAAATTATTTGTCATTTATTTATTTAGAAAACAAGCTGGGCTAATTAAATTAAATTAAGTTGCGCTTTCTTTCTGCTCTGTTAAATAATTGTGAAAGATTAATGAATGAGACAATCACCTCGTGTCGAGGAGGGTAAGCCAGTGAATTCATTTATTTTCACATTGAAAGTGAATAAATTATTTAACCAAAGAGTTGACCCCCATATATGTGACCTATTTTATTGTTATTATTGTTATTACCCAATACGAACGAATGGTTTTATCGTACGAAACACCATATGCTATTGACCTTGTCTTAGAAAATCTACTCAGTCCAATTTTTTCAGCAATTCATTTTAAACTTATTTACAGGAAAATATTCCTCTATGGAAGATCAAAAGCGTACGAGATCTTGAATTGTTTCATATTGCTCTCACTCATCATCTACTCAGTTAAATCAATCAACTGAATTTTCTCATCTCTATGTTTACTTTTAATAGCCAAAATTCCGTGTTTAAGGCAAATTTTTTGTTCTAAAAAATTTCCTTTTTCTTATTTTTTTGTCTTATTTATACCAAAAAAGAAGAATTTGCTATGAGCGATAGTACGAATAAAAAAATTTAAATTGATCTCTCATCAGGTAAAAAATATAACAAATAAATTTCCTTTTCAATAGAACTTATATATTTGTTAATCATTGTCCTATATAAAATTTGCTAGAATGTAATTACTTCCTTGACAATTGCTATAAAGTTTTATAAATCGTGTTTAATAAACATATTCTGCAAAAAACCCATCGTCTTATTCGCAGTTATTTATTTATCTCGTTGAAATTTATTTTATTTATTCAAATGAATATTTCCCCAATTTATTTAAATAAAAAATTCTCACTACGCTTGAAGCAGGGAATCTACTTGTAGAACTTTTTTTTCGAATAATATTGCTCTCTGGCGAATTAATAATTTCTAGCTAGTAAACCAGAAATGAAGCGAGCTGTTAGAAGATTTAGAAGATCTATTCAAAATTATTTTATAAAAAATTTTGCTAGAAATAGTTTACATTTAAAGATATTTAATAAATACATGAAAGTGTAAAGAATTCGGTAGCCAAAGCGGAACAAAACGATAAGATTTAGATTTCTTCAAAAATGAAATTCTTATAAATTCGCCAAAATATCATGAAAGTCATTAATGCTGATATCGGTCATTTACTTGCATGAGAGGGTTGTGCTGTTGTGGTAATATTTCAGGCTTCGTTGCCTTTCAATTTAAGCGAGCTATATCGTTTCAAGCAAATGAGTAACAAATACAAGAAGACAAATGGAAATTTCTATCAGTCCTACAAAAATCTACATCCTCAAAATTAGAAGCAATCTCAATCTTGATTCCTCTAATTAGTTTTAAGTTATGATATTTTATAAATATTGAATAATTAAAATGACAGATGTTTCAGGTTATTCACCAATATTTATGTTTTGATCACCACCTTTTAATTTAAACTATTTAAAAGATTATTTTTATTTATTGAGAAGAACATTATTTAGAAAAACTGATGAGATTTAAGATGATTAAATGACTAAGTTAATGAACTAAGCTTCATTGGCTTGTCTCTTGCCATTTGACATTGTCAGCTATTAAACTAAATCCGCTGAGGACGTGTAGGACTTGCAACTCATACTCCTATCCATATATAACGATGAGATCTCATTATAATAGACAGCAAAGCCAGCCAAACCAAAAATGGAGAATGCTAGAAGAAGAAAAAATTATTGAATTCAAACAATAATTTTTCAAAAATATTTTTCTGTTCAAATTAATTCCAAGCTCAATCGTAAATTTCCTAAGCAATTCGAATTTTTATCGATATAAGCTAAGAAATTAAATTTTATAAATTCTAAATTTATTGCATTTTTTTCCTCGTTTTTCTTTTTTTCCTTCTGGGAACTTTCCTTTGTAAAAAATTTTTCGGGCAGAATTATATATTAATTAGACAAACTGGAGAAGTCTGTGCTAAAATTCTAGCAAAATGTCCATAAATATTCCATGGACAAGTTCATGAAAATGATTAAAATCATCGTGAAATAAGAACTGCTTCGAATAAATGGAAAGACTGCGTGGTAGAAAGAAAATATACTCGATAATTACTGTATATGAACAATTCAGTACATTTTTCGGTTACTTTTTATTTTAGTTTACAATAAGGCAAATAGAAAGTAAATTAGTTCGGTACAAATCGATTATCAAATTCTCAAATTGTTGTTGCTTAGAGTAGCAATCTCAGCTATTAAAGTTCGAATTCGCCTTCCGGCAGAAATAACCCTTTCCTTCGAAAAATCCGGTTAATGGCCCATTTGCGTTTGTGTCGTCAAGAGGCTTCCTCTTAAAAATTTCTTCTTTTATTAACAACCAGTGGACTGAACGCTAACCACTTACTTACCAATTTATCATAGTTTTAAGCTAAAATCACATGTTACTAATCATATGTTATAATCATATAACCGTAAAAAAGGTTTTTTTAAACGAATTTCAAGGAAATTCGAAAGAAAAGTTAGTCATCCGTTTGAAAAAAAATTTCCAATCATTAACGATATGCTGTCATAAGTTCTTGGTTTGGTTTGAAGAATCATTGTTTCCGCTTTCTTTTAATTTTTGTTTATGAATAACATTTTTTTTAAAAGAATCACCACAGTTTAATTAGCACCATTTCTGATTTGGCAGGTTCCAACGACCCCTGTAGCGGGGCATTTAGCTAATCTCTGCGAGAATAAAGGTGTAGATGGATGTTTAGCAATCGCATTATGAGAATATATTTGTCCCCTAAAATGAAAATTTTATACTACCACTTTAACCCACTAAAACCTCGTCTCCAAAATGTAACATTGTTTTTTGGTTTTTTGCTGTACGCGTCAATATCTATCTGTATTTCAACATTTCGAGTCGTTTTTCTTAAAATTTCAAATTTCTCTTTAGACTAATTCTTAAAGAATGCGTAATTAACATATCTATAATTTTATTTTTCCAACTATTCATTTGTGTTTAGGGATGCAAACCGTGAAAATCGCTCATTGCATATATATCAGCTGTTTCCTTAATCTTAGCAGTTTTATTTTCGCAATAAATTCCCATAAGATTAGTTTTTGCTTTTCAAATTTCTCATTTTCCTCTAAAGATTATCATTTTCTTATATTTTGTCATTAAAATTCATTTTTTGAAATATGAAATTTCAACGGAGGAAAAATTCTAATTTGAATTTTCTCATATACTACGGTTTATTCGAAAAGAATGTCAGATTAATTTAAATATTGGATTTTAGCGACCGAATTCTATAACACTGAAGTAATTTTCATTATGAACCATATAGATTATAGCATAAATGATCTCAAAAATTTTTACAGTCAAATTCCATGCATAAGTGACAAAATCAGTGATAAAGTCTAAACTCTAACCGTAGTAAAAAAGACTGGAAGGAAAAGAGAAGACGATTGAATTTTCACAATTTTCCATTTTAGAATAATGAATATTTGGATATACACATTCGACTACTATCATCGCATGTGATTTGCGATTCCGATCGTCCATCTTCTTGTTCCATTCCTTATACCTTATCAATTCTTCATTCGCCTGATCAGCTCGACTTCTATGTTCGTTTTTAGATGTATTTATTATATGCGATAATTTTCTTTGAGCAGCAAAACATTATTTCCCATTTGACTGGCTCTACTGACTACCAAGGTGAAACCATTTCTCCAAAGAACTATTTGAGAGATAGAGGTAAGCACAAGTGACTCCGGACAGTCACCACTTCCACCTTTAATGACAAGTTCGTTTCTTTTAAAAGGGATATTTATCTTGATTCGAAACAATATACAAGTCCACCTACCATAAGTACTATAATTTAGTATGATTTGATGGAGTATTGAAAAAGTCATTCAGTCAATTTTTTGTTTAATTTTACTATTCCACTATTACTGATAAGAATAAACAAAACTTTACTTACTGACATTTACTTAGCTACTCAATTAGTCTTACTTATTCTGCTAGTTATGAACTTTTTTCACGAAAATTCTGCTTTTCTTAACATAATAAAAAACTAATAAAGTAGATTTTTTAAATAGAAGTAGTTACAACAATTAGTTAATTCAGCGGGTAATATTAACCTATTTAGTGAAATCAGTTCAGGAAATATCTTATAGTCTTTCTTTTCTATAAGCAATTTCAGAGTAAGATGATGCAGGACGGCCGATTAAGCGATTATCATGGACGTTACACTGATTCTACCGTAATGCGTATGCCGGAACTTATCAAACATCAAGAAGGAACGATTTATCTCGGCTTGAGATTGTTTAATATGCCAGCTGGTTCTCAAGGTCATCCAATTCGCATTTTTAATCGCATAGTCAAAATCAAAAAGTGAAAACAGAACCTAAATAAACTGCTCTCTAGATTGCAGAATTCAAAAAATTCTCCACTTGAATGCTAAATTTGTTCTCACAAGATCCAATCCAATATCCAATAGAGAAGGCGTTCTATTTTCACTTTTTTATTTATTTTAATAATAATTTTTATTATAGATTATATGGTGATAAATGTAATGAAAGTAATCGAAGCTGGAAGAAAGACAAAAATGGAGATGATAACTGACAAATTTCGATTAATTGTTAAAATCAGAAGGGAACACGAAATCAAAAACGGCTCGTAGTCAACGATTATCCATCTTAAAACGAACAAAGAGATTCTAAAGAAATAGAAATATGAAAATCTAATTTAACCCCGTCCACCCCCTTTTCATTTGTTTCATGATCTAATTTAGATTATTTGATTATCGACAATATGAAAAACGTAATGACGAATCAAAATAGGATTTGCGAATGTTTCACCCGAAATTGCGCTTGTTGCCTTGAAATGAACATACCTAAAATTCACTTAAACGATACGGGTGATTATTAAATTTCTTGTTTGAATTAGCAAATTATTTTAAATTAAATTGCTTGCGAGAAATAGGATTCTTGCCCAACGTCAGTAATCTGCTTCTAATATAGCAGAAGAACATGCTTTTGCTAACCCCACTGACAATTAGAATAAGAGTAGTTCGTAAGAGAGTTACTTAGCAGTGACAAGGAATCATAGCTCAAATGCCAAGCATCACCTCAATGCCATTTTTGCTGATAGGTTTATCTCTAAAAAAAGTCCCTCAAAAGCCAAAGCCAAAGACCGAAGCACTGCTTATTAAAGAATAGAAGATAATTTATTCAAAAAATGAATTAAACAAGAAGAATTTGATTTCAGGTTGTCTGAATCTTACTTATATTTCGAAAGACATCGGATTACGGTTAACGTTTTCTATTGATGGACATATTTATTATTCGAATGAAATATCCGGTTCGCCATTTTATGGAAATTATTTTTAAATATAATTAAACTGCTTGAGGGAAATAGGACACCACTTCTCATTAGGCTCGTTCCATTGGTCGCTTGAAACGAATTTTGTTGGAAACATTTGGCGATAAAAGCGCGGGTGGGTCACCAGCGTCATCTGAATTCTTGAAACACATGTTTATTCCAGCCAAGTAGAATCCTGGCATTCGAAATGAGAGAAAAGAACCTGAAACAGAGGGGACCCTGAAACAAACAAACAAACAATCCTATTTGTAGGACTTACGTCAGTAATATGGCAGTTTATTTTTGAATTCACAAAAGTACGATGAATTCCTTATACAAGCAAATTAGGAAAAGGTAGGTAGTTAGCACTCATCGTTCCTGGTTGGGCTCGCCTGCTGGCTATTCATATAATTTTCATCAGAGAACCATTCGATAATAGAAACACAGCTGGGACGCAGCTGGCGCACCAGGCTTTCCTCCCCGCTCCCGCAGCTCACACATTGCGAAATTTGCGTATTCACAAACTGTGTCAAGAAATAGGTTTGACAAAAATTTTTTTTTGTCAAATATAACTAAACTAAACATTGTATGTCAAATAATTCTTTACTGTCGCAAATAGTTCTTTACTGTTATTAATTCTTTGCCTTTTATGAAATTGATAAGATAAGATAAGATGAAACAATTTTAGTTCGAAATTTTAGTTCGCCAATCTGTTTTGCAATACCAACGATTAAGGAATATGCAAGCATATGTTTACGGTTTTATAAGGTATTTTATAATATAAATTTATGAGTATTTAATCAAAATCGATTCTAAAATATGTTAAAAAGCGACTGCGAAAAATTTCTGCCAGTAGCTGATATTGCGTAATTTTGATAAAAATACCGCACAATTTACTTGATTTATCACAGTTATCACAGTTACACAGTTATTTATCACAGTTTTAACAGTTTTGTTTCTTCATTAAAATTTAAGTCTTAAAAAAATATTTGATAGAAAATATGTCATTCTTTTGAAAAAGTCGGAGGTCAAAAGGTCACAGAAATAGTGATGAAGAGTCGCTATTTATCCGATATATTACTTTATTACGTGACGATTAAGAAAAACATAAGAAATATTTCAGCTCGATGTTAGCAAATCCGATTTACACGGTTGCATTGAACTCGAAGCTAAATTATACCATATCCATGTAGGTCGTATCGAGTTTGGTTGTTTTGATATTCCCATATGAAATATTTTACGATAATATTTGTCAATACTACTCCATTTTATCACTTTATCACTACCGATTGTTATCAGCCAAATTATTTAATTTTTTATCCATTCATCGACGATAAAACTTTATAACGATATTTACAAGCTTTTATATGTAACGATGAATAAATAAAAATTTTTAAAACAATTTTGATAATAAATTATAGAAATGATCGGAAATTTCAAGGAAGTGTTGGCACTTTCCAAGTTTGTTTTCCATTTTTGTAATGATCTGCGAATAAGGGAATTCCTTATCCAAAATATTACGTCGAAAATTCCTATTAATTTTTAGCTGCATTTTATTAATATACTTATAAAACGAATATATGATTACGGCTAAAAATTTCTTAGACTTCTGTAGTATTTTCACAGCACTGAAGATTAGTTTTTAAATTATTTTTCATGGGTTGGGCTTTCAAAAAATTTTTCTGCGATTTTTTGATTAAAAAATTGTAGAATTATAAAAAAGTGCAAATGAATTTTATGCCTTTTTCAGGAATATAAGTTAAAATTTCTATAAATTAATTTTTGAAATTCTGTAAAAATTTAAAAAATTAAAATTCTTTGAATTTCTGTAAATTTATGAAGTAAGAAGCTGAATTTTCTCGATTTTTTAACTTATGGGAGGGAATTTTAAAAAATTTAATCAAAATTTAAAGTTCAAATTCAAATTCATTTGTCGTTTGGAAACTTCGATATTGTACTTTGCATTTGTACTTTTCATTTGTCCTATTTTCCATTCCCTTTCATATTTCCCAAAATTTTTATTTATCGTTTGCCTGGGTTTTGTAAAAATTTTAAGTATAAAATATGCAAATACGATGAATAAGTAAATAATTTCGGAAACATTTCCTTAATTTGTTTATTTCTAATATTTGCAGTTTGTGGTTGTGAAAAATTTCCAGTTTATTACTGAGCCTTGCGAAATCGAAAAAACTTTACCAGTTGGGGAAAAATTGGAAATAAGAATTGAGAAGTAAAATAATTGGGCCGCAAATCAGATAAATCAAAAACGTCACAAATAGTTTAGATATTGTCGAAATCGCTCGTTTAAATCGTTTAATAAAACCTTATAACGTTTACAGTTTATTTGAATAGTCGTCGAAGTCGATAGGTTTTGTAGATGATTTATATAAATAAATTTTTGGTATCAGTTTTCCTCCTTTATTTGTATGGTTGAATTGATTCATCGTTTACTGTTTGCTCATATATTTAATAATATTTTAGAAATTCTTATTGAACGAGTCATCGAAAATTACTTGTTAATTTAAATTATTGAAAACATTGAAAATGATCTCTGGAGAAGATTCGTTGAACGATGTTAAAAATGGGACAAGTAAAGTTTGTTTTTTGAAATACAATTGTTTTCTTGAAAAAAAGCTCCGATAATGTATGATAATTTAATCTTATTAAGGCGTTTCGATAAAGCCTACTGCTTTTTCTTGAAGCTGCTTTTTCTCCTTAGACCCTCTCTTCGAACGCCTTGCATAAAAATAATTAATATTTTCTTACGATATTTTAATATTTTTAATAATAATTAATATTTTTAAATAATATTTTTAATGCATAGATTTAATAGTGCCAATAAGATTTTCATCTACGTTTTTCATCATACGTTTTCTTGACTGAAAGAAATGCTGAATTTTCTTGGTCAGTGATTATTAAAAATGGTGAAGTGACAATTAATCATGATACGGGAAGTTTTCCATACATTTCATGAACTGTTTGAAATCCACGGAATTCGAAGCGTTCCATCTAGCAAATTTAAAAAATTGGTGTAATTTTATTTGCAGAAATTTTATTTTTTGTGCTTGAGAAAATAGATAATTTAAGCTAATTTTTTTTTGGCATTAAATTAGCTAATTAAATTAACGCAGTTTTCGCTGAAATATTTCATTCTATTTTATTTTTTACTTCCGTTTATTTCCGATTTTATTATTTTTTAGTTTATTTTTTTAATATTTGTTTTTTTAATCAGTATTTGTGCAAAGGGTTTCTTTCGTCTGGCGAAAACCGCTTTGGAATAACCGCGAAGTTATCACCTTATCACCTTTCGCCTTTAAATAAAAGTTCGCATAAGGTTTGTCTATCTTGCTTTGGTATGCAGAAACCTTTTATACGGCTACTTGGCCACATAGACTGGCATGGATGCATTCACCTTTGCTCCATCAACATCAACATTAAAAATATCGTCGCAGATAATAGTATCGGCTGGTTGTGCTATGTTCTTCGTCTCATTACAGGAATAATGCTTGTCCCGTGAGGAATGCCGTCAGAAGCGAGGAAAGGAGCCAAGACTGATACGATATAAAGAAATTTCAAACGTTCAAGTTCCCGGCAATATACGGACTTAGACGGTGGAAAAATTAGATTACTGTAGTCTCCACTGGAATTAGCCAAACCAGCAATGCTATGAGCTGCTAAAAGAAGAAAATTTTGATTGCTTTAATATTTGTGACGTTTTTTATTTTATTTTATCTTCTTATAAAATGCCATTCGCCGAAAAGTGGCTCGTGAATTGAAATATAACACTTACTTGCTTTTCAGCATTAAGCAAATTTTAATTTTAATAGTAATTTTTCTTCATTTTATTCCTATAATTTCTTGGTTGACTTTTATTAGTTGACCATTTTCTTTACCTTTATAAATATTCGATGATGAAGATAGAGAAAATAAGTAATTAATGATTAATAATTTTAGATTTCCGATGATATGATAGCGGTTGATTTACACCCTGATGATGATGAAGTGCCTGAAGTGTGTAATTCTAAATTGGCGTTTAATGTTTCTCCAGATGATATAGTTCCAACAATACCAATCCCTAATATGCCAAACATTACTATTACTATTGATAAATTTGAAAAAAAGGGTGAAGGAATCAATGCATATATTGTTTATAAAATAGTAACAAAGGTAGGCATATTGTATTTCATCTAGCTATTATATTATGCCTGTTTTGTTGATTTGATTTTAATTTGACATTTTTTAATTTATAGACTGATAATGTTCTGGGTTATTCGAATAAAGAATATGTTGTTTGGCGACGATTCAGCGATTTTCTCGGTTTGCATGAAAAATTAAACGAAAAGTATTTTCATAAAGGTATATTAGTCCCAGCGGCACCAGAAAAAAGTTTCTCTACTTTAACGAAAACAAAATTAAATCAGAATGTTGAGGAAACAAATGCAAAGTATGCAATTGTTATTGCTCCTTCTAAATTTCTTTTTCTGTAGACATGGACAAATACGAATAAATTTAGTCAGAAAAGCAAAATTTTGTAATAGTTGTGTAAAAGTTGGCCACTAATTTATTGGAACTAGAATTTTGCAATAAATTAAGTGTAAAACTTGAAGAAATCTAGTTTATTATTAATAGCTTATGACAAAAAACAAATTTGATATTCTAGTGAAAAACACCTAAAAAAATTTTAAAAAAATTTCAAATGCATAGAAGAATTGGAAATTATAAAATTCCTTCAAAGGAATTTGTTTACGTTTATCTCATGTCAAAAAATGAACAATATCAAAAAATTATTTTAGTGCATTTGCTGAACGAAGGGCTCGTTTACTTCAACGGTTTTGTATGCGTATTGCTCGACATCCGAAGCTTATATCAGATTGTGATTTCCGCGATTTTCTTACAATGGCTACATCATTACCTAAGGCTAATTCAACAGCTGCTCTTAGTAGTGCTGGAGTTATGCGTATGTTCAAAAGTGTTGGCGATGTTTTTACAAAAATGGCATACCATATGGATGAAAATGATCGTTGGTTTGAATCTGCACAACAACAGGTGAATGTCGTATTTTTGAGTTAAGAACAGGACAATACGTAATGTATAATGACTTAAATTATGACCCTAAAAAACTCCTGCGCCGAGCATAAATTCGCGTGGTGCTGATCGCTTACTCTTACTTCTAGCCAAACTGGCAAAAATTTCTAACGCCTTTAACAGCCAGCAGAGCTAGCATAATCAGGAATAGTGAATCCAACTGCTTACTTGAGTTGACTGATGATTTAAAATATTTTTTTATAATTAAGATGGATGATATGGAACAAATGCTGTCGAGATTTCTTCGTGCATTTGAATCGGTTGCTTCGTATCGGCGTGAACTTGCGTCTGGAACAGAATCGTTTTCAAAGGCGCTTTCTATGTTAGCATCATGTGAAGAAAATACTGGATTGGCACGTGCACTTTCGCATTTCACTGAAACGCACGAAAACATTTCTCAGTTGCATAATGCCCAAGCAGAAAAAGACTGTTCAGTGATGAGCGAAGCAATTCATGAACAACTTCAGATCATTTACACTCTTAAAGTGTCTTTAAGTTCTTAATCTTACAAGTTCAGATAAATCAACGTTTAAAGACTAATTTTGAAGGAAAAAAAATTGTAAACACGTAAAAATCATTGTGCAGAGGCAAGTGGGTTTCTATCAGCTACACCAACTTCACTTTAAATAACAAATAACACATATATATATATATATATATATATATATATATGCTTTTTCTCATAAAGTTCTCATAAAAAAAAATTTTTACTGAAGAATTTCAGGAGCTTTTCTTTGAACGTGTGAAAATTTGGCAAAATTGGCAAACAGCGCAACAAAATTTAACGAAAAAGAGAGAATTAAAAGCACGTCACGAATTATCTGGTCGTAATGATAAAGCCAATTTATTAAAAGATGAATTAACGATGGTAAATCCTTATGTTCTTTCCTTGATTATATTATTTTTTTAGACTCTATCAAAAATATTTACATTCACAAATAATGAAGCCAATTTAGATTGAACAAAATGTTGACGAAGCAGAAAGAGAATTTGCCGAAGTCAGTAAAACAATTCGAGGTGAATATGAAAGATATTTGAGTGAAAGAAAAACTGATTTGGCTGCAATCCTTTCACAATATATTAATGGCCTACTTGACACCCAATATGCACTTCTTGAACAATGGGAAAAATTCGCTCCAGAAGTTCATGCAATAGCAATCTCATAGTTTACATTATATTGTATGGTACAAACACTACTTGTGCTAATACAATCATTGGATGAATATGTATAATACAAAGATAAATACGAAAAAAAGGCACGGAAAAGAAAATCCAAAACAAACCGAACATACAGTTTCCAGGCAATCACGCAGATTTCACCTTAAATAATGAGAAAAAATTGTTGCAGCCTCAAGTAATAAGATTTTGGTAAACCAAACAGGAAAATGAGGGAGAATTATTTCAATTTTGGGTAATAAGCCCGTATTCGTTTTTAGTTCTGACAATAAATATTTACTACTTTAGAAAAATATTTTTTTATTTCTGTTTCTATTTCTGCAAATTTGATAGCCTTTGAGGTAAATTTCACACAATTCCACAAAAATTTTAAAACAATAAGAAAATAAAAATGAAAACATTAAAAATTTATATATTAATATTTAAATATTAATATTTTTGTAAAAAAAATTAAAAATTATACAAGCAATTATACATCAATTTGTTTTAATTCCTATTCCATTCCATCACTTTTAGTTGTAAATCTAGATTACTCAGTTTTTTGGCCTTCAGAAGCCTCTCATTGTACAATACATTACTAGTTACTCTTCGTTGTAGCAAAATTTTCGTGAATTGATAGAGGAAAAGAAGGTATCCATTTCTTAAGTGGCTCATCTGGAATATATCAAGAAAGGAGGAAACTTTTCTAAGCATAAAGATGGAACTGTTGAAAAATTTCTTAATGTTTGTAATTCTGTAATTTTTTCGAATGTGATTATGTGCAATTTGTCTGCGATGCAATCTCACAGTTATGTAATTTTGTATAACTTTTTCTTTTTTTACTAATTTCTTTTCAGCATGATTTCCTCGATAAAATGTTTTCGCGTATAATTTCGTAGTAATACCATTTAAAACAAGTACTAAAAAAGTGGTGAAAATAAATTATAAATAAGATACAATAAAAAAATCAAACTTTTGTCTTTTAATTTTCAAATAATCTAGAAGTCAAATCAACAAATAAATATGAAAGACTAAAATTTTAATAAGATCTTTCCAATGCTATAATTTAAAATCTGTAGTGAATACAGGCAATGGATGGGCTTCGGTATTGAAAACCCATTTATTTAAAGAAATTGTTTCATCGCTAGAAAATACTAAGAACAAATATTTAAAAGTTTCAGCGAAAAGAAAACTTTGTTGTACGTCATCTAAATCGACCTTTGTTGTGTATACATCTTTTATACCAGAATACCTGAAACCATTTAGTAATAGTTATTTGATGTTGTTCACCATTAATATTCATGAAAATAAACTGCTCAATTCAATAGTGTTAATTCTATTCGCCCCAATTGAATATTCTTCCAATTTTTAAATAGCAGCGACTATTTACTTTTCAGAGTAAGAAAATAATTAAAGTTTTCAGAATTTCAAAAAAAAATAGATAAACACTAACCCACTCAAAGTGCGGCAGTATTTTTCAATAGAGAGAGCTGCATCCCAACACCAATCGCGATATTTCTGATTATGTGTCAATCTCCACAGATAAAACCAACCTTCAATGGCCTAAAACTGGAGTGCTATAATTACGAAAGCAAAAGAAAAATGTTGAAAATTGAAAGTTGAAAAAGATAAAATAAAATAAAAAAAAAAAACATACTTCAGGTCTTAAAATATAGTACTTTTCATTTTGAAAAATTGCCATGGCTTCGACATCGGAAGAAAAACGAAATGATTCTGGCCCAATATTCGTTCCTAAACAAATCGCATCGTATTTATTTAAATTATACAGCAAAATATCAAATCCGCCTGTTTTATGAATAAAATTATGAGTGAAATCTAATTACAACGGCGAAATCGTTATGAAACAGTAATTTTTAGTCTGGAAAATATACCCGTACGAATATAAGATTCATGGCAAGTGTTGCCGATTTCTTCCGCCAAAGTAGTAATATTGAAACGCTTTTGTTCATCGCTTTCGTTCAAAGCCTCAAGAGCAAGCAAACCAGCAACGAAGCAAGCTAAATGATCCATTTTGTGCTCGACACGGTTGCCTTTTAATTCTAAATAAAAATATAATTTAAATTTCGAAAACCAAAAAATTAAAATATACGATTACAAAAAAATCTATCGTGATAAAATTACAATTAAAAAAATATAGTTAAACACCAAACCAATAAAATAAGCGAGATGGCTTTGTTCAGAATATTTTAAAAGTTTCGTTTTTATAGCATCCATAGCATCATCATAAATCACCTTATATTTTGAATCCAATTTATTTGATATTAGCCATGATTTTAAAAGATATTCATAAAAACTATCGCCCAATGCTCCAATCGAGACATGTTCTTGAAAAAAAATTAACAATGTTTTGGCGTCCGATTTTTAAAATTATTTGTATTATATTAAAAAACTATTGAAGAAATCGTAAAAAAAGTGGAATATTTTACAAACTAAAGAACTAACTTTGGCCCCATTTTCCAGTTTTAGGATTTAAATAATTCGGATAAAGGCCATCAGGTTTTTCTAGAGAAGAAAGAACTTCGCTAATGCGAGTAACCTGAAATATATCATAGCTATTCTAAAAGCCAATTAAATATCTTGAGTGATAGCTTACAATAAAACAAATTTTAATTTAATTAATTTTAATTTATACATAAAAAAAATTCAAACGAATAAAAAATTGGAAAAAAAATGAAACAAAAGAGGAAATATGAAGAATCAGAATACTGTATGATACAAGGCGAAAACAAAATCTAGTTTTTAAAATTAACCACAAATTAACGATTTATAAAAACCTTATCAGAATATGTAGAATTATTCGTTATTCGAGTAAGATAATTAAATTCGAGCTGCAATGAACCAAATTCAGATAAAATTGAACAACCGCCACTCGCCCATCCCCAGTTATGAGCTTCACTAGTTTTTACATTAATTACTGAAAATGGTATGCCCGTAGGTGTAGTAAAGGCCGGTAATATTAAATCAGCGACTTCACGAGCCTTTTGTTTAAACATCTAAAATTTAACGCAATACTGTTTGGGAAATTATTAGAAATGAATACAACTTCTTCAAAATGAAATTTTTTTCTCTAAACATTCTGACAACTTAAATATTTATTTTCAACAAAAATTTAAAGTAACAAACTTCATCATTAGTAAGTGCATAAGCAGCAAGAAGTCCTCCAATAAAACGTATATTAGTTTCGAAAACTGATATGTCACCATTCTATAACATTCAGTATTCGAATAATAAAATATTAGACCATTAATTTCGCCATGTAAAAATGATTACAGAAATTTCAATACTGAAAAAATAACCGTTTTTCTGAGGTCAAATTCATCTCTAATCCAATTGTATGCTTCATTATATTCATCCATTAGATTCATAATATAGAATGTATCTATGGCATCGACAATTGTTGCACCCGTCTTTCCGCTACCAAATATCAAAGGGCTATGACTAGTTTGCGAAACTGGCCGCAGTTCATTAAATCCCCATGCATATTCTTTGTAACCTTTCCATGCAAATTTTGTCATCTACAAAATGATCTCTGAATATGCATTTTAAAAATATTCATCAAATTAAGAATTATAAATTAATTAATAAATTTCGTTCTAAATGCAAACGGCTGGAACCTATATTATCATTTATATAACAATTCGCTAAACTGGAAAGTCAGATTAACATATTGTCTAATAAATTTGATAAATGTAAATTTTCAAATGACAAAAATCGATGCAATAAAACAACAAATGCACTTAAATAGTTCAGTTTGATCAAATGATTCCAAATTTCTCTCAAATAGATTTGAAAAAAATAATTTATAAATATAATGAAAATATAATGAAATATAATATAATGAAATATAATGAAAAGTAATTGACATCAATTATAAAGTTACGCTGGAAAATAAGCTGCGAATCATTATAATTAGCATCAGTTATATGTACAATTTGTTGATGAGCA
This sequence comes from Dracunculus medinensis, assembly GCA_900625125.1. Classification (NCBI taxonomy): domain Eukaryota; kingdom Metazoa; phylum Nematoda; class Chromadorea; order Rhabditida; family Dracunculidae; genus Dracunculus; species Dracunculus medinensis. Next base: position 1,725,506 of record UYYG01001156.1, on the reverse strand, counting down.
ATGGGAACCACAAAAGGCGGAATACTTGCTCGTTCAATCTTTTTACGCAAACGCTCTTGGTCACGTAAACGATTTTCAAGATTTGATAGATCCCCAACAAATCTTGATGGTCTAAATAAAAAACATATAAAACGATTAAAATCTTCTGAGAACATTGCATTTAAAAATAAGAATAGTTAAATGTAAATATAATATTTCATAAAAATGTGGAAAAAGAGATGTTTGATTAGATGAAATTCTGTTTTTAAAATTTGCAAATTTAAAATTAAATTAATGCGACACATTTGATTCCCATTATATTCGTTTTTCTTTCAAATTCTATTATTCTACCTTAACATCTCTCGAACTGCCTCATATTGCCCCAGTAGTAACCTCAAATCCCATTCTCCTAATAAAAAGTGCGGACCATAAACTGAATGACTTGTTTCTCCTTTAAACTCAAAATGTGGACAGTGACATCATTCATGCCAACGACTCATTGTCAGATTGGTACATTTGCGCTTTAAATTCAAACAATGCCTCTTTTTCTTTCTTCCTCGCATTTTTGGCTTTATTTTCCATGTTATTTTCTATCTTTAAACCCTCACTGGTTTTTTTATATAAATAAGTTGAAATATTTCCTAAACACTTAACTATCCTCATACTTTTTCAATACCACCTCAAATTCTCCAAGGCCTTCTTAACAGCTTCCTTGCATCAAATCCAGTCACTGGCACCTCGCCTCGCTAAACTTCCTTAGCACTCTCTCAAGTACCACACCGAACTATGCCGCAATCCACTAAGCCGAGGAAAATTTTTTAAAGAAGAGAAAAAAGGAACCTTAGAACGATTTCATCACCGGTCGGCAGAAATATAATGAAGAGGAAACAAGTGAAAGCAATAAGACAAATGAATACTAAAACATATCTCTCTTTAAAGCGAAACGCGCTCATTCTTTTCTTCTTTTTCTTCTTTTCGTCGTCGCCCTCAAATATAAAAAAAGAACCAATCAAAATTTATTTAACAAAAAAACTAATTCAAAAAAAACAACCAACCTTTCACTTCGTTCCAGAAAACTAATCAGTAACAAGCCGAACACGACGAAACCCTCCACAACATTGATAATATTTCGGTGATAACAAATCATAAATAAGTTCCGCTTCATCGAAATCTCCAAAATTTCCAAGAATCGTTTCAAGACCGAAAGATTTAAAAACATTCCTTTTCAAAAGTTATTAAAATAGTATAAAATAGTCAGCTAAAGTGACGAGTATAAAATTTCACGTTCGAGATTTCATACAGTTTTATCAGTTTTCCTCTAAAAAAATAAGTCTAAGATACACGCTTGTCGAAATTCATTTATTTTACACGTTTCGCAGTCTGTGATAATTTAATATTGTGCTTTATCGTACAAAAATTATCGTCAGGTCTTAAATGGAATGTTGGATTTCAGTTCGACAGCGGGTCAATTCCGTTGTTTGAAAGTTTTTGGAATTTGGCGAACACGACGAAACCCTCCACAACATTGATAATATTGAAGTTATAACTCAGCGTTTTGCAGCCTTAAGTGGGTTGAGGGTTTGGCGGTCGTTAGGGCCGTTAGTGTCCTTGGGGTCGTGGCCCATCATTTATACTGCTGAGCTGGAGTCTGTGGTTCCATTTCGCTAATCGGTCCCATTCCACGTTCTCGTTTCTATAAGGAATCTTTTACATCTTTTAATTCCTTTTTTATTTTTGCATTTTTCCATTAGTGAATATCTAGAAAATTTTATCATTTAAAAAAAATCACTGCAAAATTCCAATTTTTTTATTAATTTCCCTGTTTTCCTTTATCTTCTATTGCTCACGCTCAAGCTTTATTTTTATTTGACCAGTTCCACTGAATTACCAACGTGGTGAGTATAGGATTCTTGTTGGAGTACTTACTCAGTGAATCCTCATTTATTATATTTCTGGTTTTTTGGTTTTTATTATATTTTTATATTTTTGGTTTTTATTTCCAGTCCTTCAAAGTTATGTTGAATGTTTCTCGTAATTAAAATGTAAGAAATTTATATGCGATTTAAACTTTTATTAAATATTTTATTTAGGCTATTATTTAGACTATAAGAATAAAATAAATTTATTTTTTTTTTGAATTTCACACTTAAAAACTTATTTAGCATATATATTTATATATATTCACAAAAAAGTATCATATATCACAGGGTGTAATTGATGGAATAAGGTCACGTATCCGATACCTTGCGCGTAATATTGTTCGTACATCACTCTTCTGAAATAACTATTATAATAAAGCCATTTAAATGAAATAATGGGACACCTAAAAAGTCCGCGGTTTTTATTTGAAAGACCATAATTACTCAACATAATTATTGCTTGTAGTTTTTGCATCGAATTCTGACCTAATTACCCATTAATTAATTAATGAGAAGTCGAAAAATTGAGCTTATCTAAAGAAAAAAAATTATCTAACAATAAAGAGACTTTAACAATAAAGAGACTAGGTAAACTTACTTGACTGATAATGTTTTCGAGGAAGGGGATAAGTTTAAGTAATTCTTTATCATTCTTCTCGAAAAACCAACTTTCAATTGGTATGCCATTATCAATTTGATAAGCAAAGGATTGTAATGAATTATCAATAATAATTGTTTTTGATAAATCTCTTCCAAGTATGGATAAATCTTTTATATAATTTCCATAAACAAAAAGACAGTGTTCACGAAATAAACGATGTCTTATTAGGCGTTTATTTGGATCCAGTAAATTCTAAAAAAAGCTAGGTATAGGTATTTTTTGAACAAGCAAAGAATAGTAAATGTGGTGCTTGTATCGGTTTTGTCAAATGTATTCATCTCAAATTCACCAGTTGTTTTAGAAATAATATTAAGAAATCCTATCGAATTATCATTTATCATTATCATTAGAAAGAATTATGGAGAGAAAAGAATGAAATTACTGAAGAGTATTAATCATAGAGATTATCACTTTAAGCATGGATTATCTTGTTTCTTGTCCATATTCTATTTATAAATCTGTTATTGAAAAGATATATACCAGTGTGAGTTTATTCTAAGATAGTGGTGTAATTATAATTATTTAACTAAATATCAACATTTTTTTCTAAAAACGCTATCACTGATTAAATTCGCTCCACTGACTTGTCAGACCAGACAGATTTTGCCATGAAGTCATTTGACTGCAGAATTGCACATGAACAACAAGAATCACCCAGATTTTCGAAAGATAAATTTATTCCTGCCGGGCGTAGAACCTTAGCATTGGTATTCCAGACTAAGCAACAACCCATTGAGCCATTCTAACTCCTTTTGCTTTTGCCATTTAGAAGTAAGTAAATGCTACAATTATTTTGAAAAGAAAAAAATTTAACCAATAGTTTATCGGCGTAAACTCGTTTACTCGCTGTAAATAATATTATTTCAAATGACTGTGATAATCTTTCAAGAAATTCATGTAGATAAGGTCGTAAACGCACATATACCTTAAAAAATTCTAATCATTTATCATTTTCAATTAAAAACTTATTGATAATAGTAACGATAACAATAATATCAATTATGCTAATCTATGTTGTCTAGCCGTCTCTTTCAATTATCGTTTTTTTCCAAATATCAACTGATACGATTTCTTTCCGAAATAACCTCATTGACCTTTCGGCCGGCTGCAGATGTGGCATCATAAGATGTCATATGGTTGGCAAATATGGATTAAACAATATGATATTTATAATAACAATAGATAAATAGTGGTGAATAACCTGGTAAGTATTGTCTTGAAAACTAACAGGAAATGTTAGCGATGCATCGGGTAATTCATTTAAACTGCAGTGTACAAGTGTTTCATCCTAAATATATTTATATAGATTTGTTGGTTTGGATGATTAGAAAGTCCCATTTTCCATCGCTAGTATAGAATGAGGATCTACTAGTACCTAAGCCTAAAATCTCCATTTTATTACTTTTTACTTCCATCGATGGCAAGATAGATTTGCTTGTGGTAGGTTCAGAAAATCGCAAGAGTGCTATGGATTTTACTTTCATTAACTACTGAATACGAGTATTAAATATCTTATTTTACCGGCACCTATAGACCATTCAAATATCCCTTGTGGAATAGCCTGGTACATCACATATTCACTTTTTCGATAATATATGCTTATAAAATGGAGAACAGAAAAATAACGAACAAGGTCAAGAACTAAAGAAAATTCGGGTGTTGAACGAGTTCGTAATGGAAGTGCACGACAACGTAAACGCATTTCGTCGGTTAATGGTGGCAAATGTTTTAATAAATATATCCTTTAAAATATTATTTATTACTCAAATTTTTAAAAGATTTCCAATTCTTAAGTAAAAAAATTTCCGCTTTTAGCATCATTTCCTTCCTTGATCAGCTCCACAAATAACTTGAAATAAGTTTAGTCATTCTGTGATAATCATTCGGAGATAGAGATAATAGTGATAAAATCATCAGTCACTAGAATTTTACTAGTCAGTTTTAGTGATAGGTTTATCAACGGATCGAAATCGAATTTATGCTATTTGTTCTCAGCTGAAATAGCCGAAATATGAAGATAGTTGGTGAGAGAGAATTTTTTTTTTAAAAGAAAACTTACGAATCTGAATCAATAAATGGTAATTGAGTTGAATTATGTTGTACACGTCTCGTATTATTACTATTAATATTATTATTGTAAATAATAGAAGATTGTGGTTGTTGATCAGATGGTTGTGATAGTGAAGCTTGTAGTGATAAAGGTAGCGATGGTGATGGAGATTTATCACTTGGCATAGAAATTTTCATTGATGAGGTGGGAACGTCTTCACCTAACATATCTTCATTCCCAATTTTCTTCCAACGACGTTCTTCATATTTTCGTCGTCGCAAACGTCGTCGCTTGAGTTGCCCGCGTCGCTTGAATTGCCCGAGCCGCGGAGTTTTAATGAAATTTAATAAGAAATTACTAATTTTGAATTAAAAATAGGACCCGTAAGTTATAAAGTTTTTACCGAATTAAACAACAACAACAACAAAGTATTCCGACGCTCAATCGATACGTTATTCTTTTCATCTTTTCGCATTTCATCTCTTCTCTAACTCCCTCTTCCAACTTAACTTTCTTTTTGCTCAGCTTTGCGTTCTTGCCAAATGTCTAATCACGTTTCCTGGATGCCTTTTCTCTGCAAACGATCTTTTCTTATCATTTTTATCCGTGTAATTCGCTACGCCAACACGATCCCTCAATCACACACGTATACCTGGTGGCGTTCCCATAATCATGTTGTCTCTAAATTTTTAAATATTTGCACACGTATTCGTAGCTGTTTTACGGCAGCCGACGATTAGTCTTTTCGCGGCACATAGGTTGCATTTGAATATTATTATTAATAATTTAATAATTTTGATATTAATAATTAATATTATATTAATAATTATTTTTAATTTTGCTAGAAAATTTATTGTAATTTATTTATTTATTTTAGTCGAATTTCAATCTTCTCTTTTTGTTATACATATTATTAATGGAGTGTAATGGCTGATTAGGTTTTTGCTTTCATTTCGAGGTGCCGATTGTACCTCCGTCTGGAATAAATTGTCTTTCAAAAATCCAGGCGATTTAGTTGACGATTTAGTTGCATACTTTCATCGCCAGAAGTGATTCCTTAGCTAAATTCGTCTAATCCGACAAATTAGCGGAACGAATCTCATCGCAAATGATAAATAATACTTTCAGAAAAAGAAGAGAAAATCTATTATTAGCGTTTTTTAGAATATTTTGAAACATAATTGGTTCATTCCATTGTCTTCTACAGATTTTAATTGAAAATTTTTTTTCGTAAAATTACATTTTTAGTGATTTGGAATGAAACTGGAACAACATAGAAGAAAACATGGAGGGAATGCGCGAATTATCAAAAAAAATGTTGGAATTTGTAAAAATACTCGGGAAAGAAATTCAGTGAAAGACAAATATAAAGTTTTAGCAGCCAACCCTTGCAACGTTCCAGTTAAAAAAACAAATATAGTTGATAATCAACCACAGTTTGCACCATCATCATCACCACTAACTATGATTAAATCAGGTACTTTTTCTAAAAAACTTTATCAAACGGATAAATATGGCGTCAAAAAATGAATTTGGATTAACATGTTTGAATTAAATTTTATTTGTTGTTGTAGAGGAATAGATCCAGTAGGTTTGATGCGTTCATTCAACATAATTGGTAATACTTTAATAATAATAATAATATTTAGTAAATAAATGAGAAAAGTTGGGATAAAATTAAAAATTAAGTGAATGTAAATTCGTAATCGTTTTGGTTCTTCTTGGCGCGGCATCTTACATCGCACATTTACTCAAAAAAAGTGAAATTGATAAACAAATGATAATTGTCCTATTTTATGCGAGACACGAAACGTCAGTGTAAAGATGTAATATCATTTTATTATCTTTAATTTCCTCCTTAAAGATCATTTATTCCTTCACTAATTTCATGATGTAAGATGATGTATCTGTAATTTTGGTGCAGTTGTGACTGAATGAGGATATTCCTTGAGTTGTACCCAGTTTTCCTATTAATGATTGTTATGTTGATTAATTTAATTGCTTCCATTCGGATTTATTTTTCGAGATTTATGTTGTTCGAATCTCGAGCTACATTTCATAACTTCATGATTTTTAGATTAATATAAAAATTGGATAATAAAATCTAAAAACAGGGTATAATAAAGGATATTAATAAGTTTAGTTTTTGATCTTTGATTGTTTAGATCTTAGCTTTCGAAATTTCTGTTATTTCTTTCTTGGGGAGTTTGATTGACAGATTGATTGATTCTTGCTTATTCGTCAGACGACAGATGAAACTGCTGCTTTAATTTCTCCAATCAAAGAAATCCATGTTAATTATAGTAAGCATACCGATTCTTTGACAGCATTTCTACTTATTTTTTTTCATTTTTTCCATTTTAATTTTCGAAAGCTCATTTAAAATATTGACAATCTCAGAAAGTCGAATATATTTTCGTGAAAAGGAGATAAATATCATAAAAAACTATTTTGAAAATCATAATAATCGTTCAATGTATATTTCGGGACCAACAGGAACTGGCAAAACATTCACTGTGCAACACTTTTTTTCAAGTATTTCTCATTTACATCGGTTTGTTTGTTTTTTTTCGATTCAGTATTTTTTTCTGAAAAATATTTAATTTTGATAATATTTGATAATATTTAAATCTTTAATTCCTAAAGTATTTAGTTCTAAAGTATTTAAATGAATTTTTTGAGAATATTTATTTTTTTCTTGATATTTTTTCCTTTTTTCTTTTTATTTTTTTTTAAACTTTTTTATTTTCAGATTTGAATTATTAAATCTAAATTGTGTTTTATTTAAAATGGAAAAAGACATATTACGATTTATTTTTGATAAGTTAACAAAAGCGAATAAACAGCCAAATGTTTCGAATTTACTTGAATGCATCGAAAATGTCTTTTCGAATGCCGAAATTCCAATGTTAGTTTCTCCTCTCCCTTAATTTTCGTATCATTTTTTTCCTAAAAAAAGCAATCGAAAGAGTTTTTATAATTAAATTTTAAAAGAAAAAGGTATTAAGTACATATTTTTGTCAGAATAGATGTTGTTGCTTGCTCTATTCTCAAGTTTTAATTATTAAATTTTTTTAAAATTTTTAACGTTTTAGAATAATTGTTCTTGATGAAATCGATTATATGAAGTCAAAAAATAATTCATTTCTATATAAATTCTTCGAATGGCCAACAAAATATTCGCAAGTCGCTTGTATAGGTGGTTCATTCTTACTTTTTCCTTTATTTAGCAAATTTCTTTTCAAAAAATTTGTTTCAATATAACTATATTTGTTGGTAATTGCACCCGTAGATCTTATGAAAGATGGGAATGAGTAGTGCTTTGATTCGGAAAATTTAAATTTATAAAGAAGGTGTTTCAGGAATTTCGAATTCACTGGATTTAACAGAAAGAATTTTACCGAAGCTGAAATTAAGCCATTCTCCAGTTCGCGTTATATTTTCGCCATATACAAGAATTGAAATTCAACAAATTTTAGTCAACAAATTGTCCCACGTTTGCATTATTTTTCTTGTTAAATTTGAAATTTTCTTTACACGGACTTGTTAAAAATTTAAATATTTTATTAATATTTCATTTAAAATTTAAATATATTAAACAATACTTTTAATACTTTTGTTATTATTATATTATTTTGTTATCTTAATATTTTAATACTTTTTACAGCATACACATTGCACTTTTTATTTTTGTTTTTGTCCCGTTTTCATCTTGTTCATTGGTCGAAATTATTCCCATTTATCCAAAATTGCCTAGTGATTATTTTTCAGATTTTTATCTTGAATTAGCAATTTTTCGTTTAAAAGGTGGTAGAGAGCGAAATTAAATTTCTTTAATGAAGTATAATATAGATTAAAGGAATTAATTTTTGATGTTAATTATCCTTGGAAGATCGGTTAATCTGGAAGAAAATCACAAGGTTTAATTTTGTTACTTATTATTTTACTTTTCAGATCGGTGAAGTAGATATGCAAGCTATTGAATTATGTTCTCGTAAAATTGCTTCAATGACTGGTGATATTCGTTTTGCTCTACAGATTGGACGGCAAATGCTTTTGTCAGTCGAATCATTTTTTTTTTTACTTTTTTTTCTTTTTGGAGAGGGTTTTTTTATTATTTAATTTTTTTGAAGAATAATTGGTCCAATTTTAACTAATTTAGTTCTTCAAATGAAAAAGAAAATAAATACTGTGAAAGAGTGCTTGGAACACTATCGAATATTTACGATTCTCCAATTTTGCGTATTAGATTACCCATTCAACAAAAAATTATTTTAGCAGTTATGTTGAATTTATCTCAGAAATATTCTACTACGGCTATCAACAAAGGTTTTTTTTAAAATTTATAATTATCAATTATATTATATAAATAATTATATTAATTAAATAATTGTATAATAAATAAATTTATTATAACTGGTCCTTTGAAATCGATAGTAAATCTGATCTAAATCTAAAAAGCGAGAGTAATTTTCACTAATAGTGAATATTTTTAAGCTCCATTTATCCAGGGCCATTTATTTGTCCCAAAATTAGAGTTATTTTGATGAAAAAATTTCAAAAAATTATTGTGCACTATGGATACGCGATTCACTTAATCTGGAACCGAATTCAAATTTTCAAAAAATTGAAAGAATTGCATTCTAAAAAAAAAATAAAAAATTTCAGATTTATTTGAAAAATCCTATCATAATGGGTGCAAAAAGTTATCAGTGGTAAGTATGAATGCGAATGATTTGAGCAGCTCGTTATTATTGCTTGAATCACAATCAGTAATTCAAATCAAATCATCTCATTATCAGTTACTTATTGATGCGGGTACTGCTGCCAAAATCATCTCGGACTCAACATTAATTAGCCAATTTTTCCTTAATTAATTTCGCGAAAGAAAATTTTTTTTCACATATGTTATTTTTTTTGTTTATACATTTCCTGTTATTTTATATATTTTTTCTCCCAAACATTTAAATTTTTCACTATAATTCATTAGATTTTATTTCATATATATAATTTTATCGTGCCATTTTTCTTTATCTAACAGTGCATTATTAATGCTTCATGTCTTGAACCACTTGGACGATACATTTCTATATTTTCGATGTGGTGCCAGATTTTTAGATTTGAATATTAGTATTTTGTTTTGTGTAAAAAAGTTATAAACAATAAAATTTTGGTAGATTCCTTTTGTTTTATAAAATTGTTTTGCTCAGTTTTTAACCATTTTATTTGTATTTTATTTATTTGTATTTATTTCTATTTTGTATTTTAATAATGAACTAAGTAAGGCAAGAAAGTAAGGTAACTAAATAAGAAGCTAAAAAGTGAAAAGGAAATTGTAGCATGTTTTGAAAGCATAATTCAAGAGAACATCGCTTTTCTTTTTATTCATTATATTCTTTCAGTTAAATAAATTTGTCGTTAATTTGCAACTCGATTCATTAGCCAATACTTAGGATATTTTAAATGCAATATGATTAAAGTGATTAAGCTTTATTAAAAGAATTTCCGTAAGTATTGTTCAATTTCACTTGCTAATAGATTTTTTATATGCAGAATTTTTTCAGAATTTGCTTTGTGAAAATTTAAAAGAATGCGACCATTAACTGATGAAGAAACTGAAATTGTCTTTAAGAAACTTGCAAAGTATATTGGTGAGAACGTTAGATTATTAATCGAAAGAGGTGATTCAAATTATTGTTTTAGGTTGCATAAGGTTAGCTTTTCTTGCATGTGGTTTCAACTAGAAAAGGAATAAGTTCGATTGTTTCCGTCGTTAAATGATTTATGGAAATTCATATATCTCTATATCGAACGAAGGCAGTATGAAATATACAATGTATTTTATAGCCTTTTTTATCTTTGTCGAAATAAATTCTGAACTTTGGACATCTTTTTTTCAGGATCGCGTATATTATTGTAGCGAATCATTAATGAAGAAGGCGGCTTGTGTAGCTCGTGAACAGCTTTTGAGTTTTGGTACTTGTTTGGGGAAATTTACGAAAACAAAGAAATTCCATATACATATAACTGCACTGGACTATATTGCGCCTTATGCCAAGGCATTATTTTTAACCATTCTGTTAATTAATTTGATTTGTTATTAAATGGATTCCTTTTACTTTTAGTGTAAAGTTTGGTTGAAACCAAATGCAGAACAACAGTTTCTTTATGGCAACAATGTGGTCAAATCGGGTATTGGACGAATGACTGATGGGGCATTATCACATCAAGGTGTTGTTGTATATAATATGAACGATTTACCTCTCGGATTTGGGGTCACCGCAAAGGTAACCATCATAAATGTTATTAATCTCTTGAATTTTTAAAGACTGGTTTATCTCAGACCGTTCAATGAAATTTATTCTCTATAAATTTTTTATGGGGTAATTAATTCGACTCAGATCGTTCAATGAAATTTATTCTCTATAATTTTTTTATGAGGTAATTAATTCGACTATAATAAATATCTTTCGCGAGCTCATTTCGCATTGTCGAAGTCGACTGATTAACTGGTGAGATTCCAGCGAAACCGATCACGACACCCAAATATCCAAGGTCGAGAGATATATTTTATCTAGATATTTATAAATATTGAAACCACTGATTCTGAGCTTAATCGATGTTTTTTGCTAATCTTATCTCCATATGTTGACCCAAACAATGTTAATATCTTGGGGAAAAACAGTTGAGCCCTTAAACTATCGGTCCATAATGAAACTTTAGGGAACAGCAGAATGTAGAAAAGCTGATCCAACAGCGATTGTTGTATTACACCAGTGCGACTTGGGCGAATATCTGCGTAAGGAAGCATTTTTAACCTAATATTTCACTATTGCTTTATTATTGTTATGTATAATAAATTATAAATAAAAATAATTGAAAAAATAAAAAATTCTGATTTTCATTACCAATCAAATTTCCATAAAAAATTTGGAAATGCTAGCGCTTAACGATTTCGGAATTCCGTGAATGGTATCAGATAAAAGAGAAGTTCGCTGATGAGGAGAAACTGATGCGTAGAATTTCGTTAATAACGATAAAGTTGGGAAATGCTTCGTTATTAACCTTGCCTTTGCAATACTTACTCGCGGACAAACAGTAAGCTGGCGCGAAAAAAGATCCCTTACAGTTGTTCTTTGAGTTTTCTTGTATAACCTTTGAAATAGATCAAATCGAATTCCTTGTATCTGAAAGAATTTATGAACAATATATTTTGCATATTAATCATAGAATCATAGAAAACTTTACTCTAAAGTTTTCAGCCATCGATAAAGGATTATTACTTAGTGGCTTTAGTTAACTTTAGTTTAGTTAATGAGATTATTTCGACCACCAAGACAGCGATAAAATTATTCTATTTAATAATTATTTTAAAATTATTTTATTTAATAATTAACAAATCGTAAAAAAAAAATAAGGAAGCCAACCAAGACGCGGAAAAAATTTGTGTGTCTAATTTATTTTGTTTAGTTTTTTTCTGATCTTATTTATGTAAGATTAAAATCATTTACTTAAGAGGTTACCTGGTTATGTCCAGCCTTTTTGATTAGCCGATTAGTTATTATTTGTAAGAATGCAGCAGTTTCCACTTTATTTTTTGTTCGATGGACCAGGAACCTGAAACATTTCGGCATTTTGAATTTCCCATTGGCCATCGGAATGTCAAATGCAAAAGAAAGAATTCCCCAGTCTTTTCTAATATTTTAGATATTAAGATAGATATTAAGAATTAATAAAAAATAAAACAAAAATAAATATTTACCCATTTTGCACATGGGTAGTGATTAAGGACTGGCTTAATTGTAAATCAGTTTGAAAGTCGCCTTCAAGTAGATATATAATATTTCGAATATTCGTTGCCATCAAGCGTTGTTTCTGTTCTTCATATCTGAAATAAAAGAGTAGATAAAAATCTAATTCTTCAAAAATCATAAATACTATTTTTCATTTACAATACTTAATACTTTTATTTTTATATAAATACTTTTAAGAGCCACGAAAAAATTGTTTTAAAAAAATTTTACTAAAAATACGGATTTTGGCCAATGAAAAAAAAAAATGAAATTTTGAAAAACTAAACAGTTCCAATCAAAGATCGTCAACAATCGTTTTTTCATAGAATTTATTAGAAATATTGACCTTCCTTCAACAATACTTCTCGACAGATCATTATATGTTTTGCGTTCAATAATATAATCCAACACCAATTCTGATCCATCTTGTTTCCGAAGTATCCACAAAAAATCACCAACAGATAATGACCGAGATTCATATTTGACACCCTGAAAACCTATAATTGAGTATTTGCGGCACCTTAAACAATCAGCAATATCTGTATGGGATTTTAATTAATTAAACATGAACTAAGCTTACTGAATAAAGAATAAGTTTTCCTTAGGAGTTTTGCTGCAATTAAATTCAATCTCTCATTTCCCCTCCTACTACTCTCTCTAATCAAACTAAAATGAAATAAACGAAACTATTTTTTTCTAGAAAAGAATAATATGTGGGCGCCAATGTTCGTATTCATCTATAAATAAATTTTATATACTTTTGTAATAAATTACATATACTTTGTACTCATGAACTGAAAGTAAAAGTAAAAATATATGCATAAATGATAAAATGTGTAATGTGTAATATAATAAAGAAATATAAGTGAATATACCCAAAAAAAGAAAGTGCAATTTTTAGCGAACTAACCTGTTTTTCTAAATAATGACAAATTGATCCTTCATGATTGTTTCGACCATGACTTTCAATATTATCAATGATAAGGATGACCTGTATTAGGAATAATTATCTTTGATGCTCATCTAAATGATTATCTAGAGCTATTAATTATTACAACTAAATAAATTGTAAAATAATTATGTGAAAAATAATAATTTGGTTAAAAATAAATGTCACAAAAGACAATATCAAAGAAAAGCGACAAAGAGGATATAAATTATAACATGGAAAAACAAACTTTAGAATGCTGAAATTCATCTGGAAAATAAAAAATATGATCGCAATTCAAAGCTTCCACACATTCTGGATGAACACCATCATAGTCACTACGAGTGCGAGTGAGGCATGGAGACATATTTTTTGAGCAATGAACAATAGCATTTCTTGTTTGAAATTTAATTTCTTTATTTGTAGGTTTTGAAATGACACCACTAATATCATTCATATTACCGTTAGCCACTCGCTTTTTTCTCATTCTTTTCGGCAGGTTACGACTGATAGTGTCCGAACCACTGATAAAATTACAAGAGGGGACGATTATTTTCCTATTTCGCATCTTCACGTTTCTTCCATCTTTAAGTGAAGAAGGTTCCGTATTTGAACAATCATCATCGAAATTTCCTGTCATTAATTTAAAATTTGATGGAATTGCATCACCACCATTTATTAATTTAGAAGACTGTGCGACATTTGAACAGATTGTATTGGTTGGTCGTTCATGAATCGCGCTTTTCATAAATGATAAAATTTCCTCGGATTTTAAATGTTTCAAATGGTTGAGAGTTGGTGCACACTGCAGCAAACAGCATGCATTGTTCCAGGCTGAATCAAGTTTCTGCGCAATGGTTTCGCCAATGCCTAAAAACGTTAGTGTAGAAAATTTGAATTACCAGAAATTTATAAAATTAAATTTATAAATTTATAAATGTTAACACGTAGAATTATATTTTTTTAGCATAATATTAAAATATTTTTAAACATTCAAAATTTCTAAATGGCAAATTTAAAATGTTTAGGCAGATGATAGGAATTATAAAATTGATACAAATCTTAAGCCTTAAGAGAAAAATAAAAATGTAACTGGGCCCAGTTAGATGCAAAGCAAATAATTCCTATAATTCCTATAAATAATTCCTTTAAATAACTGACTAAAAAAATTGCTTAAACCTCTGATTAACTTTAATTCAGCAATATTTGCAATCTCAAGTGGATAACTTCGCAAATTAATATGCGCCCGAGACAAAGTCGATATCATATTTCGATCTTCAATGCTTTTCTTCCATTCCAATAATAATCGCTCATAGAAATAGTTTCTTGCATGAAATCGTCGTACTTTAATTCGTTTCATAATCAGCTGACCATAACTTACTTCTAAATTTATTAAAAATATGTCGACATTGTATGAAAAAGAAGAATCGTAGACGATTTAGCAATAACGTGAATAATTATTAAGGCAATGACAAATTAACACGGAGAATTTCCACCAATTTGAAGCCGATGTCATCTGAAAATACGACAAAACCTTCGGAAAAATAGATAAAACAAATCAAATAAAAACATTAAGCACATATAAGGGGCACAATTCCTATCATTTTTGAATATAGGAAGTGCAAATTATTTGCTATAAACAAATCCTCCACTATTTCTATTAGCACGATAAGAAATTTTTCATAAAAAATCATTCGGAGATAAAGTTAGATGCATTCCTCAGCATTAGGGGATAGAATGACTCAATGGACTGTTGTTCAATTGGGAGCGCCGACGCTGAGGTTCGATTCTCCGCAACAGTAAACTTGGCCAAAAATCCGGGTGATGCTGCGACTCATCTGTATTTCTATCGACAAGGGACTCCCTGGCATAGTGCGCAACACGATGAGCTAATTAAGCGAGTTTAACCAATAATGGTGAAGACTTTTAAAAAAAACCTTAAAAATCCCTCGACATAATCAGGATTTGGCGTAATGCTAAAAATAGGTGAAGTTACTTAAAAGGCGAGTAACCATCAAACGAATTTATATGTACAAGAAAATTAATATTGCAGAAATAAAGAAACACAATTGGAGATATAACCTGAAATGCTTCAGTGTATATTTTCTGTAAAATATGACGTTAAATTGAATTAATGGAAAAGGTGCAACCCAGATGACTACTTAGGAAATGAAAAAACGAATGAGATTTCAGGCAAGTATGGCGTTGCAAATGAGACTTGCCAAGTCTTGTATAACCAGTGCAACCAATTGCAAATGAGACTTGCCAAGTCTGTATAACCAGTGCAGCCAATTGCAAATGAGATTTGCCAAGCCTGTGCAACCAACTGCAAATGAGACTTGCCAAGTCTGTATAACCAGTGCAGCCAATTGCAAATGAGATTTGCCAAGCTTCTGCAACCAGTGCAGTGAATTTAAGCCAGAAATAAAGCGCATTCTTAGAATACAAGAGAAAATTTATGCAAAATTTCGACCATTTTTTAAAATTTTGCTCAAAGCCGACAAAAATAAATAATAAAAATTTTTATTTGAAATCCGTTAAAAAGAAACGACAAATAATTAAAAATTTAAGTTAACGTATTTAAATATATAAATTGAAAGTTTAATAAACGGAATCTGATTTCGGAGAGCCAACTGGGTGTTCCTTTCAAAGAATCCGAGTGATTTCGTCCACTCATCTTCTTTAGGCAATGGAACCACAGCAGAGGAATGGAGGTAACGATCCACTAAGCCATTCTTTCACACTCAGCTTTCGACGACACTATCATCGGAGAGATTCGAATTGGCGCCGCCTCTCGACACAACCACTCCTCCACCAAGTCACCAATACACCAAGTTAATCTATATTAAGCAATAATATAAACACTGTCAGATCGGAAAAGTTTTTTTAAAACAATCCACATCCATCCCTCACGTGCAAGTCTGCATTTTAGCTAGTCGCTGGCAAATTGCCAGCATCCCAACCTGATCTGAGAACTGATCTTAAACCCCATGACCGCTCAACCGATTATGTAGAGCGGACAATCTGGTAACAATATGAGAATGTGAAAATATATTCGAAAGTAGCACTCATCAATCTGCGACAAGTCCGTGGAGGACCCACCACCACGGATCAGCCTGTCGTCATTGGTGCGTAGTGCTCACAAATCAGACATATGCCTCATAAGCACCCTAACATTTGCCGATCGCTTCCACTTCTAATTTGTGAGTACACATATACAATTTAATGCGCATCAAAAACCACAAATCTACCATACTGATGCAAATACACGATATATAATAAATACTTATGTCATAACGAAGTAGGTGCCAAAAAACCATGAGGTCATTTAGTAATAGTAACAATATGGCGAACCATAATAAAAACATCCAATTAAGGCATAGTCCAACATGTTTTTACTTATCTCAAATTACGCTCAAAATTCACAATCATTTCAAAACAATATATACAGGTACAGCGATATCATATCACTCCATCATTTATATCATTAAAATTGCACTAATCCTATAAAATAACCTAATTCGAGGAAGTAAAAAATTTATAATTTTTTTCATTATGACAAGGATTTTTTAAATTTAAATGATTTCTATTTAACAATAAATCACCCATAATATTTAAAAATATATTAATTTATCAAAAAAGCACAAATTCACTTAAATACAGATAAATTAATTGGCAGTTTCTTTTCTTCAAAAAAAGAAAGCACCGAGGTACTCGTCAAAAACATCTGCGCTTGTAAATATTTATATATTAATATGCATTATGCTGCTTATTTTTCCTACAATATTGACCATCACCAAGGCGTGTTATGTAATCTGATACATAGCGTCGAGCTTTTTCTTTTACCGAATCTGTTACTTTGAGTTCTCCTTCACCTATCCTCTTCAACTCTTTTTCTAATATAGTATGTGTTAACTGAAAAAAAAATAAAGAATTATAAATAAAGAAATGAAGAAATATAATTCACGGGATTTCATAGTGAACTGGAAAAATATGAAATTAAATATTACAAAAATGAATTCAACTAAGAAATTTAATATTTAACATTTTTTATTCATAAATCAACCTTTATTGATAAATCAACCTAAACCTCGGAGAGCTCTGGAAAACATTTTAAAAATAAATGTAAAATGACCTTTCTCAAGACATATTTATAGTCATCTGACGAGCTGAATTTAGCCTTACGAATAGGATCCAAAATATTAGCAACATGTCGAGCGATTGTTGCCTTAAAGATAGCACGCGAATCATTTCTATCAGAAGTAGTATCTGCCGCATCATCACCTTCATCTGGAAGGGTCCAACTTGACTCCCTACAAAAATTTTAAACAATTTCGCATAAACAAAATTTCAAGAAATGAATGACTGAAAGATGGATCAATCTTACCAGAATTATACGATTTTAAATTAACAATTCAAAATGGGAAATATAGATGTAGCACCGATATAGCGTCTTGTAACCACTGAATCATAAGAGAGCACAACAGGGAACGGGATTCAAAGTAAAAATTGTGTAAAAAAATCTAACAACTGTCCACGTGACATGCTGGCAGGAACAGCATAAACTGGAAGGCAATACCAAATAACTGACATAATCTATTCAATATAAGGCCTAAACTCTTCCAAGACTAACTAAAAGGAACATTAGCAAGAAGGAATATAAGAAGCTAAGGAAATAGCAGGAGTTAAAAGCGGGACTAGATATGTGGAAAGTGAAGGCCAAAGCAGTCATAAAATTATAGCAGCAATAGAAGTCTAAACTTGAAAAGTGGCTTCATCAGAGATTTTTATCCAGAAGATCACAATGCCAGGAATAGCTAAGATACAGCCCAGAGCTCCCAAGCTCCAAGGCCATGGCAAAGTACTCAAGGTTAAGAGTGACCCTTACCACCTACAGGGAGTGAGAAAAGGATTTTTTTTCATATAATAAAGGGACCTGGTCTCTTTGTTGTAGTAATAAACGGTTCCTTCTTCCGTAGTTGCTTGAATCCACTTTGATTTTTTTGGTGGAGTGCTTGGAGGAGGTGGTGGTGGAGCAGTAAATGTTGCATTCTCAAGCTCTTTTTTTTTTCGTTCTGCTCTTTTTTCTTTTATTAGTGCCAAATGCTATAAGTTAAATGTTAAATGTTTTTTTACCATAAAGAAACCAAATTGATCAAATTGATATGAATTTCATAATCCAGGATCACTTATTCCATAAATATTAAATAATTTCCATTTATATTAAGATTAAAACCTTTTCCATCATCTCGATCTGCTCATCTGTAACTTTATCCAAATCAATTGGTTCAATTACCAAAAGGTTTTTTTTTGAATCGCATGATTCAGTGCTCACTTTTGGAATATTAGCAGGAGGAGAAGGAGCCTCCAATATACTTTTCAAGTTCATTTCCTGGAAATTATAATACAGAAATACATTTGATTGTTGTAAAAGCAAGGCATTTCTTTACAACAGTATATCACATATATTAAAATTAAATGAATGGAAAGGAATAGCTGATTTAATGTGATGGATATATAATACAAAAGAAACTAAGAAAAAAAACCTGATGCACATTATATTGTTGCTGTTGATAGTCGAAATGTTGATAAGCAGAATCATAAACTCCATATACTGCGTTCCAATCATAAGGAGCGAAAGGAGGATAATAAGGTAACGTAGGTAATCCCGCAGCAAACAATGACTCAGGAAGAAGCATTGGTGGTGGCGGTATCACATACATTTCTTCGTTTTCATCAGTATAACCTTCAAAAGTTGAAGACAGCATATCCGCATCTTTTGAGACAACGTCGAAACGTGAACGCCTTGAAGGGACAGCTTCTGCTCCACTAGATGTGGGCGAAAATCCTTCAATATTAAAGAGATACCAAACTATACAGGAAAACAATACATATAAATATGAAATTTCTTAAAGCATAACTGTACAATATTTATATGGAAATTAAAAAAAAAATAAAATGGCAACACAGTTTTATTCCAACCCAACATCAAGATCTGCTATGAATTAAATAAATGGAGTAAAAAATAGCTATGAAAACCGGCTTCCTCGTTACCCAGTTCTTCGAATAAAACAAACCTCGTTTTCGAATAAAACGATTGTCGTTATTCCTTTCACGTTGAGGTAGAACGATACGCCTAGTTTTCCAAGAATTTTCCACTTTTTTTCCACTTTCTTGTAAAACGGATCGCCTCCTCAGTTTCTCTTCTTTATCTATTCGCTAGAATTTTCAAATTTTTATTTATTTAATTTATTGTTTTCACTAAGATTGCTTTATATTTGTTTTCTAGACATCCTTGTGATAAATAATGAAGATAAATTATTGTAGAAGCTGTAAATTGTAATATTTATATGGCTAATATCAACCTCATTCGCATCATCTGGCGTTCCGCTCTTTTCTCGCCGTGGAATTCGAAACTCTTCACGCAACCTGTTCCACTAAATGTAAACAATTTACACAAACTGTCTTATGAGAATTTTTTAATGAAACAATTAGACAAAATATAAGTATAAAATAAAAATACGAAAATTATACTCTTAGCATAAGATTTCTGGCCTTGCAAACCAAACTGAAATGAAGATTTTCCAAAGTTTCATCAATGCAACATGAAGTTCCAGGTAAAGAGGACTCAGATGTAGAAGGCGAATCTCCACTAATAACATTTATCATATGACGAACTCTTTCTTCAACTATTTCATCTATTGGCCCAATCTTAAAATAATAGTTTACCATGCTGCTTTAATTTTATCATTTCCATTTTTATTATAATATTTTAAAGCATTATTTGACCTTGTTTGCTAATTTTTGAACCGTAGCTGCTAAATGACTGTCATTAACTTGGTTACGATTTATGATTGGCATAACTTGCAGCAAATCTAACGATGCAACCATCAGTTCATATACATATTGTCGATCATCAACCGGATAATCGGTGGCAAGAAATACATAAAGCAATCGCAATCCTATAAATATAAAACAGTTGATAAAAGAAAAAAAGTGTTGCAAAATATATACATGAAAAAAATAATAAAAAATGTTTTACTGGAAAGGAAAGAAATGAATTTATTTACCACAATTTTGCATAAATATTCGTAGAACATCTGGATGAGCAAATTGCATACATTTGATTAATTTGCACCTTTGGGGGGCTTGTTCGACTTGAATCATCAACTGAACAAGAGCTTGAACTTCAACACGATTTGTTGGTGCACCTCTTTTCAAAGCAGCCATTATTGCCTTAAATGTGATAAATGAAAAATAGGTTCACAAATTTTTAAATTTAAAAATATTTAATAAATGTACCAAAATTATGGAGAAAAATCAATGAGACAATCGAAAACAATCCTTTAACACAAGTTAAAATACTGTAACAAGAAATAGGAACCGTACCAAATCCATATTTCGCATCCTTTTCTTTTTTTTCCTTGTTTTTCTTCCTGCTTCTTCTGGTGTAATTCTAACATTAATTAGGCCATTTTGCTCAGGAATTTTGCCATCATTGTCGCTTTCTTGATAATCGTTATCTTCTTTCTCATCATCATCGCTATCAGTGTCTTCTCCAATTAATCCACGACAATTTGAAGCTCCACAGAAACAGCGCTGTGCTTTACGACTGCAATGTTATAAGCCATATTTGATTTCCTTTAGCTACAAAGTTTTTAAAGAAATAAAAACACGAACCCATAACGTTCAAGCTGATAATCAAAAACGATTTCTTCACCAACTTTGATAGATCTGATGGAAAAAAAGCCAACCCGCAGCTGACGATCGACTGCCCACTGCAAAATATGAAGATGAACTAGAATAAAAAAATCGGGAGCAATTGAAACACACTGTTTAAAAAAAAAACCTTTTGGCTTTCACAATTGGGATCGCAAGAATGATTAATGAAACGAGAAATATTCCCTCGCTGCGTCGCATCGATGACAGCACCATTCTTTAACGCCATCAAATAATGATGGATATGTTTTGGATCCTTGCCATACCTAAAGGTAAGAATATTTGAACGAAATTTCACAATATTTCTGTTATTTAAAAAAACTGTTCGCTCAAAAAACCAAAAATGATGACCTTCGCCCACGCCTTTGCATTTCCTCCGAATCAATAACTTCACCAACATATTCAATGATAAACCGACCACTGAAAATAAAAAATTTTTTGCACACATATAAAAATCAAAAAAAAAAAGGAAATTAGAAATGTACTATTATTGAAATACATGTCAAACAAAAAAATCAAAAATTAAAAAGTGATAACGAACGGTTCGATAGGTTCTGCAGCTCGAAGCCCCCATCCTTTGATTCCAGCATGGAAAACTTCAACATTAGCATATTCTTTCTGTAAATAATAACTTAAAATAATCCAAAAATTAAATTGTGCACATAATCTCTTAAAATATCAACACACACCTTTTAAACAACGAACTTTTGAAAAATAACTTAATAATTTAGTAATTAAAAATAATTTAGATGCATGGAAGATATAAGAATAAACCGCAAACTCCATTTCAGAATATGAGTTTCCCAAAAATTATTAAATGATATCGTCAAATTAAACATATGCTGAATACAGATATTAAAAGGTGAAATATGGGAAAATCTCTAAAATTTAAATTATATAAAACAAAAAATAAATATTTGGTGAATAATAAAAATACAACGAACATTTCGAAATCGGCGATTTGAACACATCGGTCCACTCGGACAACGTGATCCACATTCGGTATATAGATCTCTATTTATGCAACCTGGCCCACAACCGCGACCTTCAGTTATTTCGTTTTCAGTTGGCTCACAGAAACATCTAACCACCTAAAATAATTCTTTTCGAATTTCCAATTAACTGAAGAATTATATAAAAACTTTATAATTCTTATAATTTATAATTCCAATTAACTTTATAATTCCAATTAACTGCGAACTGGAAGTAAAAAATTCAGAAAATATAAAAATACCTTAGCTTCTTTAATAAGATTCTCATCACACAATATAACATTTTCCTCAATTTTTTCGAACCAAGCTGGTTGAATATTTTCGTTATCACTTTTTTCTGATGTTTTATTTTCATTGATATTTGCTTGCTTTACAACAGTTTCCATAATTTTGACTTTTTCTTCCTGCTGTCTTTCATCTTCAACCTTTTTATCGCCTTCAACATTGCTTTCACCTTCGTCATCAATTTCCATATCGATCTTAAAACCAGAAAATAAATGAAAAGAAATAAAATGGTATATGATGAAAAAAAAGATGAATAGCTTGGGAAAAATAAAATTAGAAATGAATGAAAAAATTCTAATATAACAATAATAATAACGGTCCATTAAAAAACTGGCGCTGTATTTAATTTTCGGTAGTTAATTTGTAAAACAACCAAAACCAAAGAATGTCTTTCTTGTTTGTGAGTGACTGTTCTCCTATTGATTTTTTTCTGTTTTCACTTAATTCTAAATAAATTATTTCCTATCGTTTTATTATTTCTTTATCCTCGTAGGACTTAGGATTTTGATACTGTATTTTCTCTGGAGTAAATCAGCAATTAAAAATTAAAATCAGAGAGTGGCTGTTGGATATTCTTCTTCGTATTTCCAAATGATTCTGTAGTTATGGAACCATATCCGCAAATTAAAATATCAGTATACGAAATCTAACGATGATGTTGATGCAAACAGGGACCACTCTAATGCTCACCGATGATCCTCAGTGTCTTTATGTGCACAATAAGACCATAGCTATATGTAACGTAAGAATGCTTGCAGAAAAGGGGAACCATAACTCTCCCTGGAATAGCAGGTCAGCATTGAAAAAATCAAATTATACACATGAAGAAACATTTCAAAAATGCGCTGCGACATAACGAAAACAATTAATGCTGAAGTTCCACGCTCTAAGAATGCAGTTGAAAATCGCCTTCACAAAGTAAACCCACTCAAGGGATAAATGTAGAAACGATCCAAGATAAGGAGAAAGTCCAGTATGAGCTTTCGCGTTTACCACCTCTCACGACAAAAATCGTTATGTGCTATCATCATAAAAAATCCGTTACTCAGAAGCTTAAAGGCAACAAAACTCTAAAAGACAGTTCCACGCTAAATCGTTCAAATGCCTAGAATTGCCCAAAACCCTTCGAAATTCACCTTTAAAATATTCACAAGTGAGTAGATAATATTATGGGTCGGGAAATTTGTCAGAAAGATGACGAAGATGGAGGAGCATACTGGATAATCACTGGAACGATTTTTCCTCTATTCAACCGAATAAAACTATCATAGTTTAAAAGTAACAGAATGCTTTCAAAAGTGTGAGGACGGAATTTCACGGACATGCATATAGAAACAATATCGGCAATTCATCGCCATTAATTTTTATTGATTTTGGCGTTGTCGTTTGCTAAATAGAGAAATGTCTGAACTTTTGAAACGGAGAATCTGCTATATTCATTTCGTAGAATATTCCACTATGTTAAAAAATGTATTATCGCATGCCGATACTCAAAAGGTAAGTAAATCAACCTGAGGCACAGGATTTTTAATATTGATAATCTATAATTTTTGCTGATGGCTGCGAAAACCCTGTAATGCAGTGGAAGCAATGGAATAAGCCTAAATATATTAGGCCTAATCTTAAAGCACGTGGCCAAAATAAAATCCTAGTCTCCCTAGCCACAACTAGAAACCAATTTCTGCGTCTAGTGAAACCTTTGCATATCCGCGTTAAAAGCAACATCAAAGTCCACGAAACCCCCATTCAGTGCTCAATTTTATTATACAAACAAGAAAGACCAATGGGAGCAGAACAGATCAAGAAGTTGTGTAATTTTGACCATTCTTACCTAAGGCATATATTCTTAACTACATGATGTGGCAATAAAATCTCCTATAACTGCGTCAACCCTCGACCGAATAACAAAATTATATCGACAATGTCGAGCGTCACCTATGCTGAACGCCCACCAAAGGAAAGGATGCATATCGCGTTTGATTTCGAATCAAGAAGCCCAATGGATATGGCGCTGGGTCAAGGGACCTGGGAAGCTCCAATCGATGTAGCCACCCTAACAAGCCTTAAATTGCGCGTTATAAAAAAAAAATGAAAAATATAAACTAACAACATCATTGAGGTCATTCCGTGCATCGCCAACTTCGGATAACCACCGCTGTTTCATTAATTTAATACTCATTGCAGTTTTCCTCTAGTGCTTTGGCATAAAAAAAACAATTAAAACATTTTCTGAAATAAAAATTTTTCGAAGAACACAGCTTTTTTTTTTTTTAAATGAGCAATGATAATATCGTTTCCGCAAACAACAATTTCTTAGAAAAATAATGATCGATATCGCCAACGCGAAAAAAATACCTAAAACAAAAAATTGAAAACTTCAAGAATAAATTAAACACTTTGCTTATCAAATAGTTGTGCATACTATCCCAGTAGTTCGCACGGTGAGAAATTTTAGCAGGACAGCCTGGCTGAAGGCGACAGAGATACAAGTGGGGCACCAGCACCACTCTAGATTTTTTAATAAAAGGTTTATTTCTGCAGAAAACAGGCCATCTCGACAAAAGAGAAATGAGAAAAACGAATCTTTAACCGGTAATAACATAATACTCATCGTAATGCCTTTTAGATGAGTTTTATGGAAGTACGTGTAATGTTAACACTTTTTCTTAGAGCAATCGCCATTTCTAGTTCCTCAAACTTGTCGGAACAGGCAAATCGTTGGGTTATTTGAAAAATCAAGCAGGTCGCCGGCAATTTTTGAAAGTCAATTCACTCTCGCCGTTAGTAGAACCTCAAATGCTCCAAAGCGCAAGCAACAACACACTAAGCCAATTTTTCTTCGCAATTTTTACAGAAATTTTCAAAAAAATAGTAGATTTTCTTGAAAAAAAATAGTGGACCTCGAATACTTATTAGTTTAATAATTTTAAAATTATTTCATTTCTCACTTTAAATAATTCAATAACAAAAATCAATAATATTTTATAATCTTCCGAATTAAACAATTTTTCCATGGAAAATTATGCCTTAGATTTTTTCATCAAAATGAAATGAGACTAATCCGTTATGCCAACAATAAATTTCCTCCAGTGGCTGCAGTGTCTTTTTACCCATTATTTGCGGGATCTTAGTAGCACCTTCGTACCTCCGTATTCGCTCTCGCTCCTTGCTTACTCAAACCAGAATTTAGCCGTTTAACCTTTCCTCATAAAGAAAATAAATCATTATTCTTCAAAAAACAAACTGTGATGAATTTAAAGCTTCTGTAGCTGTTTCTATTTAAAAATGCCAAGGAAGTGCAACACGAAAGCGAATCAACGATGCTCATTATTTGAATAAAATCTACAAAATATTCATTTATTAAATTATAATAACAGTAATTAAACTAAGGAATAAAAAAAAATAAATTATAAAAACAAAGATAAAAAAATCCAAAATAAAAATTTCCAATAAATTACAGCCAATAAAAATGCGATAAGTTATTCAGAAATAGTATCGTAATAAAGAAAAGACGAGGGATAAGAAATAAATTTAGAGCCAACTTTAAGAAAAACCTGAGCTCGAGCCTGAAGTTTATTTGTTAATGTTTAGCGTATCGGACAATTAAAAATATCGATTTTCCGAAAAAAATAGCAGTTGCATATACGCACGCAAATGAAAAGAGAACTGGCTGAGAAGAGTGCCATTTGCTTGCTAATGCCGCAATGACAAAATCGATATTGGGGTGGGAATTCGTTCTAGGGAAACCCTATCTATTTCCCCATAAAAGTTTTTTTTCGGAAAAGCTCTTTTCTCCTTATTTTCCTCTTTACGAATAGGGAGTCTCTTCCACTTTTAATTCCCCAGCAAAAGCGTTGCGGAACCCTTTTCGCAACTTTCACACGAAAAAAATTACTCGCTTAGCCACTTTCCCTTAAACAAATAAATTGAGCAGCCTCCCTTTCTATTCCTAACGGCTCCCCGCAGGCAAATATCATTTTTTTGCAATAAAACCGATTAGTTTATAAAAGTCCATAAATTACCTGCGTCGATCTTTTCCCAGCGACTCAAAGATCATCCAATCACCTCAACGATTATTCTAATAAATCAAAATAGATACCAATCAGTCGTCGTAAAGTTGAAATCGACCGTTTACTGAAAAGCAACAATAATATTTTGAAAATGAAGCATATTTAATTTTTTCAAACTTAAAGTGATTATCAGCGATAAGAAGCAGAAATTAACTGCATTCAGTTCGATTATTTTTTTTTCTGAAAGAACTTTCGAAAAATTTATTTCCATACAGGAAAACAACTTATTTTTACAAAAAAATAACGGAAATTATAAGAAAGAAAACTATTAAATAGTGGAAAACGTGTCATCCCTAATAGTGAGTGGAGACAACGAAACAAGAAATGGTACATAACTGTATTTAAAAGAAGGCGAAAAATAAATTATAAACAAAAAATAACGAGAAAAACAAAAAATTTTTATAAAAATTTTTTTTCCAAATGTTTTTTGAACAAATTTATAAGGTGAATTAAAATTGATTTAACTTGATTGATGGCTAACAACAGCTTTTTCAGCTTTTAAACGACAATCTGATAAGCCATAAAATTTTAACTGTCCCTCTCCTGTATTTGTAAATATCATATCAGTATTGATATCAGGCACCCATTGTGATGCGTATAAACAATTCGAAATTTGCACAATTGGTGTGGAAGATGATGCATTACGAATACAACAATCACCTTTCTTAATCGATTCACCAGTTCTATTCAAATCTATTACACCATTTAATTCCAAAACCATTGTTACCTCTTCCCATTCATCGTCATCATTTCCGCTATTTACCATTTATCTACAAATAAAAAAAAGCTGTGAAGTAAGCCAACCTCATTCATTAATATTAAATATATCAAAGATATATATATATATATATATTGAGTATATGTCTTTTAATCTGTAAATGAGCCATTAAAATTGATCTGGATAACAATACTAACATGACGCTTCTAATAATACTAACACTTGTGGTACTGACCTGGGCTGTATGGTTAAAATGAGTCCAAAATATCAGAAATGATCAAATTTGGCTGAAGATTGCAATCGTTTACGATTACAGTAAATTTATTCAGTTGAACTGTCAAAAACTGAAAATATTTTTTAAAAATTTCGTCAGATACAATTGTCGCGCTAGCGTCGTCTCTTGTTTTTCTGTAAATTCGTTTAAAAAACATCGATGTATATATCTACGATGGAAATTCCATTTGTTGAAAAGGTCATTTCGCATTTTAAATATAACGAAAAAAAGGACGACAAAATGCAAATATCGAATCGAATCGAACACAAAATGATGCTTATTTTCCAATAAATAAACAAAATGGAAAAAAACGAAAAAGAGAAGAAAAAGCGACGTCTCCACTTCACCGTTCGCACCATTTAAGAAAGGAAAAACAGATTTTCTCTTACAGAATTCGCCACTTCGCATCTGATCACCGCTACAATTCCCAGGATGAACTATTTTCGCCAGGTAAGCAATGGGAAGTGGAAAATACAGTTGTATATCGAAGGATTGAAACCATGGCTGCTTTACAAAAACAACGCACCACTCCGCTATCCTGTATATCCTTTAAAAAATTTTATTTAATGAGCATTCGACTATTGAATGAACCTTTAACATTCTTCAATAACCATCATGATTTCCGGTTTGATTGGCCCCACTACCTATTGAATTTGAACCATTTCGACAGAGAATTGCAGGACAATCCTCAATCGGGTCATCTTTAACAGCAAATTTGCCATCGTCAGAAATGGTATTCCCGATGTTACATCTTAGAACGCTCACTCGATCATATTGGTTCTAAAAAATTGTGAGAAATGACAAAAACTGCTCAGTATACCACAGCAAAACCATATCAGTGAAAATTTAAAATTTCTAATCTCCCAAATAGGTCGATTCGAACAAAACAATTCTTACATTGCCATTCTCTTCATACACATGAAATATGAAAATTTTTCAAACCTCTATTTTCTAGATTCAGAAAAAATCAGAAGAAATAATTTTTTTCCTTTATCTAATAATATATATTGACTTTGTGAGTGAGAGATAAGAAAGAATTATTCATATTTGTTCCCCTAGGGGTCTTTTCGACAGACAAACCTTGGAAAGAATTACAAAAAAGCATTCCGAATTCATCTTCGATGAAACGTTTACTGCTGCTGGAAGGTAAGAATCGAAATTAAGCATTAGCCGAATCACATAGAATTTTTATTACAATGATTACCAAAAAATTCTAGTAGTATAGTAAAAAATATAGTAAAGAAATCTACTATCGTAAGTACTTTAATATTACGTTAATACTAAGTTAATATAATTATCCTTTTACGAGTGAGAGATGAGAAAAAATTTTTCATAGTCATTCACCTTTTACTTTCTACTGAGACAAAAGAGAGGAAAAAGATGAACTGTTGGATTACCGTTAGGACCTGAATTCACGCACTAACAGAAAGCATCTTTGAACAGAAAGTTCATGGAACAACAAATTAAGATTACAAGCACAATCGATTCAATGAAAAAAATTCTGAATTTTAATTAAAAATGAATAAAACACATTAATGTCATCGAAAGAAGCAAGAAACGATAAAAACATAAAATGAATAAAGCCAAGTTAAGAAACAAAAATGATTCAAAAATGATTACATTCATATATCCCAATCCCATATCGAACTTGTTTGTTGCTTCATTTGGAAAATACAACAGAAGATTTTCTCGCAAAAATTT
This sequence comes from Dracunculus medinensis, assembly GCA_900625125.1. Lineage (NCBI taxonomy): Eukaryota > Metazoa > Nematoda > Chromadorea > Rhabditida > Dracunculidae > Dracunculus > Dracunculus medinensis. The sequence goes on along the minus strand of UYYG01001156.1, from coordinate 1,696,417 downwards.
TATTTTATTTTATTTTTTCTTAGAAATCTTTTTATATTAAATTATTAATACAAAATTGTCCAAAAGGAAAAATGAAAAAAATCGTAAAATTTTTAATGAAAAAAATTTAAAAAAAAATATTTCATTCATTCGATAAATATCTCTAAAAAATTTCTTAAAAATTTGAACTAACAAATGATTCAGCATTTTTGCCAGTTCAAATCGTATTATTACCAATATCTCCTCAAAGAGTGCACTGATTTTGATTTGACATCAACATGTGATTAGAAATGAGATAAGTTATTAAGTTTGTGACTCCATATCACACCTAAAATTAGACAGCCATTAAAAAATTAAAGCGAACAATTTTTAAATAATAATATAATAAAAATTTTTTAAAAATTTAATATCAGACTAGCCAAAATTGTGTGAAACAAATTCATAGATTTAATATTGATTAATTATAAAGTATTGCTTCCCCAGTTCAAGTAATTTAAAACAAATTTTTCTGTTAAAAATTTAAAAAATACAAAAAATACAAAAACTGAAATTAAAGCAAAAAAACAATTTAAAAAGAACTTATTCTGTGCCTTTCTCCTTTCTTTAATCGTTTTTTATTATTCGCATACGATGCAAATAATTCTCCTGCATTTTTCCTCTTCAGTTCACATTTAATTTTCACATCTCAACATACGATCGAAAATTTAACCTAAATCTGATAATAAATAGAATCAAAAAACTCAATAAAGTAAGACAAAAACGTGTCCACCGTGTAAAAGCATAAATATTATTTGATCAGACAAAAAATTCAGAACTATTCGCATTTTAATGGATTTTATTTTAGAAAAAATAAATAAAAGAAAAGAAAAACTAAGCCAAAAACGACAAAACAACATAGATAATAATATACATATAGACAACGCATAAAAATCTAATGAATATGAAAGAAAAAAATAACAAGATCGAGCCATCACGAAATAATTATTGCTAATAAAAAAATGTTAAGATTTTAAGGTTAGTGAATCTGTTCCCAATCTTTAAATATTCTCAACTGCCTCATCAAGTATTTTGAGACCCAGCTTTGTTGTCGTATCCAAAGCAGGTAATATCTCACGAATGATTCCATGTGCTATTGTTTGATGAGTTGAATGATCTCTAAGAGTAAATGGACGAGAACTTTCCACAGGTATTTTTTTATTTAATGCCAAATAAGCACTGCAGTGTCCACCAGGCATTAATAAATCACTATCGAGATGTATCCTTGCCACCTAAAGGTTGCTGAATTTACCATAAAAAATTAAGAGAAAAGAAAAAATAAACTAGTGACAAGAAATAATACCTCATCCCAAGTAGTACAATAAATTTTAATCGTATAGCCTGAACGTATTGCAGTTCTTCGACCACCATCTTTCTCAGAAAGTAAGTATAATTCTGTCTAAAAAGATATGAGACAATCCACTGCAACTGTTTTCAAAATATCAAATTTCATTAAAAAATCATTTGTTTTATGAATATATATTATATATTATTTTACGAATATATAATATATAAAATATCACTAAAAACTACTAAAATAAAAGATAAAAATTCATAAAAGATGTACTTTCAGAAAATTTGATGTATGAATGGAGCCAACTGCTCCCAACCACATACCACGATTTATATTATCCGCTTTTATACCTTTGCATAATATACCACAGTGATCACCAGCTTCAACCTTGAAACGTCGCTAATTATGCAACGTTGTACCAATATAAGTCTTGTAACTATGAATTGCATTCTATAAGACAAACCGCTAATAATGGAAATTTTAACAAACCGATCCTAACAAACCGATTTTTATTAAATCTTTATATGAAAAGAAAATTATTGAATTACAAATGCGAAAGCGATTTCTTTTTCTCATATAAATCGTTAATAGAGAAGTATCAAAACAATATTTATCCATACTTTGGAGACCGATTTTCCAAAAACTTGGATATCTAGAGCTCTTGCTTGAAAACAACCTTCAGCTCCTTTAATTTCCACTGAATCACCTTTCTTAAGCATTCCTCTTTCAATTGTCCCCACAGCCACTGTTCCTCTTCCTTTAACTATAATTCTAGACGTTATTGGCATTAACAGCGGAACATCCTGCAAGTTTAAGATTCAAGAATATTCAAGAAAAATTGAAAAAAAAAACAAAAATCTTCCAATTTAAAATTTGTGCAGAGATTAAGCAAAAAAATTACTTGAAGCCTTTTAGGAAGAGGAATATTATCTAGTGCAGAAAGTAATTCATCAATACACTCAGTTTCATCTGTCTGAAGAGCACGCAATGCAGAACCTTTGACCACAGTTATACAATCATCTAGAAAAAAATATTTTATGACCAAATATTTCCAAAATCCAGCATTTCTAGTCTTAAAAAAATCCCCTCAACTTTTTAGCCAGACATTCATCCTCTTCCTTAGCACCCACAGCTCCCTACTTCCTCCAATGCATTCTACCACAGTCTATTAACTACTTCTGTGCCTCTTTCTATCGTTTTAATTTTCTAATTTTAATTTAGTAGTTTTAATTTAATTTAATTTTAATTTAGTTTTAATTGAAGAGCCTAACTTCACCTTGTTTAATGGCCAGCAAATTTAGCTTCTTCACTTAAGCTACAGCTGCAGTTATAACAAGTTATAAAATTGGTGATTTAGGTATCGGAGAAATTTGGTGGTGTTGAAGGGAAATTATAACGACTGGAGTGTGGACAACGACTAAGCAAAAAAATATTTGGAGGATTTTCACCTGCAAACCCATGTTCCTGTAATAATTCGCGAATTTCAATTTCAACCAGTATCACTGTATCTTCGTCGACAACATCAACTTTATTAATAAATACAACAATACGAGAAATACCAATTTGTTGAGCTAATAATAAATGCTCTTTTGTCTGTGTCATAACTCCATCTGTGGCAGCCACAACTAAATTTTTATAAAACAAATAATTTTCATAAAAAATTAAATAAAAAAAAGAAAAAATGTTCTATTACATTATAATACAATGTAAAATAATACACAACAATTAACAATAAATAAAAAAATATATAATAACAAATAAAGAAAGGAAATACGATAAAAATAAACAAACCTAATATGGCTACATCCATCTGCGCTGTACCCGTTATCATATTTTTGATAAAATCACTATGCCCCGGGCAATCTGTATGCGCATACCGCCGTTTTTCCGTTTCGTAACCAATGTATGCTAAATTAATCGTTATGCCTCGCCGTCTTTCCTCAGCACCTTTATCAATTTGATCGAATGGAACAAACTTCGTTTTACCTACAAAGCTTTCGTAATAAAAGGCAGTAAAAAACACTTACGGCACTTTTTTATGCGTACTTTGTCTCGAATTAGTTATTTGGATATTAAGTTATTATATTAAGGTAAGAAAATTTCTGAAAAAGGACTTTGCCTTTTCTTGAAAGAACTCGAGTTATGGCCGCCGTGAGCGTTGTTTTGCCATGGTCAATGTGTCCTATGGTACCAACATTTAAATTCTCTTTCGTTAACGAATTGGAAATATTTGACGATTTCGTTTTGCTTGGATTTATTGAAAAATTTCGTGAAAACGATGAGAAAACTAACAAACTCTGTGAGCAATACGATATAGGTTTGAGTTGAACGAATTGCTTCAACAACATCTGAAACAAGAATGAAAAATAAAAATAGTAATTATGGTGTGGTGAAAAATCTCAGAAAAGTTAGAGAAATTGAAGAAAACTTCGGGTCAGCCGAATTCCCTATGTGCTCGCTGCATCATCCGCACGTGTCGAAAATTACCACCCAGGCTAGTCTCCCCTCCCCTCAACCCCGCCCCCTCGCATTGCCCTATCCCTCTTAACTCGTAACCGCCACCCTTTTGAACATTATATAAACTAACCAATACTCAAATAGTTTGACAGGTTCCCAGCAGCTGAATTATAGCAATTTGTAACATGCAGCTCGCACGGTTCATTTTGAATCAATGCCTTGAATTTTTTGTGGTAAACTTGTGGGTTTGTTACTTTCATAAAGTGGGAGATTACAACTTTTTATTTTTTCAGAAACATTCAAAGAATATTTTTGGAATTGTTTTATATTTTCTATATGTTTTTTTAAAAGCCACTGGTCATTTGTGATCAAATTCAGCGGAGTGGTCGGGCAACTTTGCGGGGCCACAATTGGCGATTGTCGAATACAGGTGTACCCCTGGGCATCCCCTGGGTTTTGGAATTTGCCGGGGCATTCATTGCCTCCAAACCTGGCGTGGATTGCTGGATAAATAGAAGGGGATTGCGGGTCTCTAGCAGCCGTTCGAAATAAGAGAAAATTTATTATTAAAGATAGATTCTTTGTCTTCGAAGAAAATGCGATTCGCACAGTTCATTTTGAATTAATCTCTTATAGTGAATTTGTGGGTTTCTTATCTTTTTACTTTAAACGTATATAAATTTCTAAAATTAAAGGGAATGGAAAAAGAAGGGAAAAATGATAAAATTGATAACGAAAATGAGAAAAACATATGTGAAACGACTGCTGAAAATATTTCGAAAGGTTTTTTTTTCGGATTTTATTGCTTCAGAATTTAATTATTAAATTTATTTAATATTTATTTAATATCTAATTTGTTTCTCAACTATTCTCTTATTTCAATTTTTTTATTTTTTCTTTTTTTTTTTAATTTTATTAAATGGAGCAGTTAAATTGATAAATAAATTGTCGATAGGCGAACAATTAATCTGCGATAATTGCTTTACGAGTCGAATTCTATTTGCAGATTTTATTAATAAAATTTTTCATATTTTCGCTTTTATTTTTTATCAAATATTTACTTGTTTATTGCTACTATTATTTTCTTAAAAGAGTTACTATTACCTACTATTTTACCTACTATAATTACCTACTATTTTCTTTAAAAGAGTTATTTATTTATTAAATTATTATTTATAAATTATTCGGCTGCCATTGATTTAGTTACTGAAAAAAATCGGGTTTATTGATTATTTATATATCTATTATAATTTTTATATTGAAGTTTTTTGTTTATTTTGATGTGATATTATGTAATGTGTTATTTACTTATTATAACATTATTAATACATTATTAAGTATTTTTTCTATCATTTTTCTGAAATATCTGTTGTTAATGGTATTTTTTATTTTTTCATCTGCAGAAGAATTAGAACGGCGATTCATCGATGGAAAATGGATTTGTGAAGATGGCTGCGGTGGATATTTAGTTTTTGTCGATGGAACTTGGATACGTGGTGATGATGAAGATTTAAGAAAGAAATGGAATGATTCGAACGCTATATCAAGTAAGCAAACGGCTACAAATCGTTGTATTGTCGATGGTATAACCATGGAATGGAATAGTTATGTACAAAAATGGTTACCAGTTGTTGAAGTATTTCATTTGCTTTTTCAATTTTTTTAATGATCCATTATATTTTATTATATTTGAATAGTCATAAAATTTGTTTTATGTGTCGGTTTGTCTGTCGGTTTGTTTTTCCTTCCAATGTGCTGATCTGACTTTGCAGGATTTTGCGATATTATAAGAGTATAATGATGTTAAAAAAATTTATGGGAATATAGAGTATTGAAAAAATATAATGTGGATTTTATGGTATTATGAGAGAGTAATAAAGACTTGGCGAGTCTAAGGGTGTTCAAACGACTATTAAGAGACTGCCTTTTGTAAAAGATGTTCCAGAATTTGAACTCAATTAAGTGGTTAGCACTTGCCATTTCTGGTTGATTCTGGTTGATCACTGGTTATTAATACGGCTGAAAATTTTTGAAACAGAGAGTCACTTGGCGATAGAAACATATTGGGCCAACATTATTCTCATTTTTTGTTCTTGAGGATAATTTCAACTAATATATACTAGACTATTCTTTCAAACTTTGAGGGTGATATTAAGTGAGTAGAATAGAATCATATTCATGATAAGTAAATTTTTAATCACCATGACAAATTACTGAGAAATTTATAATGAATTCTGAATTAATTCTGTTTTAAAAATCTAAAATGTATTTGGAATATAGTAACCTTAAAATTGAAAACTATACTCAAAAATTTGAAATAAAAATTTTGTTCATCGTTACAATAACAGTTTTTGATATTTTTTCATTTTGGAAAATATAAGGATTTCAGGTTGATGAAGATTTTCTTGCAAAATATCACACCAAGTATGGTTTAAATTATGATTACGGGTCCTTAACTTCAGCTGGACCAAGTACAGAATCATCAAAAGAAATTAAAACGGGAGGCAAAACAGCGAAAAATAAAATTTCTGATAAAAAGATTGAACAAGGTTAGCTATTATGGAAATTTAAAAATATTCTTGTTTTTATCATTTTATTTTTTCTTTTCTTTGGTATATTTTTTTATCAAATTTTTATTTTTTCTTTTTTTGAAAAATTATTTTTTTAAAATTGTTTTTGATCAAATTTTTGAAGGTTGGGTCGAGTTGGATGAGTCAAAAAATACATCAGTTTATATCACCAATCTTCCACGAACGATTGACTTAGACTCCTTGCATGTAAATGCCATTAATATTTTCAGTCAAATTTATTCATGAATTTGTGAACTTACAAACTTTGTGAATATTTGAAAATTTACCACATTTATAGGAATTGATGAGCAAGTGTGGTGTCATTCAACGTGATGCGAGAATAAATAAGCCAAAGTTAAAAATTTATAAGTTTGAAGATGGGACACCAAAAGGTGATGCAACTTGTGTTTATATAAAGGTTTCTTTTCCTTTAAAAAAAAAGCATGGAATGTTAATTTTTCTATTTTTTGTCAAAAATTTTGTCAAGTTATATATTATTTGGAAAAAATTCTATTTTTTAGAAGGAATCTGTTGATCTTGCGTTACAAATTTTGGATGGATGGAAGATGGGTGATAATATTATCAGGGTTGAACGAGCAAAATATGAAATGAAAGGAGAATTTGATCCTAAGAAGAAGAAAAAAAAATTGACTTCTGCTCAGAAGAAACGATTCCTAGAGAATCAACAAAAGTCTAATTTTGCTATTTCCACTTCTTGAAAATATATTACATTGCATGATTTCGTTTCCTCAGATATCGCTCTCGATTTATCATTTTTTTAAAAATGAACATTATTTCCCTGGACTATTATGAGCAATGGGCAAATATTTTCTGCTAAGATTTTTTCTTTAATTCTGGGCTTCTTTCTTGATTTTTTTCATATTTCATTCTTATTTCCTTCGTTCTAGAATTTTAATTGACCTTTATATACATTTTATGAAAATCTGGTAAACTTAATACAATGTTTTGTGGTAAAATTTTGATTTTTTAAATTATCTTTCTAATATTTAATCAGTTTACATCTTCTGACGATTAATACAGTTTCAGTTATTCTTAAGTTTAAATTTCAAATTTTTGTGCGATTTTATAGAATATTTGAATGGCGTCCTGAAAAACCACGAAATTATCGACCATTTAGCGATTGCACTGTTGTAATGAAAAATATGTTCACGATCGAACAAATGATGGTTTGCTTTTTTAATTTTTTCTGAAAATGAAGAGCATTTCGAAACAATAAATATAACAAATTTTTATATTTAAATTTAATTTTTGTAAATTTTGTACGCGAACAATATTTTGCTTATATCAATCGTGCCATTGAATTATATTTTTAGAAAAACGCTACTTTGTTATTCGATTTGGAAGATGAAACACGTAAAGTTTGTGAACGATTTGGACCAGTTAAAAAGGTCGTCGTACACGATGTTAGTTACTATAAATCATTCTTTGATGGATAAATCATAGATGATTTACAAATCTTTCAGATTTCGCTTCATTAATTATCTTATCTTAGATTTCTAAAAAGGCTTTTTTGATGACCTTAGAATATTGAAAAAACCAACAAAGCAGAGCGACAAGCGCCATGTGCTTATATTAATAACAGTTAAAATAACAAATAATGAAAATTAATGGTAAAAAGAAAATATGAGAACAAATTAAAGAGGAAATAAAGAGGAATTATAAAATAGTACAATTCCATTATTTACACATAATCGAACGGTAAAAATCGAGATTTAAAATTTCCTGCATGATGTGAACTTTTTAGATACTATCATGGTATTATCTAATTTTTTTTAAATAGTTAAGGGTAACGCACAAACTATATCGTTCGGTAGTTATTCCAGTAATTAATAGTAAGAACAAAGAAGTCATGAGTCCTTAGTTTAGTTTTGCATATAGATATTAGTAATTTTAGCCCATAAGATTTTGTTGGGTTCAAATTTTACCTAAAATTATATTTTGAACAATCTGATTTAACATAGCCATATTAATTCGAGGAATTGAGATGGAATCTAGGTGGTATTGTTGAAGCTGTGTTTTATAATTAAAACTGTTGTTTTTATTAGAATAGAAGTGATATATAAAATATTTCTGGAATATTTCTATTCCCTTCAATTATTTTTCTTGGTTTGCGGACTTGTGGAGTAAAATGTAGTATTATAATCAAGAAGAGGTTAAACGAAAGCTTTGTCCATTTTAATAAGAAAATCTTCAATTCTATTTTAAACGAACGAAAAATAAAATTTAATATTTTCGAGAATTTCTTTACTATGGTTCTGCAGTGAAGGTGAATAAGAGCTTTCATCCATGATTATGCCAGTCGGAAATATGTGAAAATCGTCTGATTACGTTGTCGTTAATAAAAAAGATTAGGAAAATCGAATCCTTTCGAATTTATATGTAAAACGCTACACTTTTGAAAATAAAAGGATAATTTGACCATCACATAGCCAGTTGGCAACTCTATAGAAGTAGTGGGGACAGGTTATCCGATCTACCATGCGAATAATAAATTTTACAACCATCAGCATAAAAATAAATGGTAGAGTTTAGTACCACTTCGGTGACACCATTAATATATAATAAAAAAAGCAATGGCACAATACAACTAATACAACTAATACTACCTTAAGGAACGCCTGATTTTAACAGGTGTCATGTCAGAAAGACACTTCGGCACATAGCCTGGCAACGATTTTTTATGTAATCTGGCACCCATTTATATAAAATGGGGTCTCTGTAATGCCATAACTATTAAGCGTGACCAATAAATTTCTATGGGGAACAATAAATATCAAAAGCCTTGTCTAAATTTAAATACACTACTGATATTGTTTTTCCATTATCAATTGATGCCGCCCAATCTAAAAGATTTGCCAATGTTTGTGAAGAAATAAATTTTTTCGTACAAAAAGACATGCTGGTAGATGGATATTAAATTACTGGCATCAAGATAAATAAGTAAGCCTTTCCAGTACTTTGCTGCCCATAAGCTTCAATTTTTATGCTTCTATTGTAGTCGTTGTTTTCTGCATTTCAGAGCAATCCAGAGGGTGTGATATGTGTGACATTCACAAATGTCGAGCATTCGGATGCAGCTGTTAGTTCTTTAAATGGTAGAGTTATCGATGGACGCAAAATCGAAGTGAATTTGTGGGATGGCAAAACAAAATATGCTGTGTAATTATTACCATTAAATTATATAAAATTATATAATTGTTAATAATTATATAAAATTTTTCAGTTTTTCTTTACAAAGAAAGTCGCTAAACAAATATGGCCTTATAATTTAATTTCAGAGCAGAAACTGAAGAGCAAAAAGCAGAACGAATTGCTCATTGGCGCCAATTTATTTCTGATGAAAATTGTTAGCAAAAGATCGAAGTTGATTAAAAGCTTTCATTAACTGTCTTCTTGTTTCACTATATTCCCATAATGAGCATATGACCACATCACTGTGCTGAACCAGATCACTATTTGACATTTGAGAATCCAGCCGCTTTTGAGCCTAAATTGTGAAATTTTTCTATTTTTAAATTGTTTGAAATTTTTTTATTTCGATAGAATATCATGGATTCTTGCTAGGAATAAGTCTACTTTGGGTTACACAACAGTACCTATCCACGGTCATCATTTGAATGTTTCCAAAATTACCAATTAATATTTGGCATTAATGGTTATCATTATTTTGAAATTCCAATGGTAAAAAATGCGATGGAAAACACTGAAACGAACTTGTTCATTGGATATGCCGTCTCTTTCATTTAATCGTTTTATTGCCTCTTCCGGTGGGACGATACAACTCCAGACTTGATGAACTAAATTTGAATTTGAATTCCATCCAGCTTTTAAAAGAATTGCAGCATCTACGACAATAAATTCTGCTTTGCTATTAATTATTATCTCTTTTACTTTTTCTTTTAGTGAGGGCCATACAATATTATTTAATGAATCCAATTTTTCCTGAAATTCATTTTTAAATTTTTTTAATAGAAAAGAAAAGAATATTGAGTGAACCTTATTTCCGAAAACAATTCGACCAAGAGCTTTTCTGTCGACTACTCCATCAACTACAATATTTTCACCAAAGGTCTCACGAATAATATTTGCCATCGTACTACCTTTGCAATACAATTCATGTGCAAGTTTATCACAGTTGATTACCTGAAAAATAATAACAAAACGAATTATTTTGCTTTTTTAAAAATCTCTATATTAAAAAACGTTTAATGAACAATTAAAACTTGGAAAAAAGTTATTTTTAAAATAATAAAGAATAATGGAAAAAAATAAATTAGAACAAACTTAGAGAACTTATTTATATTTCCGTACCTCACATCCATTTTGTTCAAGAAAAACTGCAGCTTTTGATTTTCCGGAGGCACTACCGCCAGTCAAGCCTATTACAAAAGGTCGAGGAAATTTTCCAGCAATATTTAAGGGTTTTAGAAAAGTGCCAAGCAAATGACGACGATTTGTAGAAGAACTTATTTTATTTTCATCCAAGACCTTATCTTCATCATGCAATAACTCAACTTTTTCTAACGAAATTTCCGAAAGTCCTCTTTTCTGCAAATATATTTATCAGATGTTGAATAGCAACCAAAAATCAAGTATATAAAGAAGAAATCTGAACAACAAACCCTTCTCTCCTGATTGACAGCATAACCACCACTTATTGTTTCACTACTAACTACGATTGCACCCAGATCAGGATCAACTATTGAGGGACCAAACGGATCAGTAATAGGATGTAATTCACATCGAACTCCTTGGCTAATATCGTTTACAAACTCATTAACTGCTCGTTTTCTAACTTCGAGTGGCTCCATTAACTCCCAAAGACACTTCTCTAGAAGTGATAATTCTAAAAGAATGTAAGAGATATTGAATGATAATTCAAAATTCGTGACCTGAACAGGAAAGAGTGGTGCTGGAAAAAAAAAACTGCGCATTACTTAAGTTCAGCTGAGTATTTCCAGGAATTATATTTAAAGCTAGGAAGCACTTGAACTTTACTAGCTTTTATTCCAGATAATTGGTCATTGACCATCTAATCGCAAAAAAAAATCTCAATCCTTGGAAAGAAATCTTTCCAACTTTAAAATTAATAAAAAAATTCATGCAATGGAAAGCACTAACTTTTAACCATATCGCCACAGGTAATACCGCAAACGATCTTTTCAGATGCGAGAAGTGCTGCTTTCGATAAAAGTAATTTATGACCATTATGAAGACGATCGAAAGTTCCTCCAAGTACAACTGACCGATAAGGTTTAACATATCCATCGACGAACAGTAATTCCTCCTCTTCATTTTCATCTCCTTTAAAAATTTCATCAAAACGCTTATCATTACAATTGTATAAAAGTACTCGAACATCTAATGAACGACAAATATTGTGCGCTTCCCAATATATTTTTCCAAGAACCTGCAAATTTTTTTATCCATTTATTTCTTCATTAATTTAAGTACTAAATCATAATTCTTATAGAAAAATTACATTATTTTCGAGAAAGCTAAAACATGGGCCGAATATTATTTCATCGAACTTAATGCGACAATTTATACCTTTTTAAGCAAGCAAGAAGGATTGAAAGAGGGGGGGGGGGGGAGGGGAAGGAGGAAATGGTCATAGCACGAATCACCACATCGTTGAAGAGAGCGCGGTGACCGGGAGAGATGACCAGGTTTACCTAATTTTAAAATTTAAACTTTACAAAAGGCTTCTCTTAAAAGAAGACTGCAAACCTGGTGAATATTCACAGATGACGTTAAACGTATATAAAGTCGTTTTTCAACTTTCTTCGAAATACTTTTAAGTAATAAATTAATATTTGCAATTGATTTATTACCAATAATTAATAAAGCTGTTTCGATTATCATCTAAAATATTTTATATTTTATCTAATTTTCGTTCAAAAAATTATGCATAATTTAATTGAAAAATTGCAGAAAAAAAATTTCACCACTTCTGGTTTGGCTTCTTCCACTTAATTAACGAATGCTTCTTAGCAAAGAAAACCAAAAGAAAAGAAAAGAAAACCAAAAAGAACCAAAGGAGAACCAAAAATGTCAATGTCATGAGCGGCTATGAAATAAAATGTGGAATTAAAGTGACTGCTGTATGGACTCAGCTTGATTTCTAACTCGCACAAATCCTTGACGAAAGGTTCCCCGAAATGTTGCGTGCTGTTAGAACTTATAAAAATTACAATTACATGTTTACAAGAGACAATGCTATTTGTCAACGACGAACCAAGTAACCTTATTGAAGGTTAATGCCGAATCTTTCACCAGTTCTATTCTATTCCATCAGATATTTATATTCAAATTATTTTTATAAATAAAATATTTTTTAATTTATAAAGAAAGGAATTTTACTGCATAAGATAATTAATTAATAATTATAAAACTGAAAAATAAAACCACGATAAATACTTTTCGATTATTTGGGCAGCAATGATCCTCAATTACTGCTGAGGAATGAGTTCGGTAAATAGGAAAAGAGTAAAGATGAGGAAAGGAAGAAAAAGATTGAATAGAACTACGTTACTATAACTACGACCACTCTTGCGAGTTAAGTACCACAGTGGTCCTCCAGAGAAGACTTCTCAAAATATTTTATCAGCGCAGGTGAATGTAGACGAATTGACCTTTTGAACTACGTGCTGCTGTGGGTCAAGGCTGCGTCCTCTTTGCTACGCAATGCAGTGGGCTATGGACGCCACTTCCCGGCATTCACGAGGCGCAGTCCTCATAATCCTCATATAACGATCCTTGAACGCAGTGACGAATATGTTGTCTTCTTCGTTGACAGTTGTGAGGGACTGCAAAAACACCAGGCGAATGCCGACAGCAGCTGCGAAAATTGCAATCAAATATATATTTTGTCAATGTTTCCGTCTTGTATGACTGACCGTCTTATATGACTTATATGATATAAGGCAGCGGTTCAAATTTATCAATAATCGAAGCAGTGCCAAATTTTGAACATCTCATGTCCATTCTCAAATCTAATGACCAGAAGAGATTCTAGGTCAAATAGCTGAAGCCAGAGTTCTCTTGCCGGGACGAGTCAAGACCTGGAACGATACGATCAGAGGAGATTTTGAAATTACATCGACGCCCCAGTGATATGCCCCAGGTTTGGGCGATGAGAAAAGGAAAGGCTTCAGTTATTTTGAGGATTGCCATCGGATCGGGAGGCCTGGGAACTTCATTGCAGCCAGCGAAGCCAGTAACGGGCTATGAAATTTAAAATTTATTAAGAATGAAATGGTGCGATTGCCAATCGCAATAGCAATAGTTACCGCAAGAAGCTGTAAAACCTTCCTTCTATCGGCTGTTCGAAATCCATAATCGGACTTTTCCTTATAAACGGAATTCAATGCAGCCCTTCCATTTTTCAGTGCTTTGTTTGAGAACGATTAATGGTCTCGTGAATGCATTCTTATGCATTCTGTGCATGTTTTCTATTCTTCAAACAACTGGTTAGGCTGGCTCCGCTGACCGGCGGAGGCATGAGGCTCCTAACCTACTCGACGAAGTACCACACCTGAAAATAACCTTTTCCCAGCGCCTAAGCTCATACATGTATGTGTGTATGTCTGTGTATGTCAAGTTTCAGACACCCCTGTTTCCTATTCAATTAAGCAATTATTCTTATCAATCTATTAAGATATGACAATAAATATCGCCCTCCCAAAACCTTTTTTATCAAAATTTCATTCACGGTACTTCATCTTCCGTTTTATCATGTGTGTCTGCGTTTTAGTACTGAACTGGCAATTTGCCAACAATTTTAAATTTGAAATATTTTTGCAAAATTTTTCTCGTCGCATAGATATTAACGTCCAGCATTTCTGGCTAGTCTTGCTGGCCAAGTTATTTGTCTTGGCGATAGAAGCACGGGTGAGTCGTTGGCATCCAATTTTTTCTGAAAACAGGTTCACTGGGCTTAAGGCTTAGGCTTAAATGCTTGCATTATTCTACCCCTATAAAGTATTGTTTGACAAATTTGACATGGTGGATAGGTGAAGATTTTTCTCACAAAAATATTTTTGCATTTTTATTTATTTGTTAAATTTCGTTTTTTTAGATATTTTTAGTAATGCACTGAATTAATATGCTTTATTGTTGCAGACTGTGATTTTCGTCGTTGGAGGATGATAGTATTGTTCGACGAAGAAGTGCATTTGCTAGTTTTTGAAGAGCCCTCGAGCTCTTCAAAAAAGTCAGCAAGGTAACTATGCTGCTCAATCCTTTTTGAATTTTTGGCGATCTTTTCTCATTTAGTTTCCAATGCCATTGTAAGGTTTGTTTAGGAATTAAAAGGTGTGCACGCTGGCGATTTGCATATTCATAACTATTAAAATAAACTTGGAAATGTCAAAAATAGCATTGGCATCGTTACAACTCTATTTTACAGTTTCTAATTTCCTTATTTTTCAATTTCAAATGCTTTCTTGAGGCCTTTACGAATTTACCAATTTACAAATTGTTTCTTGTAAATTTCTTTTCAAAAATTCTATTCAATCACCTGTTTTGTCATCTTTCAGCAAACTTCAAGTTTTGCTCAGAATTGAAGAAGAAAATGGTAAAGATGGAAAGGTCGGTTGGCTTCGGCTGTTTTAAAAATTTTCATTTTAAAAATTAAATGAATGATAAATAGTAGAATGATAATGATATTTTATATATTCGCCAGATTTCAGCGTTTTTTATGAATTTATGAATAAACTTAGTTTTAAAAATTTCAAAAATTTTGTGAAAACCTTTTTGTTAAAATTTTTTGTTGTTTTTAAAATTTAATTAATATATATTATTATCTTATATTATCTTATATATTATCTTTATATTCGCTGAAAAGTGGAAAATTTATGAATACTTTCTAGGAACTTAATTTTCTCATAATGCAAGAAGGTGATCCGCGTTTCGTTTATAAGTTAATTTTGCGGAAAACTGATTTCAATCGTATTAAGAAAGATCAAGAATTAGACACAGATTTTGATGCATTTCCTGGTGAAATAATTGATTTCATGCAATCATCTGATTCAAATATTTGCGTCAAGGGATTTTTTAATTCCGATAAGTCTAAGTTCCGGTTCGCTTTTCATTCGCCATTTAGCAGTTTTTATTATTTCACAAAGGTATTAAGGTATTAAGATTTTCAATCAAATAAATTTCTTGATAATATTTTAATCGGAGTTTAGTCAACAGCTTACACTGTGGTTGGAGACTACAAGTCTTGTCTTAATGACATTACACCTCACTTTTTGTGAAATTGTGTTGATCTGATAATATTTCTTTGTGTACTTGATCGAATGATTGCTCATAAAACTATTTTATTCAAATATATATATGTATATATGTATATTATATGTATATGTATAAATATATATATTTTTATTCGCTTGTCGGGGCTAACTTAGTTTTAGTTTTTTTTAATTGCTTCACGTAATCGTTCTAGTAAATGTGGATAGAATGGCTCAATGGCTTGCTCAACTGGGAGCGCAACTGCTAAGGTTTGATTTCCCGCAGGAATAAACCTGCATAAAAACCCGGGTGATGCCGGCGATTCACCTGTATTTCTAGGAACTCTCTGGCCAATGCGACAAGCCAGCGGAGCGAGTTTAATTAGTTTGGTGAGGACTCTTAAAAAAATTTATATATATATATATATATCGAATCTATTAGGTTATTTATTACTAATTTCAGTATTGATTTAATTAAGAAAATAGGATTCAAATGGGCGACGATTCTTTCACTACCTTTTCATTTGTTAATGGATGCTGATTTAGCAGATCATCTCATTAATCGAATTGCTGAACTTCAAGTATTGTTTTTTTATTTTTTCAACATTTCATAAAAAAAATGTCATTCAGGGAAACTAAATGATATATGTTTCCATTTGTAAAATTATAGACCGAAATTTTAATATTTTTTGATTAAATTATTTTGTTTGAAATATCTTTTTGATTTCAGAAGAATTTGAATGAAGTGGAAAAACTCAATGATTCGCTGATTCGCGAAAATCAAGTATATATTTTCAGTCAGTCTCATCCATTTTTCTTTTTTTAAAATATTTATGAAAAATAGAAAACGAATGAAAAGAAAAGGAAGATGATACTACCTGCTCATTTTTAAATTTTTATTCTCGACTATTTTTTTGCACGATTTTTTATCTATTTTTAGAAAAAGAAAGATATCATGGGATTAAAGGAGATTCATTCGTGCGAAATGAGAGAATTAGCTGCGGAAAAAGATGCGGTAAAATTTTAAGTTTCATTGATATTTTTCTTCATCCATTTATCCATTTATGGAAAATGTTTTAGAAGATTGCTGAACAAACCAGTGAGATTGAAGAACTTACTTCAGAGAAGCAGGTAATTTTTCGAAAAAACAAATCTTTCGACACTTCTTTGTTTTTTTACAATTTTCCATGTTCTGGGCTTACTTTATGTAATTATATTCATGTGAAAATATATGTTGTTAAAAATGGATAGGTCATATATAAGTAATTTAAGCTTAAAAAATATCTTTATATCACTATGGTGATTTTTGACGGCATTCGAAGATTATGGTTCTTTTTTTCGGTATTTACCTTCGATTTTGTCCATTTTATGCTTTTGGAAATTTCTCCGCCAAATTTATTATATAGCTTTCTTTAAATTTCTTGATATTCGATTTTATTCATTATTTTTGTTCATTAAACATCGTGGATTTTTTCTTTCAAGTTGTTGTCTGAAGAGATTTCCATGCTTAAAGACGAAATAATGTACTTTCGTGAGAAAATAGATGATTTGCTTGAAACTAATAGCCGTCTTGAAGAAAAGGTTGATTCTTTGAATCAGTCAGTTTTGAATGCAGTATGTTTTCTTTTTCTTTATTTTGCAATGCTACATTATATTTTTATGAATTACATTTTTAACTGTTATTTTGCCTTTTCTAAGTTTATTTTCAACTAATTTCACGAATTTCACAAAAAAAAGAGAAATGCTATTTATTTATCGTAGAATGATCAAATATCTTGTTATGAAAAGAATTTGGACGCTATGGAAGTGGAGTTAACGGAGAAAGAAAAAGAGAACAAGGAATTGATTGGGGAACTTGATGAAATATCCAGTTGTTGTAACTATTGGGAAAATGAGCACAAAAAGAGCATCGAAATAATCACAAAGCTCTTCGAAGATGTAAGCAGTTAATCATTGGTGATATCAAGGAGAGTTAACTTTTTTTTTTCAGGATTTTTGATGGAAATTGATATTTTTTATAGTGGATATTAAATTTACAGGCGAAAATGCATAAATGTGAAAATGCTTCTGAACAGTTGTCTGCTTTAAAATTGGAATTGTCAGAATGTGAAAAGAAAATTGAAACACTTAATCAATCTAATAACAGTTTGATGAACGAGGTTCATTTTATTAATTTCGAGAAATATATAATTTTCATTTTAACGATTTAATTCAGGTGCAAAAAATTACATCAGAATTGGAAAATGTTAAAAAAGAAGCAGAGGAATGGAAAAAAAAATATAAAAAAAAGAATAAAGGTAAATGAATTCTTTGTTTCGTTTTCTTTTCATTTTTTTATTGAAACGAAGGTTGTCATCATGAAAACAGAAATAAAACATAATGGACGTCTAATAGCATTATAGTATTGAAGTAACTCGGTCACATTGGTTAGATCTTATGTCGCCTGCACTGAAGGTAAGGTTTGACGCCGATCCTTCGGCGAACCCTTAAATTTATCTTTAAAATTTATTATCTTTATTATCATAAAAATTTGTCTTTAAATTGAAATCTGAGTGTCTGGTTGGAACCACTTATACCTTATATACCTTTATCATCAAGTTGACCGGCGAGAACTCACTCCAGCAGTACTACAGTAATACAAATAATATGCATACAAATAAGACAAAAAAGTAGTCTGTTGCAGTGATACTTTGTAAGATTAATTTGAAATGTGCCAAATGTTATTTTAATGCAATTTAATAATTTAATGGTTGAAATTTAATGGTTCCTGCTTTTTTTCTTTCAGCACTAAATACTAGTACTTTCAAGTTGATCCATTTTGATTTAGAATTGCATGAACTTCTTCAAATGGATCATGCTGCTCCGATAGGTAATTTATTTGTCGATCGTTCAAGCTCCAATGCTGACGCAATTCGGCGTCAAACGCTTCAGTGGGTTTGTAAAATTTTGTAAAATTCTTTTTTTGATCTCTTGTTTTATTTATCCCATCTTTTACTATTTTCCATTAATTTCAATTAAGGACTTCTATTTATTTGTAATCTTGATTCAAATAACACACTGATTTGCATTAAACATCAATCTTACAGCCAACATTACTTGGAGATCTGCCTACTCCAATGCGCAACACTCCATTCAATAAAACTCTTGCTTCGCAGAAGGAAAAGTGATTCGCATGTCTTCACTTTTTGCTAAATTTTCCAAAATCGATATTAATTGGCACAGATTATATTAATACATAGTTGGAATCAAAAATGGTTTAAAAATTACTTTTAATACGAGTTTGCATATACCAAAATTACAATAACAATAACTGTAAAGAAAAATGGCTCTTTATGTTTTTATATATAAAGAAGATCAATTTGTTCTAATGGTCTTACTAAATTAATTAATGGATCTTATGTAAGTATGCAAGAATTTCTAAGCAAAAATTTTATTTCGATATATTACAAAATTTTACGATTTTTACAAAATTTTTATAATTAATTGCAGCGTGAAACCTCCAATGATTATTCATCCTCCAACTGCTCCACAAAATAAAATCATCAAAAAGTGATAAGTGTGAAATTTGCTTCGTGTATTTTATATTTGTATATATGTATTTGTATAATCTTTATTTATCTTTATCTACAAACTTGTCGCTCAGTTATTTTTTTTATTAATGATTTATTTCCATTTTTAAATGTAATGTTGTTGCTGGTTAATCCCTTCTAATTTTCCTTTGTTTTTTCCTTTAAATTTTTTTCGATGCTTTCAAAATATCTTTTAATTGCTGCTTAGTTTTTCAATCAAAATTAATTCCAGTCGACAATATTATTATAAAAACTTTATAAGATCGATAATGTGAAGCGGAAACAAAAGTATAAGCACATTTCCTCTCTTAAATTCTTTCGGGATTAATAGCTACATTTAGTCAAATGCGTCAGCCGCATCCAATATGAAATAATACTTGAACCTGCATTTTTGTAGTCAAAGACAAAATTTGGATCAATCGGAGAGTGGACTTTTCTGCCAGTGGCAAATATTTGAGAAATTATGATATAATCAGAATGAAGCAAAATGGCACAAGTTTGGTCGATTTTGCAAACATTCCGGAATATCATAGATTCTGTCTTCGGAAGTGGACGGAATTAAAAAGACCTCATAAATTCACTGTATCGAAAAAAGCCGGAAGTATTAAAACCAATGCGAAGGAGATTCTTTAGAACCTCACCATTAATTCACCATCTCACGGCTCAGATCATTGCAGACTGAAGTCTTCTAAGACTTCGAAACCTCCAGGTCCAATACCATGCCTGAGAGTAACTGAAGCCACGCTTCCAACCTAATTTCATATACCGTCATCTAGAGTGTATTTCAAAGTCTTCCCTAGCCATGCCCAGGTTTCGGTTAATTAAGATAAGCGTGACATACGTGATGGATGACGAAGAACACAGCCAAACAAGCGGAAGAAATGAAGACGCTGTTTATGCAAAAGTAGACACGGTCATGTCATACTTTATCCGCTTGGTTATATTTATAAGGATTATTATTATATTTATAAGGATAGAATTGCTCAGTGGGTTGTTGCTCAATTCAGAGCACCGATACTGAGGTTCGGTTCTCCACAGGAGCAGACCTGTCCAAAAATCCAGGTGATGCTGGTGACTCGCTTGTAGTTCTATCGCCTAAGGACTCTCTGGCATATTTG
This sequence comes from Dracunculus medinensis, assembly GCA_900625125.1. NCBI lineage: Eukaryota > Metazoa > Nematoda > Chromadorea > Rhabditida > Dracunculidae > Dracunculus > Dracunculus medinensis. The sequence continues at coordinate 1,676,140 of UYYG01001156.1, read as the reverse complement.
TCCAGCACCACAAGCCGTGAGAGTGAGTTTAACCAGTAATGATGAGGACCCTTTAAAAAAATATCTATATTAATAGTGGGCGAGAATGGTCAAAGGACGGGTAATCTTCATAAAAAAATTAAAAGTTCCAATAAGCAGAAAAATTGAAATAACGATTAATAAATATAATAATAAACAAAAAATAATTACTACGAAGGCAACTAGCAACGACCCTTTCAACTCTGGATGTATCCGTCTGTAGCCCGCATCCGATCGTTTCGCGGCTCGACGCTAATACATCAGTGGCGCAAGAAAGGGCATGGCGGCGAGGTTCACAATTGATACATGGCAGAATTACTGCAATAACAAAACAATTCCAGTAAAAATACGGTGAAACATATTCAGCGTCATGAAATAAAATTGCGTTGGAGATGGAGTTAGAGAGCCAAATAATTCAGATTTTGAGAGAAAGGGCCAAGCACCTAGTCGAAACTTATGCTGGCACTAGCAGCCTTATCTTCGATCGCCAAAATGCCTCCCTGGAAAAAGTTCAACCACTAATACTAATAGCCAACGGATCAGCTCCCACCAGAATGGTGACCACACTTATGCTGGCAACAAACAATGGAACAATGGAATTTAAAGGTATTTCTACACGAAATGAAGAATTTATGCTAAATTTCTTTTATTCAACACACTAAATAACTGAAAAGTACCAAAAAAATAAAAATAAAATATTCAATTAAACGACTTAAGACGATAGGACAAATCATTAATTGTCTAATTAAATCAAAAGAATAGGAACCAAAGATCCAGTGGAACGACTCAAACGAGAGAAATGGTGAGTGCTGTTGGATGAAAACATGGATAATGAAAATCGATTGGAGATATTTAGAAAATATAGCGCTGCAATAGTCGGTAAAATTTAAATACTTTGCTTGGAGACGAATATCGAAGGACGACGCACGCCGCATCATCAGCCATATCTTTTCTATTTATACGCTTCTCGACGTCAGAGTTGTAAAGTTCTGGAGAGGGTTGAAGGCGACTTTTTCCTCGGAATTCCAGGAAAGGTCAAAAACCGTCAAAGGGAGGAACCGCTTTTAGTTTCTTTTTTTCGAAATTGATTTTTTAAAATAATTAAGTTAAAATAATTTAAAATAAAAATAATTTTATATAATTCTTCTTAATTTAAATAAAAATAAAAAATAAATTATTTGTAAATTTTTTATTTTGTGCAGTTTTTCTTCAGTTATTTCTCTTGAAAATTTTTATAAAAAACTGAAATTTGCAGTTAAAAAATTTCTTTCCAGTTAATTAATTTCATAAAATTTCTGCTACAGAAAATGGTAATTTTGTTATTATTTATTTATTTTATTATTTATTATTATTATTAGTTTTATTGTTTACCACTATTTTTATTATTGCTATTATTAATTCATTATTATTAATTATTTTTATGGTTTTGTTGTTTCTGTTGTAAAGTTTTTACTGTTTTTTTATTGTTATATAATATAGAAAATAAATAAACTGTAGAATAAATTCACTAAAATTACAATCATTATTATTTCTTCTAACGCCTCTCATCATTACGGCTTTGGCTGTCTCTGCTGGCGACTACAGTAAAACGTTCTAAGCATTCCTATCCGGCGCGAAATTAACTAAAACAAGGCAACAAACCGCCTTATAAGCGCTCGAAAGCCTTCCTCACTGCAGGTTTTGATTGCGGCTCAACGTTTCTGATGCCCTCCGTGTGTTTAGTGCGCAGGTGGGTTTGGATATAGAAATTCTTGTGGTAATCGGTGAAAAACATGGCCTAATTATGATTGTTATATCTTCATTATCATTGATTAGTATTAAGCTTTTATAATCTGAATGCCGATCGTATCATCGAGTGTCATCGAATTTTGTTATCTAATAGTTCGCATTATTTTATTCATAATTTAATTAGCGACACTTTTTACGAGTCATTTGACCTGTCTGCAGGCTTTTCGAATGCAATTACCAACTCTTTTCTGTTTTTATTTTTTTATTCGTTCAATTAATGAAAAATATAAAGAAAATATTTTTTTGCAGTTATGAATAATTTGTTTACGCTAAATATTTTACGTTTTATTGTTTATTTATTTATTTTTTCTTTGTTTTGTATTAAATATATATTAGAAAAGAAAAATTAATAAAGTGCGATTTTTAATTTATTATTATTCTTTTATAATTTATTATTATTTTATTATTATTCTGTTGAAATAAATTTACATAACTTTATAAAAAACCTCTAAGACGATTTTTTTCCAGCCAAATACGATTATCGTATATTCGATAAACGATTATCTTCGCTGATGATCAATTAATGCAAATTGCAAATTAGGAGAAAAAAGCTTTTTTTTGAAAGCTTTAATTTGGAATAAAAAAAAAGACGAAAGGTTTATTATTTAAATATTCTTTTTTTTAAATGAATTAATTGATGGATAATTTTAGAAAAATGCGATTGAAAATCTGTTAAATTATTATCAACATTTCTGCTAGCTGCACTGACTTGTGAAATTCTTTCGTTGAGGAGTCACTTGGAGAGAAATCGCCAAGCATTCCACCACTGACCACATGTTTCGTCCAGTGAGTGCACAGAAGTCGAACCTGCATAACCTATTGCTTAAATTTTAATGAAACAACCATTGAACAACAACATTGTTGATCGTTGTTAAATATCAGTCTCTTTCTTTTAATTCTCTTTTATTTTTATTAATTATTAATTAATCAAATAACGTCAAAATTTTATTTCATTAATATTTCATTAATTTTTTATTGATATTTATTAATAATTTATTAGTTTTTATTTATTTTCATTTTCATTTTGAATAATTCATTCAATTTTTCCACTTAAAATTTTTTGTAAATTTATTTGATTAATCTATAATTATTATTTTTCTTTTTGAAATTTTTAACAATAATTATCGCTATTTTTATCATTAAATTACTATTAAAATTGCTATTTAAATTTTATTTATTTATTTCTATTCTATTTATAAAAGTGTTTTTGGTTTCACCTAAGAAATTTTTTTACAGAAATGCAAAAATTTCTTGTTTTAAGATGGGAATTGATCGCTTTTTTTGGATTAATATTTGGCGGCGATGTTCCGAAGTTTACGCTATTATAGTTATTCAGACTACAGTTGAACGTCGCCATACCAACTGATTTCCCATTCATTATTTGGTTCATCAAACAATAGTTGGGCATTTTTCCGCATTTATAAGTTTTTATAAATCTTATTTTTTTAGTAGATGAAATTGTCTTGCTATAATTTATTGATCGGTTTACATTTTCATTAATTAACAATGACAAATTATTGCTTTCATCGTTAATTTATGGTGACGCAAATGATATTAGGTCGGTAAAATAATTATTAATAATTAATTAATAATTATTTCTATAATCATTATATGTGATAGGCATAAAAATGACGAACGAAATGGCATTAGCAGCATGAAAATGAAAATGAATTATAATTATAATTTTATAATTATAAAGTTCACTTAGCCATCAAGTTCTAATAGCTTCATTAGACCCAGATATCAGATATCAAGTGGTGTTAAGTATTAAAAGTATTGTAAGGACAGTTATTAAATAATTGAATTATATTATATGATTATTGTATTATACTAAATTATACAGTATAATTATGTAATTATGTAAATTCTATAATATCAATATTTTTCCTTTTGCTTTAAGAGGAATGTTTTTTATTGCGAAAAAATTTGCTTCTGATATTGCTTTTTTTCAGTCGAATTGGTCGACTTAATTATTTTTAAACTTTAAAAAATCTTATCGAGCTAATTTATACTGAAAATTATTAATATAATAGATATAAAAATAAATTTTAATGTGATGCTTTTTCATTTAAATGGCGAAATTTTTTTTTTTCATCATAAACATCAATTTTAATTTTACTAATGTTGCAAATTTTTACAATTTTAAATAAATTAGTCCGAAACGCTCTTATTGGTTGAAATGGACGAAAAAAATATTTAACATAAGGGAAATATATTATTTTCTTGGAAATTTTTTTAGTACTTTATCCTAAATTTAGCGTAATTTGTCAATTAAATGTCAATTGATTCACCGAAAAAAAAGGGAATTTTTTTTTTGGTTTTGTAAACATTTTTTGCAAAATATTTTCATTTGGTTTACTGTTTTTTTATTTGAGCAGCTGAAACGTGAAATTAGTTATTCATTTAGCTTATTTATTTACTTACCAACTTACTTTTTTGAAGGTAATTTTATTATTGCAGTATGCGAGCTATTGCTGCATCGTTTTTGATTCGCACATATGGTTTCTTTTATAGAAACGCAAAAATAAATCAATCGTTGTTAATATAATTGTGGAATAAATCAGGCTCGATGGACCATAAAATTTAGAAAATTTTTCTGACGAATGAGTTTTTAATGAAAAGTTTCAGTTTTTCGTTGAGCAATTGCATAATTCCAGTTTGATTTTATCATTAATGTTACGAAAAATAATTATGCTTAATGATTGATTATTTCGCTTTTTTTTCAGATTTGATCCATTAAGTCGCGAGTTATAGGGAGTTTTTTAAAATAAGTTTCTTATTTTGCTAAAATGAGACAAAACTGTGAACTGTGAAGATAGACAGATTATAGGGATTAGAGGGAAAACAGATTGTTCCTTTTTGTTTAAATATGACCAAGGCATTAGATTTTTTCACTTTTCTTTATCTTCTATGTAAACATTAATCAGTTGTTTTTTTCGATTATTTGCGTTTCCACAGGGGAATTATTTCGTAAAAGTGTCGTATTTATTTAAAAAATGAAAACTCGGATGCTTGGTACTGTGGTTCCGTTAAAGGTAATTGGTTTCGTGTCCCTCGACGGAATTGCATAATTCTAGTTTATTGATTTTATCATTGAATCATTGTGTTGATGTTAAATTTAAACTTATTAATTTAAATTTATCAAAAATTGAGGTCTGGGTGGTGGCCAATGACTGAAGAAACCCACCTGTAATGCACGTTCAAACGACTCTCTGGTAAATTTCCGAATCGAAATCGGTGATGTGAAACCACATGTAAATTGTTATGCGCGTAATAATATATTTTCTGGCTTAATTCAAAGAATATATTGACTATATTGATTATTGAATATTTTGTTTAATTTTTAGAATTTTATATTGGATATGAATATTTGCGGTGAATGCGGCGGCAGTTATATCTTTCGGTCATAGTTCTACTTATGCTAATTTTAATTTTTCAGGAAAAGTGGAATGAGTGACACGTACGATGAAGATGAAGATAGGTTAATGATTGACGATAAATCAGATGTAAATGATTCGCCAGCTAATTTGCATACGATTAGACCGGCTAATTCAAATTCTTTTAGTGGTTTAGCGAATTCGAATCAAGAAAGTGGTTAGTAACTATGTATTAAATCATATACTTAGTTAAGCTAAGTGATTTTATCAAAAAGTTTTTAAAAAATATAGCTTTTGGATTTCTTTCTTTTCTGAAAACCTTTGCAAAATTTTTATTTACTAATTTTTTTTAAAATTATAAAATTGAAAGATGAAATTTAAAAATGAGCTTTTTGAATGTAATTTCAACGTGATTTGTTATAATAATTTTTTAGTGGCGTCGCCATCAGTAGAGTGTAAGTCGAAACATCGTACGAGCGATCTTAAAATGCATATTAAAAAGTCGCAGAATTCGTTTGGGGTAAACAAAGCAAACACTGATGAATATCGTCTTGATGATTCGTCTGTTAAATTAAATGGTTTTTAAAATTTCTTTATATATCTAAAAATTCATTTTGACATAAATATGCCATTGAATAATATGGTTAATAATAAATAAGCATAATTGGTAATAAATAAGGTGATTTTGCAAGTTTTTTTTTTAGTATTAAACTTAAGATATAGTAAAATAAATATTTAAATTAATGAAGAATCAAGATGTTAGGAAGATCGAATTTTGATGAATATTCCACTTTTCAATATATTTTTTTTTTTGATGAACTGCTCGAGACGATTTTCTAATCGGTTTATAAATAATTCGTTGGTGGTAGATTATAATTTTCAGTTGGTAAAGATAGCGTAGATGGAGTAAAGGAAGATGGTGAGATTGAGGATGAAGATGAAAGGATTAATGGTGCTTTCAATATTCGTTCCTTATCATCACAGAAAACACTGTGGTTTGGCGATACTTTTCAATATTAATACTCGTTGACTCTTCTTTTTAGAATTTTTTAACTGTTTTTTATTTTTTCCTTCATAGCAATAAACTAGATCATTATTTTTTCCACTATTGTTGTTAAAAACATATGGTGGTATAGTTTTTTCTCCGGTTTAACTGTTTCAGTGGATAAGATGATGAAACAGTTATTTATATTTCTACAATGATTTTTTATTTTTAACATTCAGTATTTTTTGTCATTTTATCATTCAAACTATTCAGATTTTATTACAAGTTCATCAACATAATATCTTAGCATTTCTTTGTTTTTCTTTGTTTGATTTTACTAAATTGATCCATAAACAGTGACTGATATTAATTTTAGGTCATCAAATTTTGAATCAGTTGGAGATGATTCAGAGTTCCGAATTATGGATAATGAACAGAACCCAGTTGTTTCTAATTATCAGAATGGTTCTGAAACGCATTCACACCATCAAAACCTTGCAGCTTCCAGAAGTTGTCAAAGTATAAATTTAGAAAAAAATTTTCATTTTCGTTATTCTTGTCGTCAATAGAAGAATTTTAAAATTTTTCTGGTGTATTAGACTTCAGATAATTTTTTTAAGCTTCAAAGAACTCAGTTGATTCGATGCGATTAAAGGATCTCAAAATATTTTCCAATTTATCATCACCTTTTCTCAGCAATTCACACTCGGGCAATGATGAACAAGAAAATTGTAATGCGCGTTTTCAGGTTTGAGTTCTTTTATCCTTATTTTATACAGATTTAAAAATTATTTTTTAATTTTTTCAATATTTTTTAAATTTATAATGCAAATTTTTAAGTCTAAGCGGATTAAAGTGGAAAAAAATGATGAAATGGCACAATATTCTTTGCCATCGGAATTACTTGCTGCTTCATCCACGTATGTTTTTATTTTTCTGCTATTCTTCGAATACTTTTTTTTCTATAATTTTTAGACATTTAGTGTAAAGTCAGTCGAACGTTCCAACAAGTCGCGCAGAAAAAAAAATAAACGTCATTATGATGGAGAATGTATATTGCCAATCGCATCAAGCTCAAATATGTGTGCAACGTCTTCGGTTAATATAAAAAATGAAAATGAAACAAACCGAAAGAGAAAACATGTGAGTCACTTTTTCACTACTGAGTTTTATTTAGTACTTTTTTCCTTTTATTTCTCTATTGTTTGAATTATTTGAACTATGTTTGGATTTCGGAAAGTACCATCAATATTTTCCATGAATTTCTAGCACATGCGAGATAAATCGACTTGCGTAAGTGTTCGTTCAGTTCAGACTTGTGAAGATGACATTGATGTTCAAATTGGTATGAGGTATTGTATGGAATTTTCTGTCGTCGCGAAATTTTCGAGTATGTTTGCTTTCTCTTCTAATTATCATAAGTTTTTTAAGCTTTCTAAATTTTTGAATGTTCTTTGCTTTTAGATGCACTTTATTTTGTAACGAATTGGAATGGTCACGAATTATGTGGAGTTTTGGGTGATGGAGGTCCGGTGCTTCGTCCTAATCTTTTTAACAAAAGGTTTTCACTAAAACTCAGTTATTTTTATATTATATTGTGAAGATTTTTGGTAAAGATTTTTGATTTTCACAAATTAATATATTTTAATTTAATTTTAATTTTCTCAAGAAATTATTTTTAGAAAAAAGACACAAGGAAATAGTATAGCTGATGAAGTCGGTAATAGTAATTCTTTTGAAGTGAATAATTCCACTTCAGTGAAAAATCGAAGTCTTAAAAGGTATTTTGTTTATTTCGATGTTTTATGCAATAGCAGTGATATAGTTCCCTTTTCATCGCAAAGATTAGATGTGATCAGATTCTATTTCCTATAAATCCATTTTGAAGGCATAACAGAAGTTCGTCTGCTTGTCCAATGAATGGTGTGAATGATATCAAACAAACTGGTAAAAAGAATTCTTTTAACTGGCCTACTAGTGGTTCGGCTGGTGAGTTGCTATGTGAGTAAATTATCATTTTTTATGCGATTTTCATTTTAGTTCATTTTAGTCCATTTTGTTTTTGAATTTTTTTTTGGTTATTATTAATACATAGAAATATTTTTTACTTTATAGTCTGTAAACTTCTTGTTTGATTTTAGCAATGATAGGAGAAAATGACGATGAAAAGTCACAATCACCTATATTTTGGCTAAATAGTGGTGGCAGTGACCCTTATGATATAAACGCACCATGTAAAGAAAACGGTAGTCATATGCATATAGCAGAAGTTGATGCTTCAACTTTGCCGTTCTCATGTCCGGTTGTTGGCTGTGAATATCGCTATGACAATCAGGCACAGCTCACCTTCCACTATCAGGACCATTTCGACAAGATCAATAAAAGAGCAGTAATTATCTAAATTATTATTTTTTGATATTTTAATAATTTTTTTGTTGTTCATTGAAACTATTAATAATAATGTGGTATTTTTACTATATTTATCTTACTTTACAATTATTTCATTTTTTTGTATGTAATTCAGCTATGTGATATAATATAAAATATGATATGACACTCATGTCCATTTAATGCTAATGTCAATTGACAATATATAAGGTGAATGCTGGTGACAGCGATTCTTAAAAAAGGATTGGCATTTTTTTAGACTGTAGATATGAGACTTTTTATTTTAATCTGTATTTCCCCTTTTTATTTGTCCTTTTATTTTTTTTTCCTGTTAACATATTCCTTCTTTATAAAAAATTTTAGATCTTCGTCGAACCGGTTGGAACACAAACAGAATTGGTAGGAATTATGAAAGATGTGGGAACTGATCCGATGGTAGAAGATTTTACAGAACCAGTAGCAGAGACGAGCCCAGAGCTTTTTGTAAATAAAGATCATCAGCCACATATTGATAGTAGTGCGAATTGTGCATCACAAGTTAGGCTGACACCAATGCTTAGTAATATGGAACAACAAAGTATAAATGAGCTGTTCAAGGTAGGCGTACACCATTTAATTTTATCTATATATCTTATGCAAAACGTTAGGGATTAGCATTATTAATTGGTAATTTTGAAAGTCAAAGTCCTTGACAAAAAAAGATCCAGGTAGTCATAGATAACCACTTCCATTTCCACATCTATTTCTAAATGGCTCATTGGCAAACAATTCCATTTCAAGACATTTAAAGCCAATGGAACTAACCAGATCAGAAATGGTGAGACGATGAATGAATTCCAAAATGCTTAATTAGTTCATAGATTTGACATTCGTCTTCATTAAATAATTCATTTCTTTAAATGCAATTAATAAGAGTTTTTTTCATTTGTAATCTGACAGGTATGAATTTGAAAATTTCATTTAGGTTGTTGAGCGAAAAGACGAAAAAAAAAAAGTAGAATCGAATTCAACAACCAGCTTTTCTACTCCGAAAAAGTGTATTGCGAAAAGTATTCATTTATTAACTTTATTAAAACTTTAGTGCTTTCCAATATCTTTGGATGAATTTTTTAAAGTTTAAAGTTTTAAAAATATAATCAATGAACCTATTTAAATTTCTTTTTACTACAATTCAGTGCTGAGAAAAAAGTAAAAAATTTGATTTCATTATTCCAATGTGAATGTTTTTTTTGAAATATGTCTAGGTTTTTAATTTATATTGTTTAGGCACGAGCAAAATCTCAGATATCTCTAAATCCCGTGATGGACTGCCGAAACTAATAAATGATGCACCATCTTCATCAACAGCCTTGGAAGCTATGCAAAAAATGGTTTTTGATGATCATCCTAAAAAGGAATCGTCAGCTGATAAATGTCTTTCAGCGGGTGCATCATTAGCTGTCAGTTTATTAGGGCCAGAAAGGTATATTAGATTCTGCTAATAAAGTTATTGGTATAATGCTATTGATTGGTATTTGATCGCTGTATCGAAATTTATTAAATATGGGATTTAGAAATTTAAATCGTTAATCTTTTCATATATTATTATATTCTAATTATATTATACGTTGAATAATACAGTTTTTCGGCGCAGAAGTCAATGAATGCATAAATGCTCTTGCTTGAAAGTACATCAAATTATTCATTAAGAATGGCAGATTGGTGTTGAATCTTTTTTCATAAAAATAAACGGACGGACCTACAAAGAAGCGAATTTTTTTGTTAACTGCAATATATTTTTGAAAGGTATATACCCTTAAATTCTTCATATTTAGTCCATCAAAATCAACGTCAAGAATGATGGCGGCATCACCAGCGTTCTCTGATATTTCGGACGATGCACCTACATTGGAAAAAGAAGTTTATTTTTTTATTAATTTTTTTGATTCAGATTCTATTTTTTTGTTACTAAAAAATGTGTGTTTTAGTAAATTCATTGTTTTATGTTAGAGATGTGCCCATGATTAAATCAGAGTCTACAGTGAGTAAGGTTTTGATGATAGAAAATGGTACTTCCATTTTGTCGCGTAGAACGCTCCAAATATTTCGTTTTTTCCCACTGTTTCCCATTTTTCTTTTTCATCTATTTTAATTTCTTACTTCTTACATCGATATTTATTATTATATTTTTTACATCTCTATATAATATCCTCTTCGCTTTCTCACCATTAGTTTGATCATCTATTTTGGCAAAGTGGATCTTGTAGACATTGGAACCCAAACTAGAGGAATTGGGCGAAGGGAAAAAAAAAGATGGTAAGGTATAGCTTACGCTAAAATGTTTTAAACATCAGTAGGCCTTCTTACAGTTATCTTATACATATTTTATATATAATCTTATTATTAGTCGAAAAAAATGGTTTCAAAATTCTTTAAACATTTTCTTTTGCATTTAGAGAAAAATATACTAATTTATTTATACTAATTTAAATTGAATGTTTGAATCAATTTCAAATTTCTTTGGTAAAAGTATTTTCTTTATTTTCTTATACAAATAAATAAGGATGTAAGAAATGGTTGGCTTTTCATTATTTCCGTTTAAGCTAACTCCGCAGCAGCATGGTCAGAAATTCTTACCAGGTAGTCGCGTGACGATAGAAATAAGGGTGTGTTGCATTCGGGCTTTTTTTTGATGACAGGTTTGCTCCTGTCGTGACCACGTGATGCTCGACAAAAGCGAAATAGCTCTATCAGATGACCATTGCTGTTTGGAGATGGTGTGTAGAATGTTTATTATATTGAAAGATTATTCTATAGGTTTAACATTATTCTTATTATTTTATCTTTTATATGATTTGCTGGCGAAAAGTTTATTAAAGTTTAAAAAGTTAAAAGTTTAAAAAAAATTAATTAAGAGTATTTAAAAAAGTTTTCAAATCTTACATGAATTTAAACTGCATTCTCATGGGATTCTTCTGGTTTATTAAAGAAGAGAAAATTTATTTTTAAATTAATTATTATGGTTTATTATAGGTTTCTGATAAAACAGATGATTGTCTGTTGGATAGAGTGAAAATATTGATGAACACTAAAGTCAAAAGTCCTTTGGGACCATTAAGGTTTGCAATAAATGTTTTTTTAATACTTGAAAATTTATTTTAGCCTTAATTTCGTGTAATCTCAATTATATTTAATATCAATTATAATTATATATGTAATTAATCTCAATTTTTTTGCTAATAAACATGTGGTTTGAAATTGCTTAATCGACTGCTTAAGTAAGGCTTTATTTTTTTGTCTTTATATATTATATATTTTCTTAGTTTTTTTCCCTTTTTCACTTTTTTATTTCAGTTTATCAGTAGATGATGAAAAATTGGGAAGACAATCAACGAGTGTAACTAGCGAAAGTAATCAAAAACCATTATATTTATGTTCTACTGCTTCATCTGCTGACGCAAATTCAGATTCGTCAGATCGTCAAATCAAAGGGTCATCTATCAATGCTACGAAAACTGTTGATAGCAGTAAGCTTATATTTCATTAAAGCATTTATCATTTAAGCATTTCAAGTTGATTAAAGCATGTAATTTAATGTAATTATTTTACATTTCTTCGATCAAATAGGAGAGCTGAAATTCGTTAATCATATTATTCACTTTTGTTTAAACATACTGTACGTCTGAAAAATTGTGGGTTTTTTTTTTCAGGTAGCAAGAAGATTGATACAAAAGATTCCTTTCCTTCAAGTACCACGTCTGGCTTGTTTCCTCCTTTTATTGGCTTGGATCCGACTGTGTCTTTCCCGCCAGGTAGGCTTAGGTTTCCAACTAGTTTTCCCTTTTTTATTTTTTAACATTAAAGCTTTTATAACTTTATTTTTAAAACAGGTTTACCTCCCCCAATTGGGTTGCCAGTTAGCGTCACAAGCACTACTACGGGTTCGACGTTACCATCTTCTTGTCACATTCCGTTTATGTATAATCCTTCATACCTGATGAATTTTGGTTTAAATTCTGCAGTACCACAGGTGCCAACTTCAGTTGCTTCATCGAAACATAAAATTCATGATTTGAAGACATCCGCAAATGTTTCATCTGGCTCGAAAGATAAGTCAGTTTTTTAATCTATTTTTAATCTTGTTAATATTTTATTTATTTTGAAAAATCATAAAAAGAATCTTATTTCCATTTCTTCATCTATTTTTTTCTATTCTTAAAAAGTTGTGTTTTAGTAAAGATTTCAATTTGAACATAGTAAATTATTTTAAGTTCTTGTGCTACGCGTTTGTCGCCATCAATGATTGCGTCACCAGGTGGAAGGTCTCATTCAGTTGGACCTGCGAGTAAGTGTAAACTTATTAATTAACTAAACGGGCAGTATTATGAAGTAATATTTTCTTTTGAAAAAAATTTTGAATAAAGTTCTTGAACTTCCCAATAAATTCGATTTCAGTCTCTTTCAGTATTTTTCAGTTTCAGTATTTTTTATTTTAGGCAGTGCAACTGCCGGATCGGCCTCTGGAATATCTAAGTCATCTCTCCATCATCAACAGCACGCTTCTGGCTCACTTTCCAATTCAAAAGCAATATCGAAGGCTGGAATTCCATTTGCGTTTCCGCCGCCAAATTCATCAACCCTGCAAGTTCCAAATGATCGTATTTCCGCATCATCCCAAGCCATGAATCTTGTGCAGCAGCAACAGGTTTCCTCTATTCTTTTGACAAATTAAATAAGTCGATTTTTTAAGATGTGATTATAATAAATTTTTAATCTTTAATTCCATATTAAAATAGCTCCATATTGTTATTTCATTTTGTTTCATTTCCTGGATATTGCTAATATTATCATTAGAATAACTATATTCCATCCTGTAGGATATTTCAGGCTCATTATTTTGCTGCTCATTTGCAGCAACAACAACAACAATTACAGTTTATGCAATCGCAAATGCGATATGGTTTTCCGATAGTAAGTGGTCCTGCATCAATGGCCCCTATGGGTCCTCTCGCTGCGCAGCAGGCCTACGAGCAATTTGCTGCGATGCATGCTGCATCATTTGGTTGATTTTTTAGCAGAAATTTTGTTGAAAATTTCAATTTTTTATTACTTAATGAGAAAACAAAATGATAATGTACGATCAAAATAAATTCTAATAACTTTTAAACAAAGAGATGATAGAAATTTAGATTTTATTTGAAGAAAAGTATTCCGACTATTCAAACGTTAAAAACGCTAAACAAATATGCGGCACATAAATTTATGAATTAAATTTCAGGAGCGTTTGCGCCACCTGGTTTTCCTCCGAAATAATGGGTGTACTAATTCAGTGAACCTTCGGGTCTGTGATCATTTTAAATTCAGTTCTGTAAGATTTTATATATTTATTCAATAGTTATTTTAGAATAATGATTTTATTATATTCGTTTAAAAGAAATAAAAGTCCGTCTAAAGATTGTCAATATTATCTTACTTATTGCATTTCGTTTGTAATAGTAATACTTTGACCGGAAAATGTTTTTTTACTTATTGTCATGTGAAATCCTGCCGTAGCATTTTTTAATAACGATCAAAAATGATTAATGTGCCTGTGTCCGTAGTTTATTTATTTTTGTTATTTTTATATGTTATACTCCGTTTTATTTTTGAATTATTTTTGAATTTACCAAAAGTTCTCAATTTTTTTTTTAATTTCAATGTATTTAAGTCGTTGGTGAATAAATTTTATTAAGAAAAAGAACAATTGTTTTCGTATAGTTTATTTAAATTCTTCGTAATCCAATGAATTATTTGGTGTTTTCGTGTGCTATTGATGCTGTTTTAATGCAATTAAGGTTGTTCCTCCATTTCGGTTGTTCCTTCCTTTAACTTCGCTGATTTATTGCATCTTTAACAATTATGAATTTAAAAAAGTTATTGGGAACGATAGGGAATGACTGGTTTTATGAATCATCGTGGCCTGTAATTGATTGAGGATTAAATGCTGTTGAAGGCTGAATGGGTTCAGAGTTTGCTCGAGTAACCTACAACTATAAAAGTTTGTTTCGAATTGATTGGCTGGGTAAGTTATTTTGAGAACCTTTATTACTGTTCATTGCAAGTGTGGCCTTCGTTTCGGTTGGTGGGATGTGTCAATATTTCAAATAGCGGTGTTTTTAATTATTTTGGAAGAAATGGGAGGTTTCTTGTTATCATCATTATCATCATCAATACTTCGAAATATTATACCTTCGAAAGTTTTTTTTTTGTTCTTTAGCTTTGATCGTTTAAAGAATTTAGAGGGGAATAGAGTGCTGATAAGGCGATGTTTTCAGCACAAAAGTGGTTTGATTCTCATTCGATTAATTAATTGTTTACGTTCAGTTAAAAAAATAAATTAAAGATTATCAGTTTTAAACTAATTCGTAAAGTTCGCGTATTTTTTGCTATTTCATGGATATTAATCCTTCAGTATTTTCTTAGGCCTTACACTTTTTTTTATTCCGGTATTTGAATTTTTCGCTTTACTATAAGATTTCATATAAATTGCAGACGGTTTGCAACAAATATGTACATTTTAAAATTTATAAATAAACCTTAGATAAATTTATATAAATAAACATTTTTTTCAACTTATCCCAAAAGAAAGTGCTGTTAATTAAATGTGCACTTATCAAGTTTAGGTTGATCTTCACTAACAAAAGTAAATCTTATCAAGTCCCTTTATCCAATGTCGCCCCATTTCCGTTGATTTATTTGTTTGATTGGTTTTGATTTTTTTGTTTGATTGGTTTTGATTTATTTGTGCACCTGATTATTAAGAGGAGCCTGTTTGCCAGAGAATCATTTGAAGGTGGAGGCGCTAGCCAATGCCAGGTTTTAATAACAGGTATACTCTCTCCCTTGCTCATCCAAGAACAAAAACTGTAAAGCAATTTATCAAATCATATTTGAAGTAAAAGTGAAAACTGGTTGAAACTATTTCGGAGGATCTATGATAAAATATTTACTATAATTATTTACTATAATTAATTAATTTATTAATTAATTAATAAATTAATTTTCATTCAAAAATAAATTAAAATCGTAATTTTTAAATAAGGAAAAAAAATCGTTTAAATATCAATAAATAAAAATTGAATTGGTTAATTTTTCCAATAAATTTAAGAAGAATTTCACTGGAAGACAAATTTGTCAACCAAAAAGCATTAAAGTAACCATGGTTTCTGAAATTGTTTAAGTATTTATTTATTTAATTTTTTATTGTATTTATTTAATTTTTATTTTGAATTCCAAAATATCACCATTTGTTAAGAAAGGCTTTGAAATATTTAATTCAGTGGCCATCAAGCTGATTCTTATGGATCCTCCACGGGATCCACGGCTACTCTTAGTGAATAAGTGTCAGCCTAAGTCGAATTGCATATAATTATTTTATTTGAATGGTAACAAATGAGCATTTAAATAAGTCTTTTATTTTATATTTGGTGCTTAGTGATTATTTTAAATAAGAAAAAAAAATTGCTTAAATTTTGAACCGTGGAAATGTTGTTCGTTGGTTCTTGTGGCATCACTTAGGAGAGGAGGTGGAGAGTGCGCGGAAAAAATGTTCGACGAATCAAATAAATATATTGATGTTTCATTCTTTTCTGAAAATATTCCTTATTTTTCTATTTCATTTCGTAAAATAACGTTCATTTAAATATAACTTGAGTTCCAGTAATGGATGAGCTAACTAAGAGTAGTAATGGTACTAAAGAAAACGAGGCGCTTGGACGACTTGTTTGGGTATCAAATTTGCAGTATGGCTTTGTTCTTGGACGAATACGTGATATTCAACGTGAAACGATGCTAGTAGAAATATTTGACGAAAATGGCGATAGTCAACAAGTATTTTTATTTCCTCTTATAATAAATATTTCTGTGAATTTCTTTAGCTAATTTGTTCCTCCCATTTCGGAGCGCCGGTGCCGCGACTCTATTCCCTGCAGAAGCAAACGTGTCTTCAAAAATTCGGGTGATGCTGGTGATTTATATATATATCTGCATCTTGCATCTCCAAGAGACCGAGAGACTTTCTGGTAAAATTCTTCTGATCCGGAAAAGCCAGCAGAGCGAACCTTAGTCAGATGAATGCTCTTAGAAGTTCGCCTATCTCAATTAGATAAAAGTTTATAATTTAAAATGGTCAAATTAATGTCGTTTACTAAGAATACTAACAATAATTTTCAAATTTTGAATGAAGTTTTGAATAGTTTAAGGTATCCAATATTAAATTTAAGACGATGCGAAACTCTGAAAACTCTGTTTGTTTATTGCAGATAACAGCATCATATGATGATATTTTCGCAGCTGAAGAAGATAAAGCAAGAGATTATGACGATAGTTGTTAGTCGTTTTTTATTTTCCAAATTTCAGACTGATTGCTAAGGTGCGACTTCCAAGTTTCTCGAATGATGGTTATGGATGCACGGTTTCATGCTTTTTGTAATCGTTCATAACAGGCCCTTAGCATATTCATGATAAGTGATATTGCTGTACATTCTCTCTGAGTGCCGGAAAGCAGCGCGTAATCCAATCATCTATCGTGTAATTAAATACTCAAAGAAAAGCCAATTTTTTTGCTGTCAAACCTTCGGATTGTAAATGGGAAACTGTCATATTGTTCCAGCGCTTTTATTGCAGAGTTTTGCTGGATCTTTTGAACCGAAGACAGAAAAGAACAAAAGAATAAGTTAGAAGTTAAAAAAAAGTGATGATTATGGCGTATTAATTATCTCTCTATCACGTGCTTCCATAATTTCATTCAACTCAAGGACGGCGAAATCTCATTTTGAACCATGGAATCTTGTCATTTGTCCTATCATTTCTCCTAGGATTTCGCATTGTTTATAACAGCAATACTGTCACATACTATAAATTTTTTTCCATGCCAATGAATGAATATATCTTGAAGATGAATTGCAAGGAACAGTATTTCATTGCCCCTAAGCTGGCAGTCGCAGGGCTCATGATGTATTCTCAAAGTGCTGCTTGGCGTTTAACGGTTCATCGTGACTCTTCCTCTCTTCAAGTTTCTATGGATTCTAACATGGACGAGTGTTCGATCGCTATCCCTTATTGTTTCACTGGTCATTTCTCGACTGTCGCCTATTCGAGTTTTCTGAGTCATATTATCGATAGCGAAAGGATCTCTAATCTTTTTAGACTGATAAGATTATTGATAAATTATGCTTGATAATAATTTGGAAAAAATTGGATAATAGTGTTTTTCAGGCTCGTTAATGTATCTCAATGAGGCAACCCTTTTAAATAATTGTCGACTTCGATATGCCAGAAAACAAATTTATGTTTGTTCTTTTTGAATATTTTATTTATTTAAATTTTATTTTAAGTTGATTTCATGGTTTTAAACATAGTTTTTAATAACGGAGGAAAAAATTATATGCAAATTATAATCTATAAAATTTTGTAAAACGTCTTTGAAAATCAAATCGAATTGGATTTATCAGGAAATGCTCATTTCAAAGGCAATTTAGAAGTCGATATTTTGGCATTTTAAGATTTAAGGCACATGCTTATCCAACCAATGCCCGTTTTGTCCCAGAAGCATTTATCGTTTTTCTGCATGCTTCTAAGAATTGCACTCTGCTGGACTTTTTTAGGTTTTCTGAATAGGTTTTATTATTACCCAGTGAGTCTAAGCTATATTGCTGAATAAACAGATTTCTACAACAATATATATATATATATATATAATGCTTATTAAGTAGAGCATTTAGCTCATCTCAACAAATTTATGGATTTTCAAGGAGAGATATATTGTCTTGGGGAGGGGGAGGGAGTGGGAGAGGGGGGCTAACTGTATTTCATTTCTTTTCAATGTAGAGATATAAAACATGTTCTGGAGGACACATTTCTCACAGACGCCACCTTTGAAAACGATTTCATTGCGTTTATAGAACATCTGTTGAGAACATCTATTAACATCTATTAACTATTTTTTTCCACGAATGAGACTATTTTCCACGAATTTTGGAGAAGCCTTGCATCATAGCGATTTAGTAGCGCAAATTAATAAATTAAGCGATCATGCTGCGTTAAATGCTGTGAACGCTTTATTTAACGCTTGTTTAGAAAGGGTTTGTAGAATACTAGAATACTTTGTTTTTTAATGCAACTTCTTCTTTCCAGTTTTTTGCCGCAATTATTATAAATTCATAAAATTGGCAACAAACTGCATTTTTATTTTGTCGCAGGATTCGGTAGATTAATTCATTCATTCGTTAATTCATTCGTTGAATATTAGTTGGTTCAAAAAGAAGGCAACAACATAGCGGTCAAAACAACAAAATTAAAGGTGTTCTCGCGCAAATCCGCTGTAACCAACTTCTAAATGTTTTATATTTCTACTAATTTTTGCATCCTTTATCGCGATTCACTCTTATTCAGAGTATTTGCGGTAAAATTTAGCGGCGAAGGCTCAAATGAATACTTCTACGAAATGAATTTCAGCTTGTGGACAACATGTTGCATTGATACATTTACTTCCTCCACTGATATGTTTTCTTCCAAAATCGAATTAAACCGGTGAAACAATGAAATGATTTTTTAGAAATATGTTGTTCAAAAATTCAGCGCTTAGAGTTACATATGTTTCGTATATAGGAGCTGAAAACGTTTCGATGCCATCAATGCCATGAAATCTTTTTTCGGAGAGTCCGATAGTTTTTTTATAATTTTAGATAATTTTAGCAATCAATTTCGAATATAAATAATTTTAATAGATATTTTTTAAATAATTTTAGACATATGTTGCCAATATTTTAATCTCTATTAATCCCTACGAACAAATATTTGATTTATACAACAGCGATGCAATACGTAAATATCAGGGGAAATCGCTTGGTACCATGTCACCTCATATTTATGCTATTGGTGAGTTTTACTTAAATTAGTAAATTTCTACTTCAGAAGTATGAAAATTAAGCAATTTTGACTGAGTTCTGTATAATAATTATGAGTGAAAGAGAACAGAAGATGTAAATTGATAATTGCTTGTTTTAAACTTCTTTCTCCTGTAGCATGCTTCTTCCATTTCTGATCGTACTGCTCATTACTTATTAACGTTTCTAACGCGTCTTGTGCCAAACTTGAAATTAACCAAAGACAATCCCTTTTTCGTCTTATAAGTCCACAAACTTCGGATCGCCTATGCGTTTGAAAGTGAAAAAAAAAATGAATCAAATTTTTTTTAGTTAATTTCAATTTTCAATTTTTGGAAAAAACAATTCCATTTTTCGAGAATGAATTTAGTTATGAATTTAGAATGAATTTAGAATTTAGTTACCAAAAAAATTCGAAATGTTTGCTTAATAAATTGTAGCTGATTATGCGTATCGCGATATGAAACGTTCACATAAAAGTCAGTCGATTATTATTTCTGGTGAATCGGGTGCTGGAAAAACGGAATCGCAAAAATATATCCTCCGATATTTATGCGAATCGTGGGGATCCACAGCTGGGCCTATTGAACAGCGAATACTTGAATGTTGGTCTCTTTATTTCGATTACTTAGAAGGAATTCAAAAGGCTAAAAAATTACTTTTGATGTTTTAGATTTAAAGTTTTAGACTCTTTTTTGAAGATTTCTCATTTGAATATTGTTTAAACACCATATGTTTTTCAGCAAATCCAATCTTGGAAGCATTTGGAAATGCAAAAACTTTAAGAAATAATAATAGCAGTCGATTTGGAAAATTCATAGAGATTCATTTCGGATCTAAGGCAATTTTCCTGCTTAAACAAGAAAATTTTTTTCGAAAATATCTTTTTGAAAATTTTTCCGAGTGATATATAAAATTTCTGATCTAAACTTTTATTTATTTGTTTCCTTCATTTAGCAGTAAATATAATGGAATACTGCGTAAATGGCTTGGCGGTTCCACTATACGTTTAGGTCCTTTCTCGTTGCAGAATCCAAAAATCACTTTCAATGCCTTCCGAATATTTGATATGATGTAAGGCCTCTTGGGTATTGAACTATCTGTATTTGCTTTCAGCTTCAGGGAATTACCACCAAACCATTCTCTACTAATTATCTATATTTTAATGTAATGGAAAAAGCTTATTATCTTTCAACTTTAATTTTAGTATTCAGTGGCTGGTGGCTATGTGTCGCATTACTTGTTAGAAAAATCAAGAATTTGTTATCAACAAGAGGAGGAAAGGAATTATCATATATTTTATCAGCTTATTGCTGGTGCTACTAACGAAGAAGCCAGCCAACTTTATTTAAATTCGCCAAATAATTTCAATGTTAACCTTCATATTAATTTACAATTTGGTATTTTAGTTCTCGTCTAGTCTAGTTCACGAAGACCTTTTTTTCAGTATTTAAAACGAGGATGTACGCAATTTTTCACAACACCTTCAACAACGAGTAAAATTCCACCCAATCGTCGCGATAACCGAGTTGGTCAATTTTTCATTAATTTAATAGTTCTTTCATTTATATCTGTTAATCACAAAGTTATTCAGGAATTTTGGAAATTTTCGCTTTCCATAATATAAACGGATTCGACAAATTTAGCACAAATCATCATTTTTTTTTATTAATTTAAAATTGTTACATTATTGAAGAATAGCGATCTTCACGATGAACTTATTGATGATTATGCTGATTTTCAACGACTTCGAATTGCTTTTAAAAATGTCGGATGGTCAGATAAAGATTCATTGACTATTTTTAGTATAATATCTGCGCTTCTTCATTTGGGTAATATTAATTTCGTCGATAATATCGATGATAATCGAGGTTCGAAGTTTTAGTTCATAAGAAGTTTTGTTTATTTATTATTTTTGACTTTTAGTTTATTACTGAAAATCTTAATTAATAACTGATTTTTCGTATTTGTTTGGTAGATAAAAACTTTACAAGCCATAATAAAATTTGTGTTTTAATTCGCCCTATGGGATTTTGCTAATAATTTGTTTTAAAATATTTTAAATTATTGAATCTGAAAAGAAAAAATGAATTTTTTTAAAATATTTGAAATGATTACGGTCAACTGATGAAGATTTTTAAATATTTGAGGCGGATGTACATTAGATTCTGCTTGTAATAAATCTCTTCAAATAGCATCGTTACTGCTTGGCCTCGATGCTGCTGACCTTCGCGACGGTCTTATTTCACGTATAATGCAGCCAACCAAAGGAGGTGTTAAGGGTACAATGATCAAGTAAATCTTAAATTTGTTGTGATACCTATAATCGATGAAAAGAGGCATTCAAAAGATGTTGTTTGATTAATAATGATTAACACTAGTAAATGAGAAGCAGGATGGCTGATTGATTGAAAGTCTTTGATTTCTTGGGTTTGATTTCTGACCCATAACGAATAAAGCAGGCTTTTCATTAAAAGTAAAATCCGTATGGTCCTGGTGGTCTGGTGGTTAGCGATGATTCTCTAACGAAGAGATTTTATGTGGAGCCAGCCGGCTGAGTGAGAAATAATTGCTTTTAGAAGGAAGTCATTGATAATCATCTGATAGCCCTCTTAAGAAATCTTTTAAATAAAAAAATAAAATTTGCCTTAGATTTATTGAAATTATTTGTCATTAGGTATTGTCCAGATTAAATTCTTTACTTTCTGGATTTATTTCGCTTTGAAGTTTTTTAAATTAGTTAAATAGCTTAAATTGCCATTATTATATGTACAGTAAATTGAAAATCCAGTCTTTTAATACTTTCTACGGTTTAAAAAAAAAACTCAAAAAATCATAAATAAGTTAAAATTTAGAGTGCCACTAAAAACTTATGAAGCCGTAGCAGCAAGAGATGCTTTAGCAAAATCAATCTATAGCAGATTATTCGATTCGATTGTTTTGGCAATTAACAAGTCCATACCGTTTAGCGATAGTTGTTCGTATATTGGTGTTCTCGATATTGCTGGATTCGGTCGGTTTTAAATAAGAATTTTTCATTTTTTTTCGAAAGACAGCTTTTTATTTCTTTTAACTTGACATTAGATTTGGTGATTATTTCGATGACCAGCAACTTTTTGGAAACCAATTAACGATGCTTGAAAAAATTGTACGAGATGTTTCTAATTTTTTTAGATTTTTCTCTTCGTTGAGTAGAATTCTAAGTGAAAAAATTGCTGAAAACAACATTTTTTAGAGCCATTTGGAAAAATATTTTTTGGTAGAGTATTTATTTTTTTATTGCAGAATTTTTCGTCGTCAATTCTTTTGAACAATTTTGTATAAATTATTGCAATGAAAAGCTTCAAAATTTTTTTAACGAAAGGATATTAAAACAGGAGCAGGAATTATACAAAAAAGAAGGCCTTAATGTTCCTCATATTGAGTATAATGATAACGAGGATTGTGTTGGTAGGTTTGTTGATTGCTATGAAGGATTTCTTCAACAACACTTTTGAAATTCTTGAAAAATTCGAATTGCTTAATTCTGGAAAAGTTTTGAAATAAAATTAAATTATTGAAAAACTTGATGAAAAAGCAGTTTAGGCAAATTTTATTTTATTTAACTGACTATTTGATATATTTTTTTTAAAAAATTCGAGTTTTTTAAAAAATAAAAAAAGTGGATTAATTGATTGTGGATTAATGAATGATTAATTAATTGCACATGTTGAATAGATGATGTGAAATGGTACCAGTGCTATATTATTGATTATGATATGAAATCATTTATGTTAAGGTCAGCTTACTTTTAACTGCATAGTTGGTTTTTTCTTAGATCTTTTCGAACATCGGATCCAAGGTTTACTTGATACTCTCGATGAAGAAGCGCGTTTGCCTCAGGCCTCAGCTCAACATTTCACAGCGGCTGTACATCAAAAGATGAAAAACCATTTTAGATTATCGGTTCGTTTACTTCTCAGAAATATGAGTGATGACTAAATATAAGCATAAGAAATGAAACAAGAAAATCTTAAGTTTAAGAATTTTCGATTATTTTCGATTGTAGATAATCAATCAGCAGATAATTATCACCAATATTATAGAGTACGAAACTTCTAAAATAAAAAAGTTAAAGGTTCCAAGGAAGTCAAAATTGCGTGAACATCGTGACATGAGAGATGATGAAGGCTTTATCATTAGGCATTTTGCTGGATCAGTTTGCTATCATACAACATTATTTTTGGAGAAAAACAATGATGCACTTCATACTTCATTAGAGATTTTAATGGAAGAAAGCAGGTAACTACTAACTAAATTTTCTAAGATTTTGTATGTAGCACTCTACGATTATCATTATCGACATAATTCCTAACCATTTTCAATTATCTGTCGTTAATGTTTCCCAAATTTCTAATATTCTAAAATTATTTTAAAATTATTTGTTTTTCCTGTGTTTCATCTTTTTGAAAGCTTTGCAGCAATCCGTGGATTAAAGGACTTTTTATGAAGAAAAAAGGAAATCAATCGAGTGGGCAGAAAAATATTTTCAACAAATTGATTATCGCATCAGTAAGCAATAAATTCCGCGCGCAACTTGCAACGCTTATTGATAAACTGAAGTTGACAGTGAGTATTGAAAGTTTTCTTTTTGTCTGCTAATCCCCTCAGAAAAATATTTCGAGCATATCTAATAAATAAATATGCAAAAAAAGATGAACGTTCCATATTGGTTAGAAAGGTACTTTTCCGTTTGAATGTTGGAAACTCTTATCAGTTTTTTTCTGAAGTTTCAAAATTTCAGATTTCTATAGTAATCTATTAAATGAAAGTTATAGAATTTTATTTTTTCCTTTTTCGTTGATCATATTGATGGTAAATGTTATAGCCATTCTTTTATTATAAGTTATGGATTCTTATTCCGGTTTATTCAGGAATCTTTTTATTTCCTGATGTTCCTTTGTTTAGAAAAAAATTTGCAACTTTTATTTACATTAACCTCTAAAATTTTGATTTTGCATTATTTTCATTTGTGAATGGATATAACAATACACATTGGAATTCGCGGTACTTGTAAATTTATTGCCAGTAAAATTCATAAATTTCTTTCATATCGTGTTACTTTCCCATTATATTCCTATATTTTCTTCGTTAATATTTAAATAGTTAATAGTTAATATTTAATTAAATTTATATCATTTGGAGAAGGAATCTTTAAGGTTCAAAAAGCATTGGTCGACTTCTTAGTTTTTAATTTGCCAAAAAATTCCATTGATGAAAATAGTTGCTTTGAAATTTTACATTTACATCCTTTTACTGATCTGATATCTATTATTCCTCCATTTTTAATTTGTTTTCTTTGGTTGTTACTCAAATTTTTAGAATACTCATTTTATTCGTTGCATTAAACCGAATTCTGAAATGAAACCCGGTAAATTTGAAGGAGTGCAAATATTAAGTCAGTTGAAATGCGCAGGAATGGGAAGTGTCTTGAAGTTGATGCAAAAAGGCTACCCTTCCAGGTAATTATTTCGTACAGAATCTAATTTCTTTACTAGTTATTAATTTGATAATTTACCTGTTATGAACAGTTTGAAGTAATTTCATGTATATTTTTTAATTAAAGGGTGAAGTTTGCTGATTTATATAAAACATACGAAAAAGTGTTGCCGAATCGACTTTCTCATTTGGATAGTCGACTTTTTTGCAAAGTTTGTTATTTATTTCATTCTAAGTGACGTGATTAAATATTCATTTAAAAGATATTTTCACTAAACTTCCTTCTTTTTTTTTCAAAAGTAAACAAAAATTAAGTGATTAGCGCTCATAATTTCTGAAATTGCTCGTTCGGCCAGTTCTTAATTCTAAGGAGCCAGAAAACCACTTGGCGATAGAAGTATAGGAAGGTATTTTGTCGATATGTAAGCTTTTTTCTACAAAACTATTTTATTTTACGTTTCTGTAGTATTATTCATTTTTTATGGAGTATTTCTATAGTTTACTTTACTTTGTAGAAAAAAAAACAAAAACTATGAGTTGTATATGCAAGATTATATAGCGAGTGTAACGAAATAGCATAAAAAATATTCGAGAATATATATTAATTCAAGATTCTTTCATCTGATTTCTTGATTACAACGAAATTAGAATTTGTTAAATTCCCAGTGATAAAATTTTATTGATATGGTTTATTATTTAACTAAAATGGTTAAGGGATTAAGAAAATATTTAATCAATTTATTAAATTTATTAATATAAATTGATATGAAGGAAATATTAATATAACAGTTTATTAAAAAGTTAATTTTATGGGCAATTTTTTTATTTTTAAAGATTCCTTAAAACAGAGAATACCATTCATCCATCCCTAATTCTTATTTATCTCTTCGCTTAAAGTTATTCCAGTGAATAATCAGTCCAGATCTAACTGTTCATGCCTTATATTAGCCTTATATTCAAGCATTGCCGGTTTGGCTTGCTGTATGGGCTCATTGGAGAGATTTTTTATCAGAATCGGAACTGGGAATAGAATTATTAACTAAAATCCGGACTTATCATTTGCTTAATGGGCATCTTTACTATTATGATTGTTGAGAAAATTTTCGTATTTTATTTGTGATGTTTATTTCTTTTACTTATTTCTTTTCAACGCAATATGTTTGCAGTGTCTCTTTCATGTGCTTGGTCTTAACGATAAAGATTTCAAGTTCGGGCAAACGAAAGTATTCTTCAGATCCGGAAAATTTGCGGAATTCGATCAGGCACAGTTTTTTATTGAACAAATGTGCCTTAGTGCCTTAATGAAAAAATTTTTATCATTTTTTTCTTTTTATTTTCAAATATTAATTGCTTACTTTTATATTGTCCATATTTTTTTAAACTTTTTTTTGAGATGCTCCGCCAAGATAAGCAACACATGGAACAGTTATTAACGAAAATTCAGTCGTGGCTATGTCGTGTTAGATGGAAGAAAATGCAATACGGTGTATGGTCGTGCATTAAATGTTATTTTTTTGCGAGATATTTTAAATTTTAGTATTTTTTGATAGAAATTTTGATAATCCCATTAAAAATTTTCATTTTATGCATGCTTATATGTTTCCGAATAGAGCTCGCTGCGCTGTCTTGTAAGACTAGACATGCCAGGGAGGCACTTGACGATTAGGAGTCACAAGTACCACCTATATAGATTATGCCAACCAGGTTATATATATATGTACTATTTTTGCAGGTAAAGACCTCAGCAAGTTGTTGAGCACGTTACCCATTTTGCCTCCCATGCCTGGATTCAATGAATTCGTTGTTTCATTAAATTAATTTCCTTAATATTAATTCATTTGTATTTTTAAAATCATTTCCAGTGAAAAACAAGATATTGCATCGTTTAAAAGCGTATGTAAGGATTCAGAGCGCAATGCGTGGGCATCTTGCAAGGAAAGTTCACCGCCCTCGGTAATGAGCATTTTATATTCACATTTTCAAAGGAAGAGAGGTTATTTTCTAATATAATCCTCTCTTGAGCTTGCAGCCTTTTGAATTACCATCGAACATTAGCGATGTTAACTCGGATAGATGAAGTGGAAACGATCATCAAAAAATCACCCTCTTCAGCCCAACAAAAGTGGTCATTAGCAATCTTTGAATTCAGAAAAAAAGTTTTGAAGCTTATTAGCGACATTAAAGTTAGTTTTTGGCGATTTCTGTCGTGGCATTCTCATACAATTTTTCAAATTTCCACTTTTAAGCAAAAAAAAAAATGATTAAAAAATTCTTATGATTAAAAAAAAACTTTTCTCTATAGGTGGTCATGATCGTCCTCAACTTTTGGTCCTCTGCCAGACGTCTGGGAGATTTAGATTTAGTTCTTAATAGTGCGCTCTCCTGGATAGAGATCTTTGTTTTCCCTTTAATTTGCTGAAGCCACTTTTCTAATTTAGCGGTCACAGTTGCAAATGCTGCAACTATCACTGGAACTACTTTGGTCTTTACTTTCCACGTCTCTTTTAGTTCTTTCCTCATTTAGCATCTAGCATTTCTCTAACTTCTCGTATTCCTTCTTTCTGATATTCCTGTCATTTGGTATCGCTATAACAATCACCAGAGTTGATTTCTAATTCTTATCTGTTATCACGATATCTGGTTTATTAACCAGCACTTGTTTGTCTGTTTGGATGAGAAAGACCCACAGGATCTTCGTCTTATTATTCTGTGTGATCTTCTGAGGTATCTTCTATTTAGTCTTGGGAAGATCTTAAGCCAGATACCAAGCAGATATTCTGTAAATGATACCAGCTACTTGGTTATGTCCTTCAATGTATGTTGTTTCTGCTTGCATTTTAAATCCCTCCATGATACGTTAGATTGTTTCTGGGGCATTTTTGCATAGTCTGCATCTAGAGTTCTGTCTGGTAGATGGTAGATCTTTGTTTCGATGGATCTTGTGCTTACTCCTTTCTCCTATGCTGCTATAATCAATGCCTTAATATCCAACCCACTGTATTTCACAATGCCACCTACCTCAGCTATTTATCGATGGTGCAATCCATGGAGGGACTCCTTTCTTTGCCATGGTATTTCCTCTATTTGATCATTTTCCAGTGTCTATGCAAATATTCTTCAAATATTCTCTCGCAGCTCATCCTTTGGTGCCATCTTGCTGATATATTTCTGAATCCTTCGAGTTTGTTTAAGACTTTCACATTTACGAAGCCCCATCTGTCTTCTTTCCGGCTGGTCTATAGCCTTTGGGTATTAGATTTGGGGTAGAAATTTCCGTTCATTGTGAGGAGTTTCCTGGTCTTTATCAACAGCCTCCATATCTTCCTTTGTCCATCTTATAATGCCAGCTGCGTGACCTTATTACTGGTTTATATACATATATATTTTATCTGGTTGGCATATTGCTTAACTATGCGAGCATTCACTATTATTTTTATAAATAATGACTATATTCTTACTTTTTTTAAAGTGATAGATATTTAATGTAAATTTGAAATAAAATAGGCGAAAGTAAATATTTTTCTTTTCTTTCAGAAAAATACTGACCACGACATGTTGGAAAATCGCCATAAATCACTAGCAAATGAAATGGATTCCATGCTTTCATTTATCAAGTTAGTCTTTAAAATTCTGCTTCTTTTAATGAAGATGAAGTTCCAATTTATTGAAAATATTTAAAATTTATAAAAATTCTACGATAATAATATAAAGAAATATTTCTTGTACTAATGGCTTTTTGTCAGTATTGTCAGTATTAACCATTCTTTCTTTCGAAATTTTGTAAATAGTTTGCTAAAGAAGATATCATATTTATTCTAAAAACATTTAAGCTTAAGGTTCCTTAAATTTAAAATCTCAATTTTAGTTTGTTGTTGGTTAATTAATGCATATTTTTAAATATAAATTTGTATATAATGTTATTTAAAAATATCATTTATCATTTAGAGAACAGTTAGCTCAAGAGGAACGTGAAAGAATTCAGAAAACAACAGAAAAACTAAAACAGGAAAAGGAAATGGAAAAGGTCGCAAAATTTCAAGTAAAGGAACAAGAACAGCAAAAACTTAAGTTAATCATATCACAAGATTTTTGCATTTATTCCCGCTAATAATTATTTTTATTTTATTACAATTATTTTCATAATTGTAGGCGTCAGTTGCTTGAGGAAACGCGTCAGAAAGAAGAAGAAGAATTTCTTAAAAACAAAGCCCTTATAGAAGAACAATTAAGGATCGAACGAATCATTGAGCAGCAGAGGTATTTTCATAATAGCCATTTGACATTGGTCGATAACATCGTTGACTGAAAACCACTGAAATTTTGACCTTTGACATTTGACATTTTGGATGTTTTTCTTATTTTTTTAATAATCTTTTTAGCTACAGTTTAGTGCATTTTTCATTTTGCAATTTTATCATTTTACTTCCTTTTGGTGTTTATTTTTGCAAAAATCTTTAGTGTCATTCAGACATCGACATTATAGCTGTTAAGAATTGTTAAACTTTCAACTCATTTTATGCGAAATTATCATAATTTCGGATATATTTTTCAATAATTCAAAAAAAAGAGCCATAGATCAGAGAAATTTCGTAAAAATATGATTCAGGCAAAAACAAATGGAGCAAGAGCGATTGGATGCCGAACTCATACGACGTTTGGTTCAAGAAAATAGTTATTTGCATATTGTAGAGACTACGTAAGTGTTTCTTGGAAGATCATTGGTATTTCAAATATTTGCAGATGTGATTTATATTTTAATTCGTTCTTAAGGTAATGAATATTTTGATGAATTTGTTTATTTTAGGAATCAGAAAGCTTCAGTGGGTAGTGGTTATTATAACTTATCTAACTGGAAATATAGTGATTTGAGAGATGCAATTAATACGTCAACGGGTAATTTTTAAATCTGGTTTCATTTTTAATAATCTCTTATTTTAATTTTCGCTAATTGTAAAGATGGTATTAGACATAACAGCTTGGAAACGCCTTATCCTTATAGCCAGAGAAGCTACCTAACCAGTGATGGGAAAGGAGGAAGAAAGAAGTTATAAAGAAATCATTTCAGATATAGTTTATTTTTCAACTTTTATATTTTTTTATTTATTTATTTTTTATTATTTATTTATCAGCTTTTATTTGTATTCTTTATATTTAGATATTAATTTGCTGAAAGCATGCAAAGAAGAGTTTCATCGAAGAATGCGTGTATATCAACAATGGAAGGAAAAAAATCAAAGTGATAATGAACAAAAAAAGCGATCTGTTCCAATGGCTTTAATGTCCAAAACATTTGGTACTATCTTCAGTTGGCACATTTGAAGCTTGTTTATTATCATTAAATATATTTTATATTATATTTTCAACTTACTCCATTTTTGTTTTTATTTACCCATATTTACCCATATTAATTTTCTTTTCTATTTTGGCTTTAAATTGAATAAGTCGTATAATTTGTTTCCATTTTAATTATATGGCCTTTTTTGAAATATCCTAAAGTTCGGAATTGATATGGGAAATCAGTTAATATATTAATCTGATGCTTTGCTTTATTCCTATCCACCATATTTCATTCCATTTTAGTATCTAAAGAAAAATCTAACAGTACGGATTTCCCAAATATTCAACGATATTTCAAAGTTCCCTTCTGCAGCTCAGCAGGTAAATGCAAATGCAAAATCTTTGTGCAATAAATTTATAAATTTGCTTTTTAAATTATAATTGACAGCTTTAGCTATATGTTCTTGAGTTTTAATGAAATGATTTAAGGTACAACAGCTGGTAGCCAAGGAATATGGTATGGTCACTTCGACGGTCGTTGGATCGCTAGACAGATGGAAATCCATCCTAACAAGCCACCAATTCTTCTTGTGGCGGGTGTGATTCGTTTGCAATTATTTTATTTATTTAAAAGCTAAGTACAAATGGTGTTTCTTTTGATATACAGAAATACAGAACCTATTTGATGATTTTTTGTTTAACTGCTTGATGTAGGTCGCGACGATTTCAATATGTGTGAACTGCCTCTAGATAGTACTCAATTGACAAGGAAGAAAGGTGCAGAAATATTATCAGAAGAGTTTGAAACTCTTTGGTCGCACTACGGAGGACAGCCTTATTTTAACATATCGCGATTTCAAATGCCTTTGGAAAAGTGAAAAAAATTGAATATATCTGATTATATATTATATTAAAAATGAATTAAATATTATATTTACTTTTTCACCTTTTTTTTTATTGTAAAGCTTAAATTATTTGAGCCATTTAATGAAAGATTGGAATTAGCGTTTTTTTATAATTCATTCTGTTACATAATTCCGAATAATTATGTTCCACGAGAAAAAATTTTATTGAAAATGTGCCAAAAATAATTTTTAATGCAATCTTAAATGTTATTTAGAAATATGAAGGAATCTTCCTAAAAAATTTTTGAGAATTAAAGAAAAATTGTGAGATCACTAGATGCTGTAACATATTAGGTTTACCTGATCTATATATCAGAAAAATTTTCAAAAGTTGGCTAAAAATCGTTTGCATTGTTTCAAGCTTAACCTGCTTTCTCAAAAAGAAACAACAAAATATATCACATTCGAAATATGTGCATAAAGCTGATTTTACCGATTCTTTTCTAGATTACTTAATCTTGCGATCAGCAAGCGTGTACGTTTTTTTTCGACGTCTGCTTCAGCAGCCAAATTTGTTTCATATTCTTCTAAGACCTATAAAAATTTTAAATTAATTTCAATGCACAGTATTAAATACTGAAGCATGCAAAACAAATTAAATGTAAATATAAATATAAAATATACGGGAATTAAATGACGACTAAGTTTTCCGTTGCCTGTTCGCATCTGAAATAACTTAATTGCTCTATTTCGGCAGGAACTAGAACCATTCACAGAAACGTCAGCAAGTACAAGAACGATTCGTTGTAATGTATATAAACCAGCATCAAGTCGATCCAAATATAAATTATTCGAATCTTCTTCAGAATTTGATTGAGCTTTACGAGCATCAAAACGATCGACACGTTCACTAAACATTAAAACATATTGATAGAATTTACCACAATATATATCCTAAATATCCTAATATTCAAAGTTATTTTTTAAATCGTCGTAAAGCAAAAATAAAATAGACTGGATTTTGGATTTACTTCAATGTAACAAAAATAAATTATAAATAAAAATTACCGATATTTAAGAACGAGTTCAACTGCACGATCCACTTTCTCATATTCGTGCTCAGCGAATTTCATTAACACTCGACTGCGACCATCTTCTCCACATGAACGAAGCAGCGATGCCAATATCTTCAGCGAAAAAAAATTACGAAAAACTTGATTATAAATGGCCAAAGCAGTCAAACAAGTGAGATCCAACGAAAAAATTAAATTTCGCTCAGATTCTGAAGATTAATGATATTTTACTGAATATTAAAAAGAAATTAAAAATGAATCTCCTGAAATAATGATTGATACTAAAAAAATTTACAAAAAAACAGACAACAAACCGAACAAACATGTTCTTCATGTTCAAGAGGAGTTGTATCTTTACGACGCTCTTTAGTCGGTGTGCGCATGAAAAGCGGGAATAACGTTCGTAATCCTTAAAAAATGAATCAAAAACGGCGAAACTGGTGAAATTTAAGAAATATTTAAAAAAAGAAAAGAATAAGCTACCTAAAATTTCAATAAATTTTGCACAATTTTCTTTTCCCTCGGCACCATTCATTGCATAATCCAATACTTTTAGCGCACTTTCTCTAGATTGCTTTCGTTCCCTACAAATTATAAAATTTTACAATGTCTGAAAAAATTACACTGGACATTGAAAACGTTAATAAATAAAAATCAAAATGAAATCTAATGAAAAAGTTTAAAAAACTTAAAAGCATAAAGCATCAAGGAACTTTTTGGCTAATAATATTAACTTATTTAGTTACTAAGTCCAGAAATTGTAGATAATCTTTCGACCTTAACATAAGATTCATTAATTGCAGCCCTTCACCATCAAGGAACTTTTGGCGATTTGGTGAGTACATTAAAGCAGCACAGACTGCATCAAAAAGATTTTCCATATGTTCTCTTTCATCGGCGCTTGCTGGATCATGCCTTTTATAAGTAGCAAGTGCCTTTAAATCAAAAAAGAAATATTAGCGAGAAAAAAAAAATTTAAAAAAAAAACGATTAGATGAATAATCACTAACTCTAAGTAACAGGTCGAAACCGTCAATTTTTTCGGTCAACCTTTTCTGTGCCAATTCTGAAGTTTGAAGTAAAACAGCCAATAATTCACTAGCGTACATCTTGTTTGCATCCAAAGTACTCCTTTGCGTACCGCGACGTAAAAGCCACGTAAACAAACCTTGTTCTACACACTTATCAGCATAATCGGGATTGTAGTCTAATACCTGAAGTTTTCTTTCTCATTATAACGTCTCATGAAATTTACCTTCTTTATATCTATGAAAAAATAAAAATTCTCTTATATTTGCGATGTTTTTGTAATTATTTTTACTCAACAACCATTTTACTCATAAAAATGGATGAAAATTTAATGAATTTAAAATACCGCTTCAACGACTGAAAGGGCGTTATGTATTGCATCTGCTTCATCACGAACACTTTCATCAAGACGCTCAATACTTTGCTGAACGAGAGTTTCAATAAGTTGACCGCTGGTTAATGCATCGATCAAACTAGCAACATTGTTATTATCTTCGCTTTCTGAATCATTTATATCTACCAGTTCCTGAAAGTTACCCAGAGAAAGTTCATTAAATTCCAGTTTTCGCCAAAAATATTTATGTATAATTTACTCAAAAACTTAAAATTTCTTCACTGCATGATGCACAGGCGAAAATTAATTTCATATTATTATGTTTCATATATTATGTTCAATAACCAAAATTTGATTCTTAAAAAAGGAAATGCTAAGCATTTATTTCTTGTTATAGTATTACATTTCTTTCTCTGTGCAGTACCTTTGTTAACTAATAAATATTTATTAAAAATAATTAATTGTCCTAAAACGAAGTGCTATATAAACAGATGTATAAAAAAATATATTATTAAGATAATGTTATCCTATTAATCACTAAATCACTAGATTCAAAAAATAATGACAATACATTCTTTTTGACATGACATCTCTTAAAATCAGGCGTTCCTCAAAGTAGTTGTATTGTGCCATTGTTTTTTTTATTATACATTAATGGTGTCATCGAAGTGGTACTAAAATCTACCATTTATTTTTATGCTGATGATTGTTAAATTTATTATTCTCATGGTATAACCTGTCCCCACTACTTCAATAGAGTTGCCAACTGGCTATGTGATGGTCAAATTATCCTTTTCTTTTCAAAAGTGTAGCGTTTTACATATAAATTCGAAAGGATTCGATCTTCCTAATTTTTTTTATTAACGACAACGTAATCAGACGATTTTCACATATTTCCGACTGGCATAATCATGGATGAAAACTCTACTTCACCTTCACTGCAGAACCATAGTAAAGAAATTCTCGAAAATATTAAATTTTATTTTTCGTTCGTTATAGAATTGAATTGAATTAAAAATAGAATTGAAGATTTTCTTATTAAAATGGACAAAGCTTTCGTTTAACCTCTTCTTGATTACAATACTACATTTTACTCCACAAGTCCGCAAATCAAGAAAAATAATTGAAGGGAATAGAAATATTCCAGAAATATTTTATACATCACTTCTATTCTAATAAAAACACAACAGTTTTAATTATAAAACACAGCTTCAACAATAAGACCTAGATTCCATCTCAATTCGTCGAATTAAATAAGATTTAATTTTTAATTATAAAATTCTATATGGCTATATTAAATTAGATTGTTCAAAATAAAATTTTAGGTAAAATTTGAACCCAACAAAATCTTATGGGCTAAAATTACTAATATCTATATGCAAAACTAAATTAAGGACTCATGACTTTTTTATTACTAATAATTACTGGAATAACTACCAAACAATATTTGTTGTCATATTTTCTTTTTTTTTTTTATCATTAATTTATTTGTCATTATTTTAACTGTTGTTAATATTACAACTGTTGTCTTATTATTACAAGCACATAGGGTTTGCAGCCCTACTTGGTTGGTTTTCAATAAACAATGAAAAGAATACAAAATAAAAAAACTTCTTTAAACAAGAAACCAACTTGAAGTAAATTTATAGTTGCAGAAATAATATCAGAATTCTCGTGCGCCAATAACTGCAGCAGAGTAACGGCTAAACCAGATTCCACAGCAAATTTGCATAAATCAGGCTGAGTCGCAAGAATATGCATTTCCTGAAAGTTATTTTTATCAATAGAATTTCTTGTTGAAATAATTTATGCAGAAAAAAAGCTAAAATTCATGTATGATGGTCAATTTTTGAGTAAATCCTGTAATGAAAATAAACCGTAATGTTAAAGGAATATAACAACCATCAAACGAAAGTATAAATCTTTATCACCTGTACTGCTTCATTTAAATCAACTTCACTATCCATAAATTTCGCTGGTTCTTCAACATATTTTATTCGCATTTCGCGATTCTTTAAGCATCGTTTTTCTAACTAAAAAAATTGGTAAATTTAAAAATTTAAATTTAAATTTAAAAGTCCAGGGAAAAAAAATATTACAAAAAATAAAAATCTAGAAAAATGAACGGTTAGACTTAAACGGTATCAATGATAAATGGTAATAAACGGTAACAAGATTTAACAACAATATAAAAAATTTGAATAAAATAAGAATCGATGCCTCACCTGAAGAACTAATCGCTTTACGGTAGCTTCATCAACAACTACAGCATGAGAAGAATCGTTTTCTAATGCTGCTAAGATATCGTTGGCATTGTTGGCAACGGTAGAATCATTCGAAATACCTTCACGCTTTTTTTTGACTGGTGGCTAAAAACAACGAAAAATAAAACGTGGCATCCTTTTCTAACTGTCCACATTATTTATTATATTTAACGAAGTTAATTTTAATTTGAGCATCAACCAAAGAATCACAATAAAAGCAAAAGTAACCTTTGAAAGAGTATAAAAAATACATGGAACCGAAATTAAAATACAATTGATTACCAAAACAAAATATTTAAATAAACATTCAGATAACCTATTGTAACGAAAAAATAACATATTCGCAAAATATTTTTGGAAAATTTAAATATTTCAAGAACACTTTTTGAAAATAAAAAAGAATGAAGATTACCTCAATTGATCCACGTAAAATTTCTTTTACATCGATTGTTGCCATCGAAAACTTACACTGTGTCCAATCTTACTCGAATTTCCTTGTGAAAAACTTAATGGATAATCATTATTTTAAAATAGTTGACAAATACTCGACTTTAACCAGTACATTATCGAAATAAATATTGATGGATTCTACTCCACTCAAAATAACGTTTAATAAAAAAATTTTCCAACTAAAAAATTTACTGTATAATAAAGTAAACCCCATACATTTTACATAAATAAATTAAACTGAAATAAATTATGTTTCGTCTAAAATAAATTAAAATTATAAATTAATGACTCATATAGGGCATTCTTCCTCTTAAAATAATATATAATATTGATCGAAACGAAGAATAAAGGAAATCCTAATATGGACAATAATATAAATATAAATAAAAATAGCTGCATAACATTAAGATTAATTTCAAATTCGATCTTTCAGGAAAAAAATTAAAATATAGATAACAATGAAACAAAAGATCGAAAGTTCAAATGAAACTAAATAAACTGAAGCATCCATTGAAAAATATCTCAACAAAGAATAACATTCACCACATTCATCATTGATGCAATTTTTTGACTAGCATCAACGAAGAAATGTTCAGAATCTTTGGCATGCCACTTTGTGTCAGCAAGCATATTCATTAATCTTGAATGATTTTCCTCACTGCTCGTTTCAATTTTTGAAGCCAAGTATTCATAAAGCAATTCAGCAGCAGTACCACGAAGGGTTGGAAGAGGAGAATGTAAAGTGCGAATAATCTGCAGTGAATAACCAATTGAATGTTTGAATCATACTCGTTAAAATTATGGACAAAGAGCAAAAATTAAATATTAATTGGAATTTCAGGTGAAAATAGAATTGATGACGATAGAACTTCCGATCAAGAATAATAGTTAATATTCAGAAGATTTTGGCATTTTCCATTTGCCCAAATTATTTATCGTTTTGAAATTTCAGAAATATTCAAAAAATTACCACAGAAGCTGCCTTTTTCCAAACTAAGCTATTTGAATTGAAATGAAGCAAATGAGAAAGAACTGTTAAACAAATTTTCATTTTTTGTGGAGATCCTTTCATCGACATCTCCTAAGACCGAACGTCCGTTATTTAAAAAATATGAAACAAAAAATAAATTTTTAAAGAAAATAATAAAATAATTTTTTTCTAAGCGAAAGAAAACAATTCGACGAATGATGGGTAAAAATAATACAGAAAAATGGTAAGATTTTTACAAAAATTCTTGGTAACTGAACAGGAAATTTTCAAAATAATAGAGTTAATTCATAAAAATTGCCAAAAAAAGAATTCAAAGAATTTAGTGAAAATTAAAATCAAGAAAAAATACCGTAATAACTAATTCAATTATTTTACGTAAAGCCGGAGATGAATCCGGATCAAATTCAAAAACAGAAAGCAGCTGATCAGCAAATATTTGTTCCAATGTACAAAGTAGGCTCATAGTAATTCGAGAAACTCCAAGGTTCTCAGCGAAAATTTTTTTTAAACAGTCAAGGAAACTTTCCAGTTCCTGCGAAAAAAAGGACATAATAACCATAAAAGATAGGTCATATTTAAATATATGAAATAAAAGTGATTAATTAGAAACATCCATAAAACAATAAGAAATACGAACCTCTATCGAACTGCAGAAACCACTAATTGTCGAAAGAAGAGCATCTATCGCACCACGCTTAGTTGATTCAGTAAGCCCACCTTAAAATATGCATTGTTAATGCCGGTAAAGCGATATTCTAATATATGAAGAAAAATAAATAAATCAACTAACAAATAAATTTAAAAAATTGAATTTTAAAGTTAATAGTTATCGTTTGATAAAGATCTCAGGATCACTAACGGAAAGAATGGAAAATATAAATACAATTATAAAATATACAGAAAATACAAATTTAAAAGAACCTGCAGAAATTACGAAACCACGAAGAGCATAATATCTATAATGTGGACTGTTTATAAGAAATGCGAGTCGTTTGAAGCACACTGATCTTCGCCAATCGCTATCTTCCCAATCATTTTTAAAGCCGACAACGGATTCCGTATTCGAATATACCATCATTAACGTTTCTTTTTCCATAATATATTGTAAATTAATTGTTAGCAATTCGTTTATAACATGGGCAGCACACTGAATAATAAAGTTCATTATCAAAGACTCAAAGACTTACATCCAATATTTATATAAAAAATATGAATAAATTTTAATATAATATATAGAAAATTTGGTATTTACCTGACGAATGGCATCGATTTTTTCACAAGATTGCTGAACAATTTTACAAATGGCAAGATCTATAAGAGAAGATAGCTCTGGAAATTGCTGCATGATGGGCAAAATGGTTATAAAAGCAAGCATAGAACTTTCACGGAGTACTCGTCCCACATCACCTCGGTGATCCACGGTATAATCATCAAGTGCTCTAATAATACTGGAAAGTTTGTTTAAAGAGAATGCATATCATTAAAAAAAGAAATTTAATTTAAACATTTATAATAAATAATATTACCAATCGAGTATACGACTACGATCCTTTATTAAATTTATGTCGACAATTTTCATGATATTTGTGATTGCGATAACACAAGCACGCCTTCCGTAAGCCCATGCCATATCAATATTTGTTCGACTAAATAGTTGAAATTAAATAGTAAATAATTCTGTAAAGTAAAATCACATATTATTAAATTGGATTAGTTCAACTGTTGTATTTCATTATACTTAATATTTATTAGTTTAAGTTTTTTTCTTACTCTCGATCCAACATAATCTGCAGAAAATATGATCAAAAAGTTTGATACGAGATTTAAAAAAAATATTCCTTACGAATTAATAACGCTTATTAAGGAATCGATAATTTCAGAAGCGAGAATGGCACCGTGTATATTAGACATGATTATTTCCAACGGCAATACACCAAGGAGTGTCGCAAATCCTTCTCTTTGATATTCCATTCTTGCACACATAATCTAGATTATTCTATATTTACAACATCTACATTTCTACATTTCTGCAATAAAAAGTTTTGTAAAGCAATATTAATACCGTTTCAGGAAATCATAAGTTTTAAAAAATAAGTTAGCAAACCTCAGTCAAATAAAAATGACGAATACGGTTAATAAGAAAGCTTGAATATGTCGTTGAAGTAAGGTAAGTAAAAAAGATTGATGCAGCACTGGCAGTTTCATTCCGTATGACGGCATTTTCATCAGCAAAATTATGTTCCAATATGGTAAACCATTCATTTGCCTATGTTTTAAAATGATAACATATAATATAATAATATAGAAGGATAAATATATACAAAAATATATAAATATAACTTGTTCAGGAAGTTTTCTGGAAAAAATTTCTAACTTTTTAATTTTTTTTAATTTTCCCCTCAATATTTTCATAGATTCTTATTCTCTTCTCTTATATTCTCTAGAAATTATTTGAAGGTAGCACCAGCAAATGGTGATAGGCATGCAATTTTGTTCACTGTTTTAATAAGTTAATAAGTAAAAATAAATAATGAATATCTTATATCTATATCTTAAGAATAACGAAAGCCTTCTCTTCACTTTAAATTTGATTCTGCATATCGAAAAAATTATTGATACTTACAGGAATGCGATCAACAGGTAGAACGCCTGAAAGATGATGGATGAAATTATTCATTCCACGTTTAATTAGGCATGTACCATTCATTCTTCGCTGTTTGTCAAAGAAACCCATAACATTGCTCGACATTTGCAAGGCAAGATTAAGCCATTCATCTTTTATTGGAAAACCAATGGAAAACAATCCAGATATTGCAGCTGCTGCAGCTAAAATCCCTCCTTGCCTTTTAATAAGTGCCTGGTCGTTCATTAAAAAACTTATCTGATGATCAATCTGCAAAACTTAAGCATAAGAGATGAAATAATTTTGTTGAATCTGGAAACTGGTCGAAGAATTTCTTTTCGTTAGGCTTTTTACAATTATAGCAACTTATTTATAGAAAATGGTTAGGCTACAACTGATTTCCATAATATTTTGAACAAAAACAAGTATATTTGAAAATAAGAACAGTAGTATAAAATGGCTTCTGGGAAGTTAATTTGTTAATTTATGCTAAATTTACTGATTTACCGCATTTGCAACAACAGTTGGATCTGCAACACATAATCGGCGTAAGGCCTCAGCTGCAAGAAAACGAATTTCTTCGTCCCAATGGCCAATCTGCAAATTTCGAGAAAATGTTGGAGAAATTAAATACTATTTTTAAAAAGAATAAAACAATTTTCAATCAATTTATATATTATTCATATTACGGTAAAAATTATGGAACAATGGACAACCTTGTAATTTATTAGATGTTCGATCAATGCTTTTGCATATAACGGATTTTTTGACACTTCAAATGATATATTAAGATATGCATGTTGACGTGATCCAACACCATGATAATCCATTTTTGTAAGAATATCTATTCCACTAGGAAAGCAACCTTGGCGACCAACAATCTCTTGAAAGGCTGCACTTGCTGCCCTTTAATTCATCAATTAAAATTTATTCGCTCTATTCATAATGTGTAATAAACATAATAAATAGTTCATTAAAATGTTTGAGGCAATGAAAATCAACCTGCGAACATTAATTTCACGGTCGAATATAGCAACGCAAGTAAGACAAACAGCTATCTGGTCTACGTATGGAGCTAAATCCGAAGGCCGAAAAGTCCGCGCTAGCGCCCAGCAAATGTAACATGCTGCATCTCTTACATTAGCACCAAGAGCATGTCCTCCCTGTG
Organism: Dracunculus medinensis; assembly: GCA_900625125.1. Lineage (NCBI taxonomy): Eukaryota > Metazoa > Nematoda > Chromadorea > Rhabditida > Dracunculidae > Dracunculus > Dracunculus medinensis. The sequence continues at coordinate 1,635,148 of UYYG01001156.1, read as the reverse complement.
GTTCTTCAAACACCAAAGCCTAAAAATTTATCTTTATTTTTTCAAAAAATCGTTTAAAATTGATTTATGGAAAAAAAATATATCTAGAACTAAATATATCAGAATTATAAATCATACAAAAAAGAAATGATCTTACTTGCAAAATAATCTGAAGAACATTACCCAGTCGTTCAACCATCAAAAAACCACGTTTCGACAATTCAGCGATTGCGAGACATCCACCATGCCATGCCGCCATCCCGGCATTTGAATTGAAATTATTACTGAAAATAGAAAAAAGAACATCTTCGGCAAGACCTCTCGGCAACCTAGATACCACTCTGCCAATACCCTTGGCACCTGTCCATCTAACTTCAGTATCGCGATCACTTAAAGCTTGTAAGATCCAATTCAGCACAATTTCCAGCTAGAAAACAGTAATTTTTAAATTAATGAAAAATAAAAATATCAGAAAAGCATTATAAAATAGAATCTACTGACAAAAAACTTAATAAATATAAAGTTAAAGCGTACTTCTTCCTGTGGGATGTAATAATCAACAATATGAGATGTAGCACTCTTTTCCAATATTTCTTTTGAAGATAAAAATGAAGCGTGGTTGGAATGAAGCTCATTAATTGTGGCAGATTTTTCATTAAGTGTCAATAAACGATTGCCACGTTCATATCTCCATGAAGCCACCTGGACTAATTATTTTCAAGTTTATGTTAAATCGACAATGCAAAAACATATTCATGAGCCCCAAAACCATAAAATTTGTTGCAAAGAATTGTATATATTATCGTTTTTTCTAAGAGATCTTACTAAGGGTAGAATTGATTAGTGGGTTGTTGCTCAATTCGAAGTGCTGATGAGGTTATACTCCCAGCATAAACCAAATTCTGCTGATGCTGGCGATTCATCTATATTTCTACCGCGGAGGAACTCCTGTGCAACAAGCCAGCCGAGTGAGTCTAATAACTAATGGTGGTGAGGGTTCTTCCAAAAAAAACGAGATCTTATTGATGGTAGGTAATTTACGTAATTAAGCAATATGAATCAAGGCAAAAGAAAATAGATGTAAAAGAACCTTTGGTTTCAAGAAAACCATGCCTAAGCGCTGGATAAGTTTTATCGACAATTTCTTTACGATTATGTCTGTATCAGCCAATGATGAAATACGATTCATCAAATCGAGCACAGGTTTCGCCAAGGCTATTAGATCTTCGCGTCTTCCCTTAAAATCATCGTTTCACATTGACAACTGACCAAAAGATATAACACAAGAATATGAGAATTAAATAAAACATGCAAAATAAAAATAAATCTTAAAATTAAATTTACTGAATGAATTTATGATCTCTCGCTTATAAATTTAAGAATTCAACAAAATAGTTAAAGAAAGAAAATAATAGTTAAAGAAATAGTTAAATAGTTTAAAACAATATGAGACGAGAAAAAGAAGAGAAATAATGTAGAAAATATAAGAAATAAATGAAAAAATATAAGAAATAAATAAAAAAATATTCTATACCATCATAGAAGAAGCAACATAAAAAAGGGAAAAAAATAAAATAACCTTCTTAAATAAAGCAGCTAAAAAAAAGAGACTGCCGGTGAAAACTGTATCGGTCGATTTTCTTTCAGAACAACCAGCAAGTACTTCAACGCAAGAAATGACTGCAGAGGGTAATAACGACTGGCGCGCTTCTTCACGTGTGAGAATAGAAGCTAATAGCAATGCAGCTGCTCTCTGAAAGTAGCTAATTTTGCCGAAGAAATAGTTGCTTTTTCATGAAAATAATTCCCAAATAATTCCCAAATGGTGAATATATATTTAATATATTATATTAATAAATATATTTATAAATGACCGAAATATCTTAATAAATATCGGTACCTGGCATTTATTTATGTTTTGATAAAGATAAGGAGTAGCAACATCAATAATACGGTGAATAGTATTCCGATTTCCTTTTGCAGTAACATCAAATCGACTTAAATCAAATGGATTCTTACATAATATGATCATCCACAATAGTAATATGTAACAAACATCACGAGCAGTGGAATGGGCATAACGTTCTAAGGAATTTAATACTTTTTCCAGATAAAATACCTGCAAAAATTCAATTCTTATTCTTCCGTTTACTTAATGAAATGAAAAAAAATCCGAATAATTCTTCAAAAAATCACCTCATGAGGCAAAAAAGATAAAAAAGCCTTGTAGCCACGAACTTTCGCAATATGAGACATAAAACTAAACGCGATACATGATGCTTGATCAAATCTAGAACAAAGGTAATAAGTGGTAAAAACCAAATTAATACAAAAAAAGCTAACTGATCACATTGAAAGGAAAAACCAGAAATCACTAATTATGACAATAATTTTCACCGAATTTAACAATAATAGCTTATTAAAGAACAAAACCTCGTTTGTCCGTCTTCGAGAAGTTTCACGTAGTAAAGAAGCTTTTGAATCATTGTGCCCAAACAAGAATCAAGTAATGTGGGTTGTTCCTGATATAAATCCAATAAAAACTGAAATCTAAAAAAGCATAAATAAGCAAAAATTTCTAAAAATTTTAAATGAAACTGACAAATTTATAAACAATACCTTTGAGAAATTTTAATTTCTAAAAAGCAGATGCATTTTATAGAATAACGAAACATAAAAATAAACGAATAAAAAATGAAAACAAATACAAAATAATAACAAACATAAAAAAAAACAGGGAAAATAATCAAAAAAATAATTTCATTATTCTTAAATAAGAAAATACTCGATAAAAATTCATAAATAATTATTTCAATAATGTTTCAAAAAAAATATTGCAATAATTGTATTTTAATTGTATTTTTATTAGAAGTATTTAATATTAGCTTTAAAAACTTCAATAAAAAATTGAAATCATTTATAAGCATTCAATTTGAAAGATAAGTGGTATATATATTTGGATAATGGAAAAAGGCATAGTCTGATTGAAGGAATTTCCGGGTGATGCTGGCGACTCACCTGTATTTCTGTCGCCAAGGAACTCCCTGGCATTTTACCCAAGCCAGTGGAGCGAGTTTAACCAGTAATGGTGAGGACTCTTAAAAAAAAAATGAAGGAATTTAGCCAACTAGCTAACAAAAATAGCAAATGTAGAAATTGTTTGTTAAAAAAAAGGAAGAAGATGAGAAAAATTTTGTTACCTTTCAGTATTCTTTTCCATTTCCGCAGCCAAATTGACAAAATTAGGTATTTTATTGATAAGAGAAAATATTTCCTCGCGATGCGCAATAATAAATGTATTAGGCACATTTGAACAACCTTCCAAATCTTCTAGTTTTTGATGTCTTCCTGGCACAATTTCAAGTATTTCCCGTTCCAGCATCATTTATCGACTATGAAACTATCTATTTTACATAAATAAATGTAAAATATAATGCAAATACAATAAGAAATGGAATCGCAAATAGTACATTTTGAAGAAAAGCGGATTAAAATGGAATAAAAGAGGATGTGAGACAACAGTCAGAAAAAATTTAGAAGAAAAAAGGTGAGAAAATGAAAAAGAAAAAGGAAAAAACAAGCAGGCAAATGGCTCCCGTAAGATTTTTCTTTTTTTAACATTATTTAGGCCGAGTGCATTGCTATCACTAAAACGGAAAGGTATCTTCAAACAGCTCGATCTGATACCATGCCAGAAAAGCCACTCTTTTATTCGGTTACGCTCACATATTGCTCGATCGCCTAAATTCAAAATCTTTTCTGATCGCATTTATCCAGGTCATAGTTAGTCCTCCTCGCTTTTGATGCCATCTATCAGATGATTTAGCAATTAACGAGATATGCGTCAATTGACTGGTGATAGACGGCGCGCTGCCAATTTCACGGAGATTTTAGCTTGAACCATAAAATGGCCTGATTTGAAGATTACCAATTACCAAAGCACCATGGCCAAGGCATTTATCCGATTATGTTTGGCTTTTGACACAGCTGAAGACATAGATGAAGTTCCAACAGAACCTATCTTTACATATAAGGTAAAAATATACATAATGATGGAAATAAATTAACGTAAACCATATGGTCATCAACTGGCTCCCACGCAGTTGGAACGGATCGAGCTCTTTTACTCTTTCAGACCGTTTAGAAACTATAAGCAAGCAATGACCACACGATATTTGATAGAAAGTATGGACGGTTACTGCTTGGCTTCCGACGAGTGTTCTGATGTCCTACGACTAAGGTCTCGCCGCAACAGAGACAACAGTTCGTTCTTCTCAACGGCCTTAAGCAGCTTGGTTCTTGGCTCGAGTGCTTAAACCAACAATCGCTTTACTAGGTATGTTTGCATACTTCTTGCATATGTCGGGCAAACAATATAACCTCGTCTTTTCACCACCGAATAATAAATAAGTAAATATTTCGAAGGACTAATTTTCGGCTAATCTCGGATTAGTCCGCCGGAATAAACATAAATTTCCGAGAGGAAAGCCCCACCGGGAGCAATCGCACTCGTTTCCTACTTCTTTCTTCGCTAATTTATTTACTAATTTTTGCCAGTTTAAATTAACAAATATTTTATATCAAAAAAAAAAAACGATTCATTACTTGAAAATAATTAAATTGTAGTACAATTATAATTATAAATATAATATTGTTAAATTATTTCTTAAAAAAGATTTGCCTTCTACGTGCGAACATAATTTAATATAAACTTAGGCAATTTACTTATTAATTAATGAACATCAATAAACATAAATCTTTTTTCCAAAAATAAAAAAAGCAGCAAAATTAAACGAAAAACACCGTACTATTAATATCATTTTAAGACCAAATTTTTAAAACTTTAACTATTAACAGCTATATGTTTCCTGGAAAATTAGCTGTTGATGATCGTAATTTATTACATTCGCTATTTCTATTGTCATTCACCGTTTGACTAGTTCGTCTGAGAAGAAGAATTGGAGCCAGTTCATGAAGAAATTACTGGCGGATTCGGAGCAGTCACTCGGGTTTTGATTTTCACAGTAATTTTAGAACAATGGGCAAGGAATGAGTTTCTGACCTTCGGCTGGCTGCATTAGTCAATGCAGTACCGCAATACTCTTCGACCTATTGAATGAATTTAAATCACAAATATGTGAAAGTATTCGACTTTTCGAGAGCAGACTAATCATATTTCTGGATGGAAAATGAAATGCTGAAATAACGAAATTTGATCAAATTGATAGGCCTAATGAGCTTCGTAAATTAAATAAATTAAATTAAATTAAATTAATTAAATTCGGTGACTACGCTTTAAGAGCGAAAATCGGAGCAAACGTTGAGGAGGCACTCATTCTTCCACCCTCAAGTCGTCCATTTGCCCGAATTTCTCTTTCCGATTGCCAAGCGAGACAGCCAGTCGAACCGAACCGAATATTAATTATTTCACAAAAAACCATTAAAATTCTCCAAGCCCATCTACTTTCTCCAAATTAACCATTTTGAATTTTTGTTTATACTAACTCGTATCGACTTTTAAATTCGATCTCCATTGCTTTTTTATTTCTTGTTTTAATTTTAAGTTTCCTCTTTGTTTCATTAGTAACGCAAAATATTCATAGCGGGCCGCGGCCGTAATTACCTTTGGTCAACTTTGAAAGGATAATTTTTGCAGCACAAATTTGAATTTTTTTGCTAAATTTTGAAAGTAAAATGAAAAAATAGAAAGTAGTTTTCTGATAAAGTTATCAGCTCTATTTGATAATTTTGTCGTTTGTCGTTTTTTGAAATTCCCTCTTATATTTCAAAATTTTCACCTTGTTTTTCGGACTGTTTTTATTAACAAAAATATTTGAATAAAAATAAAGTAATGATTAATGATATTTACTAATATTTTTTTGATATTAACATTAGTAAAACTTGCAAAACTTTTATTTAAATATAATATTTAATTAATGCTAATGCTACTGAAAATTAATTCTAATATCAGTAATTATTACTAAAAATTTATATAAATTATTTATATAAATTAAATTATTTAGAAAATAATGGTGAATATCGAATCATCGCCAACGGCATTAGCGAATGAATTTTTATCAAAGTTAAGAAAGAAAGGAAACGATGAATTTCGAATTAAAATTGCACATCAACTTTATAAGTAATTTTTTTTCTTATTTTTGATTTTCATTTTTTTCACTAAAACATTTCAAGGTTTTTTGCTTTTTTCTTTGTTCTTGTCTGATATCAGTTGTGGTGCCAGATTTCTCTCATTTGCCTATTCTTGTTTTTTCGCGCAAAGAGAGTGGTACGGTCTATTTTAAGAAATATAAATAGTGTTGAGTTCACTTCACATTTGGTTCGTGAAAATACCGTATAAAATTAAATGGCTCTTAATGCCATCCATCAGCTTTATTCAACTTTGTATATTCAGCTAGCCAAGAAAAAATTTCAAGTTCAGCCATACTTTGGTAATCGGAAAAAAATCCTTTTTTGGTAAAATTAAAAGTTTAATGAATATTTATAATGTTAGTCTTATCTTTTTAATCAATTTATTCGTATAAAATCGTTTAAATTTTCAAATTATGCAAATTAAATTGAACTATTTATTATTTTTTGATATTTCGGAGCAAATCCATTTCTTCTTTTATTGAATAATTTTTTAGTTATATTAATGGCGATCTACGTGATAATAATGCTCGTTATATCGACCAGTTTATATCAACATTTGATGCAAACATGGATCAGGTTAATGCTCCTTATCCCATTTGTGGTCAATGGTTTTGATTTTCTGGAAGCCCATTTTAAATGCAAATTATTTTGAATATTAAGAAGAATGTTGAATATTAACATTTTTAAAATTTTCCAGTTCTTTAGAGTGCTGTATATGAACTAATAATATCCACTGATAACGATGATAAAAAAGCTGCAATACTTCTTATTGGTAATTTTGTTGTTTTGAATTTCTGTTATCATTAATAAATAGGGATAGAATGGCTCAGTAGGTTGTTGTTCAATTCGAAGCGCTTATTCTGAGGCTCTATTCCCCGCAGGACTAAACCCGTCCAAAAATCTGAATGCTGGGAGCACTCACCTGTACTTTTATTGCCAGAAGACTCTTAGGCATATTTGTCTAGTGCTGCAAGCCAGCGGAGCGAGTTTAGCCAGTAATGGTGAGGATCCTTTTTAAAAAGTCATTAAAAGTAATGTCAAAAATGGAATATGATTTTTTTTTCAAATGCGAGAAAAGAATGAATAAAACGCATGGCTATTTGAATAAAGAAAAATTTTTCTATTTTAAAGGACCGTATTTTTTTTTTATTTTAAGTATGTTTGGTCGAAACTGAAGGTCAAGAGGAGTCAAAAAGAGTACCACGTTTTGCGAAATATTTACTAAAAGTTCTAACAAGCAGCGATGAAACAGTGATTAAATTAGCAGCGAGAGCTATTGTCTATCTTATTCAAACATCGAAGACATTTGCCGTTGAACTTGTTGAGAAATCACTTAATCAAGTAAATTCACTACTTGATCTTTATAGATAATTTATATATATATATATATATATATATGCAGGTCTGTGAATGGTTGGAAGAAGCTGAACGCAATGAATTGCGCCGATTAGCTGCTGTGTTTCTTGCTCGGCAATTAGCACTTTATACCTCAACTTCATTCCTTCTTCGAGCATCGACTTTTTTTAATAATATTTTTCGAATAATACGTGACCCTAAGGTAAAATCCATTATTATTGTTGTTTTAAATATTTAAAAAATATTTTAGCTGAGATCGATTCTTTCACTATATATTCTTAGATACTGAAATAATCGAAAACACCTCGGAAATTTATTTTAAAATCAGGTTCATGTACGTATAGCAGCAACGAAAGCTTTGCGAGCCGTTTTAGCCGTAACATCTCAAAGAGAAGCAAGGCAGAAATCAGAATGGTATAAGGTAAGACGTTATAAAATTCCTATACAAAATGTAAATGCAGTTTCCTTTGAATTTTTCTCTTCTATCAATCTTCATTTTTAGTTTCGCTGATTTTATGGATTACAAGTTTAGGACCCTTTTGCGAGAGAGTTGCTTGAATGACGGAAATGGAGGTGGATATTTCAAAAAAGAGATAAATAATTTTGTATCACTTGGGAATTGGGAAAAATTATTTATTAGCGCACCAAGTAATAATCGAATAATAATCACTTTAAATCAGGAATATGGGAAAATGAAAAATCGCTTTTCATTGATCATTTTAACTCTGGTTAGGGCCTTGAATCGAACCTGTCATGTTTGATCTCAGTGAGCGATATATCGCTCGACCATTCTTTTATTTACTTTTAGATAATTTAATTGGAATTTTGAAAGATATTAGCAATTTTAATATTCAGTACAATAAATTAAATAAATTAAAATTAAGCGCGAAAACTTTATGGAAGTGTGGGATCCGCCAAAGCAGTTTTTCAAAAGAAATAAAAAGTTCATATTCCGATGTTTGAGGTAACATTGCCTTATAATCATGGAATTTAGCATTGTTATGAGGAAGCAATATCTTGTTTATCATACGATGGTTTGAATCGTGATGAAAGATATCATCCTACTCTACTGATACTGAATGAAATTTTACGTATAAGTGATGCCGAAATTGAATGTATTCGTATCAAATCACTCGGCCGTGAACCTGAGCAAAACATTCGGACTATTATAGATTCCCAACCAGTTGATTGGCTCACCGAACAAACTTTCTTTCGTACTGCTGATAGTGAAACAGCGAGAAATCTTGTGTTTGAAAATTTTAAAAAGGTTCGTTATCCATTCTGCTGAACTTTTTTATATGTCTTTTTTTTTATTTTATCTTGCAATATCTTTTTTTCTATGAATTAAAATTAAACAAGGGAACAAGAAATTTCTCGAAATCTTAAGGTCCAAATTTAGTAGAATTTATCTATTTCATTATTTTTTTATCACATTATTGACCGACAATTTTTTCATTTTGTTTTTTTAATTATAATTTTTATTAATTTCTTACGTAAAACTATAAAACATAATTTTTTCCAGATTTTTGAAGTATGTAATCGCGCGGTTTCTAATCGTTTGCTTTACTGTCAGTCGACTTTGCTTGAGATATTCCCTCGTTTGTTTTCCTTTCATCAAACATATTATAAGGAAGATTTAGTAGGATTAACGCTTGATCCATTTCCTATATATGCGTATTTTATTTCCTTAATTCCTAAACATCCATCGGCCTTGTTGTCTATTGGGTTGTTAGTATTTAAAAGATCAGAAGAACTGGAATCTTCAATCAGCAAACTGCTTAATGTGATTCAACAACTAATTCATTCTGCGAATAGCAAGTATTTATATTTTTTTACTGTATTTTTTTTACTATTGGAATTAAAAGATTTATTTGGTGTTGGCACTTTCATTTCATTATATATTTCTGAATTCAGACGGAGGTCCTTGGATAACAATGTTTTCATTTGTTTGGTTTTGGTGGTACGTGCATTAAAAATGAAAATTGAGCAGCAAATGCGAGATTTGTTACCACTGTTATTTTCCACTTCATTATCTAAGGGTTACGATTGATTCTATAAATATAAGTTCTAATTTTGAAATCTTTTTAATTTCTATTTTGGTCGAAAATAAAACTAATAAATAAATTAAAATGATAAATAAATAAATTAATTAATTTTTGTTGGAAATTATATTTATTAAATTTTGTTAAAATTTATTAAAATTGAATAGATTGAGAGGATTTGAGAGCATTTTACGGAGTGGTTAGATCGTTTTTTTTTTTGTAATTAACTTGGTAAATTGAAGGATTAACTGATGTAGCAGACGAAATAATGCAAAATATTCCTGGTCTTAAAACTGAGGTGCAGGACTATTTATTGAAAGAACTTTATCAAATGCTCTTAAATCAGAAGTTTCCAAGTAAATTGGATCCACCAACACCACCTCCTTTGCCGTCCGGTCCTGTTGTTATAAATAATCCCACGTTAATTATACTGGCTTTATCGACTCTTGGTCGTTTTGATTTTCAACGTCATTCTCTGCAGGCATTTTTGAAGTATATAGCTCATGTAAGCCGGTTTTTCAATTTTTTAATATTTGCTGATTGATTCAATTTTTATTGACTATTGAAATAATGCATAATTGGTATTTTATAATTATTTTATTTGAATTATTTGAGATTTAAATGTCATATTTTAAATATTGTTGATAGATGACTTATTGTTGTTAGTAAGTTTCCATTTATTTCAGGGGCATTTGGTTTGTGAATGTGTTCAGGTCCGTTTAGCAGCTGTCAAATGTTGCTCAAAAGTTTTGCTTCCTTTTGTGAAAATATTTCAATTAGGCGGGAGAAAACAAAGGCAAGAAGTGCTCAATTTGATCCATTCAGTTATCAAGCAATTAGTTTCCGTTTCCGTCGTTGATACATGTAAACTGTTTTCGGTGTTAGTTCTCAGTGAGATTATAAATAATGATTTATCCTTTCCCAAAGGCATGAAGAAGGAGTTGAGAATGAGACAAGGCACTGGTACCGTATTGGATGCCGGTATTTTTTTATAATGCAATACTTTTCTCCTTATATTCATTTTAAATGAAGAAATTTAGCAAGAAGAAATAGCAATTTTCTTAAATTTAATCAGTTTTCGTAATTTTTATAAAAAATTACAATTTCAGCGGCGGAGGTTCGAATTAGTGTTATACGAGCATTTAAAGAAGCAGACGAATCTTTTTTGTCTCATTTAGCACAGGCAGAAATAGCTGAACTTATCTTTATGAGCTTATATGATGAAAAATTGGAGATTCGTGAGGAAGTTGTTGTTTTATTAATGAAGCTTGGAGAATTTAATCCAGGTTTTGTTATGCCTCGTCTGCGAGAAGTGCTTTTAGAAACTCTGTCTTTATTAATGAACAGTCGTGTTGGAAGGTTAATTTTTTAATAGTTAATTTTTTGAGTAATGCCGTTTACATTTAGTCTGAATCATTCCCTCCGAATCATTTTAAAAAATTCTTTTAAATGAAAATTCGAATTAAAATAACAATTTAGTCTTTAACAATGTTTATCATTAGTAATCGCATGAAAGTAAAATAAGTTTGGAGGTCTGATCATTTAAAAAATTTCAGATTGGAAGAACATAGTGCTTGCCTTATCACTCATATTGCGAAACAAAGGCCTATGTTTGCTCGCCCATATATGCGTTTGATTTTAAATGCAGTTATTCCTAAATTGCGTGCGGATTTACGATCCGTTGATGTCACCGTGCAGGTTTGTGTTTTAAAGTAAAATTATATTTTCATGCTTGGGTGAACTTTTTACACATTCAAAGAAATTACCTGGAAAAAAAATTGTCAATTGTCAAATTCGATATCGATTACTTAAATTACAACATTGTTTGCAAATTGTGCTTCTAGGTTTTAAATGCTCTCAGTGAATTAGCTAAGGCTGGTGGCGCTGATTTGGTAATAGCGATCCCGACTCTTTTCGGAGCGTTAGTTCAGTTTTTACAGGATTCTAGCAGCATTGTTAGACGAGAGGTCGTATTTTATTTCCGCAACTTATTTTTCTTTATCGCTTCGAGTTTTTCTTCTGTTTTATTTTTAAAAATATCTTTAAAAATATCTTTATCGATTACTTAAATTACAACATTGTTTGCAAAGTTACTAATTTTGACTAAAGGTTTTTCTTCTTTTTAAAAAAATCAATTTTCAATGAAAATATTCAACTTCCTTATTTATTTATTTATTGATAACCAGCCAAGCAGGGCGACAACGCCATGTGCTTGTATTAATAATAACAGTTAAAATAACAGAAAAAGAAAACACAAAAAAAAATAACATAAAATTAACTATAAAACAATATGACAAAAATTAACAATTTAAAGAGGAAATTACAGATGATCAATATAATATAGTACAATTCGAAGTAACATATATAACCTGAAGATAAAATCGAGATTTCTCACTTCCTGCATTTCTTGCCTGGTGTAAACTCTTCTCTCTTTTTTTTTTTTTTTTTAAATAATATCGTAAATGATATTATCTTTTTTTAAAGACAGGTAAGGATGACGCACAAGCTACATCGTTCGGTAATTTGTTCCAGTAGTTAATAGTACGAATAAAGAAGTCATGAGTCCTTAGTTTAGTTTTGCATATAGGTTTTAGTAATTTTAAGCCATTAGTTCTTGTTGAATTCAAATTTAGTCTAAAGTTATAATATTTCGAGCAATCATTAACATAACCATACAGAATCTTATATGTGTAAATTAAATCTTGTTTAATTCTACGAACTGAGAGAGAATCCATGTTATGTTGTAGAAGTATTCGTATTCTTTTATAATTAAAATTATAATTTTTATTAGGAGAGAGGCGTCGTAGAAAATATTTTTGGAGTCCTTCGATTATTTTACCTGTTTTACGATGTCTCAGGGAGTAACATGTAGTATTGTAATCAAAAAGAGGCCGAACGAATGCTTTGTATAATTTGATAAAAAAACTTTCAGTTTTATTCTTAAACGAACGAAAAATAAAAAAATTTAGTATCCTTGAGGATTTCTTTACTATGGTTCTGCAGTGAAGATCGAAATCGAGATTTTCATCCATGATTATTCCAAGATCGGAGATGTGTGAGACTCTATTGATTAAATTACCATTTATAAAAAGGTTAGGAAGATCGAATCCTTTAGAGTTGATGTGAAGAACGCTACATTTTTGAAAGGAATGGGTAATTTGCCTGTCAAATAGCTAGTCAGCTATTATGTTGAGGTCCTCCTGCAGTGGAGCAGTGGAGATAGGCTATCCATGAGAATAATAAATTTTACAATCATCAGCATAAAGATAAATAGTAGAATTTGTTACTACTGTGGTGATATCATTTATATATAATAGAAATAGCAATGGCGCAATAGAACTGCCTTGGGGTACGCCTACTTTAACAGGTGTCATGTCAGAAAGAGTTCTTAACATTTACAGCCTGGTAATGATCTTTTATGTAATCTGACACCCAGTTATAGAGGTCCCCTGTTATGCCATAACTATTAAGAGTGACCAATAATTTGTTATGGGAGACAGTATCAAAAGCCTTAGCCAAATCTAGGTACACAACTGATACTATTTTTCCATTGTCAATTGATGCTGACCAATCAGAGGGATTTGCCAATATTTGTGAAGAAGTAGATTTTTGTGTACAAAAGCCATGCTGATAAGAAGATATAAAATTATTGGCATCAAGATAAGTAAGCAATTTGTTCCAAATCAAT